>OZ018375.1:170963083-172163083 GCA_963969555.1 Polydrusus pterygomalis | reverse complement strand
CAAACCAAGCCCTCTACGTTTTTTAATCCAAGCCCTCTTTGATGCAAATAATTTTTGCTCGCATGGTTTTGTGCCGTCGAGTGCATTGTGAATTTCAATTAGCCAAGTGCGGCATAAAAAACCCTGTACAGGGTTATCCAACCAAGACTAGACAAGGCGATTTTTTGACTTTTCCTGTACTTTTATAAAAAAACTGAAATAGCCATCTTAAGTCATTTTCTCCCGCGAATTCGAATATCTTCAGCAAAAAACAATTGAACATCAAACAAAAGTACTAGGAGTCACTTTGATATTTTTTTAAATGGAACACCCTGTATATTTTTACATTTTTAAATTCCACATAAAATTATAATTCTTTTTTATTAAATGCACTATTAGTCTATACTTCATAGTTTCCGAGATATTGACTCTCGAAAGGTGACATTTTTGAACTTTGACAGCTTCTAACTTTCTAACAGTACGTCTTAGAGCAAAACGGCTTACATGTCCCTATCTTCAATTTTTATTATCTTCCCAAAAAAATCAACTTCCAGTTAAACCGGAACAACTATATTTCCTTCTTTCGAGTTACATCCGGTTTAACCGGAAGTTGATTTTTTTGGGAAGATAATAAAATTTAAAGATAGGGACATGTAAGCCGTTTTGCTCTAAGACGTACTGTTAGAAAGTTATAAGCTGTCAAAGTTCAAAAATGTCACTTTTCGAGAGTCAATATCTCGGAAACTATGAAGTGTAGACTAATAGTGCATTTAATAAAAAATAATTATAATTTTATGTGGAATTTAAAAATGTAAAAATATACAGGGTGTTTCATTTAAAAAAATATCAAAGTGACCCCTAGTACTTTTGTTTGATGTTCAATTGTTTTTTGCTGAAGATATTCGAATTCGCGGGAGAAAATGACTTAACATGGCTATTTCAGTTTTTTTATAAAAGTACAGGAAAAGTCAAAAAATCGCCTTGTCTAGTCTTGGTTGGATAACCCTGTACATTATGTTATTTTTAGATTGTTTGATCAATTTTAAGAACATTTTATATAACATACCATCATGATTAAATTAAATAGTGTAAAGTAAGTAAATTGGTATTTGGTGGTGCAATACTTTAAAAACATGCACCTGTCGGTAAGTAGAGTAATACATGAAATTTGGGTTATAAAATACCTACGATAAGTAATATAAAGACTAAAGCATATTTAAAAAAATAAAAAAAAAACGGATCCTTTTAAAATGACTTCATATTATACAGTGTCACCAGTAAAGTCCGCATCATATGGGATTTTTTTTTATTAATAACTTCATTCAAAATTTGACTTTGGCATCAAGTTCTGCTTCGATCGAGATGAAAATTAAGCAAAAAAATAGCCACGTGATTCGCATTATCTGTCAAATTTTAATTTTTTCCAAAAAATAATTCAAAAGTGGGGTTATTTCTGAAAATATCGAAAAAAGTTATTCGAAAAAGTTTTTTGAAATGCATTTTCTAGCCCACTTGCAAAATTTCAGCTGCATAGGATAATTTCGATTTTTTACCTATATTTTGTAAATTACATCACTTTTGCTAAATAAGACTCAACGCAATCGACATAAAACTTCTTAGTTTTTACAATGCTTTATTTAAGATCCATTTTCTTTAAAGTAGCGCCATAATAAATGTGTGTTTTTCTACAAAATCAAATTTGGGCTATTAAAATTTGGTCGCATATGTGATGCAAAGTTTATTTGTTTTTTACCCTGTATAAGGTAACTTCATAAAATAAGTATTTTTGAAAACGTAGTTTGTGTCTGAAAGTAAAAAAATAAAAAATAAAATAAAGGGGTTTTAAATTAAATCGTTGAAAATAGATAAACTTTACGTTAAATTAAACTAAAATTTATTTTCCACTTAATGAATAAAAACTTAAACAATACTTTTTATATACAGTGTCACCAGTAAAGTCCGCATCATATGGGATTTTTTTTTATTAATAACTTCATTCAAAATTTGACTTTGGCATCAAGTTCTGCTTCGATTGAGATGAAAATTAAGCAAAAAAATAGTAGTCACGTGATTCGCATTATCTATCAAATTTAAATTTTTGCCAAAAAATAATTCAAAAGTGGTGTTATTTCTGGAAATATCGAAAAAAGTTATTAGAAAAAGTTTTTTTAAATGCAGTTTCTAGCCCACATGCAAAATTTCCGCTGCATAAGATAATTTTGATTTTTTACCTATATTTTGTAAATTGCACGACTTTTGCAAAATAAGACTCAACGCAAACTACATAAAACTTCTCAGTTTTGACAAGGCTTTATTTCAGATACATTTTCTTTAAAGTAGCGCCATATTAAATGTGTGTTTTTATACAAAATCAAATTTGGGCTATTAATATTTGGTCGCATATGTGATGCAAAGTTTATTTGTTTTGGACCCTGTATAAGGTAACTTCATAAGATAAGTATTTTTGAAAACGTAGTTTGGGTCTGAAAGTAAAAAAATTAAAAAAAAAAGTAAAGGGGTTTTAAATTAAATCGTTGAAAATCGATAAACTTTACGTTAAGTTAAACTAACATTTATTTTCCACTTAATGAACACTTTACACTTTACTGATGACACTGTGTTCTCTTTTGTCTTAATATTAAGGTGTATTACTTTCAGACACAAACTACGTTTTAAAAAATACTTATTTTATGAAGTTACCTTATACAGGGTCAAAAACAAATAAACGTTGCATGATGCGGACTTTACTGGTGACACTGTATAAATTAATGGTATAACAATTTTAAAACTTAAAAAGTCCTAAAAGTCTGTTATTTTAAATACAACCCCTTTTATTTCTTATGCCAAATTGAAAAGTATTTTTAATACAATTTTAATTAGTGCCTTGGACGTTGCACCGTATACCATATATGTATTATATATATAATTAGTATATTGCCACTGCATATGGTATGCAACCAAGCTTGTGCAAAAGTGAGGTCACTATGCAGGCCGTTACCGGGATAGTGAATATGCGCAATATGAACTATAATCAACAAATAAATGTAAATCAGCTGTTGCTAAAATAAAATATTTTATATAATTTTTTTGGATTCGGCATAAAATTCTGAACATTTTTTAATACAAGCATTATTAGTCTTAACTTAACAGTTTCCGAGATATTTGCTCTTGAAAAATTACATTTTTGAACTTTGACAGCGTCTAGCTTTCTAACTGTACTACGTCTTAGAGCAAAACGGCCTACATGTCTCTATCTTCGATTTTTATTATCTTTCCAATAGTGTGAACTTTCGGTTAAACCGGATGTAAGAAATATAGTACTTCCGGTTTGACCGGAAGTTGACACTATTGGAAAGATAATAAAAATCGAAGATAGGGACATGTAAGCCGTTTTGCTCTAAGACGTACAGTTAGAAAGCTAGACGCTGTTAAAGTTCAAAAATGTCATTTTTTAAGAGTCAATATCTCGGAAACTGTTAAGTATAGACTAATAATGCTTTTATTAAAAAATGTTCAGAATTTTATGCAGAATCCAAAAAAATTATATAAAATAGGGGTATCCATTTAAGATTTAGATCTTACCCCCCCCCGCTCCCTTCTAGGGGCTTGAAGTAACAAGATTGACAATATACGCAAAAGATGTCCCCCTCGAAACAAAAATCGACGGGTCCGAGCGATTTTCCACATTTTCATTTTAAAGCAGGAAAATCGAGGTGGGAAGTTTTCAAATGAACACCCTTTATATATTTTACAGTAAATTTTATTTTGGAATAAGATTTCTCATTACAAAAAAAATCAAAACCTGTAAAAGTAGTAAATTATTAACGTAGGTAAGTATATATAGTAGGTTTAATCAAGCATAATAGTCACACTCGGGAAGGTTATTGTAACATCACTAGTCTAAACCGTTCTCAAAAATATACAAGTTTTTCCAATCTAAACTATCCTCTTCAAAAAAACGTCCGCATGATTTTCAAAGAAAAAAATTAAGAAAAGAGGCAGTAGTAAGGCACAGCTGGCTTTATGTGAATGAGAATTTAAACATTACTTCTTTTAATAAAATAAATCGATTTTCGATTATCAAAAATGATTAATCCGGCTCACTGAAACCGCCCCTGCCCCTAGCGAAAAGTCGAACACTGCCGCACTAAGGTTATATTTCCTACACGAGTTTTGAAAGACCAAGACAATAATACTACCGGAATGTCTGAGCTTGGGCTAAAATGCAAAATGTGATGAATCCATTCCAATTTTTAGTTTGTAACGTACTCTAAATACTACGCGGTCATATTTTATCCTTGTTTGTTGAATTAACCTGTCGTCTAGTCTCTTTCGAAGGGCAGAATTTCATTGAATCTTTGTGGAATAACCGTCTGTCAGTTGTGAATCTGTCAAGAGTCAAAATCAAAGAACAAATATGGCTGTCGCGAGCAATAATAATAAAGAACAGTAAAAGTTATGTGTAGTTTTTAAAAAACACTACTAAAACGCGAGGTATTTTTACAATTTGATGCATTTTTAACTCGTTTAAAATGAATGGAATGCTGCCGTCATTCACTCCGCCGGTCGTCAAGCGGCTGCTCGGCTGGAAAAAAGGCTCAGACGATGACAAATGGTGTGAGAAGGCAGTCAAATCACTAGTGAAAAAACTCAAAAAATCCGGTGCTTTGGAGGAGCTGGAACGTGCCATTTCCTCGCAGAACCACAATACAAAATGCGTGACAGTGCCAAGGTAATGTTTTCTTTTGTGTAGATCAAGCTCAACATTAAAGATGCAAAGTTTAAGGTCACATTATGGATTTGTGCCCCCCCCCTCACTGCACCGCGTCTGGCTTGCGACCTACCCTAAATGTCTGGATTTATCCCGGACAAACGGGCTTAGAGCTCAGCTAGGATCCTCCAATTTAATCATTGCTTTTGATTTGTAAATTTGTGATGTTTTATTGCACAATCTTAAAATATTAAATTAGAGTAGGTACACCTACCTACAAGGTTAAATTACCCGATATTTCCCACCTACTGTTTTTTTCTTTGTATTCTTTTTAATTTATTATAAAGTAGTTTTTAAAATTTAGGAAGGTGTATGGGATGTAAGATTATACCACTAACAAATCACAAATCTGTTTTTGAACCCCATTATTCTTAGCACACACATGCTTTAGGTAAAACAAATCTTTGTGCCTGTGCTTGTAACAAAGATTCAACACATTGGTATAATTCATAAATTTTTGGTTTACTTAACACTTCTTTCATATTTTAGAGACTTTTAATTCCCGTGGTCCAGTAGGTATTTAATTATAAAGAAAGAATGCAGTTAAAGGAGTTAGAAGATGTAAAACTTTTTAGATCTGGTAAATTCTTATATTATATTATGTAATTACGTTCTTCTGTGAATTCTTATATTTTCCTCACCGGTTGTATTATGTGATTTTCCCAAAATTAGAGATTGCTTGTTCACCAATAAAAGAATTCACCAATTTAAAACTAAATTAGCCTTATAAATTCGTAACCTATAGGTAGGTATAGTTAGAAGTAAATATTTTTGTTCTGTATTTAAATATTTACTAACTTAGGTACTTTTTACTAGCAGAAAGTTTGAACTAATAATAAAAACTTGTATCATTGATTTAAAAAAAAACGTAGACAATCTATCACTCCTATTTACCTTATGAAAAGAGAATTAGGAAAACATTATTTATTGTCTCTTATAAATAGGTACCATGTTTTTATTTTAGATTAAGACCAAATGCTGAAATAGGCAATATTCAGCAGCAAAGAAAAGGTCTACCCCACGTCATATATTGCAAACTTTGGAGGTGGCCGGAGTTGCAGTCTCACCATGAACTGAGGGCACTTGATCACTGTGAATATGCCTTCTCTCTTAAGAAGGATGAAGTTTGTGTAAATCCTTATCATTATACAAGAATAGAAAGCCCTGGTAAGTAGATTCGCTTGCGGCGCAATTTTATGCTTGCCCTTCAACAAGTTAATATAAAACGTGAGTGGGTAAGTAAGAACAAGATAAAACCGAAAAGGATAATGTAATAATATAATGCTTTTCATAACTCAATAGGTCATAGAGGTGTCTAGTTTATGAACGAATTAGTTCAAATAAAATATTTTCTGTAATTAACAAACTCTCAGATTAGGGGAACAGATTTGAGAACAATGAACTAGGTTTTTTGTTCTTGTCCCAGTTCCGAGAACTCCGCGATTCGGGAATTAGTAAGCCAAAGCGGCGGTAAAACTGAACTCTCAATTATTGTACATCTGGCAAGCTTGTGTAGAAAGTTTCGGAATTAACATATATCCGTGGTCCCGGGGAAGAAGGAGATAAGTCCAAATTTAGCCATAATGGGATATCATGGGATATACGTTATAAATATTTACATCTACCTTCGTACGAAATGAGATAAGTTAATTTATGTCAATAAGAGTAATAAAGCTATGTTCCTTTGGAGGTATGTTGTAAGTTGACCCTGCAAAGTACTTAAAGGAATAAGTAAACTTATTCCCTTTCGCACAAATATAAACCCGTACTTAAAAATTGTTCATAAAGAAATAAGTTTACATACTTACCCCCTTAAATCCCTAACTTTATTTTTATTTACTTATACATATCCCTAATTGTACCAACTAGGTTGTACTTTTTACTCCTTAGTAAATTTAAATTAATAAATACCAATTTCTAATAAGAAAAAGGATAACCTAATGCAATTTCTTCCTTGTATTTCGAATATATTTTGAGATTTTTACCAAAACCTTCCGACTCTAGAGGATGCTAAGGAGACACATCCTGACTTGGTTTCGTCAGATGAAGAATATTAGTTTTCAACTTCATTTATTACGCCTAATTATTTATATTTCTTATTAGAATATTAAAGTTTTAGTTTTAACTGGCTATTTTTATTTTTGCAATAGTAAATAAAATGTTACAAATGAGATAAGTATATTTTTTCTTAGTTCATAAAGGGATAAGTGCATCTAACTTCTCAAATAACACAAAACCATAATTTTGTTCTAGATATTATTAAATACAAGGTAGCAATAATTCTAGTAAAAAAATTTCAATTTTCTAAACCCTTTCCCTGATTGGCACTACTAAGCTGAACTTTAACTCAATCTACTGAAAAACTATAAAAATGAACTTATCTCCTTCTTCCCCGGGACCACGGATATGTGTAAACGTACTAAATTTTCTACACGTCAATCATGCGCATTTTCCACTTTTATTGGTTAACTTATCAATAAATTTTAATATAAATCTACCAACAGCCCAATAATCTATAATAAAATACAGCGAATCAAAGTGATGAATAATATATTTAAGATTTCTCCATGCAATAAAAAGTGTTTAGATATTTATAACAGAATTATTTTTTCACAATTGTTTGAGAATCTGCTAAACCTGACAACGCTGGGTATCTTCTAGCGCTGGCAACCGAAAATACGCAGTGACATTTCAGGTATTGGGTTCAAAAAATGTTAAATGTAGTTGCTTCAAATAGTGGCGAAAATGAAATGTGTTTATGCCTTGTGTAAACAAACACGTGCGATGACATTTTAAGCAGGGTAAGCAAAACATGGGAGTTTCTGTTGTTGTCTCCCTAACCTATAAAGGGACAAAGTAATTTTTTCTGAGGACATATACTCACATAACTATAAAAAAAAAGTGGACTGTATTATGTACTAACGGGGTTTTGGTTTTTATAGGTTGTTGCCATCCACTAATTTCAGTTGGCAGCATCATTCTAACTCCTGCAAATTTATAATTTTTTGCCATTTTGTAGGGTAGGCAATGCTTTTTTGCCTCTATTGTATGCACGCTACTGGAAAACCGACTAGTGATCATTAAGAAAGTTTTACTATAGAGCCTAAAATTGGGATTAGAAAACTACAGAATTTTTAAATGGTCCGAGTTTAATCTACAATTGACGTGTCCGCTTTTTGAAGTTTTTTATTGAAACAAAAAACTCTAATTTTCTTCTTAGAATAAATTCAGTAAATCCAGTACAGTTTTTTTTTGGAAAAATGCCTGGGCAGGGGTCATTTTATAAGTTGTGGTATTTTTTATAAAAAAAAATATTAATACAAGGTGTTTCGTTAAGGGTGGCCACCGGCCATATCTCGGAAACTACTAAGCATTGAAACTTGGGGAAAAAAAATTATGATTAAAGCGGTCATAAGAAAATTCTGGAAATTATTTTTAAGTTCCGCATTTCGCCGCAAGGGGGCACAATAGGGAACTTGAAAAAAATTTTAAATGGTGAAAAAATTCTATAAATCATAAGTATATATTGTCATAAAACATATGGCAGCAAAAAAAACAACATATTCGGTCCCAAAAGACCGCTAGAAAGATTTAAAACTGCCCCAAAATTCAAATTATCCCAAGCGGGTAAAAACGGGTCGTGACGTCACGAAGTATTATTTGTCATGATGACATCCACGAAATAGGTTATAGGTTGGCAATAAATTGAACGACGTTGAGAATTCCACCTTAAAACAACAATACAATAACAATAACACACGGCAATCCAAATGCAAACTCGGTAGCTCGGCCACCAGTCAGGATGACGGATGACGGAAAAGTCATACTTCGTGGCGTCATTGGACTTGGCGCGCTTAAAAGGTCGTTTGAAATGCTTTTGACACGCGCTAAACTTTAAAGAATTTTTACCAAGTTATTACTGATTTTTAAGGAGTTATAATTGGGGAATATTTTTTTTAGGCCTAACTAAATCATATTATTGAAAAAAAAATAATTGGAAAGTTCCCTATTGAAAATTAATTTTTAAAATTCTAAATTTCTTCGAAAATTCCTATATTATGGTATACCTCTGGTTACATCATTAGAAAGACTAGATAATTCTGCATCATTTTGGTTTAAGGCTCATTGGCGTACCGACCTTGATAAGAGTGGGGGAACCTATTGAAAATGTAATCATTAAAATCGCTGTAACTTCTAAATGACTCATCCGATTTTACTAAATTTAAGCTTGTTTGGAAGAGAAAGGTACTAAGTACTTTTATTTGTCGTATCCAACAGTACACGATAATTTATAATAAAATTGCTAGAGGGCGCAATTTGTAGGGTCAACTGGGGCTAATGTTATACAGTCAAAATAGTGGGGGTATTATGATACATAAAGTAGAGAATTATATACAAATTATGTCATATTCACTTTTACAAAAATGTAAAACGTTTAAAAATAAAAAGACATTTTCACTTCAGCCACAATTTTTGCTTCGTAAACTTTTATTTTTTTAGTGATAACTTTTACTGCAGGCAAAACTATCGATAATAATGTATGTGTTTATGGTTCCCGTCATATAAGGCCGACTTAGAGCTTTAATTTAAAGCCTTGTTTGTTAAATTTGAGCAATGTTGAAGCAGGTATATTCGACGGTAAAGTGAAGGGGCTATTGTGATACAGCAACTGGGGCTTTTCTGAGACAACCACTGGGGCTCTTATGATACATTCTTTAGTTTCTTCTCTTTGTTGCAGGTGGTATAATGTTTTGTTCAGTATTTCGTTGTCTGTCTATGTTATTTTTGTTGGTATTTTATAATACTTAGACCTCGACTTAGACATTTAATTTTCGTTTGTGAGTCGTAGTTTGTTACTTTTCGATGGAGCTAATATTTTTATTATATTATTATAAAACCCTTCATTTGTGAATTAACATTTAATTACAACATTTGTACTTTTTTTTTATTAATCCCACATCTAACAGTCACATTACCAACTATAATTTTATAAATATCAATCAGTAGCTTTAGTGAAAAAAAAACATGAAATTACTTTCCTGTATCTAACTTAAAACATACTTGAAAGATGGCTGTCAAAATTGCAGGATCAACTGATAAAGGACAATAGCGTATTATATTAGCCCCACATATTTTAAATCTATCTCCACTACAGAATTAAAGCGTTGTATCACAATAGTCCCTTGCTGTATCAACAATAGCCCCAAACGTGGGGCTATTTTGATACAGCATTTTGTTGTTTTTTTACGGTCAACTATTGTTTTTCTTGTATTTTTCCCTCAAAACTGGGTAGAGAACCTCATTGCTTACAACTAGAGATTTTTAAAACTAAAACTTATATTTTTTTGTTAAAGTTTTAATTTTTGTATCATAATAGCCCCAGTTGACCCTAATAATAACAGTTTTTTCGATTTTATCCCGAAAATTCAAATGATACCATATAACTATGACATTTATCAGAAAGTAGATTAAATTTGCAAGAAAAAATGAAAGACCTCAGTTCGATATCTTTGTTGGTTTCAGAGTTATCATCAAAACAATAATTTTTAACACTTTAATCGAAAAAATTATTATTGTTTTTATAGCTTCGTGGCCACGGCAACAAAATATTTTTAAACTTTATGATTCTTTTATGTGTAGGTTTATTAGGAGAAATTTAGAATTTTAAAAATTAATTTTCAATTGTGCCCCCTTGTGGCAAAATGCGGAACTTAAAAATAATTTTCAGAATTTTCTCATGACCACTTTGATCATAAACATTTTTTCCTCAAGTTTCTATGCCTAGTAGTTTCCGAGATATGGCCGGTGGCCACCTTTAATGAAACACCCTGTACAGTGTGTCCCAAATTAGAGATTATGACGATATCGATTTTTTTTTAATGGCAACCCTAATTTTTTATTGGCTATTTCTAAAGCGCATATTAAGTTACACATAATTACAACAATAATTACTTAATTTAATAGAAATTTAAAAAAAACTTTTATGCATCTTTCATACTTTTTTCAATAAATGCTCAAAATGTTGTCCATTCGCCATTTGCCAATATTCTAAATGAAAGTAAAACTCGTTTTGAACATTTCTAATTACTTCGGGAGAAATTAACCTACACTCATGTCTCTGTCATATCTTATCTGTGCTTTCAACTCCTCAACATTTGCTGGTTTTGGTGAAATTTGGTACTTATGTAGGTATAATTTAATATTATGCTCTTTAAAAAAATTATTGTCATAATATCTCCAATTTGGGACACACTGTATTAATATTTTTTTTTTTATATAAAAGACCACAACTTAAAAATGTTAATATCCGTGTCCAAGCATTTCTCCAAAAAAAAACTAATAGCTTTAAGATTTATCCCCACTAAGTATCCAGGGACAACCGCAAAAACTGAGAACTTGTAAATAGAATTAAATTTCATTTCTTGGCTCTCCTCTAAAATTTAGGAAATATCAGTTACAAAAAAGCTAATTTATTCTTGTAACGTAAACAAGTTTTGAAACCAGTTTCTAATGCCAATTTTTCCTGTTCTTTAGCATTACCAGCAATTTTAGTACCTCGACACACATTAGGTGATGAGAATAACATATTTCCTCATTCGCTCGAAGATTTAAGCACATCAGTTCCAGAAAATACCTCTTTTCCGCATAACACAAACTCATTAGGGTAAGCCAACGAAAATATATTTTCTTTAATATTAGTCAGCAATATGTTTAAACATTTTCACGGAATATAATGTTCTTCTAGCTCTTCTTTTTTTAGGATAATGCAACATTCTGGTGGTTACATGGACACAGTTGGCATTTGTCCTAACGGTACCCCCACTGGAATGGAATCCCCATTAAGTATTGTTCCCCCCACGGAGACACCACCGCCTGGCTATATGTCTGAGGACGGAGATCCTATTGACCCTAATGATAACATGAGTAAGTCACTTTTGTGATAAGAAAATTATCTTTGACACTCTGTAGCTAAAAAGCCATTTAAAAAAAATAAGGTGTCCCTTTTTATCCCCCACGAATTAAAAAAAAATGATTTTAATCCTTTTGCACTCATACCCATACATTAACAGAACTTTTAACCCCTCTACAATGTGTTTTTAATCCCTCTACATTTATTCCCAACGTAAAGCGGCAGAAGTTTTATCGACACAAGTTCGAATCGTCTTTATAAAGCAAGTAAATTATCTACCATTGACCATTGAAAGGAAAAAAGGTATGGAAGAAATGGATGAAATATCACTTGGTGCTATACAGGCATCGTTTACGGCAGCTCGTTTATTTGGTTGTTCCCCGATCTTCCACGGCGACATCGCAGCGTAAGATACACTGCTGTGTCTTGGCGTTCCGCCTCCCAACTAGTTCATATTTTTGCCACCGCATCGTTGTCTTGAGCCGGTAGAGGGCGTATCAGCGCTTTTCAGCAAAATCTTAGGGCCATAAGGACATATTTATTTTGATTTTGACTTAATTTGCGTTATTTCCAAAAATAAAATTTTAAAAATTTGATATTACAATTTTTGGCTTTGTGCTGACATATAGAAATTCTTTGTAGCTTTTATCTGCAAGCATGTTTTGATATTTTGCATAATAAGGAGGGCAAATTGGAAGTAAAAAATTACTGATGTTCAATTCCGTTAACAGTTCTGTTCATATTATTGTGATTATTTGTTGGCTTCTTATTTCATTTTTTCTTAATATATAATTACCTACTTCTTTTTTTTATTTTGAAATTTATTTTGGTCAATTGGCCAAAAGTAATGTGACCGGTCAATGTCACAACCCTACAAATATGTAAGTATTTCCTTTAAAGTAGTCCCATTGTAAGAAAGTTTGTTGACAATTCGATATGGCGGATACAAGATGGCATTTTCAGAGGTTGATTATACGATTTCGGCCTTAATTTAAGGGGGTTCTCGGAGTTGTAGATTATGAATGTAAAATCAGTTTAGATTTAATTAGAATTAATTGATAAAATTTTGAATTGACGTCATGTCGCATCGAACTGAGGCGTGTTCGATTCGCTGGTTTAGATCGGTCCGGGTCGATGATTCTAACTGATCTGACCCGTGTTCGATTGGCAAATGACCACTGTTCCCCCACTACCGTCAAAGGGATCCCAAGTGAACCTGGGAAATTGCAGAATCATCAAAATCAGATCGGTTGTTTTGTTTACTTTATGGTTTTGGAAGTTATAGTTCCATTCTATCCCCCCTGTTTTTGGATTTTCGTTGGGTATTCTTTAATTATGTATTTTTCAGGAAAATTAACTGTGATGTAGAATAGAAATGGATGGATTACGTCTTTTTGAACCCATCTTGATAAATAATATTTCCATTGCACAGGATGAAAAAATAATAACTACTTGTTATGTTTCACAAATTTAATCAGTTTCCTGACACGTGTTTCAGCCCTTTCGGGTCATTTTCAAAGGAGTTCAATATGATACTAAATTCTACGTGACATTACAAAGCTATCATATTTTGGTAACTATAAACATGTCATAAAATTAAAATTAGGATTAGACTGAATGGTCAACTTTTTATAGTAGATTTAGTTTTCTACTTGTATATGGGTTTTATGTTGTTAGTGAGTGATTGTCTTTAATGCAGTGATCAGCTAACCCTGTTTTATTTTGTTTTTTTTTTAAATAGATGTTTTGTGTTTTTTAAGCCTGGTGTCAAAATTTCTACCTGTTTGTCCAATGTAGATAGCAGCGCAGTTGTCGCATTCTATTTGGTAGACCCCACTTTGTAAAAGTTTGTTTTTAGTTTCTATTTTAACATTGGATATGATAGAAATTTTGACACCAGACTTAAAGAACACAAAACATCTATTTAAAAAAAAACAAAATAAAACAGTGTTGGCTGATCACTGCATTAAAGACAAGCACTCGATCTCTAACAACATAAAACCCATATACATACACAATAAAAGCAGAAAACTAAATCTACTAGAAACAACAGCTATCAAAAAAGCCATAAAAACCAAATGTAATGTTGTTAATAATCAAACCGAAATACCTTTAGGTGCTTCCCTAATTCTTAATAGCACACTTATTTAGGACTAAATAAATATGTACTGTACCTTTAAAAATTAGGAAAACCCACAGTTGACCATTCCATCTTCTAATCCTAATTTTAATTTTATGACATGTTTATAGTTAACATAATATGATATAAATACCTTTGTAATGTCACGTAGAATTTAGTATATTCTTGTACTCCTTTAAAAATGACCCGAAAGGGCCGAAACACGTGTCAGGAAACTGATTAGAATTGTGAAACATAACAAGTAGTTATTATTTTTACCTCCTGTGCAATGGAACAACAGTTTCACCAAGCATGTAGCCCAACACAAATTAATTAAATAATATTTCCTGTACGCGAATGAGAAAAGTGGAAATAAAATAATATTATGTTAAAGTTGTTTTACCCTAATTCCCCACTTTATAAAATACTACTATGCTACTCTCGACTTGTTTTTGAACATGAAATGAGGTTTAGTCAAAATCGAAACCCAAACGAACAACTGACATAAAAATCCGTGTTTCACCTCGGATCATTGAACTGATTTTTAAAATCAGATCGATCCAAATGTTTGTGCCAATCGAACACTCCTTAGGGCTTTAAGTACCAGACGAGACGGGCGGGAGTGTATCTACTAATATATCTCACTTCCTGGGGGCCGATACTTGAAACGTGTTAAAATAATAATAATAATAATAAGTTTATTTAAAATTTAATAATATAATAAATATGTTTATGTTGTCTTCTATAAACTTATTATTCAATCCCCTGAAGCTGAGCTTGTTAGGGGCAAATCTTATTTTTTGTTTTAGTATGTAAAATCATAAATCATAATATGCATTAAAAATCAAGTTTTAACGCAGTTTTTTTTAACAAATATACCTATAATAAAATTATTAATTTATAATTTTTAAGTAAAAAATATTACTTATATAAATTATTCAGAACAGTATTAATTAATTCATTATCATCATCATTCCTAAAAATATTTTCAAATCGTCTGTTTTTATTCCAGACTTTACGTCCTCACTGTAATATATTAAGATGTTATAAATGTAAAGTTGTCTTATGTTCAACTTTTTTGCTTCTGAATATAATTCTTTTAAAGGATAAAGATAATCTTTATTGAATATAATTTTTAGAAACCTTTTTTGTAATATTTCTAATTTTTTAACCAAAGTTCTATTTATTCCTCCCCAACCTAAAATTCCGTAATTTAAATGAGTTTTAACTAACGCTTAATATAATATTTCCATATGTCTTAAATTTAAAAAACTTTTAATGTTTTTAAAATTCGGTAGTAAACTAATTTTTTAATTAAGTATTCTAAGTGAAAATTCCAATTTAATTTACTGTCAAAAATAATTCCTAAATATATTATTTTATTAACTTTACAAATTTGAATGTCTTCATTTATTTGAATACTATTCATATTTCGTGGTAGGTTATTTAGGTTTAAAGTAAAAGAAATATAACTTGTTTTATTAAAATTAATTGTTAACAAATTGTTATCAAACCAATTTTTTATAATTTTAAAATCTTTTTTAATTTTATTATTTGTTTTCCCAATTTGTATCGGTATAAAAAATTGTAGTATCATCTGCAAAACTATGAATTTGTCCATCGCAATTTATACTAAATAAATCGTTAATATAAATATTAAAAAATAATGGTCCTAAAATTGTTCCTTCCATACTTAAATACTTTCGGATAGCTTTTTTATTTATCTATTTGAACATAAGTTGGTCTATTATTCAGATAATTTTTAACTAATTCTAATTGCTTTCCTCTGAATCCAATATTTTCAAACTTTTTTAACAGTAAATTATGGCTAACTGTATCAAAGGCTTTTGCTAAATCTAGAAAAATACTAATACAAGGTTTTTTATTATCTAGTGCATCATATATTTGTTCTGTTAGATAGCAAATAGCGTTTTGTGTTGATTTATTTTTTTGAAATTGATTAGTGGACTTTGAAAAAGTGCACTGTCAGTGCATTTGGAAGTTTCAAGAATTGACCCCCCGGCCAATTTGTAAAAGTACCGTTACATCGTTATGTAAGATAAGAGACCAAAAAAACATCAAAATTTATTCTAGGTTTGTCAAGAATCACACCTAGTCCCCCTGTCGACGCCCAGCCGGTCATGTACTGTGAACCGGCCTTTTGGTGCAGCATAAGTTACTACGAACTCAACACCAGAGTTGGGGAAACCTTCCATGCCAGTCAACCTTCGATAACTGTCGATGGCTTTACAGATCCAAGTAATTCGGAAAGGTGAGAATAATAGAATTCTCTTTATTGCTTTTAACTAAGTACGACCAAGGTATCATCAGTCAAATGGTCAACAAAATGACTTGAATAGATAGGTTTTCAAACAACTAAAACAGAAGTGGCCCTATAATGCTGCCTTGAGACACTCCGGTTTTTTACTGTTAAAGTTTCAACATGTTTTACAGTATTCAATAAAAAATAATGATGAACTTAATAAACGCACGTACTTCAGAACTTTATTTATTTCAACATTTGGAAATAAGTGGAAAAACAACACATTTTATAATGAAGCTGGAACACCAGCGGTAGGTTGGATTACTTCTTATTACAGGTAGGGCTGCACCGAGCACCGAGTAGTTCGGTGCTCGGCCAGAATTTTCACCGAGTAATGAGTACTCGGTGCTCGGTCTTATATTCATTACTCGGCCGAGTATAGTAGAATATTAAAAGCAATCCTTTTCGGCATATCAAAAACAGTAAGAAATCCTCCTTTACCATTAAGGATAGCGGAAAACTTTCGACCAAGCTTATTAATAATGGTTAAGAGATGATTCTTTTAACATTAATTCCGTCTATACTATACAGGGTGCTCCAAAAAACCGGAACGGTAAAAATTTCCCATTTTTTAAATAGAACACCCTGTGTTTTTTTAAATTTTCAGATTCTACATGAAATTATAATTATTTTTTATTAAATGCATTTTTAGTTCATACTTAATAGTTTCCGAGATGTTGACCTTTTGAAAAATATCATTACTCGGCAGCCGAGTACTAGGTACTCGGTCAATATCATCAGCCGAGTACTCGGTACTCGGTCAAGTTAAAAAACAGGGCTCGGTGCAGCCCTACCTACAGGGTGCGTCGGGAGGAATGGGCCAAACTCTAAGGGCGTAATCTATTCATCAAAATAATAAGAAAAAACTCAAATGTTATCCAATATTAATTTGTTTTTAAATTATAACGCAAAAACAAAATATTGTATTAATTTAGCTTTCCTTGTAATAAATTGTATTATTGTCCGCTTTTGATTGTTATACTGTCACTATCCTGTTAGTGTCAGTATAAATAGTGTCAGTATATAATTTTACATTGATTCACCGTTAACTTTCGGATTTGTATCATATAAATTTTATAAAATGCCATACATTTATTCACATCTCGATTACGCCAATATGGTTTGTGTAATGGGAATGCTACAGCGGCTGCTGATGAATATCATCAACAATTTCCACATTAAAGAACACCGAACAGAAAGGCCTTTATCAGAGTTTTCAACAAACTGTGCGAGACCGGAACGCTTCCAAGTGCTAATGTAACATCCGAACGAGCCATTCGACAGGATTTAGAAGAAATAGAAAATGTTCTAGCTTTAGTAGAAGAAGATGCAACGACCAGCTCACGAAGAATTGGGAATTGGAACTCAGTTGGGGATTCCTCAAAAAAGAGTGATCAATACGCTTCACGAGCAAGGCTTATACCCGTACCATGTACAGAATCTCCAACCTGGAGACTACGCCAATTTTGTGAGTGGATAATTAATAATCGTCATCTTGTACCGTACATACTTTTTACTGACGAAGCTACAGTCACCTGTGACGGCATCAACAATAATCGAAACTCCCCATGCCATGTATGGTCGGACGAAAATCCTCACGCGATAGTCGAAAATAATTTTCAACACAGGTTTTCAGTAAACGTGTGGTGCGGCATGATCGACAATAATTTATTTGGCCCTGTTCTTTTGGAAAATCGCCTTACAGGGGATCACTACTTAAGTTTTTTACAAAATGAATTGTATGTACTACTGGAGGAGATTTCTTTAAACATCCGAATTTAAATGTATTTCGATCGTCGGGTCAAGCAATATTTGGACCAAAATTTTCCAGAGGTTTGGATTGTTCGCGGTGGTCCTATTAGTTGGCCTCCTAGATCACCAGACTTCACACCGTTGGACTATAATTTATGGGGTTGGTTAAAAAATAAGGTATACAAAGTAAAAGTAGATACTAGGGATGCATTAATTAGACGCATTAGAAATGCTGCACTCAATATTTAAGAAAGGCACGAATCAATTAGAAGAGCCACGCGCGCCCTTCGTAAACGAAGCAGGAAATGTTTGGAAGTCAATGGCGGTATTTTTGAAAATTTACTAAACCAATGATTTAATTAAAACAATGTTAATGTTGAATATTTTGGTTTAACAATATTATTATTTTATTTAAAGCTGTAATTTGAAAACAAATGAATATTGGGTAACAACATTTGGGTTTTTTCTTCTTATTTTGATGCATAGATTACACCCTTAGAGTTTGGCCCATTCCTCCCGACTCACCCTATACATATCTTCATATTAATTATGTAAATCACAATCCGTTATGATTTTGGTTATTAAAATAAAGTTGTGGCTCTCTGATTAATACAAATTCATAATAGTCCTAGGTGTTTTATGAAAAGTTATAATAGCTTCGGTTGTACAAGCAATCGTGAATTGATATCCAATTTTTCACTGCACATGCGTGGTTGGGAACTGGTTGGAACTTTTTTACTTTGCGTTTACGAGCGAAGCTAATAATTGTCCTAGGTGGCTCATGCATGCATGCATGTATGATGTTCTTACCATCACAATTTTTAGATTTTGTTTGGGACTTCTATCAAATGTGAATAGGAATACTGTAGTGGAACAGACAAGAAGGCATATAGGAAAGGGAGTAAGACTGTATTATATCGGCGGAGAAGTATTTGCGGAATGCTTAAGTGATTCAAGTATATTCGTGCAATCGCCAAACTGCAATCAGCGGTATGGGTGGCATCCGGCAACGGTGTGTAAGATACCTCCAGGTAGGTTAATTTTGATTACTATCGAGTATACTAACGTTCTTTGGCCTTTCTTTTTAAAAACTTATGATATGAACGTTTTTTTTTCTGAATATATTTCTTTAATATAATCTTTATTGAATATAATTTTTAGAAACCTTTTTTGTAATATTTCTAATTTTTTAACTAAAGTTCTATTTACCCAACCTAAAATTCCGTAATTTAAATAAGTTTTAACTAACTCTTAATATAATATTTCCATATATGTATCTTACATTTAAAAAAAATTTTATGTTTTTAAGAATCGGTAGTAAAGTCCTTAATTTTTTAGTTAAGTATTCTAAGTGAAAATTCCAATTTATTTTACTGTCAAAAATATTTCCTAAATATTTTATTTTATTAACTTTAAAAATTTGAATGTCTTCATTTATTTGAATACTATTCATATTTCGTGGTAGGTTATTTAGGTTTAAAGTAAAAAGGCTTTTAATTTAAAGCGGTATCTTCTTTTATTATTATTATTAACATGTTCTTTATTGGTTACCCAATTGGCCTTCGACCGAGGTCCTTCAGCCGCAGTAAAGTTTACATATTATTACTATTTGCTATTCTATAAGTATAAATAATTAAAAAAGAGATCGCTTGTACAAAAAAAAAAAAAAAACATTAAGTATTATAATAGTATCTTAAAGTCCAAAAACCGTAGTAAAAGCTATTGCAGTTCCATAATGTTTTCATAGGTTGTTAGGTTTGGAAATCTATATCTGGACTGCCTGTCTTCTCTTTTTCTGCAGTGGGGTTCGATTAACTCGATATTATGTTGTCTCTTGGCAAACTTTGTGTTTAACTGTTTTATTCTTTGTTCAATGGGTTGTATGTGTGTTTTTCTGTAGAAGAGTTCGTTGCTGGGTTTGTGCAATTGGTTTTGGGGATGCCTCATTTTGGTTATAGCACGCAGAGCTGAAGTTTCTGCGACTGAGATGTTCTTCAGTGTTGAGGGTCTTAGATTAGAAAATATCATATGCCCGTATTCCAAAATGGGTCTGCAGATGGATTTATAAATTTTCACGGCTGTTCTTGTGTTTATTCCTTGGTTTTTAAAAGTTAATGATCGGAAGTGTTTGGCTCGACTGATTGTTTTGCTTTTAATTGTTTTTGTATGCTTGTTAAAGTTTAGTTTGGCATCGATTTCGATACCCAGATATTTTGCTGAAGGTTTCGGCCTGATCGGCTGGTTAAAAAGGGTAATGTGCGGTGAATTTGCTTTGATTGAATGGTGAAACAGAACGAATTGTGATTTGTGAGGATTTGGAACAAGACGCCAGTTCCGGAACCAGGATTCTGTGTCAGTTATTAGGTTTTGTAGGTTGGCTGTGGCTTTTTTGGTTGTTTCTGCGTGGGTTATCAGGGTCGTATCATCAGCGAATAGAAGGGTGTATTGATTTTGGTCCATGTTGGTGATGCTTTCTGGTAAATCGTAGCAGTAAATATTGTAAAGCAATGGTGACAGTGGTGAACCCTGGGGAACTCCTTGTTCGGGGGTAAATTCTTCTGATTTGTGATTGTTTATTTTAATCGAAAGTTTCCTGTCCCTTCTTTTATTAAAATTAATTGTTAACAAATTGTTATTGAACCATTTTTTTATAATTTTACAATCTTTTTAAATTTTTTTATTTAAGCTGTCCCAATTTGTATCGGTAAAAAAATTGTAGTATCATTTGCAAAACTATGAATTTGTCCATCGCAATTTATACTAAATAAGTCATTAATATAAATATTAAAAAATAATGGTCCTAAAATTGTTCCTTGAGAAACACCATACTTACATACTTTTGGATAGCTTTTTTCTTTATCTATTTGAACATAAGTTGGTCTATTTTTTAGATAATTTTTAATTAATTCTAATTGCTTTCCTCTGAATCCAATATCTTCAAACTTTTTTAACATTAATAATGTATAATGTAGTATATATAAATATATAGTCATCTGCTAGTACAAGAAGCATAGAGAAACTGCAAACGTCCCGCCTACCTAAACGCACGTACGAATGCTACGAATTCATGCACCGGCTCAGCGAGAGCCATTACACCACGTTTGGTTGAGTTGTTTGACGGTACGATAGGGGTATGACCCGGAGGACGATTAAGGGGGTTCTAATTTGTATTATTTATTATACCGTATCTTTAAGATAAATTGAAATGAACAATGACCTGGTACCTATAGATGGCACATGTCATTCATAGACGCTATTAAAGTGGGCATCGTTTGTAGGAGACAGGAGGTGAAGAGCTGGGTGGTATAAATGTTATTTCATTTCTCCTTCCACACCGTGATCTTGATATTAATATTGATAATTTTTTTAGGTTGTAATTTAAAAATATTTAACAATCAAGAGTTTGCGGCTCTGCTATCGCAATCAGTAAGTCAAGGTTTCGAGGCTGTGTTCCAACTTACACGAATGTGTACCATCAGGATGTCTTTCGTTAAAGGATGGGGCGCTGAATACAGGTTAGTATATTGTTTATTGAAATACAAATCGATGCCTAAATATATTTTTAAAACTACCAGGGACACTCCTTGCAATAGATTAAAACACACGAGAATATCCGTTTAAAGGCACGTCGCTTCTTATCTTTGACAATGCCTTTATTCCAAACTAACTTTTACAATTCATTACATGGAAAATGACAATGTAATATTAAAAAAAAATAACAATAAGTTACAAAGTTAATCCAATTTAATTCATTAATAAAATCAATAAAAAAAAACTATTAGTAATTTAATTTAGTAAATATCTCTTAAATTGTTTTTTACAAGTTTACAATTTTTTACATTTTTCTGATATTTTTTTTAAGATTGTTATATTTTATTATTACGTCATATAATAGCGATTTTTTTCCGAAACTACTTTTTACTGGTATAATTGGATAATTTATACAATATACAGTTTTCGTTGTATTGGCAAATTCAAACGGTTAACCATAACGAATACGAATACGAAGCCGCTATTTGACAGATCGTAAAAATAGTTTTCGTTCAATTCGCTTAACGTTAACGTTAAGTCGAATTCGACAGTAAACATAACAAATATAACATAACCTATCTTTAATGGTTTGTGTTCATATTTTCATATACGTTTTGTGCTATATATCTTTTTTGCTTGGTTTTAATTTCCTAGTAGGTACCCAAAATTCTAAAACATCATGATAGACGAAAGGTTGCTTTTATTGGACTCATCCAGTGATTCAGATTTGGATGATGCCCTTCTCTTAGAGGTGCTTGTTCGCCAGGACATTCAGTATCGAGCACAGTTGTATGGAAATTTCAATTTAGAAAACTATAATAATGCTGAATGCAAACGTTATTTCCGATTTGAAAAAAATCACGTAAGAAGACTGGCTGATGAAGCACTTAGGATTCCCAATTATGTAATAACAGAAAGCAACCATAATGTTCCTGGCGTGGAAGGGCTTTGCATTTTGTTAAGAAATAGTCATTACGCATGCGTACCGTTTTCGCTATGGCTATCCGTAACGATAACGATAAATGACAGCTCAAATGTCAAAGTTGTCAAATAGCGGCTATCGGAATCGCTTTTAAAAGACAACGAAAACTGTCTATTGTCTGGTGTTAGGATCAAGTAATGTCTTATTCTCCTGAAGTGTTGTTTGATTTTTTTTTCTTTTAAAATAATAGAGTGAATTAGAAGAATTTTTAATTTATAAATGTTTTGAACGTGTAAATACCCCTTCGGTTCATGTAGATGAACAGTTGGTTCTAAAGGTGGTAATTTGTGTATGCATTTAATAACTTTATTTTACATTTTTTGTAATGGTTTTAAGTTTGATAAACAAGCAGATCCCCATACAGAAACTAAGTATTGTAATTTTGAATATATTAATGAAAAATATATATTTTTTAAGTATTTCAAAGGAATGTAATTATCTAGCTCTGTACAAAACAGATACCAAAGGAGGTATCGAGTTTATACCATACTGGATATGGCCTTTCCAATTTAAATTTTCGTCTAAAACTAATCCTAAAAATTTTATCGTTTATGAATATTGAACATTTTCATTATTAAATGTTAAGGGGTTAATGATGGAATTTATTTTATTTTTAGTTATAAATAGGGTTGGGATTCAAATTCCTCAGTTTTGTCAAAAGAAATGAAGCCATGAGTAATTCCATAGAAACGTGTCTTTATTAAAAAACAGCTAACAAAAAATAAAGGAACCATTCTGAGGTACAAAAAACACAAAAATGGCACAGAAATATTATGTATACTTAATATTAATCTAACAATACTAAATTACTAATGAAGTAATGAGTGAGTGACTGATTGATGATGAAATGAGAGACTGCTGGCAGTGCTGGCCTTGGCAGATAGCTTAGATAAAGGTACATCATCTTCGTCACTGAACTCACCCCCGGCATTGTCTTTATGTTCTTCAGAATCTGAATCACTCGTTTCATCGTCACTACTGAAATTTAGCGCTGGTTCCTCCGAATTTCAATTTTTTTTATTTCCACTGCCACTTAACAGCTTTAAGTTGTACTTTTAAACAAGCTTTCCTGAGCGAGTGGTTTTCAATCGGTTGCGAAGCTTGCTATGGACAATCATTAGGACCAATAATTTCTCTCACAAAAGGTTGCAAAAGTTTTTGACCGAATTTGACCCGGTCAAAATCGGTCAATTGACCAGGCACAACCCTAGTTATAAACATAAAAGAAGATTTTGTAAAATTTAACGTAAGTTTATTTGATTGAAGCCAAGAAAAGAGTATTTTTAAATCATTAATAATAATATAAAAATACATTTCTGCAAACGTTTTAGCAAAATATTGGTTTATCATCTGCAAATAGATGTTTATTGCCCTTTAAGTTCAATTTGGAAACGGAATTAGTGTAAATTAAGAATAATAATGTACCTAATTTTGATCCCTGTGGAACTCCAAATATTATTTCTTTTTCCAAACTCTCTCTTTCCCCAATTTGAACAAATTGTTTACGATAGCTTAAATAACTTTGCCGTAGTTTGTGTGTATTTCCCCTTATACCAATACTGTATAATTTTCTTAACAAAATATCATGGTTATTAATGTCACGCTGTCGCTCTGACTTCGCACAAGTCACTGACAGAAATATTGGACTGAATAATACTTAGTTAGAAAATGAAATTGTTTCAATTAGATCTAAATGCTTCCTTTCCTAATACTACGGAGTTTAAATTTTTTAGGAACTTTGTGGAAAATAGTTTTTTATACTAGCGACGCATTCGCCATTTCGTTTTTTTAACAATAATTCGTTACTTCTTCATTTATCCAAAAATCTGCCAAATACCCTTTTTTGGAGTATCGTTACCTACAGTTCTACGTTAATAAATAATATAGTTTAAAAAAACTAAAAAACACGCTTTAATAATTAATCAAACTAAAAAGCGGAAAATAAATATAGTTTAAAATAATTCTTGAAATTCTTAATATTGGCAGAAAATAATAATGAACGATAAACATACAGTGAGGACCTAAAGTCCGTCCCTCCCCCTCTAACTTCTAAACCGTTCGGTATATTTTAATGAAATTTTGAACGATAATATTTGAGCAAGTCTTGCACTTTTTGACATACCAATGACAGCTTTAAATGTCAAGATGACAGCTGGGTCCGCTTTTGGAATATTTTTTAAATGGAACACCCTGTATATTTTTACATTTTTAAATTCCACATAAAATTATAATATTTTTTTATTAAATGCATTATTAGTCTATACTTCATAGTTTCCGAGATATTGACTCTCGAAAAGTGACATTTTTGAAATTTGACAGCTTATAACCTTCTAACAGTACGTCTTAGAGCAAAACGGCTTACATGTCCCTATCTTCAATTTTTATTATCTTCCCAAAAAAATCAACTTCCAGTTAAACCGGAACAACTATATTTCCTGGTTTCGAGTTACATCCGGTTTAACCGGAAGTTGATTTTTTTGGGAAGATAATAAAAATTGAAGATAGGGACATGTAAGCCGTTTTGCTCTAAGACGTACTGTTAGAAGGTTATAAGCTGTCAAAGTTAAAAAATGTCACTTTTCGAGAGTTAATATCTCGGAAACTATGAAGTATAGACTAATAATGCATTTAATAAAAAATAATTATAATTTTATGTGGAATTTAAAAATGTAAAAATATACAGGGTGTTCCATTTAAAAAAATATTCCAAAAGCGGACCCAGCTGTCATCTTGACATTTAAAGCTGTCATTGGTATGTCAAAAAGTGCAAGACTTGCTCAAATATTATCGTTCAAAATTTCATTAAAATATACCGAACGGTTTAGAAGTTAGAGGGGGGGGGGGGGGGACGGACTTTAGGTCCTCACTGTATAAGAATTTCAAGAATTATTTTAAACTATATTTATTTTCCGCTTTTTAGTTTGATTAATTATTAAAGCGTGTTTTTCATTTTTTTGTTTGAGTTATTGTTAAAAAAAATTTTTTTTGATTAGATTGAGCTAGATTAGTAGATTATTGTATTGTCAGCGGTTCTTGATAAGCCTACAAAATTTAAATTAAATCTGACCGTTTAAAGTGGGTCAAAATCGGGCTCAAAGAAGTTGGTTACGAACAAACATAAAGTCGCCACAGTGGATCTTTTCCCGTGCGTCATCACTTTCACGTCATCAAAATCGTATGAATCAAATCAAAATTACGAGACGAAAAAAGTCAAAACTAAGTCTAAGTTCATAAAATGGACGTGCCTGCCTACCGTTTGACGTACCTACATAATATCTCGAAAAATTATTATTTATTTTAAGTTTTGCCCGGCATTCTCTATTATCTAAAATAAATTGACAAACAAATGTTTATACATTTAATACTATTTTTAAAGCTTAAAATCTAGAAAAGTTTGGTGTTTTATTGACTATTAAAATCGCATAAGTCAAATTTTTGACATCCTTTCATTTAAGGTAATTTAGCCACTGCAGTAAACTTTTCAAAGAACTTTTACGGTTAGAATATTTAAAATAAATAAATTAGGTATTATAAAAATCCATAAATACTTACCGCCAAAACAGATGGTTGGTATAATTAGAACTATTTTTAGAAAAAGGAACATTTTTAAGGCACAAAAATTTACAAAATACGAATTAGATTGGCAGATCAAAATAAGGTTGACAATGACGTTCTAAAATACAACGGTAGTCAACTAAACAAATAAAAATAGTAATTAATTGACGTTTATAGTTTTATTCTTGTCTAGCACGTTATATTATTGCGGAATCTTGGAGACGTTCTTTTATGCTTTTATTCAAACTTGTTACTGTAATAAATAAGGATGCAGAGTTATTAACCACGTTGAGTCCTGATCGTTGATTGATGACGCACGGGCAAAGATCCACTGTGGCGACTTTACATACAAACCCGAACAAACGACATATAGTTTTTTCATTAATATAATTTTTTTAACGATTTGACATATTGACAGCTGTCAAATTTTGACAGGAGAATTTTTTGCTTATTTTTCCCGAAATCTCCGCATCGAATACTATACGACCCCATAATTTGTTCCGTCAAAATCGCTTCTTCGTTTTATACTTGACAGCTGTCAAAATTTGACAGGAGAATTTTTTGCGTGTAGATTATTGTTATATGTCAGCGGTTCTTGATACGCCTACAAAATTTAAATTAAATCTGACCGTTTAAAGTGGGTCAAAATCGGGTGTGTATCAAATTATTGTATTGTCAGCGGTTCTTGATAAGTCTACAAAATTTAAATTAAATCTGACCGTTCAGAGTGGGTCAAAATCGGGTTTGTATCAAATTATTGTATTGTCAGCGGTTCTTGATAAGTCTACAAAATTTAAATTAAATCTGACCGTTTAAAGTGGGTCAAAATCGGGTTCAAAGAAGTCGGTTACGAACAAACAAACAAACATACAGGTGAAGCTAATCAAAGCGTGTTAAAAAGGGGGTAGATTTATAAATTAATAAAAGCAGAAAAATAAATATGTATGGGCAAATTTAACCAAAGTTTTATTAATGTATCAATTAAATCTTCTTTAACTTACAGCTGTAGGTAATTGCTATGCAAAGACGGGTATTTGGCCGCTTTTTAGATTAAACGAAATATTGATAAGAAAATAAAACGGCGAATGGGAATTGGCCAGGGGATCCCCAACCAAAACTATTGGCTACCTGCGGTGGCTGCTAACCAAAACTTTCCAAATTGCCGTTTTTATTGTGTTACTGCGATTAGAGTTGACTGTCAAACTGTCATATCACATTTGCCCATAAAAGTCACGCCACCATTAACAAATAATTTTTATTCCAGACGTCAAACAGTTACCTCAACGCCCTGTTGGATAGAACTTCATCTGAACGGTCCTCTTCAGTGGCTCGACAGAGTGCTGACCCAAATGGGGTCACCCAGGTTACCATGCAGTTCGATGTCGTAAAAAAATGGTGAGATTTTCGCCATGTTCACTGGTGAAATTGCGGATAATTAAATTGTTTTTTTTTATTAGTATTTTAAGGTTGAATTCTCAACGTCATTCAATCTATTGCCAACCTATAACCTATTTCGCGTTAATTTTTTGAGTTTATTATTTTAATCACTAACATTTAAAGAAAATCAAAATCGTCTGTACAATATTTAGGTAGTATCTGATATATTACAAAAATATCAATTTATTTTATTGCTAGTTTTGGGAGAATTGTATAGTGAAAGAACAATGAGTGACAATGACATAATAATGTTAAAAAAAAATCTTACCCAATATTTTTCGCTATACAATTCTCCTAAAATAAGTTATGAAATTCCTTGATATTTATTAAATATGTCAATTATTACCTATAGAATATCAAGTCGATACTGATTTTATTTAAATTTTGTATAAAAGCTAGAAAACATAAATAAATCTACGCGAAATAGGTTATAGGTTGGCAAGCATGTTGATACTCCTACCTTAAAAATTATTTGGGAACTTGGTGATGACGGCACCGAAAAAAGCGAGTGAGAAATTGTGTGATTGTTTATCAGAATAGGTTTTTTTTTATATCTAATTAGTGCGATTTTTATTCCGACCATTTCTGAAGCGCAGGGAAGGATTAGAATTTTTTTCGGCTCGACCTTTTTTATCATAGGATAAATCACAAGAGCTTTAAGTTTTACCAGGTAAACTTTGCGTAGATGACCAACGGTCAAGGGCTTTTATTCCAAATTATTAAGTCGAGAACATTTGATTAAAAGTAAAAGTTTAAGAAAAATATACCTACGTAAAGTTTACGTGGTAAAATTTAAAGCTGGAGTGGTTTATATTAAGATTATTTGCCGATTTTATATTTCCCTGTTAATTGTACCAGTTTCTCGGTAATATATATCGATATTTACTCGGTTATTTTTGGGTAAACAGTGACATCTAGAAAACGCAGTATGAACTACCGATCACGACCAAAGTAGGATATTTAATACCGTGCGAACAAAAATTATTTGCATCAAAGAGGGCTTGGATTAAAAAACGTAGGGCTTGGTTTAGATCACAATGAGATGGGGACTATATAGCTAACCAAATCTAGATTAAAATTTTGTCAAATTCATATTATGACATGATATGCCAAGCTAATGAGTAATAAAATAAGTAGACAAATACAAATTTATTTTTGTTGTTTACAAAATTAACAAAGTAAGAATATACAGAAAGAAAAAGAAAAATAATTACATAAATTGCTGAAATTGGCCACCGCCATGCCATAGTCCTGCATGTTCCATAAGATCTTCCCACTTCTTGGGACAGGCGTCTTTTACAATTTGTTGGCGTATTTTGCATTATTTCACGAACGTTTGCAACAAGTTCTTCTGTTCTTACAGATGGTCTTCCTGCTCCTTTTTTGTGTTGTATAGAACCTGTTTCCCTTAACACAGCCACGGTTCTTTTCAGGCAATGATAAAAATCCCCAGCAATAAAAGCAACGTTAGAAAAATGTTCGTGAAAATCGTCCATGCACAAACCCGGATGGTATTGCCACTCACCAATTACTCTAACCCCGTTTCGAAAATACGCTTCAACTATGAATGTTTTGTGCTGTTCCGTAAACCCCATTGTGTGAATTGTTCAAGAAATTGGAAGAATTAGCGATGAATCAAATTACTTGTAACGACTGTCAGAGATGACGAAATAACTGATTGATTGTTAATTCAGGTAGTTACTGACACCCAACAGGTACTAAGCTTTACGGCTAAGCATTACGTCCTTAGATGCAAGGCCCTCTTTGATGCAAAAAATTTTTGCTCGCACGGTACAACGCTGTTGTGTTTAAGTATGTTTTGAAAATAACCGGTATTATTACTATTAAGTGCGTGGTCTCTGTAATATTATAATTTATGTATGGATTTAAACGAACAAATCACACTCATATATTATTGTCTCACTCTGTACAAACACACAAGGTATAAGTTTATCAATTGATATTTATTTTATTATAGGTGATCGCAACACAAAAGAAAAACCTCCTTTTGCATAGTTTTGTTCTTTATATTTTATATTTTTTTTGTATTATTGAAGCGTGATTTAAAATATTTTTAGGTGTAAAAAATACGCATTAGAAAGAACAAAGAGAAGTTATATGTATATCTGTCGGCTGATTTTTTTTTGCTTTTATTAAACTTTTTTACATTGCCTTTCAGTTGAATCGTTATAATAAGTTATTTGAAAATAAATAAGAAAAAATAGGTCGATGAAAAATTAATTTGCGTGTTGTGATTCCAATTCTTTTTGGAGTTACTATACGTTTTAGAGAGCTTTATAATTATAAACAGGCCATGTTCTTTTTTAATTATAATATCAGTGGTAAGGCGACAACATTAAGCTAAGTGTCATTAAAATTATTTTTTAGTCGCCTATTTTATGGTTTATTATACAGGATGCTACAAATTTGTATGCGTACATGGGGGATCTCGGAGACGGCGTTAGTAGTTTCCAAGTTCGACGTTCCGTTCTTTCGATACCACCGTCGAGTCAAATTTTTTAAATACAGACCTTGAATTTTAAATGTAGTTTTAGGGACAAAGCATTAAAAATTTTATTTTTAAATTAATAATTTCGTCAAATTTGTCCATATTTCTTTTTCTGCTTTTAATAATAATTTATAAATCCAAATTTCCCTAAAATTTGCCGCGCATCGTCCCTTGTCATTTAAGGTGGAATTATCAACGTCATTCAATTTATTGCCAACCTATAACCTATTTCGTCTTGTTTTTCTTAGTTTATTATTTTATTGACTAAGATTTAAATAAAATCAATATCGTCTGCACATTATTTAGGTAATATCTGATATATTACAAAAATATCAATTTATTTCATTGCTTATTTTGGGAGAATTGTATAGTGAAAGAACAATGACATAATAATGTTAAAAAAATCTTACCCGATATTTTTCGCTATACAATTATCCTAAAATATTTAATGAAATTCCTTGATATTTATTTAATATGTCAATTATTACCTATAAAATATGAAGACGATAATGATTTTATCTAAATTTTGTGTAAAAGCTGGAAAAATTAAATAAATATACGCGAAATAGGTTATAAGTTGGCAAGCATGTTGATACTCCCACCTTAAATAAACACCCAAATCAGAAGAAAAATTCTGATTTTTAAATCTTAAAGATAAAGACAATAATTGCAACGGCCATAATGGTAAAGAAAAGATAATTTCAAATACTGATTATGTATTATTTGATGACAAAACGTTAAAATTTAAAAACCTTTTAAATTTCTAAAGCTTGGAAGTGCCTAAAACCGCTTTAAAAAAGCCCGGTACGTATTCAAAAAGATTAACTTGGTGGTGTTATCAAAAGAACGAGTTCTTGAATTTGGAAATTAATAACGCCACCCTGGAGCACCCTGTATTTCAGAATGACTAATGGCTTTTGCTCCTTCAAAATTCCCTAAAAAAGTAACCCTGTGTGTCTGATTCAAAAAGAACTGGCCCGTATTTGAAAATTTTACAAAAATACAGACTTTTATTTTATCTATATTATGTATTTTTAAAATTAGTTTAGTTGACTACTGCAAGACTATATGAATTTTAAGTTTAGATATTATCTAGGTATCTATTTATGCCAATTTATATGGATATCGCGCGAGAAACCGAGTAATTGAATTGTTTAAATGTTTTTTTAATTATAGAAATTAGGGATGTGCTATATTATTTAAAAATTAGTGATTTTAAACCAGAGCGTGTTATAAGAAAATTTTAATGGTGCTGAAATATATACGATATTTTTCTGTTAAAGGGAAATTAGATGAACGGTTAAATAAATGTTAGTTACATTTTAATTTCTTGTAGTAGCAACTAAACGGTTGTTGGTTTTTTGCAGCTTATTTGCTAGTGTTGTTTATTATTATGTTATATCTGAAATTTTAAATTTTACACGATTTAAAGTTGGGTAACTTCAAGTAATAATTATTGTACGTTTTATTTTTAAATTTAGTTTTTCGAGGTCATAATACGGGAAGGAAATAATAGTTTTGGTCGTTTTACAAAATAGTATATTAAAATACACTTTATAAATGGCACACTATAATATCTCTATTCTAAACGGGGTTTTAGTTTTTATAGGTTACCAACCACTAATTCAAGTTGGCAGCATCATTCCAACTGCCTGTATCTTTGTAGCAATCGACGCGTGCCAACTTTGAAAATAAAGGTTTATGTTATTTGGGTTTAGAAACAAAAGAAAAACTAAAAGTATTCCTCCACAAGTTTTGCTTTTGTTTCTATACTTTCAACTCCACTTTAAGCATGGGCTGTCTTCAAATTATTTAGATTTGTTGAAAGGTCAAAAAAAAAAACTGCTTATAATATTTGGACATCACCAGGCACAACAGTTTATCATAAACAATTTTAAAAATTTCTTTATGATATTTATAATTCAGCCAAAATATGCGCATAAATATATGCCTTGTTTGCCTTTAAAATATGCAGTTATTTGCATTTTTTTACCAAATATACATACTGATATACAATAGTTCTCAATTTATTATAATAAAATGAGGTAAAGAAACACATTGGGTTCTAAAAAATATGTACAGTGTGGTTTTTAAGTGTGCAACATATGGGAATTTTTTTTATTACCGATTTCTCAGAAAATTTTATTCTTGAGAAAAGTTGGTGCATATTCGATAATCATATTAGGTGCACTTGGAATGGTTGCAAGTCAAACGGCGTACAGGGTAGGCCAAAAAATATAAAACTTGTACAAGAATAAAGTACCCCTATTTCAAAAAACTTAGCAAAATGTTATTAAGAAAAGTTGTTTAGAATTAAAAGTTATGCATAGATTCAAAAACGTGACCTAAAATTTAAAAAAATATATTTTTTAAAAAAACATTAATAATTTCTCAAAAATTTTTTTTTTATATTCACCATAAAGACCTTCATAAATTAATTAAGATCAAATCTACTTAACATATCTTTGTTCAAATTCAAGCATATTTGTAAAATTTACTTGAATTTTTAATTTATTAAGGAATCACTAACTTCATGTTTGTTGCAACGGTATTAAACACAATTTTAAAATATCCTAGAAATTCTTTTTAACAAGATAAAACATTAGTTATGATAATATGCTAATTAAAAAACTATCATTTAAAGTGCAAAGTTTTTATTTTAAATGTTTATTAAAAAAACTGTACAAATTAAGCGACAAACATGAAATCTTACTAAAATAATCGCAAATACCTATGAAAAAAAACAAATAAGGGCTAAAAGTAAACATTATTATATGGTACCAATGGTTTTACCAATTTTTATCGGCTTTTTTCTTATAAGTACTTAACAATAAACAAATAAAATAAAAAAATTTTGGCAAATTATTAATGTTAAAAAAAAATATTTTTTTTATTTTAGGAGGTCACGTTTTTGAATCTATGCATAACTTTTTATTCTAAACAACTTTTCTTAATAACATTTTGCTAAATTTTTTGAAATAGCACTTTATTCTTGTATAAGTTTTATATTTTTTGGCCTACCCTGTACGCCGTTTGACTTGCAAACATTCCAAGTGCACCTAATATGACTATCGAATATGCACCAACTTTTATCAAGAATAAAATTTTCTGAGAAATCGGTAATAAAAAAAAATCCCATATGTTGCACACTTAAAAAACTACACCGTATATTTAAAAAAAAAAGGAAAAAAACAAAGAACAATAAAAGTAAACCCATTTTTAGCCTAAAGTTGTATAAAAGGCATAATTTATTACTAAATATTTTTCAAAATTTTCAACTAAAAAGTATTGTCTCCTATTAGTAAAAATATGTTTATACAAAGAGAAGCTTCTTTCAACATCTACTGATGTAATCGGAAAATACCGCAACTCAGGTAGCAAAATATAAGGCCAAGATACAACTTCGTTGGATGGTTTACCCTCATAAATGCTTTTAACTGCAGTTAAGTATTTAAATCCTTCATTCTTTTTTACAGTTGCCTCCAATTTGTTCCTTACTTGACCTCCTACTTTACCGGATTTAGCGTAAAAAGTTTTAGCAAGACTAATTGAGTCTCTTAAACTTAAATTTCTACTCTCCAACGAGGATATTATTATTATCTGTCCGGTATAAAACTGAAATTAACCTTAATAAAAACAAGACCTTTATGTATTACAAATCGATATAAATACAGTTTGTTAAGGAGGTAATAATAACGCATTATTAAGGGACAATAAGCAACCCCTAATAATATGCAATCCCCGGAACCCCCCAATATGTGTGTATAGGGTTTCCAATCTTCAGATTAAAAATCAAATCCCGGGCTCAACCCTAATAGTTTATAATATTTAATATTAAAAAATCTAAGACTAGCAAGTAGCAACAGAAATAGCAGACATATGGCAAAAAACTTTTTATTAAAAAACTCAAAAATAAAAACCATTTTTATAGATTTACGTTTTGTAACTAAAAAAATTAAGTTATGCGTACGTAGGTAAAACAAAGGAAAGAACTTTTTATTAAACAGCGCAAACAAAAAAATTGTTAAACATTTACGATTTGCTTAGTAAAAATAAAATATGCTCTTAAAAACACCAACGTGGCTTAAGATTAGTCACTTAAGCGCGATCCACACTTGTAGGTGGTACTGTCAGTAAATATTCGTAACACTTTTGCAAATATAAACCTCTTAATCCTCCATTTTCAAAAATGGACATTTATTTTTTTAATTGCGTTATTACTTTTAAGATGAACTTTTGGATTTTCCGATATTTGCCGCCAATTAGGTTTAGTTCTAGTGGTTTTTCGGGATTGCTATACTTCAATCCCGGGATTTTCGGGGACAAAAATCTTCCGGGATCCCGGGCTGGAAACCCTACTTGTGTATGACCAAAATGTAAATATAATTATTATAATCTTTAGATTGGAAAATCCCTGCAATAAACCTTTAAGGTTTTAATTTTTTTGATAAAGCCGAAAACATAAAAATATGCTCTTAAAATAATAATTTATGAAAAATATGCATTTTATTATAAAATTGACAAAATATGCAAGAAATGTATACCTATGCATTTTGCATATATTCCGCCCTTTATATATAATATATCTTAATAAAACACTGGCACCTATTAAGATTCATTACCTGTTGAAAGAGATATCCTCTGCCGTACTTTTCTCACTATTAAAACTAACATGCGTGCGGATAAACAGTCTGTATCTTTGTAGCAATAATAAAATACAATGGCCGTAATGGTAAATTAATTCAACACAGTGACATTGTTAATATTTATATTGATGTGAAAGTTCATATATCACACAAATAACAGCAAATTGTTCAACAAAACTAAAAAACACGCGAACAAGTTAATAACAATAGGCTTGATTGGCTAGCCGACTCGATGTGTTTCGGCGAGACTAGTGTTTTTGGTTCGCGTTAATATAATTTCAAATGGTTACCGATTTTTTTCTAGGGAAAATTTCTTTCCCCGTCAAGACGGCCCTTCCCAGAGATTCTATTTTTAATAACACAGGTCTTATAGGGAATAAGCATTTTACTTTTTTTAATAGGCCTGTGGGGGTGGAATCCGGTACATTCCCGTCTAATATTTTTAGGTGCTCGGAGAATAATAATTATTTTTTCTGAAATTACCCAACTATAAATATTTTATACTTTATTATCTATGAACAAAAAGCATTTTTCATAGTAGCATGTAAAAAAGATTCTGATATAATTCGAGTACTACTAAAGTGAGAATGGACATATTATTTTATTTTTATGTATACGTAGTTTAGTTGCATGAAATAAAAATAATATTTACTTGAGAATTTGGAGACTATAGCCTTCCGTTGTAACAACGTTGGGCTACTCAATAATGTTTCCATTCTGTTATATATTGGTTAGTTTTACCTACTTAATTTTGTAGGTAGGAAGTATCTATAAAGAAAATAGACGTACTCACGTACTGGGTTAACACCACAGAACTACAAAAATAAGTAGAACGCCCGTTAGGCCGTACAAGTGCACTTCATCCGTTCGAGTATTACATTCGTCGCAAAAAGAGTGAAAAGTCCCGTCTCATTGAGAGGTGCTTAAGGAGTGCGCATGCTTCTTCTGCTTCGTTTGGGTGGCCTAGTGGTAAACCTATCCGGCCAAAATCACAGCTTGGAGAGTGGTGATCTCTTGTAGATCAAAAGAAAATCCCCGTAGGACCGTTTTCACGAGTCTGGATTCTCAATCCATGTCCTGGGGGAGATATAAATCATTATGAAGGGAAAAACACACAGGTATACAGACATATCCTAGAAAAGCGACAATGCAGTATACATAACAAAATGCTCCAGTAGAAACTATAGCAGTCAATAAATCAAAGCGAACCGAAAGTACAAAGCAAACAAAGCAAAATCCCAGAGGCAACAAGAAAGCTACCTAGTGTTTTAACATGCTCAACTGAGGAGTTCTTTTAAAGGAGGTCATGCATAGAAATAGGGGGTGTTATCCTAGACGACGATGCAGGATGTCAATATTATAGTAGTTGAGGGGGCATTCAGCGAAAATATGAGTGATATCACCAACTTCCCCACAGGTACAGTTCGGCTCATTCTTTAGGTTAATTCTGTGTAGGTGAGCTGGAGTCCAGCAATGGCCCGGCCCGTTCTCATTCTTGTGAAAGTGGTAATTTCTCGTCTATCAAGAGGTTTGTTGTGGAACCATGGTTTCGTCAGGGGTGTTTCTACAGATGTGCCATACATGATGCCTTTGGTGAACGATATTTCTCTGAATTGCTCACTCCAAAGTTTCGTAATATTACTCTTGATTAACGGAAGCAGGTCTGAGGGAGGGATTTTATTAAAGTTAAGAACATGGCTCCTACCATTGTTGGCGAGTTCATCAGCCTTGTAATTTCCTTCAATTTGGGTATGGCTAGGGATCCAGATCAGCAAAACCTCCCTACCCGACTCCCGGAGGGTTACCAATTTGTCCCTGGTTTTTAATGTAAAAAAGTCCTTGTTGGATTTAGGTTTTCTGCTGCTTATACTTAGCAATGCGCTAGGTGAATCCGAAAATATTACGGCCTTCTGAATGTTGGCATTGTCAATGCATTCCAGGGCCATCTGTATGGCTCTAAGTTCTGCATTGCAAATGCACATGTAGTCGGGCTGCGATGTTGAAATTGAATCTTTTTGAGTAAACTCTCGCTCCTACTCTTCCTTCTTCGTCTCTTGATCCATCTGTGTAGAAAAGGGCATAGTCAGAGAGGTCATTAGATATCCAATTGTTAAATATTGTCTTATTATTAGTGTCCTTTGTCAGTTTGCTTCTGGAGAAGGTGATTTCTTTAGTCTGAGAAAGCCAATCAAAACAGTACACTGGAAAATTTTCATACTTTTGCATATTGTTGAAATACTGTGACACCAGATCAAAACCTTGAATCATGGGCAATGAGCCCTCACGATCCTAAAACTGCATATAGTTTAAGCTTTCATACAGATTTATAATTGATGTTGCGACAGGGTGGTTGTCGATGGAGAAAACTCTAAGAACGTACTTAGCCGCCAACCAGGATCTTCTAAAAAACAGAGGCCATTCTGCTCCCTCTGATAGCAGGACATGGGTAGGGGTACTTCTCATAGCCCCTAAGACAATTCTTAAAGCTCTATACTGTAGCCTGTCTAACTTCGTAAGATTGGCGCTGGATGTTTTCCCCAAAAATATTGATCCATAGTCCAGATGGGAACGGATATATGCTTTGTACAGTGTTAAAAGTATAGAGGGGTGAGCACCTCATTGAGTGCCCCGGGGCTCTAAGTAAATTTATACCCTTCTCCACACTCTTGATCATCTTTTCTATCATTAGGCCAAATGACCCCTTAGAGTCCAATATTACTCCTAGATATTTGACGGAGAGGCTCCATGGGATATTTATTCCATTAATTCGGATATTATTCTGGGCATTAAATCTTCTGCCTCTGTAAAAGGCCTGGGATTTATGAGGTGCTATCGCCAAACCGTTATCTCGGAACCATTGAGACAGTCTGTCTAGGGCGGCGTTGATAAGCTGTATTGCAGTTTTCGGGTCTCTAGCTAAACATATCAGGGCAATGTCATCTGCAAATAGCAGCGGGCGAATTCTAGGATCTATTAGATTTATCAGTTCATTGATATAGACATTGAATAAAATTAGGCTTATCGCTGAACCTTGAGGCAAACCTCGGAACGTTTCCCCGGGTCCCACAAAACCGTATTTATTGGGGTCTCTGACAGTTATTTTCCTACCCATAAGTAGCCTGAAAATCAGTTTACAAATTACCTTAGGCAAACCGAGACTTCTAAGTTTATAGTTAAGATTTTCTAAAAGTGCGCATGCAAATCTGCATGGTTAAGGTTATGTTTTTGCACTTTTGGCGGTAAAGCGTTCGTCTTAAAACACTGACGCATTCATCTTTTCATTTTCTTAACAATATTGGTTGGTTTTGGGTAACAATTACCTACAGTTTAAGAAAAAAATTTAATTGATAAATTAATAAAAGCATAAAATGAAATTTTGTCAATTTTGCGCATATTTCTTTTTCTTCTTTTATTAATTTATAAGTCCAATATTTTTTAACGCAAAACTGTAAGTAATTGTTTACAAGAAATGTTGAATACTTCCCTTCTCTTCTTCATGTCTGCAGCTACTTTAGATGGTATTAGCATACGTTCAGCGTGTCTACCGAACAGGCAATGTCCGGTGACTACGGCAGTGATATTTCTTAAGTCTTTCCGGCTGTGTTGTAATAACACTGCGGTTTTCCTGTTATCAAGTAGAGGCCACAATTGCTTGTATATGCTACAGGTTGTTAGTTCTCTCCATCTGCTTTGCGCAAGTTGTTTAGGTATTCGATCTAGCTCCTCTTTGACTGATCCCAGTGGTCGCTATAGACGCAGCTCCTCTCAAGCCAGGATGATCTGAAGGATATTGACTAGAGAGATGATATTTTGAAACCCGGGGTTTAATGAACAAACACCAATGACGCATTTGCCATTTCATTTTTTAAATCAATTTTTCGGTATTTCTTCGTGTTATCCCAAAATCGGCTAAATACCCAACTTTCCAGTACAATTGCCTACAGTTTTACGTCAAAACGGTTTGGATTTATAAAAGCAGAAAAATAAATATCGACAAATTTAATCAAATTTCGTTTTTTGCTTTTATTTATTATTTGTCAATTAATTTTTTAACTTTAAACTGTAGGTAACTGCTACTTAAAGACGGTTATTTGGTCGATTTTTGGAGAAAACGAAATATTGATAAGAAAATAAAATGGCGAGTGCGTCACTAATGGTTGCTTTATGGGAAATAAGTACTTACTTTTTTAGTTCTGTGGTGAACATAAGGTATTTTGCTGCTAGTCTATCGTATGCTGCGTACTAGAAGAAAAAGATATTTTGTAAAAAATGTGGTGTCAAACATAAAGAAAAAGTAGTAGCCGCAGAGATTAATGGATGGCGGTGTAATTTTCATTTTTCAGCCCGAGGCCCTTAAGGTCAATTTTTGCCGAAAATCGGCTTTGAAAAAATGTGATGTTTATCATTGATCAAGTAGGAAAATTTTAAAAATTGGACTTTTTTTGTTGCAAAGAAAACATCTTTTATCCTTACAATTTTTCTTGCGTGATATTTGTCGCACTAAAAAAGGATTGACATAAAGAAATTAAAACTTTTTGTAACCAATTATCGGCGGAAATTGCCATCGAAGTAAAACAATTTTAGGACAAAAGTTGCATATGTTTTGTCGTATAAATTCAGATTATGTGATAAAAAAAAATAGGGGCTTTATACTGACAAATATCTAAAACTGGCCAATTTGAAAAGCGAACTTCTTATCACTTGTGGGAATCAAAATACAAACATACAAAATTTTCTGCCACCTTTCGTACCCCTCCTTTTACGTGTTTAAAGTTTAATGGGCCTTTTCACTATAACCGAATTCATCATATTCAGTACTGACATCCTGAGAACCTATTGAACATTTTTCTAGCCACCTGAAAAATCCTTATACAATAATATAATCAAAAAGAAAGCAGAAATGTTGGAAACATGATCAAATAATTAGTACGCCTTCCCATCATCCGCGCAATTCTTTTATTTGCCGGCACTGCGACCGATTATAATGTTCTTTGAATGATAAAAGAGTTTTGGACTTCCATTGTCTTTATTTGTTTTAAATCACAACGTTTCAACTGGTAAGTATCTCCAGTCGTCTTCAGGTGAATAGTGATAACTGATAATGTTCTTTGTTTCGACAAGTTAAATAGAAAATAATAGGAGACCAGACTCGAGTTATCATTCAGGTAGATGTCGGCTGGTCGACCTTCAGCCCGAATCCCTGCGACTGGTCCTTGTGTTGTGACGTACATGCTGGTTTCGCGAGTTTTTATTAGAGAGCGTATTTTTTAAAATTATTTTCTCAGACTAAAATATAAAATTTTATTTTTCTTTGTCTGTGGGATGGGATAAAAATCTAAATATATACTATCAGCTTTTTGTCATATGTATTAAGGTGAGAGTATCAACATGCTTGCCAACCTATAACCTATTTCGCGTAGATTTGTTTATTTTTTCTAACTTTTACATAAAATTTAAATAAAATCAATATCGTCTTCATGTTCTATAGGTAATAATTAACATGTTAAATAAATATCAAGGAATTTTATAAGTTATTTAAGGAGAATTGTATATCGGTTAAGATTTTTTTTAACATTATTATGTCATTGTTCTTTCACTATACAATTCTCCCAAAATAAGCAATGAAATAAATTGATATTTTTGTAATATATCAGATATTACCTAAATAATGTGCCGACGATATTGATTAATTGATTTTATTTAAATCTTAGTCAATAAAATAATAAACTAAGAAAAACAAGGCGAAATAGGTTATAGGTTGGCAATACATTGATTGACGTTGATAATTCCACCTTAAATATGACCAGAAAGTGGGAAAATGTAACTTTTTTTCTAAATGAAATGTATTGCCTGTGATATATGGATGCTTTTAAAGTATATAGGTACAACAATATTTCATATAGCAAGTGTTAAAATAAAGTTCAGAGTTCATTATACCTATCAGTGCCAAAGTATTAATAAGATAAGTTTTGCAGATCTTCCAATAGGTCAGTCATAACCGGAAGTAACAACAAACTTTATTGGAAATTATGTTTGACGCCAAGTTTTTTACTTGGTACATAAGTCTAATAGGTTCGCCCTCAATACCTATGTGAGATGGGGGCCAAAAATAAAAAAATTACACAATTTCATCTTACAACCAGTTTTATATGAAATTTATTATTTTTCTTTAACCTATAAAATCGACTGGAACATTTATTGATTGCTCCTGATTTTGATAATTATTGTATAGAAGTAGTTTTAAAAAAGCAACTACCAAACTATGTGTATTTTACTTTTTTAAGTAATATATAACCAATGATTTATTGTACTGTTTTAATGTTTTATTTAATATTCTTCTTAAAACACTATGGAAATTATTAAAGTAGGTAGTTTCTTTGAATTTTGAAAAAGGTATTACGGATAGTTGTTTATTAGTATATTATTTAACGAGCTTAAACTTTAGTCCATAATAAACTAGTGTATTGTGATTTATTGTACGCAAAAACTATGCTTTCTCTTTGAATACCTATTGATATTCAAAGGATATCTATCTACAACCCTTTACTTATACAGTGTAAAATCTATAAAGAATCCGATTCTGGTATCCCTCACATCCTCACAAGAATAATCAACTCGTATATTAGAGAAAGAATATTCCCTGGATGCATCAAAAGGGCGCTTGTGGTTCCTCTATTTACTGGCAACCCTACTCATGCCTGATATTATGGATGCTTTTGATGGACTGATGATGAAAGATCCATTTTGGGCCCAATAATACTATTCCATATATATGTGAATGATCTGCCTTTAATTGATCAAAAGTATAATTAAGTATTATACACTTTTTGCGATGACACGACCGTTTCTGTTGTGGCAGACTCTTAAGGCTTCGTTGTTTCGTTCTTTGGAGGCGCAGGAGATGACTGAAAGGTGGTTTAATTCCAATAGGCTAAGCTTAAACTAGACTAAAAGAAAGCGAATTGTGTTGGCGATGAAAGAAATTGGGGCTGTAAATGATCATGTGTCTCACACAAACTTCCTTGAAGTTCTTATCGACCCAAAAGCAAAATGGGGCCTTAAAGCTAAATGAAAGCCTGTATCTGGTAGGTCCTTGCTGATAATGTTGCCCACCATCAGTACTAAGAATAGCGTATTTTGTATGGGGTCATGTTTCTGGTACTGGATGTCTCTTTGGACTGCAGCCAAGGGCAGTTAGGGTTACAGGGATGACTGTGTAGTGCCTGTTTTAAGGAGTTGGGAATATTCACCTTGCCGTCCCTTTACATTCTGGAGAGTATCCTCTATGTAAAAATAATATGCATTATTTTCGAGCCACGAGGCCTATATCCAACTAGAAATAAAGGTAATTTAATACTAGTATATCGGAGACCAAGAAGGTGTCGAGATGGCACACACAATAAAATACTTTAATGTGTTGCCAACGGAAATTAAGCAACTACCAATAAATAAATTTAAGGAAACAACACAAGCTTTTCTAGGTAGGTAGGTACTCCCTGATCAGAGGAAATAAAAAATACTTTTTTCTCAAATACTGATTTTTTATTTTTGTTCTTAGAGACTAAACATCACATATAATAAAAACACTAAGCTATAAAATAAAACAAAAAAATGAAATAAGGTAACTATAACAGTTTTACTTTTCACAAACTATTTTTTAAACTTATTAAAATATTAACCTGGCGGTCTAGCCTACATAGGAACCATAAATTATCAGAATTAAGGATCACTAACTAATTCTACTAATTAAAAAAATCCCTGGGAAATAATTTTAAGTTTCAAAACCCGATAAATATCATTTCATCTTTTATCCAAATTTGATGAGTCTCATGCAGCTGCTATATGTGCCCTATTTAGCTTTTAAATTTTAACTTTGTGCATCAACCTAAAGAGATTTTTTTCCTGTAAAATTTGATATTGATCAATGATTTTAAAACTAAACAACTCTAAACTTAAATGTACCGACTGTGACAAAGGTAAAAGAATCGCCTAGTTTGTACCAGTAGATCCAAATCCTCCCTCACCTCTTTGAGTGTCTGTCAATTCCTGTAGAAACAAAAAAAAAATTAAGATAAGCTAGGAAAAAGCAGTCTAGGTATATGTATAAAAAGAAATGTTTGAAAAGTTTATGGTTACTATAAACAATTATATAGGTAGTTTTATACCTGTACTTCTTCCAAAGCTGGGTAGTAAATTTTCTGACAAATGAGCTGGGCAATACGGTCTCCCTTCTTGACTTCAAAATCCAAGTCTGAATGATTGAAAAGGACAACCTTAAGTACTCCCCTGTAGTCTTCGTCAACTACTCCAGCTAAAAAAAATCTCAATATTAGTGCTTAATAGAGGTGGTGGTCCCTGCTTAGGTTTATAAGGTTCTTTATATACATAAAGATACTATTTTAAGCAAGTCTTAAAGGGGCCCAATGAAAAGCTTTATCATCCTAATATTCCACTTGTCATTATTACGCTTTCTCGTAAGTAATATAAAAAGAAAACAGAAGCATTTCGTACCTCCCACATCGATGAAGTTCTTCACTGCTAAACCTGATCTGGGGGCAATACGCCCATAACAGCCTTCTGGTAGTTCAATCTTGAGTCCTGTATCAACTAGAGCTTTACCTCGTGAAGGAACCGTTATATCTTCAGCACTTTTTAAGTCATAACCAGCGGCTTTTAGGGACCCCTTTGTGGGAGGGCAAGCATCAGGAACAACTTTAGTGTATTTAAGAACCAAAGAGCTTGAATCCACAGAAGGCATTTTGCAGATCTGTTTCTTGGAGAAATACCGCAACTGTAATTTGTGTTTTTGGTTTTTCTGGATCGCTAATTCACGAAGAATTGGGGTACCGGTAGTTGAATTAAACACGTTACAAATTACAAGACCAATTCGCGCCAATTTTTGACAATTGGCCAAATAAAACGCGAGGGAAAATTGTGTTACAGCCGTACAGCGGCCATTTCAAATATTTTTTTTCTAAATCCATTATTTTGGCACGTACACTACAGGCAAGGGTAAAACTAATGACGTAAACGACGTAAAATTTAAAAAAAAATCATTTAGAAGTTAAGTTAAGGTTAGGAAAACTGAATTTATAACAGGAGGCTGGGAAAAAATAATAAATAATTTGAAATAAGCTTTGGCAACGCCGAAGAGGTATAAACAGTTGCCTAATAACTATAGGGATGTCTGGTTTTATCGATAATGCATGCACAATTATTATTTCTTTATGTGTATCATCCCCCAAATTTATTTTAAATCGAGGCCGGGTCCACTTCAAAGCCTTTTGCAGCAAAGATTTTTTCTTCCCCACTTTCCGCGGTTAAAAGAAAAACGAGGAAGACACGGTAAAAATTTGGTATCTCAGTATTTCGACAAAAAATACCTCAAGAAAAATGTACTGCTGACAGCGTTGCCGGATGCCGCAAAATACGTTTGTTTACAAGACAAGACAAGAATAAAATATGCAAATATATAGGACGTAAAATTTTACGGCCAGAACCCAGAACCAGAAACCAGAAAGAAAAAGAATTTTTGTGAAGTAAATTGTAATAATGTTATATTAAAAAATAAGTGTAAATTTTTAAGAACCAGAAAATGAAATTCAATCAAATAATACGACATATTTTCTTCTCAAAAAAAAGGTCATACATACTACACAGTCTACATAATTTTTCTCACAAATTCATTAATACTTAAACATATTTTAGCCAGCCAAGTTTTGGTAAATATGCCATTGTCCAACCAAGTGATATTACTGAAAAAAAAACAGTGCCAGATACAATTTTCAAACCCAGTTATTATGTAACAGGGGAACCTTCTGAAAATATAGAGTACCCTGAAATAAAGAATAGTAAACAAATCAAAGGAATGAGAGAATCTTGTAAATTGGCAGCAAATATTTTAAGGGTAGTTGGCCAATCAATTAAGGTAAGTAAGAATAAATGATTTTAAAATTATGTACCTACATTCCTATATTACGTGTGAAAGTTTTTGTACCTCCTGAACAGCAGATATAACGTTTTAGGTAGGTCAGACAACTGATGAAATTGATACATTGGTACATAATCATAGTATAAAATCTGGTGCCTATCCATCCCCGTTAAATTACAAAGGTTATCCAAAGTCTGTGTGTACTTCTGTAAATAATGTTGCTTGCCATGGTATACCAGATAGAAGGCCTTTAGAAGATGGAGATATAATAAATGTTGATATTACGGTAAATATTATTAAAAAGTGTTGTAAAATGTAGCCACTAGAAGTTGTGGTATCTACCTACCACATTATACAGTACGAGTTTGTAACTTGGAATAAGTAAATCCAGTTACAACCATTTACCTACTGTATATGAAGAATTAAAATGACTTCAAAAATGCTGCAAAAAATTATTGAAAGTATATTTTACAATCGATTCTAATTTCTTCTGCTAAGCTTTTTGATATCAGCTCGAGCAATGATCTGGTACCTACCGATCATTGGCTCAAGCATTGTCATAACTAACTGGGAAAAAAAATATTTTATGTAAAAAACTAAACACCAGGACAAAATATGCTGATACTGTATTTTTTACTAAGTTTAATCTCTTATAACTGTTTTTAATCTGATTTTTCACTTCTTTTATCATTTTACTGGGATTGTCCTGATGTATGTTTTTGTGTGTATGTACCTACCACAAACTATATAAAAGCTATATTTTTTGAGGAAAGCATTTTGTGAATACAGGAAAATTTCACACAGAAGAATTATTGGAAGGCACCCTAAAATGTCATGTTTGATAACAGGCAATGTTATGAAAGGTTGAATTAATGTGTGTTTTTGTCTTAGTTTTAAACACCCTAAGGAGAAATTCCTAGAAATACCTTATTTTCTTATTGACATTTTTTAGGTATTTTACAACGGCTTTCACGGAGACTGTTCGAAAACTTTTATGGTGGGTAATGTTGATGAGCAAGGAAAATGGCTTGTAGAAGCCACAGAAATTTGTTTACAAGAAGGCATAAAAATCTGTAAACCTGGAACGTATTTTAGGGACATCGGCTATGAAATTGAGAAAAAGGCTGCTGGAATGGGCTATACGATTATACCAGCCTTTTTAGGACACGGAATTGGCCAATATTTTCATGGACCACCAGAAATTTTCCATATTAGTAAGAATTTACACTCTAATAGCATTCACGATACGCAACCGACAATTATTGCCTGTGGACGCGGACATGTAAATTAAATTAACGCTATGCTTTCACACTTACCGACTTATCGGTATCGTGTCGTTGCAGGCGCAGACTTGCCGTCAAGGAGCGTCAAAACACCAAGGTTAATTAATTTAAATATAATAAATAAATTAATGGAACTTGTGTAGGCAAACCCTTGTTTTTGTAACAAAACAAATGATAATCTTAAAAATTAAATTGAAATTTTAGTCTACTTAAGCCGGCATTCCGGCAATAGTAAAGAGCTTCTACCGTTGTTATGTTGTGGCGGTAGCTAGTTGACTAAGTTGACTTACCTACAGTTTTAATTTAAAAAAATCTCGAAAAAAATTAATTGATAAATCAATAAAAGCAAAAACAAAATTTAGAGAAATTTGCCCAAATTTATTTTTCTGCTTTTATTAATTAATAAATCCAACAGTTTTTAACGTAAAACTGTTGGTAATTGTACTCCAACAAGGGATATTTGGCCAATTTTTGGATAGAATGAAAAGTAACGAAATACATTAAGTAATAATTTAAAAAAAAAAAAAACGAAATGGCGAAGGCGTCACTAGTGCTTGCGCTTAAGTAATGTGCTTTTCACTAAATTTTGATTTTTACCCCACCTCATAAATGAAGAAAAACTAAAATTTTTAACGGTTTTAGTTTTTAAAAATTTGAATTGTTTACTGAGAAAATATTTAAAGAAAAGACGCTCTTTAATAAAAACTCGGGAAACCATCAGCGATCTACGTCATAACAAATTGACCGGTCGCAGGGACCGACGGTCGACCCGCCTGCATCTACCTAAATAACTCGCGCCTGAGGGGAGGGAGTCTGTCCCTTCTATAAAATATAGATTGCAAACCATATTTGCATGGGATAAGCAAATAGAAATTCTCGCATTTCTTGCATATCGTCGGCTTTATTCGCAAAATGCGTAACTCCACATTTGGGTGAAATTAAAAATTTGATGTCATTCGATTAATATAAATATAGCGCATATGAAAGAATAGTTTGGATTTCCGAAATTGTATTGCCTTTTTTAATATCCGCACAACAGAAAACTTCGTAATTCCATCCCTACCAGTTCCGCGATAGCAGAGTGCGTAACTCCAGTAGTCCGCATACATTAGCTGGGTTTGGGATTGTTTACGGAGCTGGAGTAGAGTTAGAGTGGCGTTTTAATCACGTGACCTCAGAGTTTTAGGTGTATGAATGGTCTGTCCCGAACGCTCGAAAGTTTTTAGAGTTAATCACCATAACCTTAATCGCTTATTTTGTGTTTTTTGTACCTTTATTACTTAATTTACAATATGGATTTCTTTCGTCATCTGGTGCCAATACTTAATTTTGTCAGAGAAATATTTTATGAAGATTTTTCTGATAACAATAATTTATTGTCCGTAATAATTGGTTTTCCGTCTTGGTCCACTACTGCGGAATGTGTTCCTGATGATATTTCTTGCGCGTTCATGTTTGATTGAAGACAAATAAGCTAAACTCATAACTTATGAATATGTAAAATACTAAAAACACGATCACTGCGCATGCCCGCTCCGGAGTTCTTCTCTCGCGAGGTGGAGCTCTTGGAGTGAGCTCCTTTAACTCCGTATCACAATACCCGACCGCACTTCGAGTCACACCTTTTACTCGAAAGGACAATACCCGAACGGATCAGGAGCGTTTTGTGCACATAGAGTTAAAAGAGTGAGCATCCCGAACCCACCTAGTATAGAGCGCACATTGTGCTCCACAAATTTATGTGATTATTGCAGTCAATTAGAGAGTTTTCGTTGTATTGGCAAATTCAAACGGTTAACCATAACGAATACGAAGCCGCTATTTGACAGATCGTAAAAATAGTTTTCGTTCAATCCGCTTAACGTTAACGTTAAGTCGAATTCAACAGTAAACATAACAAATATAACATAACCTATCTTTAATGGTTTGTGTTCATATTTTCTTGTATTCTTATTTCGTTGATATTTTCATATACGTTTTGTGCTATCTTTTTTGCTTGGTTTTAATTTCCTAGTACCCAAAATTCTAAAACATCATGATAGACGAAAGGTTCCAAGACAAGGGCATCATCCTGCAGTGATTCGGATTTGGATGATGCCCTTCTCTTGGAGGTATTTACATGCATCGCCATATGGGTTGTTGGCCAATATTTCCTCTAATAAAATGATATCGTCCTCATCCGTGAAACGATTTCTTGAGGGAATTTACTGTTGAATCCATGACGAAAACAAAAAATACTAACCAAAAACTTGTATTGTATTGTATGTCTTTTGGCTCTGCTACGAGGCAATTTGCCAGCTCATTAACCAAAAACTGGGTTACCGGGATGACTGTAGAGACGCATTTATAGCGAACAAGATCTTAACACTTCCATCACTTTTCATTTTTGAAACGCTTTGTCATGTAAAGACTCACCTGAACGAATATACAAGTCACGACTCTATACACACTTACAATACAAGAAACAAACAAAACCTTGTTCCTCAGTGCTGGAGGTTGAAACGCTGCCAGAATGGTCCAGGCCATCTGGGCATCCATTTTATGAACAAAGTACCACGTAATATAAAAGAATTGCCACTTCCTAAATTCAAAAATAGTATAAGATCCTTTTTGCTTAACGGAGCATTCTATTCAGTGGATGATTTCCTGAACTCTGAATGGTAGATTTAGATGTGCTGTGGAGTGTATTGTTGAAATAGGCGCATTTTATGCTATTGTATGTTTTATATTATTGTATAAGTCTATTTTTTAATTTTTTTGACGCTCAATTACCCTATTTTATTTAACTGTTATATATTTATTGATATCCTTTGCAACTTGTCCTGTGGCCACCGGCCTTTTTTTAAAATTGTATGTTCTGTGAAATAATTATTAGAATCTTATCGATAATAATTGTACTAATTTATTTATTTATTTATTTGATACAAACTCTACAGATTTACACCAAATTATAGAGTATTGCATAATGTATTCGATGTATTGACTTGTGTAAGTACTATATGTATATTTGACACCAATAGATGATTTGATTTGATTTAAAAACAGACCTCAACAAAAAATAGGTTATGTTGATTGCATCTGTCAAAAAAATGGTCATTACGCATGCGTTCCGTTTTCGCTATGGCTTTGTCTTCCGTCCGTTAGCTCCCGCCACTTATCCGTAACGATAAATGACAGCTCAAATGTCAAAGTTGTCAAATAGCGGCTATCGGAATCGCTTTGAAAAGACAACGAAAACTGTCTATTGTTTTTAGCGTTTCCTGGACATTTTTAAGAATCGGAGTTGCGCATTTTGCGAATCAAGCCGACGATATATGATTTGTCAGCATTCTCAATACGGGTTCGTTAGTGCCGGGTAAAATTGATGATATTTTTTCTGCAATATTCCAAAAATGCTTATCTTTATAAATGTAACGAGTTGTCTGAACAAAGCTTGAAAATTTCCCTTAATAATGGTCAAAAATAAACTAACTGTGTGTTGTGTAGAGCACCCTTAAAGCGGCAACTACTGGGGGAGGGTCATGGTGAGCTGGTCTACTAACATTTAACATTATCATAATTATTCCTACTGGTTTAATTGATGTACCTATGTATCAAAGCCGTATTCTTCCTACTTACCAACAAAGTTCTACCAGATTCACAACACGGTTTCATATCTAAGCGCTCAACATCATTTTTTCATTTCATTTATTTCAATTCGAAAGTTTATACAATTACATTTTATAATATATACATAAAGTTGTTATATCTAGCATTAATTGTATTTTGACACCTAGGTAATTTTTTATACCTGTATGTGTCAACAATTACCAACCTTTTAAGCTGCGTTAATAAATAGACCTAAGCCTCGATGAAATGCAACCTACCGATGTAATATACCTGGATTTCGAGAAAGCATTTGATAAAGTATCTCATTCATTGTTGCTCTACAAGCTTGAACATTTTGGTATAAGAGGCAAGCTTATAATCAACGACTTTCTCACCAACCGCTTCTATCAAGTAAGGGTCAATGGTATTTTATCCAATAAACATCCAGTTATAAGTGGGGTCCCTCAAGGATCTGTTTTAGGACCATTACTATTTCTGGTTTACATTAGCGATTTGTCATGGAATATTGAGACAATCATAATTTTCTTTGCTGACGATACCAAGTTATTCTGTGATCCATTGTTGCATAATAAATGCTTAGACAGATATCTGAGGCGTATTGAGTCATGGACAAGCCGCCAGTGGTGCATGAAGCTTGATGTACTTGTATGACATATTGGCCCAAATAACCCTTGTGAAACATATTTGCTAAATGATCTTCAACTTACAACAAACAGATCTGGGGTTAGTAATTTCTTCTAATTTAAAATGGGAAGCACATATTATTAAAATGGTAAAGAAAGCCAATAGTTTTATTTTCATGGTGCAAAAGACTTTCAAAGATCACTCTCTACAGATTGTAAAGAAACTGTACACTTCCTATATTAGACCAAAAATTGAATATGGATACAATATTTGGAACCCCTACTACATCAAAGATATTGAAATTTTGGAAAGGGTCCAAAGGCGGGTTACCAGAATTCCATTTGAATTGAGAGGTTTACCTTATCCCGAAAGACTTAAAAGATTCGGGCTAATAGCTCTGAAGCAAAGAAGAACTAGGGGTGATACACAGCGCGACATATTTAACGCATAACGAAAAAATTGCCTCAATTTTGATGTTATACAGGGTGTAACAAATTCGTTTATCACTACAGGGATCTCGTAAACCGTAAGAGATACAAAGATGGTTAAATGGGGGCAAAGTTGCACAATTTGATCCCTAATCATAATCCAAAAAGAAATTATTTAGACTCCGAGTACTTCCGGAGATATTCGAAAGAAACCGAAAAACTGTCAATAAGATTTTTTTGTTTTGCGCCCTTAATGTAGGAGATAAAAGAAAACCAATAACACCTTTTTAGGGCCACTTTTAATCCTTTCTTAGAATATGTAATTAGTTTTGCCATGCAACGTTTCATTTTCCTGAAACCATAATTAATTTCACTATTTTAAATACGGACCTGGATTTTTTCAATTTTTCAATAAAAGACCTAAGACATCTTTATTCAAAGCCTAGGCTAAATATTAATTTTAAAAAAGAATTAACGCTCTAATGTAGATTTTATTAAGATTTTTCTAATCCGACCCTGTGTTACACAATACCCATTCGTTTTGTTACCCACGTCATCTTTTGTGTAACAATTTAAACTAGGTAGCTCCTTAAAAGAATACTATAAAATTCGTAAAATTGACAATAATCGTAATACAAATTCTTGCTAATGATATTAGATTTTATTTAATTAACAATATTTTATATTATTAATAAAATGAATTAAAACTTTAGGAAAAACGATATTAGCAAAATAAAAAAAAATACTCCTGAATAAAAGAAGTTGCCATATAAAAATTAATTATTAATTACGTGTTCAAAAATGTTTTCCTGGACAGCGATTGGCCTAATGGCCATGTCGTTATTAAAACGAAATGGTATTGTGTAACACAGGGTCGGATTAGAAAAATCTTAATAAAATCTACATTAGAGCATTAATTCTTTTTTAAAATTAATATTTAGCCTAGGCTTTAAATAAAGATGTCCTAGGTCTTTTATTGAAAAATGGAAAAAATCCAGGTCCGTATTTAAAATAGTGAAATTAATGATGGTTTCAGGAAAATGAAACGTTGCATGGCAAAACTAATTACATATTCTAAGAAAGGATTAAAAGTGGCCCTAAAAAGGTGTGATTGGTTTTCTTTTATCTCCTACATTAAGGGAGCAAAACAAAAAAATCTTATTGACTGTTTTTCGGTTTCTCTCGAATATCTCCGAAAGTACTAGGAATCTAAATAATTTCTTTTTTTGGATTATGATTAGGCATCAAATTGTGCAACTTTGCCCCCATTTAACCATCTTCGTATCTCTTACGGTTTACGAGATCCCTGTAGTGATAAACGAATATGTTACACCCTGTATATTTTCCAAATTTGTGGTTCGTTTTTAATGATTTTTTTTCTAATTGTAGGTTTATTCCTTAAGCATATCATTGCCTTTGTTGTTTTGCTTGAAAAAGTAACTTTGGTATTATACCGGGTGTTATAAAACTGTTATGTTTTTTTTACGGAAATTCAAAACACCCTGTGGAATTTACTAGCCATTGCAAGTTATCGCAATTCCAGCCAAATTGAAGTCACATGTTTCCTTTACATTTTCTTTTTTGATTCATTGGGTTATCTCTGTTTTTTCATGAAATATTCAATTTTTAGTTCAACGTGATTTTCATAAAAAAATGTTTAGTTAAAAAATACAAAATAAACGAAATACAGCAAGAAAAAACAAATTATAAAGTAAATAAAGAATCAATATCTGGTATTAATTTACTGAATCCACAAAACAGGGCAAAAAAATACAGGAAAGAAAATTGCAATTTCTAAAGGTATTCAAAAAAATTAAATATGAATCATTAGTAGCGAGTATTGCTGACGAATCTTAGAGCCTTGCTTCCTCCTCCTAGAAACTTAAATGATCTGTCATTGAGGCTTATGGAAATATGGAATCAGATTAATCAAGATGAAATCAGAAATCTGATTTTAAGTATGCCAAGAAGATGCGAAGCATTCATTAGAGCAAGGAGAAGCAATACTCGCTACTAATAATTAACTGTGCTGCTGAAAGTAACTGAAAATCCCCATGTCTCCCAAAGAATAATTTCAAATGAAACGGATATAAAACGTTGTACTGTCCAAAATATTTTAAGTAAAAATAAAATGCACCCATATCACATTCAACTGATGCACGAGCTGAACGATCAAGACTATGGAACCAGAGTTACTTTCTGTGAATGGGCTCAACAAAAAATTCAGCAAGACAGGTATTTTTTCAATTATGTATTGTTCGTTGACGAAGCTACATTCCATAAGAATGGAAATGTCAACAGGCATAATTTCCATTATTATTCAACCGCCAACTCACATTTTATTAGAACTCACAGTCAAACCAGATGGTCACTAAATGCGTGGGGTGGGATAGTTGGAAATTATGTCATTGGTCCTTTTTTTGAAACACGAGTAACTGGACAAGTCTATTTGGATTTTTTGCAAAATGAGTTACCACGCTTGTTAAATAATTTACCAAATTTTCTAAAAGAAAGAATGTGGTATTTGCATGATGGAGCTCCAGTCCACCATACGGCAGTAATCCATGAACATTTAAATAATGAGTTTCCCAATAGATGGATAGGCAGAGGTGGACCATTTCAATGGCCACCTCGATCTCCAGACTTAACAAAAATGGACTTATTTTTGTGGGGATACGTCAAAGATGAAGTGTATAAAGTTCCTCCAACCACAAAAGATAATATGATGAACCGCATCATACAAGTTTTTCGGAATATCAACAACAATGTATTAGATGAAGTTAGTAGATCATTTCAAGAACGCGTAGAGATCTGTTTAGATATTAACAGAGGTCATATTGAACATTTGTTATGGTTTTTTTTTTATTGAGTTGTTATAATTTATTATTTTTTTGTTCAACATATGGACAATTTTTATAATCTTAACACCATAACGTTGTTAGACCAAATATGTCAGAAATATAAATTCATTATGATTTTGATAGTATGAAGTCTTGATTTTTATTCAACTCATGGCCAACTTAATGAAAGTGCCAATATTTTGCATTTTTTAAATAAAACGTAAAATATTAAAAGAACGTTGGGTTTTAGAGCATTTATTGTAATTAGGGTTGGGATTTTGACCGTCAAAATCTTTTGTGGTCAATTGACCAAGCCCTGGTCAAATTCTTCAGTTTTGCCAAAAGAAATGAAACCATGAGTAATTACTTAAAAATGTGTTTTTATTAAAAAACAGCTAACAAAAAATAAAGAAACCATTCTGAGGTACAAAAAACATAAAAATGGCATATAAATATTATGTATAATATTAATCTAACAATATTAAATTACTAATGAAGTAATGAGTGAGTGACTGATTGAGGATGAGATGAGAGACTGCTGGCAGTGCTGGCCTTGGTAGATAGCTTAGATAAACCTACATCATCTTCATCACTGAAGTCACCCCCGGGATTGCCTTTATGTTCTTCAGAATCTGAATTACTGGTTTCATCCTCACTACTGAAATATAGCGCTGGTTCCTCCGAATTTCCATATTTTTTATTTCCACTGCCACTTAACAGCTTTAAGTTGTACTTTATATAAACAAGCTTTCCTGAGCGAGTGGTTTTCAATCGTTTGCGACGCTTGTTTTGGACAATGCCCCATGAGGACCAATTTCTCTCACAAAAGGCTGCCAAAGTTTTTGACCGAATTTGACCCGGTCAAAATCTCTCCGGTCAAAATCTCGGTCAATTGACCAGGCACAACCCTAATTGTAATTGCATATTTAAAAAGGTTGAAATTATCTGTAAACTCACACAATAATATACAGGGGGATCCATTTGAAAAAAACGAGTAATGGTTATTTAAAGATTGCTACATTTGTACCGATGTAAAAGACACCCTGTATACGATGTTAATGCTTTGTTTCGGTAGAATTATTCGGACACCTTTAATGTTTAAAAAAACACAAAATTTTCTTTTTTAGTTCAGATTAGTAATATTTTAAAATCATTTTTTTTGATATGATGTTTTCCGCGAAAATTTTAGGAAAAATTGAATAATCTGGCAACGTTGTATAAATCACCAAAATAAAATAGCGAATCTTATATACAATTTTATGCCGAATTCAATGAGATAAAAAAAATGGGTGGTACCATTTAAAAAAAAACATTCATGATGCTCAGCTTTTTTGGCGCATCCTGTATATCCAAAAATATTTTTAAAATGTGCGCTTTTGATTATCCTAGAACCTTTGTATTTAATAGATTTCGCTATTTCCAAGAACAACGGAGATATATATTGGACTTCCTCGCACTAAACAACCACCCTGTATATATTTATTTATTTTATTCATTATTTATTAATGAGGTTCTTGAATATATCTCTTGGAATCTAATACTAACAGACTACTACTACTACTATTCTTGTAACTTGAGAAATTAGTTTTATTTAAATCAGAATCAACAGCTTCGGGGACACTCAAAAAATCAAGCAAAGAAAAATCCGCGAAATTTCCAAGAAATAACTTCCCCATCAATCGGGTAGTGTACATCAGCGGTTCTCAAACTTTTTTGGTGACGGAACCCTTTTAGGAATCAAAATACTTGATGGAACCCTACAATAAAACAATAGTTTTTAAAAGTGTATTATTTATTAATAAGCATAATAAAAGTACAATGTAACAGTTACTAATTATTACTTACTTTACCACATGGCAAGTACAATAATAGAAGATATTAAAAAGGAAAAAATCTAACTAATGGGAGGTATGAAACTGTTTTTTATTTTTCATCAATTGGTTGATATCAGGTTTGATAGAAGACAGTTGAAGTCTCATATCAGGTTCGGCGTCCAGTCTATTGCGATATTTTGTTTTCCTGGCTGCATAGGTTGAGAATCCTGTTTCGCACAAATATGTTGTTGGGAACGGGAGAAGAATATTCAGAGCCATTTTGCCAAGCATTGGATATTCATCACGGATTCTGCACCAAAAATCGTTGGGAGGCGTCGTTTTGAACAGTGACTCCATACTTGTGTCTGATGACATTTCTAAAAGAGATTCATATATCTCGTTTGACATACTTTCGGGTTTTTCCAAGTTGGGTAAAAAAGGATTATGGATCCATGAATTCAGTTTCATTTTTGTATTCTGTTCTTCGGGAAAATACTTTTCAAATGATGCGCGCATCGAACTGAGATATTGGACCAATTCTTCAAACACATCATCTTAAAACATTTCTAAGTCGTTATCGCTAACAAACTCACTGAGTGACGTAAAGCTTTCTATTTCTTTCTTACCAACGCAAATAATCCAAAAATCTAATTTTCTTTTGAAGGCAGTTATTTTGTTATAGGCCTGAAACACTGTTGTCTGTTTACCTTGCAATGATAAATTCAATTCGTTCAGTTTTTGAAAGATATCCGCCATAAAAGACAATCGGAACAACCAAGTTTTATCATACAAACGGTCCTTCAAATTAAAAGAAGTATCTGCTGAAAGAAACATTTGTAACTCGACTCTATAAGTTCAAATAGACTTGTTAAAGTTTTACCCCGACAGCAATCGCACTTCTGTATGGAGCAGCAGTGTTTTATGTTTGCTGCCATAATCTTCACACAATAATGAGAACAATCGGGATTGTAGTGGTCGTGATTTGATAAAATTAATTATTTTTACCGTTTCATCCATAACTAATTTTAGATTTGACGGCATTTGCTTCATCGCAAGTGCTTGTCTATGCAGAATACAATGGCTGGAACTACAATTAGGCGCTTTATTTTTTATTCGTGACACTGCTCCTGCTGTTTTACCTGTCATCGCCTTGGCCCCATCTGTACAAATGTCAATGCAATTGTTCCAACTGAGATTATTTTCTTCAAAAAATATATTTATTTTATTAAAAATTTCTTCCCCGGTAGTGTTTGTGAGCAGCGGTGAACACATAAGCATGTCTTCTTCAAAAGAACTTTCATATGGATATCTCACGATAACCAGCAAGATAGCCAAACCAGCGACATCAGTTGACTCGTCCATTTGCAAGGCGAATCGTGTTTTTTGTAGACGTGTAACTAGTTCTTGTTTGACGTAGCTTGCCAGATCATGGATTCGCCGTGAAACAGTATCGTTTGATAGCGGCACAGTAGAAAGATGCTTTGCAGATTTTTCATCGAGCATACATTTTGTTATGTCTAATACACATGGCTTTATTAAATTCTCAGCGATAGTGTGCGCTTCACCTGCTTGTGCAATGCGATAGCTAACTAAATATGATGCCTCCGTGGCCTTTTCGTTGATAGTTTTTGTTACATGCATCATATTTTTTTGATTTTCCAATAACTGATCTTTTTTACGAACAAAAAATTCCTTATTCTTGTCTTTAGACTCGGGGTGTACAGTTTGTAAATGTCGGCGCAATTTGGCAGGTGCCATGGAACTATTATGAAGCAGTTTACTACATAGCATGCAGAGAGGTGAGCCGTTGGAATCAACAAATCCGAAACTGATATATATGATTCATCATACTTCCTTTTTTTCGTCTTTGAAACCGTCGAGCTTGACGTCGTGGCATCATTGTCTGGATCGGTGATTGCTATATTCTCCGCGCGTACTGCTTTTGATTATTCAGCGTCATTAGATGTTGTTGCAACACGTTTAACACCTTTAAGCCAACGTTCCATTCTTCTTTATTTATAATGTTACACGTCAGGATGGTGGGGTCTAAATAATGCACAATCGTTACTGCGTATAAGAGACTAAGTTTAGTACAATGAAGAAATGTATAAAACTGAGACAACAGAATACAGCAGGCAGTAGAACAATGAACACTAGTTTCTCGCTAGCGAGCTTGTAAGTAGGTAGGTAGGAACTTATCGCTCCGAACGCTAATCGTCAACTGACTGACGAGGCGCGACGCGCGATCGCCGCTTTTATACTTAGTCCTAGACTCGATCTCGGCGCCTTTGATAAACAAAAAGCAAAAATAAAAAGAGAAATATAAAAATTGCGTTGTAAACAATTCAGAGGCGGCTTTTATCAAAGGGACTGCGCGCTCACAAGTATACATGTTGATACCAAACTTATGAGATATTGTACCAGCTATTTAACACATGTTGATACAAATACAAATAAATAAATAAATATACCGACGCGCGGCCGCGGAGTCAAAACGTTCGACCAGAGAGAGGTGTTTTGATTTTTTTTCTAAATTCTTGAGGAACCCCTACAGAGGTATCGCGGAACCCTAGGGTTCCGCGGAACACACTTAGAGTATAGCTGGTGTACATAATGGAACTCGCTTGAAGTAGTGTAAACTCCTTTAAAAACAAAGTTGTTCGTAATTTTGGGCAGTTAACTTTGTGCATTACGGTGCTTACTGATATTCCGTTTTTAAATATCTAATGATATTTGTGCGTCCAATATACTTACCTACCCATGTTTAAATAACTTTCGCGTAAGAATTTAACAAGTAATTTAAACTAGCCAACGGACTTTTAGACTAGACGTTTAAAATCACGATGAACAATTAAAAAAAAAATCAAAGATACTAAAACAATAGCTTCATCGGACTTTACGCTTGCTATTCATAAAATAATAATAAAACTTTTAATTGGCTCATTAGAGAATAATAAAATTTAGTTCACAGAAGTACGTTTAAGAATGCGATGTGTGGTCTATCTTTGCTTGCCCATCAGCGACACTTTCCCCCTTCCATATAATGGCTGTCCCAAACATAGATATTTACCTTTAGATACATGCAGCTTATCTCCTGCGCAAACAAAAGTTACGTTTTATGGGTGAAAAAATGCGTCCGAGCGCACGGCTTACCGGTCAGCTGCTCCCAGCAGAATTGGGTATGCGCATAAACCTCTTGTTATCGGCCTGTCCTTTATCGACATGCTCAAAATACACTCCATAACCGGCTCGGCACCATTTTTGTTGCTGTGTTTTAAGTTTTCTCTGTGGATTCCTTGTTGTTTATTCTGATAAAATTTACGGATTTCTAGTTTTTGTGTAGTTTAATGAATTGTGTTTGTGCTTTTAGTGACTTCGATTGGAATATAAACAGTAACGGCCGTTGTATAATTTTATTATGCCCAAATAGGGGTAAAATACCGGGTATTTCGTATTTTCAGTAAGTATGAAGTAGTGATGTATCTTGATACTTATACAGGGTGTTTTGTAATTGAATGTCAATAATTAAGGGGGCGATTTTTGTGTTAATTTTAAAAAGAAAACTTTAGATGAACGTATGTCCTAAACATCTTTATTTTTGATATACAGGGTGGTAAAGTTTTCAAAAATAAATAGTTTTTTAATAATATCTGTAATACCACTTTAGATATTTTAATGAAATTTGGCAGACATGTGCTATGTATCAAGATGCATTATTTACCGTACAACAATTTTTTTTATTTCCACCAGTGGCGTTCGTACGGAATTTCACCTGCCTATTTTGGCAGACATTAATGTAACGCTACTGATTTCTCGTAAAAATAAATTTATTTCTAAAATCCCCAATAATTTCTAAACAAATTTGATCTCTTGAATTTTTCAATCCGATGCACGGTTTTCGCTTAAAAAAATAAAAACCTTTTCTCTGCATGATCATAACAATATCGTTAATATGACAATATCACCATGCACAGAAATAGATTTTATTTCTTAGATCAAGTTTGCTTAGAAATGAATAAGGATCGTCTGTTAATAAATCAACAACAACCTTTGTGAAAAAAAAAACTCATTTGTAAGCAAACTTGATCTAAGAAATAAAATCTATTTCTGTGCATGGTGATATTGTCATATTAACGATATCGTTATGATCATGCAGAGAAAAGGGTTTTATTTTTTTAAGCGAAAACCGTGCATCGGATTGAAAAAATTCAAGAGATCAAATTTTTTTAGAAATGATTGGGGATTTTAGGAATAAATTTATTATTACGAGAAATCAGTAGCGTTACATTAATGTCTGCCAAAATAGGCAGGTGAAATTCCGTACGAACGCCACTGGTGGAAATAAAAAAAATTGTTGTACGGTAAATAATGCATCTTGATACATAGCACATGTCTGCCAAATTTCATTAAAATATCTAAAGTGGTATTACAGATATTATTAAAAAACTATTTATTTTTGAAAACTTTACCACCCTGTATATCAAAAATAAAGACGTTTAGGACATACGTTCATATGAAGTTTTCTTTTTAAAATGAACACAAAAATCGCCCACTTAATTATTGACATTCAATTACAAAACACCCTGTATAACTTTATTTTATTATGATCAATTTAAACACATCTAACTAGGTTCAGGTTCAAATAGGGTATGAAAATAAAGAGACACACACCAAACACCAAGACTTCTATTCTCAAAATCTGATAGGTTTCCAACTACTAAAAATGCCAATAGGGACCTTATTTCCCAACTTGATCAAAAATTGAGAAGAAATTCCAATTTTTTGGCACGAATTTGAGGCAAATTTTAGTTGTTTACACGTGAAAATAAATTGAAGATCAACTTTTACATTTTGTTAAACAAGAACTTAAAAATAAAGCCCGGACCTGTCTATTTTCCCATTCGTCAAATGATAATGTTGCAGTGCGCATGTCTAATCATGTGTAGCTCTGTTTACATGCGCGAGGCCATAAATGTGCCACTTTATCTAAAGGTAAATATCTATGGTTCCGAACAAACCCGCAACCGAAACCCCCCAAATAAAAAAAAAAACCCGTAACAGAGAAACATAATCGTAACTGCCTTAATCTAAATCTCAACAATGAATTTCTTGCAGGAAATAATTATCCCGGTAAAATGGAAGCCGGCATGACTTTTACCATAGAACCCATTTTGACTCAAGGCGAAGAACTTATCGATATTCTCGAAGACAACTGGACAGCAATTACAGCCGACAACGCGCGGACTGCTCAGGTCGAACACACCGTTTTGATAACGGATTCGGGAGTTGAAATTTTAACCATACCAGACTGACGGGTAAAAAATGTTTAAAATAAAACACCGAAATATTTGTAAATATTTTCCTTTTATATATAAATGGCATGTACTTGTGTACAATTTTTAAAATTTGTGTACATATTGCTCCCACTCTCTATACAAAATTATTTTTACACCTTCAAACAGTGGGTTCGGATGCGAAAATAACCAAAATAAGTCTCTTCATTTTAGAGATATTGATGAGTTTGTATAAAATGGAATGATTTATACTACGAGAGGCGCTATAAAAGTTTTCTCTCTAACCCCAAAATATCATACTTTGATTTTTTGTCCAATTCAACACTTGCGTTGCGGCATAGATGTAATAGGTACGAAGTTAAAGAGAGAATATTATTATGTTGGAAAATAACCCAAAAAAGTAGTATTTAATTTTATTGTGTGGAAGAAAGCCTTGCTAGTGCCCCTCGTACAAGGAAAATATAATTTGGTTATTTTCTCACTTTTATATTATTTACAAGTTGCACTATATGATGACATACCTTTACAAACTCTAATAGAAAAATATACTATAGTTATAAACTTTAATTTTGAATTGCCGGCGGTGTTTCGAAATGTACAACTATTATAGGGAAGCACGTTCCTTTTAAGAGGATTGGTCTAATTTTTCTCTAGATGTATCGAATTTATGCCTGTTGTGTTACGAATATTTTCGAAAACTGGCCAGAGTATTTATATCTACAGAAATACACATAGCAGACTAAAAAAATTTCGGAAAATTTAACAGAAAAATAGCTATGAAATTGATAAATTTTCAGAAAACCATGCAATTTAAAAAATATTTCCTGTAAATAATTTATAATTTAAAGTACAAAGTGAGAACTTCTCGTCTCAGAGTCAGTCGACCCCCCTTCCACTTGCTTTACGGAGACTGAATATTTCTATAAGAGTCCAACATTTTGTCGATAAGTCATCGCTCAACAAAGAGTAACAGGGTTAATTTTTTTTTCGATGAGAATCTTCAATAAGACTAACCCCCCTGCGTTGATACCGCAGAGGAGTGTCGGATTTAACCCCCTGACGGGGGGTCACCCACTCCATAGTATCGTATCATCTCTAGATTATTGACGCTTCCGATTAGATTCAATTAATATTAAATACATATTCATTCTTTCGTATGAAACGAGAATGCCATTTATTTTTACATAATATTGATTGACAGTGTGCCCCAAATTAGAGATAATAATATGACAATATCGATATTTTTTTTAAAGGACAACCTTAGTTTTTTATTGACTATTTTAAAACTGCATACTAAGTAAAGTTATACATACAAGTAACAAACTTTAAATTGAGAATTCACACTTGAGGGAAGGCCACACTCAACACCCAGAAATAGTCAATGTTTCGGCAGGTAATGATCGAGTTATAGGGACGAATTTTCTTTGAAGAAAATCTTACTGCGGCAAGATATTTGGAATTCTTGGAACAACTAGTTCCGAATATATACAGTGTGACCAGGAAAGTCCGCATCATATTATGGGATTTTTTTTATTAATAAATATATTCGAAATTTGACTTTGGCATCAAGTTCTGCTTCGATCGAGATGAAAATTAAGCAAAAAAATAGTAGTCACGTGATTCGCATTATCTGTCAAATTTTAATTATTTCCAAAAAAGAATTCAGAAGTGGGGTTATTTCTGAAAATATCGAAAAGTGTTTTTAAATGCAGTTTCTAGCCCACATGCAAAAATTTAAGCTGCATAAGATAATTTTGATTTTTACCCATATTTTGTAAATTGCACAACTTTTGCAAAATAAGACTCAACGCAACCTACATAAAAATTCTTAGTTTTGACAATGCTTTATTTCAGATACATTTTTTTTAAAATAGCGCGATATCAAATGTGTTTTGTTCTACAAAATCAAAATTGGGCTATTCAAATTTGGTCGCATGTGATGCAAAGTTTATTTGTTTTTGACCTGATGTATAAGGTAACTTTATAAAATAAGTATTTTTAAAAACGTAGTTTGTGTCTGAAAGTAATACACCTTAATATTAAGACAAAAAAGGACACAATGTCATTAGTAAAGTGTTCATTAAGTGAAAAATAAATTTTAGTGGTGGGTAAAAAATCAAAATTATCTTATGCAGCTAAAATTTTGCATGTGGGCTAGAAACTGCATTTAAAAAAACGTTTTCTAATAACTTTTTCGATATTTTCAGAAACAACCCCACTTTTAAATTATTTTTTGGAAAAAATTTAAATTTGACAGATAATGCGAATCACGTGACTACTATTTTTTTTTGCTTAATTTTTATCTCGATCGAAGCAGAACTTGATGCCAAAGTCAAATTTCGAATAAAGCTATTAATAAAAAAAAATCCCATATGATGCGGACTTTACTGGTCACACTATATAGATCCTGTCGAATTTGATGTCCCAAATAGAAACACCTAATTTCGATAAGATGGTGCGCCTCCGCATTTTGCAAGACCTGTCCGTGAATACCCGTATGTAGTATTTCCAGACAGATGGATCGGTAGAAGGGGACCCTTTCAACGGCCATCCAGGTCTTCAGACCTCACTCATTTGGACTACTTTTTATGTGAGTTAAAAAGCAAAATAAGACGAAACAGGCAAATATTGAGGAGTTCAAAGCACGAATAAAATATGAGTGTGGGTTAATTTTTTTCCGAAGTAATTAGAAATGTTTATAACGAGTTTTACTTGCGTTTAGGATATTGCCAAATAGTAAATGGATAACATTATGAACATTTATCGATGAAAAAGTATTAAAATTTGATTCTTATGTATAACTTAATATGTAATAAAAATAGTCAATAAAAATTGGGTTGCCATTTAAAAAAATTATCAAAATCGTCATATCTCTAATTTGGAACACACTATCATTATTTTTTTTATAAAAAAAAACTACAACTTAAAATGTTCATGGCCCAAGCATTTTTCCAAAAAAAAAACTACTGAAATTAAAAACTAAAATTTAAAATTCAGTCGAAGCTAGAGGCGTGACACCAGGAGAACGATCAGCGAAATGAGATACGATGTAGTCGGGAAAACACAATCGAGATATTATGTCTAAATAAAGTTTACATTCGCAGTATCATTTTTTCAAGTTGGTGTAATTAGATTTTCAATCCAACGTTTCGTTCTTAAAAAAAAAACAAAGCTGATTATGGTTGTGAAAAACGAAACGCCAGATTGAAAATCTAATTACACAAACTTGTACATGAGAAAAAATGGTAATGCAAATAAAAACTTTATTTAGACATCTCGTCGAATAGAAAAATAAAAACGAAATTGCGAAAATTCTATTTTGTCCAAATATCTGCGAAAGGATGCACTTTAATTAAAACTATCTTCCAAACGGTATATTCATTCCAAAAACTAAGAAAAACTTTTATTTTTTTTTATTTCAATCGTAATCCTTCCAAGAACTGAAAAATTCACAAGAAACGATCAATTTATATTTTTGGTCCAGAGTAACCGAAATTTGGGTATAACTTTGAAATTAAAACAACTTTTCTTAAAAACATTTTTCTAAAGTGGAAAAGTTGATAGGTACTAACTCAATTTCGAATTTTTGACTCCTCATATATATTCATAAAACTTTTACCGGATTTGAGAGTACTATTTTCGTTTGAGGATATGCAGAGCTTTTTCGAAAATAAATTTATTAAATTGAAAAATAACAATTGCATCTTGCTGCACACTTTCTGGTGGTCACTGTATATTTCGATCAAATCAATACCCACCTTCGTTTGAAATTGCTGACTGTTCCAAACTCTATATAAACACAATAGAAATTGTCTTCTAGCGCAATTGGTAAGAGTGTTCGACTGGTATTTATTGGAGAGGTTCTGAGTTCAAATCCCAGCGAGGCATTTTATGTTTTTTTAATTTAAAAAACTTTGCACGCAGCTAAACTAATTCATTTAATTTTTTATAAATATTTAAATAACTTTTTGAACTTCATTATTATTTTCCTGCTTTTCCGATAACTTTTTTAAATTATCTATATAGTGTTATGTCTGAAAATACCTCGAAAAATACTTATATGAAGAAAACCACAGGTATAAATCGTATACATGTAAAAATATCGCCGATGCCCTTAAAATAAAAGAAAATGTCCATCGAACAATAAGTTAAAAAAAAATAAATACTTTATAATATTTACACTTTTAAAGAAAAGCAGTCAGTATTCTATGGAACCCTAAAACTACACAAGTTATACTTACAATAAAAAAAGGTACCGAAATTTTCACCAAGAAGGATATGTCAACAGCAACGTGGAATTAAAATGTAAAATTTAAATAACAATGAACAAAATAATTTAAGGTGAAGAGAAAGTTCAAGCAATACAAAACAAATGGTAATAATTTAAAAAAAAACAGACAAATATGATCACTAAAACAAACGATAAGGTAAAAAATACTTTATTCCAGCTTAAAATATTTCGTAAGCGTTTGTTTTAAGCTGGAACCAAGACAACATTTAAAATTATTCAATAACCTAACTTATATAAAATATATATGTACAAAACAATGTCTTTGTTCTTAAGTTAAAATTAACAAAAAGTATCACTCGAGGGTTTACATAAATACATTCACCCAAAAAAGGTTCTTCGAAATGTGTGTGCGTTTTTGCCAAATTTTTTATAAAATAATTGTCCCGAGTTATGTAAATCCAACGTGTACGACATCAAAATCTGATTACATTGACAACAAATTTGCATTGCTTAGTTTTCTCACAGCTGTATTTATGATTCGATTAAATTAGGCACCTATAAACCCGCACTACTGTTGACTGTAAATACATCTGATAAGACAAAGGTCGTTTATATGAAAACTAAAAATGCTAAACTCGACAGTGTGTATCTGGCAAAAAATGCTGTTACTTTTTGACTACATTTTCTCTTAAGAGGGACCTCTAGAAAAGGCTGTTTGTCAGGTAATTAAATTTTTTCCATAGAAAAAAGTTGGCAACCATATTAACGCCAACCAGGCATTAACAATGCCACTTTGTTTAGTGCATAATTGTTTTAATAGTAAAAGTGCGGCAGAGGATATATCTTTCAACAGGTAATGAATCTCAGTAGGTGCATTCTTTTATTACATAAATAAATTTTTACAATTGTTTATGATAAACTGTTGTGTGTCGGTGATGTCCAGATTTAATTATTTTGTTTTTTTTTACCTTTCAACGAACCAAAATAACATAACATTTTCAAAGTTGGCGCGCGTCGTTTGCTACGAAGTTACTCAGTTGGAATGATGCTGCCAACTCAAATTAGTGGATAAAAACCAAAACCCCCTTAGTACAGAGATATAATAGCGTGCCATTTATACAGCCTAAGCATTCTTCTTTTTTATACAGTGTGTCCAAAAAAGTATGCAACATATGGGAAAGTTTTTTATCACCGATTTCTTAGAAAATTTTATTCTTTATAAAAGTTGGTGCATTCCCTAAAACTATAAATGCATATTTCATATTTCACCTGCGGTTAATAGTAGGGGAGCAAATGCCATTTTTTCGAAATTGCCTTAAGATGTAATAATGTACCTTAATTATTAGAAATACAGCAAAATTTTATATGGAAATGTTTTTGCAAATTAAAAACTTAGTCCAAATACGAAATTTGAGTTAGGTGTCAATTTTTAATTTTTTTATATGCATTTCTTTAAAATAGGTTTTTTGACTTCAGCGTACTGGGTGAAAATGACAAATAAATTATTAATTATTTACAGTAATATGAATAGAGTTGGATTCTATCGTAATTTTGTTTGGAACATAAGTTGGCTAAAATGTGTTTAAGTAGGCGTGCAACACGCTAATGCCTGAACCAACTCGTAACATTGAAAGGTTTTAAAAAGTTTGCAACTACTTAATCCATTTTTATTATAAACCCCCGTTTAAGTTATTTAATAAATATATTAAAATTGCGTAAACAAAAAATCGACCAGAGGTATACCGTTTAGGGAAAAATACAGATTAACCAAAAAAAATTAAAAATTGTGACACCTTACTCAAATTTCGTATTTGGACTAACTTACTAATTTGCAATAACATTTCCATATAAAATTTTGTTGTATTTCTAATAATTAAGGTACTTTACTATTAAGGCAATTTCGAAAAAATGGCATTTACTCCCCCCCCGCAGGTGAAATATGCATTTATAGTTTTAAGGCATGCACCAACTTTTATAAAGAATAAAATTTTTTGAGAAATCGGTGATAAAAAACTTTCCCATATGTTGCATACTTTTTTGGACACACTGTATAGGCTTGTGGTATAAACCCAACAATTTACAAAAAAAAATAAACCCTCCTCGATGTGTTAACCAGATCAATAACTACAATAGCAAACAAGAAAAAGCTAGACATAAATTATTATTATACCGTTGGCAACACTACTAAGATTTAAAAAAACTGTGCAACGTTCAGTTTTATATTAGTTTTCATTTAAACGACCTTCAGAAATACAAGTAAATATAAAAAATAAATTAAGGAAATGAAATGACAAAAAAAAGGTGTTCGCAATTATATGAAAAAAAATTACAAACTCCGAAAACTAAGAGAACAAATGGTGTGCATGTGCCAATAAGAAAGAAAGCGACCAACAACGCATTTGAATCGTAAAAAATAAATAAACAACAGTTTCTTTCTTGCCTATTGGCAATCTAAAACGATAACAGTATACAAATTGATATGAAACATTTTAGAGAGCTCCTTTGGATTTGTTTATATCTACTGTTTGGTCTAAACTCTGATGTAAGAAATTGAGTTCAGTTGTATTACTTGCTTCGAGTAAAATGATCAGACCAAAAGAGCACTCCTTTCTTAAACTATTGACCCCCTACTTAATCGGCACAGAGAGATTTTAACCCCCCGACATAACACTGGAAAACACTAAACCTTTTGAAGGAACTGCAAATGTTTTTAGCACTTTCGTTTAATTATGTACAACTTGTAATGGTGCGAGTTAAAAGAGTTATTGTAGATGAACATTACTACCGATGCCGTGAAACATAATTTAGAAATAAAAACAAAAAGTGACTAGAAGATTATCCCCTCAAAGAATGTACAGGGTGCTTTACGTTGCGTGGCCTATTGGAAGATCTCAAGAAACCACATGTGTCCAAAAAAGTATGCAACATATGGGAAAGTTTTTTATCACCGATTTCTCAGAAAATTTTATTCTTTATAAAAGTTGGCGCATTCCTTAAAACTATAAATGCATATTTCATATTTTACCTGCGGCTAATAGTAGGGGAGCAAATGCCATTTTTTCGAAATTGCTTTAAAAGTAAAGTAAACTGGTCAACAAAAAGATCGTACCATTCAATTTTTAGACCTATTTTCAAATTGCTGTAACTTTTTTAAAAATTGACATTTTTGAATGTAGTTTCCAAATTTGGAAAGCGCGATTTTTCTACTTTAAACTGTATTTCATTTATTTTTGGTAGAAATAATATTATTATGATACACAGGGCGATCAACAGAGCGCTGCAAAAAATCACAAAATTTTAGTGTGTGCCATTTCAGTGGTGATTTTTTTTGGTCATTACAATATGGGGTTTTACCAAGGTAGGATCAATATCTCTAGACGTTTTTGCCAGTTTTTGGATTAAGGACCTCTGGCTTTAGATAGGCCAATAAACGTCAAATTTTGGTAATCATTGCTTTAAAACGCTATAACTGGAAAACGGATTGATGGATTTTAACGAGTTTTTCACATTCAAAAGGCCCATTTTATGGAGATGTTCTATGACATACGTATTTTACGAAAGGTGAAAATTTTATTAATATACGGGGTAATCAACAAAGTCATTAAAAAAATTAAATGTTTATTTGCTCGCCATTTGGCCAGCAAAGTGTTTCACTTATAAACAATATTAACAACATTAATGGTAGCAAATAAAATTGATTAAATTTTAACAAAAATAAATAATAACAAATAAAATTAATAGTGAGTAGGTCCACCGTGAACCCTTAGAACTTTCATTACTCTTCTTGGCATGCTACTCACCAAGTTTTCAAGGAAGTACTGGGGAATGGCGTTCCATTCCTCTCTTATTGCATTTGCCAATTCGTTCAAGTTGTTAAAATTATGCTCTCCGTCATTCAATCATAGTTGCATCCAACTCCATACATGTTCTATCCAAATGGCGCGCAAATAAACATTTAATTTTTTTTAATTACTTTGTTGATTACCCCGTATATTAATAAAATTCTCACGTTTCGTAAAATACGTAGATCATAGAACATCTTCATGAAATGGGCTTTTTGAATGTGAAAAGCTCGTTGAAATCCATCAATCCGTTTTCCAGTTATAGCGTTTTAAAGCAATTATTACCAAAATTTTACGTTTATTGGCCTATCTAAAGCCAGAGGTCCTCAATCCAAAAACTGGCAAAAACGTCTAGAGATATTGATCCTACCTTGCTAAAAACCCATATTGTAACGACCAAAAAAAATCACCACTGAAATGGCACACACTAAAATTTTGTGTTTTTTTGCAGCGCTCTATTGATCGCCCTGTGTATCATAATAATATTGATTCTACCAAAAATAAATAAAATACAGGTTAAAGCAGAAAAATCGCGCTTTCCAAATTTGGAAACTACATTTAAAAATGTAAATTTTTAAAAAAGTTACAGCAATTTGAAAATAGGTCTAAAAATTGAATGGTACGATCTTTTTGTTGACCAGTTTACTTTAATTAAAATGTGTCAATTTAAAATTTTTTTTATATGCATTTCTTTAAAATAGGTTTTTGGACTTCAGCGTACAGGGTGAAAATGACAAATAAATTATTAATTATTTCCAGTAATATGAATAGAGTTGGATTCTATCATAATTTTGTTTAGAACATAAGTTGACTGAAATGTGTTTAAGTAGGCGTGCAACAAGCTAATGCACTTGTCCATACAACACGGATCCGAACCAACCCGTAACATTGAAAGGCTTTAAAAAGTTTGCAACTACTTAATCCATTTTTATTATAAACCCACGTTTAAGTTATTTAATAAATATATTAAAATTGCGTGAACAAAAAATCGGCCAGAGGTGTACCGTTTAGGGGAAAATAGAGATTAACCAAAAAAAAATTAAAATTCTGACACCTAACTCAAATTTCGTTTTGTAACTTACTTATTTGCAAGAACATTTCCATATAAAATTTTGCTGTATTTCTAATAATTAAGGTACTTTATTCTTAAGGCAATTTCGAAAAAATGGCATTTACTTCCTTACTATTAGCCGCAGATGTAATATTAAATATGCATTTATGGTTTTAAGGCATGCACCAACTTTTATAAAGAACAAAATTTTCTGAGAAATCGGTGATAAAAAAAACTTTCCCATATTTCCCATACTTTCGTGGACACACTGTATAATAACAATATTGTGTCCCCGATTGAGTACTAAAGCGGGATACGGAGTTTGCGCAGTTTACATCATTTTGTGAATCATGTAAACACTGAACAGGGCCGGCTTAAAATGTTTTTAACTATTGTTGTAATTTTTTGAAACACCAGTTTATTACCTAGGATAGCAGATAGTTTTGGTACCGTTACCAGAGTGGCAAATTAAAAGGTAAACTAGACAAAACAACACTTAAAAATCACACAAACACCATTCTGTTCGCATCGAAGCAACTGCTCATTGACATTTGTTGTTTATACAACATATTGCGCATGCTCACTATCCCGGTAACGGCCTGCATAGTGGCCTCTGTTGTTTTTAAAGTAAAGTTAACACTAACAATAGTGATACAAACGTCAAAAAAAAATATTTTAAAAGTGTAAAGTCAAATACCAGGAGAACGATCAGCGAAATAGTACGATGGAGTGGGGGAAACAATGTAACTATTCCTGCGTTTTGCGTTACTTTATTTTTTTACTTTTGTAACTCATTACTAGAATTGGCGGACAACACATTTCCAAACAAGTATTTGTTTTCATGAAGATTGTGCCCATGTCAGTAAAGTAGAGTATTTAAAACAGGCAGTAAAAATGTATATACAGTGTGTCCGCGGATGGGGTCCCCAAGGGTGAAAAAATCTTTATTATTGATTTTACGACCAAGTCATTCTTTATAAAAAGTTCTGCTTGTTGAGAAAATGAATTCACGATAAAAAAAATGTTAGCTCAGATGTACAGGGTGTTGATAAATTAGGAAAATATGAAAATACTTCAAGAGAAGTACTATTATTTATAATTTTGGACAAAATGTTTATGAAACAAAGTTGTTTATAATCCAAAATAAAGCCTAAATACAAAATTTGAATTCTAATTTTTGTTTTTTATTTTTTACAATAGAATTTATGAACATTCAAAATGAAAACCTTAAGAGTGCTGACCTATTTATTTCTAATTTGGAGAAATGTGTGCAGATTGGATGAGAATACGGAGAATAATAACTTTTTCCACAATTCTGCATTTTGAAAGTTAAATTCTATTGTAAAAATAAAAATTAGAATTAAGATTTCAAATTTTATATTTAGGTTTATTTTGGATTATAAACAACTTGTTTCATAAACATTTTGTCTAAAATAATAAATAATGGTGGCTTGAAGCATTTTCATATTTTCCTAATTTATTAACACCCTGTACATCTGATCTAACATTTTTTTATCGTGAATTAATTTCCTCAACAAGCAGAACTTTTTATAAAGAGTGACTTTTGGTCGTAAAAAAAATAATTGCGTTTTTTTTTACATTGGGGACTTTATACTAGGACCAGTTTGAAGTTCCTATTTGAAAAACATGGGCTACGTGTTATTTTTATATCTCCCTATTTTTGACGATTTTTTTATTTGCCGACACAGTTCGGTTTGTTTGGACAAACTGAAATAGTCAAAACGCCAATAATAATACCTTCATTTTTTGCAACGCAGGGTACCATTTCCGCTTTTATAATGGTTCCATAAGAAAATGTTATAAATCGAACGCGTTACTCCGAGCGCCATCGCAATCTCGGGGAGCACACTTTCAAAGTGCTCGATAGCACTAAACCGGAAACGCTATTAGTGAAGAACTACTTTTATTGTTCTCCGCCACTTTGGCGACATTCTCTACACACAATTATTTTTTAAAAGCAGACTTGTTAATTAAGTCGACTGGTATGGTTTCCCGTTAATTGACAAGACTTTGGATTAAATATTTTAGCATTGATAGAGAAATGAGAGAAAAATGGAAAATTCTGAGTAAAAAAAAAACGACTTAAAAATGATTAAACTTCTTTAAAAACACCTTTAAGGTGGGAGTATCAACATGCTTGCCAACCTATAACCTATTTCGCGTAGATTTATTTATGTTTTCTAGCTTTTATACTAAATTTAAAGAAAATCACTATCGACTTGATATTCTATAGGTAATAATTGACATATTTAATAAATATCAAGGAATTTCATAACTTATTTTAGGAGAATTGTATAGCGAAAAATATCGGGTAAGATTTTTTTTAACATTATTATGTCATTGTTCTTTCACTATACAATTCTCCCAAAATTAGCAATGAAATAAATTGATATTTTTGTAATATATCAGATACTACCTAAATAATGTACCGACGATATTGAATTTATTTAAATGTTAGTTATTACTACTCAAAAAATCAACGCGAAATAGGTTGAATGACGTTGAGAATTCAACCTTAACTGCTGTGTTTGCCAATAGATTTGTTCCGACCCAATAAAAGAATCATTCCTGACCAGTCATTTCTAGTCGCTCGACTAATTTGCCATTGCCACAATCTCTTGGTGGGTTGGAACTAGGGTTTCCAGCCCGGGATCCCGGAAGATTTTTGTCCCCGAAAATCCCGGCATTGAAGTATAGCAATCCCGAAAATCCCGATTTTTTTTGAACGATCAAATTTCAATCTGCTCTCGATAGTTCTCGTTTAACATGTATTTATTTGTTCTGTCTTGGCATTTTATTTCGTTTCGTTGGATTGATACGAATTTTGGGTTCCCTGCCAGCAGAAAAAGGTGTTAGTTTATTAACACAAAGGTTGAAAATTTTTAATCTAAATTTAGATAATGACATTGTTTTCGTCACAACAGATGGGAGCCAGTGTGATGAAAAAAATGGGAAGTCTAATAAAATGTAATCAGCAGCTTTGTTTTGCACATGCAATTCATCTAGCCGTGTTGGATGTATTATACAATGATGGGAATGTAGGAACAGGGAAGGTTTTGCAACGTAAAGAAGACGAAACACTTGTTGAAATGAAAGAGCCCGAAACTAATGCGAGTGATACTGAAAATGATGAGGATGAGGGCAGAGATAATGAAGCAGATGGCATGGAAATTATGTATGAAGTAGAACCAGAAAACCAAATTCAAATGACAACAAATCACGATATTTATTCCATTGTCCGAAAAGTGATTAAGATATTTCCAATTTTACAAACGTATGTAAAGGAAAAACATGGAAAAGAACTTTCTCTAATATCAGACTGGAAAACAAGATGGAATAGCCTCGTTGATATGGTGGAACGGTTCGTTTTGCTGAAAGATTGTATTCAGAAGTTTAATTGATTTGAACAGTCCGGTAGTTATAAATGACAGTGAATTTGAAATAATGAGAGATATCATACAATGTCTTGAACCTGTTAAATTGATGGTGGAAGCGATTTGTAGAAGACGCCAATTTGTGTACAGCTGATGTGTTTCAAAATTTTATTTCAAGAACTTGCAAATCTAAATACGCCACTTAGTAGACTTTCAACAAGCGCTTACAAATCGTATAAAGGAACGTCCTTCAAACCTTCAAAATCCTAGCACCCATCACGGAAGCAATTTATTCAAACACCCAAATTTTTAAGCCATAACTCAATTTGTCCAAAATATATCAGAACATTTAAAAAAAATATATTACTTCAGAGAAAAGCCGACCGGGATGTTGTGTGTGAACTTTACAGGAAAAACTTCAAGAAGCCATTGGCTCTGTTACCACTAGAACTAATCTTCTACTAACTAAAGTTCATCTTAAAAGTCTTAACGTAATTAAAAAAGAAATGTCCCTTTTTGAAAATGGAGGATTAAGAGGTTTATATTTGCAAAAGTGTTACGAATACATACTGACAGTACCACCTACAAGTGTGGAAGCTGAAAGAGCCTTTTCTTCAGCAGTCACATTTGCGACCAAACTTAGATCACGCTTAAGTGACTTGACTTTAGATACGTTGGTGTTTTTAAGAGCATATTTTATTTTTACTAAGCAAATCGTAAATGTTTTAACATTTTTTTTGTTTGCGCTGTTTAATAAAAAGTTCTTTCCTTTGTTTTACTTAATTTTTTATTTACAAAACGGAAATCAATAAAAATGGTTTTTATTTTTGAGTTTTTTAATAAAAAGTTTTTGCCATATGTCTGCATTTTTATTAATCAATCAACTTTACAGTCGGAACAGTAGGTATGTTACTCGGGTTTGTTGTTCGTTTCCACACGTGTCAACGTCGATCTCCTATCGATAGCAAGTGAAAATAAGAAAGTTTTACAAGGAAGTTTTCATAGACCTGTCATATGATAGAATGTCCGCTATGAACATGGAGATATCGACTCGGCGAAAAAATATTATGAATAAAATAATTTGTCTTTTGCTTGATCGTCGATGGGTTGGAACAAAGCTATTATCGTATGTCTAAAGAAAAAGATACAATATTTTTACCAGCGCCTGCGCAATAAATTCGGTTTAAATTAACTAAAGAACTTTCGTTTCTTTATGAGACGAGGAAGTAAATCAAATAATTTAAAAATAAAACTGTGATATAATTTTATTTTGTGTCATGGACCCTTAAATATTTAATTTAAAAAAAATACAATAATTACATAGACATATTAACATAATTACAAATTTTAAGTTTTGGAATTAGGTACACATGGTCATGGACAAAAATTGTTTCAGTTTGAATGCATTTTTCACATGAATAACAACGAAACTATTATTAGACCACGACTGTACGTACACGTTATCCCTGGTTTTTGGCCTTCTTAAAAAAAACTGAACATACAATATTTGTAGAATGATTTAGAATATTATTGCTTTCATAGATTGTCAATAAATTATTAATGCCTAATTAAAAAATTACCAATCTATAATAAAATTACTAGTTCTGGATTTTTTAAAAATAAAAACGCCTCATCAAAAGGCGGCAAATTAAATATAATAAGAGTTAGGAAGTTGTTCCCAAATTTTTTGACCATTTTATAACGTACAACAAGGAAGGACGCAAAATTTGAATGCATTTTTAAAGTTTTGATCTCTTATTTTGAAATATTGTAAAATAAAGTTCTATTGCAGAAAATCGATAAAGAAAAGCAGAGTATCCCATAGGGTGGAGAATAGAGCGGAAGGATTCCTCTTTTATTTCCATCCTATAAGGTCGTTAGCTTTTTAATAATTTTTCCATAAAATGGCCTAGTGTTACAATACCTTCAAGGTCAGGGATCAAAGCTTTAGAAACTAATAAGCCTCTTTAATAAAACTTGGTATACAAGAGTAGGACAAAAAACAAGAGACACTTATTATTTTTAGCTGTCTGTTTACATTTAGAGGATGAAGCTGAAATTGACCTAAAATTTCACAAAAAAATTAACTTTCTGCGAGACCAACGTATTATTTTGTCACTTTTTTAAATCCAATGTTGGTTAGTATTACAGCTGAATAGATATACTCATATCTAACATTTATTAAACGAGTTAGTTTTCCGAAAAAGCAAGAAATGTAGTTTTGCAAGGGTTAGAACTCTATGTAAATTGATGTTTCTTATATATTATCTTACATGGTTGATTATCATTTCACTATGGTAGGTTTTTATTACGATCAAGGTTTTATCATACATCCGAATATTAACGTTAATGCAAGCTCTAGCGTATTTCATATCAGAATCATGAAATATCACTAGGGCATGGCTAGGGGCAAGCTCTTTGTAGTTCTTAGTCTTGCAATACTAGCGCCTCGATTGTATTCGGGTCATCGGTTTGAACAGACATATACCTTTAGATCCGTACAGACAAATTTATGGCTTTGCGCATGTTAACAAAACCACAGGAATAGGCATGCGCACTGCAAAATTATTGTTGAACGAATGGGCAAAAAGACATGTCTAGGCTTTAACATCTGCTTTGTGTGGTCTAGTACTAGTTAGATGTGTTTAAATTGATCATAATAAAATTACATATCAAGAATTCTACCCCTATCTGGGCATAATAAAATCATACAATGGTCTTTACTAGTTATTGTATCGGAGTCACAATCCACCAAACTACACAAAAACAGTAGCAAAGAAAACAAGAACGTAAAGTATTTTTCACAATAAATGGTTGACTCCGTTTAACTACCTGGGACGTTTTGCAAGAGCTCGGCCATAAAAATGCAAATAAACTGTCGGTCAGGGTAGGATTATAATTTGTAATTATAGCAGGTGATATTCCTGTGGTAATATTTAACTATCTTGTGCTTGCGATAACATCTTTCAGTAGCAACGAATTAAATATCTAAAGTCCTACCCTGTAGTGTAATTGCTTGTTGATTGTGTATAAGGCCCGGTATCTTCATCCTCTGTTAAAACTCGGTTATTTTTATAGCTTAGTTAAAGTTGTTTTGTGACACATAAAGCATGTTATAAACATCAAAAATGTCAAGTTTAACCGAGGAATTAAAATAACCGAGGATGAAAATACCGGGCCTAACAATGGGATTAAACCGGTACTTTTCTTGCAGTCAATACCATTTAGGATGAAAAATACTATTCCCGTTTTCCGTTGCTGCATAAACGTAAAACACAACAACAAAAATGGCGCCGTGCTGGTTCTGGAGTGTATTTTAAGGATGTCGCTAAACAAGGAAAATCTAATAACAAGAGGGTTGTGCGCATGCCCATACCTGTAGGGCGGCAAGGCGTGTGACGGCGAACTATGCATACAAACGCATTTTTTCTCCCATAAAACTTAACTTTTGTTTGCTGTACAGATTTAAAGGTAAATGTCTATGGTATTAGGTGACTATATTTCTAGGCTAATTCATTTCTGCTTTGTAAATATTGTAAACATAACAGACAGTTAAAAATACAAATGTCTCATATTATTGATGTACCTTGATGTATACCAAATTTCATAAAAATTGACGGTGCCAGTTTTGTAGTGTCGCTCTCCTCGTTAGATAAATTAATATATCTTATTTTTTTAAATCGCCATAGCACGATGATCAAGTACCACTTCATCTACAATAATCTTTTAAGAGCGGTATATGAGGGGTGAGTTGCCCGCCTTTTCCCTGGATTTTTTAAACTTATGGCTGAATCTACTTTCTTTGAAAAAATGCATATTTACAATAATATTGAGTCTCACTCCTTTCATGTAAATAAGGATTATGCTAAGCGATTTTTATTTTGGAATTTTCTGAATCGAAGACTAACTCCATCCAACATAATCCTTGCATTTATCCAAAAGTGATTTTGCCCCCACTGGTATTATCTTTATGTTGTTACTGAGCACATCATTTCAGTTGGCCGTTTTCAACTGTAAACAAATAGGCTACTGGCTTAAATACCCTTCACGTGTAGTGACACTGGATGTTTGCGTTTACTGAAGTGTACAGTATTAGCAGCAGTTTGTTAAAGGTCAATGTTTGATTTGCTGAAAAACCAGAGCTTTGGTGCATAAACGCTGCTTCGAAACTTTCGTTTTCGCGAGCCAGTGCTGCTTCTTTGGTCAAACTTTTACTTCCAGCCACTGCATATGGTTTTAACTTTCAAAATGTCTTTATTCCAAACTAACTTTTACAGTTCATTACATGGAAAGTGACAACATAATATAGAAAATAATAACCATTTTAAAAAAATGGAAGTTAATCCAATTTAATTCATTAATAAAATCAATTTAAAAAAAAATAGTATAAATATTTTAATTTAGTAAATATCTCTTTAACTGTTTTTTAAAAGTTGCCAATTTTTTAATTTTTCTGATATTTTTTGGAAGATTGTTATATTTTATTATTCCGTCATATAAAAGCGTTTTTTCTTTCGAAATTACTTTTTACTGGTATAATTTGATAATTTATACAATGTCTGGTGTTATGATCATGTAATGTCTTATTCTCCTGAAGTGTTAAGTTTGATTTGTGAATTAGAATACAAATTTTTAATTTATAATGTTTTGAACGTGTAAATACCCTTTCGGTCTATATAGATTAACAGTTGGTTCTAAATGTGGTAATTTGTGTATACATTTAATAACTTTATTTTGCAATTTTTGTAATGGTTTTAAGTTTGATAAACAAGCAGATCCCCATGCAGAAGCTAAGTATTGTAATTTTGAATATATTAATGAAAAATATATATTTTTTAAGTATTTCAAAGGAATGAAATATCTAGCTCTGTACAAAACAGATACCACAGGAGATATCGAGTTGATAATATACTGGATATGGCATTTCCAATTTAAATTTTCGTCTAAAACTAATCCTAAAAATTTTGTCGTTTTCGAATATTGAATATTTTCATTATTAAGGGGTTAATGATGGAATTTATTTTATTTTTAGTTATAGTTATAGTTATAAACATAAAAGAAGATTTTTTAAAATTTAACGTAAGTTTATTTGATTGAAGTCAAGAAAAAAGTATTTTTAAATCATTATTAATATCAAAATACATTTCTGCAAGAGTTTCAGCAAAATAAATAATTGTCGTATCATCTGAAAATACCTTTATATTGCCCATTAAGTTCAATTTGGAAACGGAATTCATGTAAATTAAGTGTTGCATGGTTTCATAATGTATTTACCGGTAGGAGCGTGGCGAATCGAACATTGGAGAAACTAAGACTAATAAAAAGTTCCACAATCGCTTGCACATCTACGAAGAGTGGCAATGCAGAGTTGCGCTTCCACAATGACATTTGGAACTTGATAACAAAACAATGGTGTAAGACAGTACCAAGTCTGTAAAGTTAATTTCTACAAGAGAGTTCATTACTTGTCTTAAATATAATGTTTTATAAACTGTGTAGGCGCGTAGCGAAAGTACGCTTAATACTAAAATGATTGATCTATCTTAGTTCGTGTTTGGTAGCAACGAACACTTTGTGCAGTGGTCAGTAGCAAATCTTCTGGGGCGAAAAGCGAAGTTCATGGAAGCAACTTTGATTAAACAAAAATGGTATTTTCAGCAAATAATAATTGATATTTCTAACATTTGATCAAAATATCATTGGAAAACATGTGACCTAAAGCTACTAACTAACCGAAACGTTGTGATCAGTTACAAAGTAAATAAAATACAAGTCCAACAAAGTCAGATCAGTAAATTGCATATAAAGAATTTAATATTATTGTAAATGTGCCTTTTAAAGACTTAACGCACTCAAAAGTTTAAAAAATCAGCCTGTTAAAACGTTACTCACTCCGGAGCCCCTAACCCTCACCATTCCCTTTAGAATCGACACACATTTCACTCGCTATCTCTCTTTATCTCTACGTCGAACCCTCGCTCAGTCTGTCCACACGATACCTATTGTACGGCACGTAGGGAGTCCGTTGGAGATCGTTATCGCACAGCACCCGCGTCCGGTTCGGCACCACCCCCTCGCCCCGCCCCATCAACCAGTCCGTGCTCTGCTTCGCCTGCGACTCGCTGACGTTCGAATTCGCCCACTTTTTCAACCAGCCTCGGAACTTGGTCGCTTTGTGTTTGGTCACTTTCGGATGGGACTGAAAAAGAAAAAGCCTAATTTTAAAAATAAATCACAAAAGTTGCTTAGTTAGTAGATAAGAAGTTAAAGAAAGATGAGCTGTTAATGCTGTGATTGTGAGAAAATCATTTCTACCAGTCTTTTACAGTCAAAGGTGTGTGGTTATAGTTAACTATTCTTTAAAATCTTTGTGCAACCGAACATTAGTCTACTTTACTAAAAATGTAGACTTTCTAGAGGGTTTTCAAAGTACCCCCTTGATACTTTAACATTAGTGATTGACCTAACAATGCCCTTCTGCTTAAAACAGTATTTTGGATCAGGGATAACAGTATTTCCGAATACTATTTTCCATGCTTCGCTAGACGCCTTATTTTTTTAAAAATATGTTTCACAATATTCAAGAAAAAATAACAATGCCTAAATAGTTCTCAGAGAGTATATGAAATGTTCTCTCTCGACGTTTTCAGACGAACCTATTCTAAGCAAAACAACAGTCCTGAACATTGTTCGTAATTTTGAAAGTAAAGGTACTGTAATTAATAAATGAACTGCTTAGAGCAAAACAATTCCCGGCAAAGCAACACTCCACCATACTGCGCAAATTACATAAGTACACATATCCGTATAAATATTAAAAACATCAGGAATTGAAGGAAGGTGATGAAATACGAAGAGCAAATATTTGTTTTAAAGTTATGGAAAGGGTAAACAACGACAGGGAGTTTTACGCAATGTTTGCTTTACCGACGAATGCACCTTCACAATAAACAATGTTCAAAATTCTACATATTGGAGTACAAAAAATCACACAGATTTGTACAAATAAGGACTCGTACAATACCCTCAAAAGATAAATATTTGGGCGGCATATTTGGATATCGGGTTATTGAACATTTTTTTTTAGAACAAAATTTGGAAAAAGCTTATGTTAGGGTCGGTTTGGAAGACTGATTAATTGTTAATCAAAATCCTACCTTTTGTGCCTAATATTTATTTTTTTATTATTTTATTTATTTGCAGGTTTCTTTATAATAATATTAAAAATCAATAACAGTTTTTTTTTTTAATAAAAATAAATCCAATGAAACCATAGATTAACAAATCTGTCCGATTTTGTAATGAAAAAATATACACCCATTTAGATTATTAATTTTAATCACATCATATTATATATATTTAAAAATATAAGTAAGTAAATTCAAAAATATTTCACCACAAAAAAAAAAAGAAAAATTATAAATAAGGGAGAAATTATAATAGAAAAATTGTAATATTTAGTATCATTATTACCTATATTATAAGTTGGCTTACCTTTACATAATTTTGCATAATCCAAGATTTTAATTTTCTTTTAAATGCCAAAAAACTCTTTTCAAATTAGTAGTTAATATATTTAAAATTTTGATGCCAACAAATAAAGCATTATTTTTTTAAGTGTTAAATTAAAATTATCATAACATAAACATAGATTTGTTTTTTGTCTTGTTTGGTATATATGAGTAATGTTATGTAATAAATTTTTATTTTATATACAGTGTGGTCAATTAAGTTTTATATTTTTTGACATACCCTGTACGCCGTTTGACTTGCAACCATTCCAAGAGCACCTAATATGATTATCGAACATGCACCAACTTTTATCAAGAATACAATTTTTCTGAAATCAGTAATAAAAAAAATTCCCATATTATATTGCACACTTAAATGACCACACTGTATAATATAAAATGGAAGTTTTGTAATAAAGTTGTTTTAAACTCAAAATATAATTATAAACAAATAATATTTTTGAAGGAAACAATATAATATGTTTATTAAATATTATTTTTAAAACATATTTTTGTATTGTTATAAGCGGTTTCAAATTCGAGTCGTATGCACTTCCCCAACCAATTATACCATAGGAAAGAATTGATTAAAAAAGTGCATAATAAAACATTAAACAACGTTTTTGATTCACAATATTTTTTAAAAGTAGAATTTTTTTGTAAGTGTTAATTTGATGATCCCATTTTAAATTTTGGTCAATCGATATTCCTAAATATTTTATAAATTCAACTTTTTTAATTTTTTTATTATAATAATAGTATCAATAGTTACTTTTAGTTTCTTGTTATATTCTATAATTAAAAAAAATAATTTTATATTTTGGCACAAACAAATATCTTTAATATCGTTATTACTATAGAAAAAAAAAATACGCGTCCATTATTTTTGAGGTTCTACTGGTCAATTCTGCGAATTTCAGTAAAATTTAAAAAAGTTAAGAACGGGCCCGACTAAAAGAAAAATTGGCATGTTGATTAGAAAATTAAGACAAAACTTTGACTAGCATGATGATTTCGTTTCCTTTTCTTTACTGAAAGTGTTTTTAGGGTAACCAAATGGGTTTTAATCGAAAAAATAGCCCTTCTAATGTCTTACCTGTCGAGCTCGAAAAAAGGCACTATTTTTGTACAGATAGCAATCCTTCGTCAAAGTGAAGGTGATCTTCGAGTCGTGCAGATTAAATTTGCAATGCTGATCGTCGTTAACGTCATACCCCGGATGCTCGGTGTGATTCCTTTCCGGCACCCTCTCCGTTAGCTTCCGTTCCAGCGCCTCAAATAAATCGATATTCTCTCTCTCCTCATTTTCGAGCCTCGCCGAACTTTTACTTGCCTCTCTCTGGTCTTGTAGCCTCTTATTTTCACTATCTTCTTCTTCAGTTGGAGGACTGTCTCTTTGTCTCGCTCTTTTATTGTTGGATATTCTATGTCGGTATAACCTCAGGTTTCGACTTAGGTACACGGGGGATCTTGGTTTTGTACTGTCCGAATGGGTTATGTCGGCGTAACATTCTTTGTAGCTGTTCCATTTCTGTAATAGGGCAAACAAGTTAAAATGTGTATATAGATGTAGCAATTTTTTTCTCTTTTAGAATCAAGTATAACATTTGACAATTTTCAGAATAATTTGGCCAATTAGTTCTGATTTTTAAACTTTAAAAGTGAACTCTGGGCCCCGATACAGGTAATATATTACATAAATGTTTATTCCATCAGTACACACTAGTGTCTATCTACTTACATTCGCCTCTTCCGCTTTCTTCGAATCCTCGGACTCAGTATCGAGCAACTCTATTGTCATTTTGCAATCGCACTTGTACATGTAAATTTTAAAACAGTTTTCCTCTTGTACCACCTTTTCGGCCGCCCTTTGATAGGCCTGTTCCATATGGGCGGCCTTTTGGGCGTTCGAACATGGACCTCCAGCTGCACCGCGCTTTTGTTCCTTTAAGTACAGTTCGGTACAGCCCAATGCTGTCCTGTAAATAAAATAAATAGTCTGCATTATTTTCAAAATTTAATTTAATTTTTTAGCAGCAAAAGTACTTTACGTCAACTTTTAGATAATATAAAATTTTTTTTGAGACACCAATTTCGCTTTGTTCTGTCGATCTGTAAGACTCCCAATATTTTTCCCATTCCCTAAAACTTTAATTACTCGTCACAAAAATTTGAGGGCAGAACAACTAAGACCGGACCCCCACGGGTGTAGGGTTTTTAAAAAATGGCAGCCATATAATAAGTAATAATAAGTTTATTTAAAATTTAATAATATAATAAATATGTTTATGTTGTCTTCTATAAACTTATTCTTCAATCCCCTGAAGCTGAGCTTGTTAAGGGCAAATCTTATTTTTTGTTTGTAAAATCATAAATCATAAATATGCATTAAAAATCAATTTTTAAAATAAAAATCTTAATTTATATTATAAACGCAGTTTTTTTTTGAAGAAATAGATTACCTATAATAAAATTATTAATTTATAATTTTTAAGTAAAAAATATTACCTATATAAATTATTCAGAACAATATTAATTAATTAATTAAAGCATTTCTAAAAATATTTTGAAATTGTCTGTTTTTAATATCCATGTTTTTATTTCGACTTTAAATTATTTTAATGAAATCAATTTTTGTTGGTAAATAATCGTTTAAATAAAAACATAAATATTTGAAATTTTTTGTCCTATGGACTTATTTATTTTAGGTTTTATGGTTATTTCATTATATATCAACCATTTACATTACACACGCTGTCAAATCTACGCCCGTGGGGACCAGGTCTTAGCTAGAGTCCTTACGTAACCATGACAGCGTACCAATTTTCTAAGATGTGCAGAGTTTGATGTGACTGGTCGATTAGGTACCTACGCTGTCGCTGTCAAATTTATGCCCGTGGGGACTCGGGCCAAGACAGAGTCTCCAACGTAAATTTGACAGCGCACCTATTCCCTAGGACCTAGGAGGTGAGTATGACGGGATTAACCGATTTCCACCAATTACATCCTAGACACGAGGTACGCTTACGCAGTCAAATTTATGCCCGTGGAGACTCGTCTCAGAATTCAAAACATGTCTGCTTCTTTTCACCATAGATCAACTTACTTACTCATACATTGTAAATCCTTATGCGAGGAAGGCCTCATGCTTGTCTTGAAGCTCTTAAGTGTTGCCTTCATGAACAAATTTACGTGTTTTAAATTATGTACGCGAGGGAACTGTTCATATTTTGGGTCACTACATAAATCATTTACTAATTAATTTATTACTACAACGAATAGGTAAACAAATTTTTTGCTTTTTCGCCCATATTGTAAGTATGCCACTGTTGCTTCCTAAATCTTACCTCTCGGTCACACAATGTTGTAGCTGCCTCACTGCATATGAAACCACCTTGTCCAACGTAAACGCAATATATGCATGAATGCCGAACATCTCTCTCAACGTATCCTCGTACGCGTTGGCATCCATATTACCATCGAGGAGATTCTTCACCATATCCAAAAAGGCCGGGTAGTAGTCCTCAAACTCAATTTGAGGTTTCGGTTTCAGCCTGAGCGCTACGGCGGTGCTCTCCTTGCGATTCGTGCCGTTCTGCTTTTCTTCGTTCGCTATTGCGACCGCCCGTTCGTAGATCCTTGCCAGGCGTTCGCAAAGAATTGCGTGTAACCTCAGGAAAATGTACCAGTTGTTGTTAGCCATAAAAAGAGTATATGCTTCTTCCTAGAAATACATATCGTCTATTAGCAGAAGTATCTACATATAAAAGGAGAAAATCTTACATGATTTTCGCCTTAAGATTAATCATTGATATTTATAAATGACTAGTAGGATTAACGGTTGAGTAAACCATCTTTGTCAAGTACGTCTGAATTACTAATTATGAAGTTGTAAACGTGCATCCTACCTACAGTTAGCTAGCGGATATTTATTTATATAGGACCTTTAAACCAGATCGGCACGAGGACTAATTGGAAAATATTATTTATTTTTATTAGATACTACAATTTTGCAGACAATTATAGTACTTAGCACAAAGTGGATACATACATTAACGGCCGCCCCTTTCCTCAGGGGGAGCTGCTCCTAATTTAATGCCAATATTAAGAAGCGATATCTCAGAAACGGTCGGAAAAGTCTCTTATGTTGGATTGCACAAAGGTTTTTTACGATATTTTACCTAATCAGGAAACTTTTACTGTGACAGTAATTATTGGATTAGCTCTTGAACAAGTCTTATTACACGGTACACGTGCAAAATAACACTATCGTTCATTATTAGCAGGAATCCCCATAACTAGAACAATATATTGTACTCATAGGTACTTATGCAACAAGGATGGTTTACTACTCTTACACACTACTCTTTCTCTACCAGCTGGAAATTACAATACTTGTCACATTTATCAGTGTGAACAGACAGAACAGTAAGGTTCAAGCAATGCATTTATATGTATTTGAATAAACTGATCGAAAAAGCTGCTACGTGAGTTAGTCTTTTCGCGTGTTTTATTAGGGAGGATGTTTATTATTTTCCCGGTAAATAATTAAAGATTTTAAAAACAGAAATTGCAGAAAAAGTAATTTTCTCTTCCTCTATGCGGACGGATCAAAACTAAAATTTTGTAAAAAAACAACTAACGTTGGCATGCTGCGCAATTGGCGGATGATTACCCTTAATCTAACGTTTTAGTCAACAAAATTTGTTGATTATTATTTAATCATAAAGCAGAGGTAAAAAAAAAAAGAAAAAAAATATGTACATATTTAAAAAAAATTGTTATTTGAACCGTCCTTGATGTTTTCTTACAGATAATAATTATAATTATTGTAATGATTAGGAAAAATCTTAGAAAAAAACAAGTTGTTTTCTTTTAGCACGAAAAGTAAATATTTTTAAATTACATGCTGTGATTACAGCAAAAAATAAAGGTTACTGACTTATACCTATTCATAATTTACGAAAATAAAACCTTCAACAGGTGGGCCTGAATTAGAACCTATTGAAAATACATCCCAATAATAAAGAGGGTTACAAACCTTTCCTAGAGACAATTAGGCACTAGCTACTACGTCACAAATCACATAACCTCAATTTCGATAGATACTATTTTAATTGATTTAATCAGCAAAATCATAATAAATTATAGTAGTTTCTTGTTGTAGACGTGTTAAAGCATCACTGAAGATAACAAAAAACGTTCAAAGTGCTGTAATATTAAGCTTAAAAGTTAAACTCCCAGAACTTGCAACCGCCCGATATTCAGGTAGACGCGGCGTTCGACTTTCAGCTGAATAACTGGGACCCATGGGTCGAGGCAGATGTGACGTTCCCGTGTTTTTATTAAAGAACGTATCTTGTTTATTAATTTTCTCATTAGATAATTCCAAATTTTATTTTTTCTTTCTCTATGCGATAGGATAAAAATCCAAATTTAGTGAAAAAGCCCATTGAAATACCTCGCCATAATATTCCCGTACTTACCGGATTTGTAGTTTGAGCATGGAGAGGCACTTTGATCTCTTCCTCCTTTATTTCGGGATCCAGCTTGATTTCTGGAGACTGGTCTCCTTCAGCGCTCGTACCTGGCACTGCACCGTCGCATTTTGGTTTGGACTCTTTATCGCCACCTTTGGGAGAACTGCCTGGACTTTCTTTATCCTCATTCTCTTCTGAAACAAAGTTTTTTAGTTATTGACAACAAAATATTCGACCAATTTGCACATTTTTTTGCTAATTTATTTCTCTCAGGTTACAAAGTGGACACATACCTATAATAGATGCGCTGTTATTTAAAATACACAAAAATGTTAATGCATGACTTAAAAGAACCGACTGCAAGTGATAACGCTACGAAGTGGTTAAAAACACCACTTTTTGTAAATATAGAATACCCTCTAAAAATTTTAATAGGATAAAATTTTTACTACTACAAAGCGTAAATTCTTATATCGTGACGTATGTCGTCAACACCAAACGTAAAAAGCTACGTCTCTCTTTGCTTAATAGTCTTTTATAAAAACCTATTTCTTAACTCACCATCGTCTTCTCGCTCGTCATCACTAAGCGGCTGTCTGGTATGAAAAAACAAGTCCGGCAAAAATTGCCTGAGCAAATGTTTAATCTTCCTCTTTTCTCCCTTCTGAATGCCCGTCTGACGCTTGACATGATGGATCAACAAGTTGGCCGCATCGTCCAAAATCGATTTATCTCTGTAAGGTATCACGAGATGAGGACCAACCATCGACTCAGACGCTTCTTCGTTCTGTTCGTGCCTTTCGTCAAAAATCGATTCGATTTCATTAAAAAGGCTCTTGGTCCTTATGGCCTTTACGTCGGTCTGTTTGAAGTTAATGCCCACGTGATCAAGACTTTTTAGGTAATACTTTTCGTTCTGGTCGCGCCAAATTTTGTTAAAGCCTTTCTGCGCTTCTCGCCACTCGTCCTCTTTCGCTTTCAGCCTTTTTATGACGACTGGCACCGCTACCGAAGGATTTTTCTTTAGACCATCAATTATTTCCGAGGCCTTCTCCCCATAGATGCGTTTCAGCGCTCTCTGGTGAAGCGTCGGGGATGTTCCGCCCAAGCAATCATCCAGTTTAAACTTGGCTACCTCATCTGGACCCATCCTGCCTAACTTTTTATTAACCGCCTCCAGTACTCTTATTGTGGAGGCGTTAGTTTCAATGACTACATCCAACTCGAACCTTTCGTCTTCACACCTATACATGTACTCCTCGTACTGAGTTTTGCGGGAACTAACAAAAGTACTATCCTCAGACCAAGTCGGGAAAGACACCCACTGGTCGTTTAGCACCTCCTTACAAAGCGGCGTCCTACCGGAGCATTTCTGACCCTCTTGTGCTTTGGGGATGATACAGTAGCTAGCCCCCAAGCGTTTCGCTGTCGTCAAGTCTATTTCGAGCGCGTGGTCCCCTTGAGGACGTTCAGATCTTGTGACATTGTAGGGAATGGGTTCAGTGTCATGTTGGCCCATAAATTCCCGGAACCATTTTAACAGTTCGGGGACTTTGCCCAAAAATGGAGTGACAATTTGCAGTAGCTCGCTCTTGGAAATGATTTCTTGGTTGAAGAGTATCAGGCAGCGGAGGAAATTGTTGTAGACTTCTTGAGACCTTAGAGCCTTACGTACCTGAAAAAAATATTAGTTATTAGAAAACAAAAACAATCAAAGGGTGGGCATTTCTTTTTTGGGTAGATTGCTCTTTAGAAACTGTAGAAACTATCAGACAAAGAAGACATATTGCAGATATTATATTTTTAATTTTATTGAAATATGACAGAATTACTAACTAATGCCTTTTATCTCGTAAGCTATTTGACTTATTTGTTGCATACGCTTATTATTATAAGAAACTAATGAAATGACCAAATAATGTGTAGGTATATTTCATTGCTGTTTTTGTGAACAACCGCAACAGTTAGAGTTTAAAACATCGAACGCGCTAACAAACAACCTTCTTTTCTGAAATTAGTTAAAAAAAGATTATTTTTTCAATGACTATTTTTATTCTGTTACAAAAATACATTGACCACATGATTCATTGTTTTTGATTTTAAAACGCCGGATCATTTATAGTTTCGTACGCATCGTGTTTTAGTGATCATCATTTGCCGGCATTTTTTATTTATATTTTTATTTACAATATTTTAATAACTTTTGATTAGAATTGTGAGTATTACATTTCAATGACTTACTTTAACCTTTCATTATTTAAAGTCGTCCTTTATTAAAAGGCTCTAAAATAAATATTTGTCAATTAGCACCTTCGTGTTAGAATCGATATAATGTTATTTTAAGTTTAGTTAGGGTGTGCACTGTGCATTCGCCATTTAACATTTTCTGCTTGCCTTGTTTGATCTAAAAAGCGAAAAAAACATCCGTCTTTTGCGATATTTTATTTTTAGGATGACTTTATTTAAATTGGACATTGTACTTCTCCTTAAAATGACTTAAGACAATATGTTAACCAACGACGATGCCACGTCTGCAATATTCTGTATAATAAACTGACTGTAAAGGTGAATTTTTGATTGACCGTCAGCCAACAGATTTTCTTGAAACCGCCATTATACGCCTCCAAAGCACTGGTGAATTCTTAATAGTTGCAAATTGAGTTAGTTCGGGTTTAAATAAAACCCGCAACAGCGCATTATTCTAAATTAAAAATTAGTGTAGTGTGGTTTCATTGTGGAACTCGCGAGTCGCGAGGAACCTGGTGTACTTTTGGATTTGACGTCTTGCCGGCTTGTTATGATAAAGAAAATGTAATGTATATCTTGCCCTGTCATCGATTATGTAAACAGTAAAAAAAAATGGTAAATTTTTAAATATGTATTATAAATTCTAAAATATTTTTTCCTTATAAATTTAAATAAAAACCAGATGTTTTATTTTGAAACGGAATATGTACACGAACTGGAAAAAACAAGTAAATGTATACGTCCTACTAATATTGACGGAGAAAATCACAAAAAAGGTGTTTTATACAGGGTGTCTCACGGTCAATGGTACCTTAGACGTTTCTGACGAACCAGTAAAGGAATCGTTCTGAAAATGTGGTCGCATACATAAACGGACATGCTCTACCAACCCAAAATATTTTTAACAATACAGTTGTTGCCGCTTCCACACAAAAATAATAGTAACTTCGATTTTTTAAATGCAACACCATATATTTTATTTTATTTTCAAAACCCCCATTACTTTCCTTACAATTTTTATTAACTCTACTCTATACTTATCTCTTACCGTTTTTAAGATATAAATTAATTTCCGTTTTTTTTGTCCGAAAACGTCACTTTTAAAAATGCTGATAATTTTGAACTCTAAAACACTGAAACCCTGAAATTTGGTAAATAGTTAACTAATACCATAGGGCTTCTTGCCCTAGTCCCAAATCTTAGTTGCAATATACAGGGTGATTGAAAAATACACTTATTCTGGTAACTTGAAAAAGTGACCATAAGTCCCTTTTTTCAAATGTAACACCCTGTATATTATTACGGATTTGAAAAGCTGCTAAAATTTTATTTTATTCTTGTATATCATTCCGTTTTGTTTGTCCGAAAACGTCACTTTTAAAAATGCTGATAATTTTGAACTCTAAAACACTGAAATTTGGTAAATAGTTAACTAATACCATAGGGCTCCTTGCCCTAGTCCCAAATCTTAGTTGCAATATACAGGGTGGTTGAAAAATACACTTATTCTGGTGACTTGAAAAAGTGACCATAAGCCCTTTTTTTCAAATGTAACAGCCTGTATATTATTACGGATTTAAAAAGCTGCTAAAATTTTATTTTAGTCTTGTATATCATACCTGTTTAACCATTTTTTTGACGTATTAAGCATAATGTGTAAAATTTTCTATACAATTCAATTTTTATTCGGTTATTAGTAAGTTAGCCATGACAAAAACTGATGTTTACGTATGTTACTATGGTTATCGTTTTGACATTTCATTAGGTTTAGATACAAGATAGAAATATGTACACTTTAAAGTCATGGAAGAAAACTATACAAATGCAGTTCGTATGAATTTATTTATTTTATTTGGACAATGTGTGTTTGCATTAACATGCAAAAAACATTAAAACTAAATTTTTCTTGAAATCCATGCAGTCAACACCTGCATATTAAAGTGTTTGGATGTAAACGGCCAGCGTTTTGAACATCTGTTAAAATAGCATTTTATTAGTTATAATTTTAGTAGTCTTTTATTATTTACTACCTAGTTAACATTTAATAAAATTGTTCTGGATCCTTATGAATTTTCTAAGATTCATTGGCGGTAAATTAGAGTACATTTCGTTAAACTTTATACATGTCCTGGCGATAATTCTAGCACATTGTCCAAATAAAATAAATAAATTCATAAGAACTGCATTTGTATAGTTTTCTTTCATGACTTTAAGTGTATTTCTATCTTGTATCTTAACTTAATGGCAGAGAATGTATCCAATGCAGTGTTGAGAACGGCGTATTTCGCAATTTTTCAGGCACATCTTTCCTATGCTATACTTGTATGGGGACATGCATCGGGTGCAAAGAGTTTGTTTGGACTGCAGCGAAAGGCAGTCAGAGTGGTAAGTGGTCTTGGTTTTAGGGACGATTGTAGAGCGGCGTATGTGGAGATGGGTATACTTACTATGCCGTCTCTGTACATCATGGAGAATTTACTCTATTTAAAAAAGAATGTGCATCTGTTTTCTGCTCATGAGGACATTCATATATATCAGACCAGAAACAGGGGTGATTTGGTTTCTGCGTATTGGCGGCTAAAAAGGTGTCAGAATGGCCCAGGATACTGGGCAGTGAAATTTTTTAATGTTCTACCCAAAGAAATAAGGGATCTACCACTGCCTAGGTATCAGGAGAAAATAAAACAAATTTTAATAAGTAATGCATTCTATTCTAATGAAGAATATTTTCAATATTTTAATAAAGGATAGTTTAGGAAGTTTATATTATGCATCTTAATGCGATTTTTAAGTAGGTTTTATATCTGTTTGTATTGTAATGACTCAGTATTGTGTATTTTTATTTAGTTGACGTATGTACATTGCAGCTTGTAATTTTAGCATGAAGTAATAAATGAAATGAAAATGAAATGAAATGTCAAAACGATAACCATAGTAACATACGTAAACATCGTTTTTGTCATGGCTAACTTACTAACAACCGAATAAAAATTGAATTGTATAGATAATTTTACAAATTATGCTTAATACGTCAAAAAAATGGTTAAACTAGTTAGTTAGGTTTTTGTTACATTTGAAAAAAAAGGACTTATGGTCACTTTTTAAAGTTACCAGAATAAGTGTATTTTTCAACCACCCTGTATATTGCCACTAAGATTTGGGGGCTAGGGCAAAGAGCCCTATGGTATTAGTTAACTATTTACCAAATTTCAGGGTTTCAGTGTTTTAGAGTTCAAAATTATCAGCATTTTTAAAATTGACGTTTTCGGACAAAAAAAACTAAAATTAATTTATATCTTAGAAACTGTAGGAGATAAGTATAGAGTAGAGTTAATAAGAATTGTAAGGAAAGTTATGATGGCTTCGAAAATAAAATATATGGTGTTGCATTTAAAAAATCGAAGTTACTATTATTTTTGTGTGGAAGCGGCAACACTGTATTGTTAAAAATATTTTAGGTTGGTAGAGCATGTCCGTTTATGTACGCGACCAAATTTTCAGAACGATTCCTTTACTGGTTCGTCAGAAACGTCTAAGGTACCATCGACCGTGAGACACCATGTATAGTAAAATATTGTAACCAACAAAAATTAGTGAAAGATGAATCCTATATGAAAAAATTATGACCTGATTTAATTTATTAAAAATCTGTTTTAGTGACGAACAAACCCATATGAAAAAAATGGTGAAGAGTTAAAAGGGTTTCATAACGTAATAGTAATTTTTCGGCAACCGTCTGGAAACGACCAACTTCACAAACACTTTTTTTTAATTTGAAGAAATAGTCCATGCTCAAAGTGGAGTCGAAAGTATGAAAAGGGAAAGAAAAACACAAAGTCTTCCTCCACTAGTTTAATGGAAAAAAAATTCCAAGTATTAAGGGTCTCTACATGTTTCAAACGTAGAAACGTTCATCTTCAGGAGACAGAAAGTTTTAAATCTATGCTGATGGTGTTAGCAAAAGAGAAACTGAAATTTAGAACCTTAATGGAGCTTTATGTGGTTTCGCCACTACCAAATATTTCATGTTTCTTCGACACTTCTATTTAAATCCATAAAGCTCCATTAAGGTTCTAAATTTCAGTTTCTCTTTTGCTAACACCATCAGCATAGATTTAAAACTTTCTGTCTCCTGAAGATGAACGTTTCTACGTTCGAAACATGTAGAGACCCTTAATACTTGGAATTTTTTTTTTCCATTAAACTAGTGGAGGAAGACTTTGTGTTTTTCTTTCCCTTTTCATACTTTTTTTTAAGACCGACCAGAAAATATACACTTTCTGGACAATTTTTCGTCCAGAAAACAACGTACGTACTTTTCGGACTAGGCCGGAGAAATACTACTTTCTCAAAAGAAAAGCGTCCGGGAAGTGGGTACTTCCCGGACGGTTGCCGAAAAATTACTATTTGTCGATCAAGACCGGAAAATGGACGTAAGGGACCGGCAAAAGAGAGCCGGGTCTGCTCAAAATTTCAAGGACCCTCCCTTGGAGTATCAAAACAGACAACTAAAACAATTAGACAAATGGGCGCATCTATCTCGATGGAACGGTACAACTGGTCAAACACGTACGGGCCGTTATTGATAAATCCTGGAAGAAACCATTAACTGGAATGTTAGTCCTGAAGCGTACCCAGTTGAAACAAGTGAGTGTCTTGTTAACAGGCCATCGTCACTAAATACAACACCTTCAACGAAACGGACCCATTGAATATAGACTTTGCGGTGAAAAGGACAAAACCGCCTTTCATATCATATACAGCTGCGAAGCACCGTCAATAGTTTAAAAAAATCTATGGAAAAGCAGTGGCGGCTTGTGCATAAGAGCACATGAGCACGTGCCCCCCTAGTTAAAATTTAAATTGTTAAAATTCAAAATAAAAAAAATCTATAGGTACTAGTTACCGTTTTGTGAATTATCATCACCCTATCTTTTACGTAACGTTAAATTGCGATATCTTTACTTTCCCTATTGTTAGATGTTGCGTCGAACAAAAAATTTCGCTTAAACCGCGGTGACTCATGCGCTTGAACGGCATAACGACCGGCAGAATACGGTGCCGCCGCATGATACAATAAATTCTTTCTTTGTATCATTGTGCCGCCGGTGCCAGACGTTTTTAATGTTCAGAACGGCCGCAATCTTTTTGCGAGTCGAGGAGCACGATAGCTCTATCTTTGTTTTATAGCTAGTTTTATTTTCGATCTCATTCTATCTTTATGGCACAAATTTCTGGTGATCATGAGGTTTAGGCACGTTATGATTAGTCAACTTTAAGCGAATGTGCTCGTTTGTTCTGAATTATGTTTTCTAATTCGATTTTTACTCTGCTGTTGTGCTGCGCCAGCTGGCTGAGCCTTTTAGTGATTTATGTAATAGTATGTCCGCGGTTTTATTTTACGGCTTCTTTAAAAAATAATAAATAATATAAAAATGACGGCAACGGTCTCGGTGCAATATTTAAATAATTGCAAAAATACAGTGAGTTTTTAAAAAAAGTCATTCTCAGGGTTAAGTTTCGATGATAAGATTATTGTAAAGAATGCGGGAAAACCAGTGCCTAACCTCCAAATAACGCAACTAAATAAAGGTCAAAAACGGGACTTTAAAAGAGTTTTTAAGACTTTAGGAGTGCATTGTATGAAAAACATGAGTGGCTGTGCGGATGTAAAAAGCAGAATAGTCTATTTTGTTTCCCGTCTTTGTTATTTGCCGGCGAAAAGGCAGAACCGTGTTGGGTTAAAAGTGGTGTTAATCGTATTGGTAAGCTATTTATTTATTTTATTGGAATCTTTTTAAGGAAGGGTTGTTAAAAATATCGGCCAGGACACAAATGCACAATATTTTGATGTTTAATAAAAAAATTACACATACATTTCAGTACCTACCTATATTATAGGTAGGTATGTACCTAATTAGGCTCATTTAAGTTCATATTAAGCGATCTTTACATCTGTGAAGTTCCTCGTGAATTTATTCATGAAGTCACTTTAGGGCTAACTTTGATAATGTAAATGGTCAACTTGGACGTCAAATAAATTCGTGAATTTCTTCGTAAAATTATTCACGAAAATTTAACATGCAAAATAATCAGCTGATGCACAGTGTACTAAATGCTACCGACTTCACGGAGAAATTCACGAATAAATTCATGAATAAATTCACGAAGAACTTCATAGGTGTAAAGACTGCTTTACAAAACAACATGACCTTGAACTTCCAAAAAAAAATCGCCTGCGGCGCTGTTATACGGGGGGCTGCCGCCCCCCCGTACCCCCTGCCGCGTTTCCCGTATTTGTGAACCCCCAGACATTCATGTCACGAGCCGCCACTGTGGAAAAGTATAATTAAAGTTAAATTAAATTAGTCAAAGTCGGAGGCGTGACACCAGGAGAACGATCAGTGAGATGCGATACGATGGAGTGGGAGAACAAAATCTACCTATTTCTGTTTCTCTTGCGATACTTTTTTTACTCTTCTAATTTATAATACAGTGTGATTGTTTAAATGTGCAACATATGGGCATTTTTTTTATTACCGATTTCTTAGAAAATTTTATTCTTGATAAAAGTTGGTGCATGTTCGATAATTATATTAGATGCACTTGGAATGGTTGCAAGTCAAACGGCGTACAGGGTAGGCCAAAAAATATAAAACTTGTATAAGAATAAAGTTTTTTTATAAACATTTAAAATAAAAATGTTGCACTTTAAATGATAGTGTTTTAATTAGCATATTATCATTACTAATGTTTTATCTTGTTAAAAAGAATTTTCAGGATATTTTAAATTTGTGTTTAATATCGTTGCAACAAACATGAAGTTTGTGATTCCTTAATAAATTAAAAATTCACGTGCATAACTTTTAATTCTAAACAACTTTTCTTAATAACATTTTGCTGAATTTTCTGAAATAGGGGTACTTTATTCTTGTACAAGTTTTATATTTTTTGGCCTACCCTGTACGCCGTTTGACTTACAACCATTCCAAGTGCACCTAATACGATTATCGAACATGCACCAACTTTTATTAAGAATAAAATTTTCTGAGAAATCGGTAATAAAAAAAATTCCCATATGTTGCACACTTAAACAACCACACTGTATATGGGCGTACAATGCATTTCCAAACCTGTATACACGAATACTGTCTAGTACCAATCTAATATAGTAATATTTATATACAACAATTATGAATGCACCGCGACGCTGTGTCATTATGATTAAACATATTTTTTTATACTTTTTCGTACTCGTTAAAATTATTGAAGTGGAAATTTCAAGGTCGCTGAAATAATTAAGCTATAATTAAAATAGAAGAATATTAAATCATTTACAAATATCTCTTAACATAATATAATATGTAGTTTTTTTTAGATCGCTATCAATATTTTAAATCCCAGAAATCACGTCAAATCCGATCAGCCAAACTAAAAAAGTTGAAGGCGCCAACGTTTTGTTTCATTTTTTCGTCAACCAGTGGAGCAGCTGAAGGGATAATTTACGATTTATTTCAATTGACCGCTAAACTGTAAACGCAAAAATTAAACGCTGCACGGGGATTCGATTCTAATGTTTCGTATGGCATATACAGGGTTGGGCAAATGTTCCGGAACGGCTTAATTACATGCGAACGAAAAGTGATATCGGATCCGGGTTTTGGGCAATCTATAGGACTAAAATTTTTGCTATTTTACTATTATACCATATGTTAGTAATGTCACCAACTGTCAAGTGTTGACGTTATTTTTTTTTTAAATGGAACACCCTGTATATTTTTACATTCCACATAAAATTATATTCGGATTCGGTCCCAAATTAGCATCGGTAATTCAGCTTTACGAGTCGCCGTAAGATGGCGCTCGTGTTCAAAGTGGGTTATCAAATAAATGGTTTCTTATGGACGCAATAACTATTTTTATTTAAATTAGTTCTTTAAGGAACAAATAAGGACTTTTATATGAATTTACACTTACTTTGTTATACTTATTAGTAAACTCGGCCTGTATAAAGTTCCAACGATGCTTCGTTTTTAAAATACAGGAACATTCTAGCTAGAGGGTTTTACCTTTGGAGCTAGAAAGAGACTTATTTGGCTGCGTTTCATCTCTGAAGAAGATCCTGTCTTACACCCCGACACAAAGCAAACTCTACTTTTATAAATTGTACCATTATTCATTATAAATATGGAAATTAACTACACTACAGCCAAGGCCGTAGCCAGAAAATAATTTCGGGTTTGTTTCGTCCACCATTTTAAAGGAAATTTAATCTGTTTCTTTCTATCTGAAGCAATGCCTATACCTATCTAAGCCCAAAAAAAAGATACAGGCGAAAAAGCAAAAAAAATCAAAAAATCGAAATCTTCGCTTTTTTTTTTCAAGTTTTTTTCGACTGTTTCGGCATGAAATTTTTCTTTTTAATATTCAAAAATTCCGATGGGAAATTTGATTCTCTACAAAAAGTTTCATATGAGATATATCGAAATTTTGGTTTGTTTACGAGATATATTGAAAAAACCAAAACGGGTGGTTTTTTACCCCTATCTTCAATTTCCACCCTCTAATTTAATAGCACTCCGCGGGTTTTTCTTCATTTATAACCCATTGATCGATTCCTGTAATAAAAACCCGTGAAAGTCTTAGTTCCTTTATTATGACATAATCAATAGCCTATTATTCTAGAGTAAAAATTGGTGTATATTTTCACGTAGTTTTATTGCGGAACTCACGACAAACCGGGTGAAGCTTTGAATTTGACTTGTTCTATTGTCGTAGCGCGGCAAGTTTTCGGTGTACCAGCCGACCATCGCGACATTTCTGTTAACTTGTTTTTACCTACTGAATATTTTACTTTTCTTCTCATTAAACGTGTACTATTTCTACAAGACACAATATTTTACCAGTAAACGATTATTTAAAGCAATATTTTCAATAAAAAGAAAATATGTACAATCTATAAAAGTAGCTAGCTCCTAACCAATTTAGTTAGGTAACGCGTTTTTATACTACCGTAGAATGGGGCTATTTGGGGTTGTGGGGGTTATTTGGGAAATGCCAAAAAAAATAATTCTGGCAAACCTGCCTTTCGCCACGTGGATCTCAACTGATCGGCATCGTGGCCAAGCGTTCTGGCATAGGTTAACCATCCTCTCTGGCAATTGTTCACTCGCTGTGCGGTACTGTAGTATGTTTTAGAGCTCCCGAAAAAGCCGTTAGAAAAACCGCGAAAAATATTTATGTGCCAACTTCTTCTTCCTGGCGGTTTCCTCCTTATTTCACGGTAAGTTTAGGATCGTTGACTAATTGAGAATTTGTTATAAACATTTTCGTACTGTGGGGCAATTTGGGACAAATAACTAAATAATTTTTTTTTCTATTTTAGACCATAAAAATGGTTAGAATATACGTAAGAACTATCTCAGTAGTTACAGGGGAAAAAATTATAATCCCTACAATTCCTACTCAGAGGAAAATCTCCAAAAAGCACTAGAGGATATCAGGAAAAAAATTAAATATTCGAGAAGCTGCCTTATAGGTACCTACTTAATAATACATTATATTTTTTTAAAAAACAATTTTTGTTGTCCCAAATAATCCCAAACGGGGTTATTATTTGAGTTTTAATGCTTTTTATACGAAATCCCAAATATCCCCACCCTATGGGGTAATTTGGGACAAGCCCTTAAAATCATATATTACGCCCCCTACTTGGGAGGGGGGATTAATACTTTAGGTAAATGTGGTACCTACCCCTATCCTTCCAAAAATATATCGTATATAATTTTATGTTACACGAGAAAAAAATTATTAATAAGTGTTAAAATTTTGTCCCGAATAGCCCCGTTCTACGGTACTTTTATTTTATTTTTTCTAGATGGTCGAGAGTGGAAATAAAAGTTTATTTGTCAATGGCATCTGACATCACAAATTAGAACCTGTTGAAAATATATTCCAATAATAAAAATGTTCGTAATGTGTTACAAAACTTTACTAGAACCAATTAAAAAGCCGGCACGCCGCGCCGCGAAAGAAGAAAGTTTGAAGACAAACAGATGCGTTATTTCTGAAAATATCGAAAAAAAGTTATTACAAAAAGTTTTTTTAAAAGCAGTTTCTAGACCACATGCAAAATTTCAGCGGCATAAGATAATTTTGATTTTTTACCCACCACTAAATTTATTTTCTACTTAATGAACACTTTACTGATGACACTGTGTTCTTTTTTGTCTTAATATTAAGGTGTATTACTTTCAGACACAAACTCCGTTTTCAAAAACTTATTTTATGAAGTTACCTTATACAGGGTCAAAAACAAATAAACTTTGCATCACATGGAATCAAATTTTATTAGCTCACATTTGATTTTGTAGAAAAACACACATTTAATATGGTGCTACTTTAAAGAAAATGTATCTGAAATAAAGCATTGTCAAAACTAAGAACTTTTATGTAGGTTGCGTCGAGTCTTATTTTGCAAAAGTGGTGCAATTTACAAAATATGTATGGGTAAAAAATCAAAATTATCTTATGCAGCTAAAATTTTGCATGTGGGCTAGAAACTGCATTTAAAAAAAATTTTTTTTAATAACTTTTTCGATACTTTCAGAAATAACTACTTTTAAATTATTTTTTGGAAAAAATTAAAATTTGACAGATAATGCGAATCACGTGACTAAAATTTTTTTGCTTAATTTTCATCTCGATCGAAGCAAAACTTTATGCCAAAGTAAAGTTTCGAATAAAGCTATTAATAAAAAAAATCCCATATGATGCGGACTTTATACTGGTCACACTTATAAGAATTCACATGCTCTTTATTAGTGTCCGACCGAAACAAGATTTTCAGCCGAAACCGAATCTTCGGCCTTGGTCTGAGTTTCGGCCGAAACATAATCTTTGGCCTTGGTCTCAGTTTGGACCGAAACAGAAACCCATTTGTACATGTTAAAAATTCTATTGTATACTGAAATCTAAATATCTAATGTATTTTTTACACATAATATACGGACTGTGAACTCGTGTTAAATGAAATCATAAAACACAATAATTGAAACATGTAAGAAAGATATCTATTTATATACCTAGACAACACGGCCTACGAACCCAACAAACCCAAAATTAGCCGAACGGCGCGCGACAATTCACGAACACCGAGTTTCAGCGCACCCGAAGTTTCCGCCGATTTTTGGCCGAAACCGTCACCGAAGCTAGATTTTTTGGCCGAAACTAGCCGAAACTGAATCTTCGGTCGGTCTCTACTCTATACAACTGTTAAATACTATAATATGTGACAGCTTTCCTACGACAACGAAAATTGCCAGGCCGTTGTGTAGTGATAATATGGCAATTTGGTCAATAGGAAATAGGAGTTAATGCTACCATAGAATGGTTTATAGCCATTATTGCTCTGAATCCTCACAATAATCAAGTTCTATTTGGGGTGTAATGTGGTTTTATATACTGTATTAGTTCCGACTGGCAGTTGTAATGAATATTCGCTTGCTACGGTTAATAATGCATATAATTACCACTAAAAATCCGTGCTGTGTAGTTCTCAAAAATTTAAATAGATTCTAGTGTGGTATTTTTCTTGTCGTTTATCACTGCATATGATTATCTATTATGCAACATGGTTTATTAAGATAGTTAAATTCGTCCATAGATTATAAAGTCCGATAGTAATGATGGGTTGTGCGAAATAAGAATCTTTTATTGCCTTATCTGACATGCAAAGTTTTAAAAAACTTAAATATAATGTAAAAATAAATTAATTGAAACAGGTATTAGTATTCATTTATTTTTTCAATTAAATTGTTTCTTGCTCTATGAGGTAGGCTCAAAATTAAAATTTAGTTAAAAAGCCAATTTTACAGTCTTGAGATTAAATGCAATTTGAGCAGATAAATAGCGCAATAAATCCTAATGGTGAATAATTCTATTTTTTTATCGCTAAATATACAATTTGGCCCTTGGACGGGTTTGAATTTCCACTCTTCAATTTATTGAATTAATAATGGTTTTGGTCATTTTGCAACTTTTTTAATTTTTATATTGCTTCCCATTTATGTGTATACTTTTCCCTATTGTAATTTTGACATGGTTATTTTTTGGTATCACTAAATAAATCCTCAAAATTCTTCCCACTACTCGTTATTAGTTGGATTTCTTGTTGCTCTTGTAAATACTTTTGTGAATTTCTTTCCTGGTCATTTCTTTTTCGGTCTTAATTTTGTTTTTGCTCTGCCCATGACTTTGGAAGATTTTTTAGACTTCCCATTCGATTGGAGCTTACTTTGATTCTATAAAAATTAGAAAAGGCATCGATCAGTATTTTATTATATTTAAAGTAAATAGTGACCATTCGACTCTTAAGAAAATAACTGGGTTAGCAAAAACAAACAATTTACCATTTTGATGGTGCAAGAAACTGCAATTTTAGGTTTTTTAACAGAATAAAAATATTTTCGTAAACATTTAATTAGAAATATAATAAATATTTAATTATACATTGTTAAATAGAAAAGAACACTCCTAAAATGTATAAATGTCATTGTGACGAATTGGCAATCGTAATTTGACGCCAGGCCCTACAAATCTGTCTAAAATGACATGCGCACTTTTCTGTTAGACGAGCATTGCAGGAAAGTACAGTTTAGTGCAACACCAATAAACAAACCGGAAACCAGGTAGAAATAGACACAATTGCAGACCCAAAGATGATCACTGATATTGTGTTTCGTTTTCATCTACTTAATCGGATCCAGTCAGTGTCAGAATTTTGAGAAATTATATGGATATATTATTATAGACTTAATGAGTAAAAACCCATACAAAAACGATGTGACTGAACTAGGCGATGACAAAAAAATACTTAGTGGCGCATTTGTCATTTCATTTTTACAATTTGTCCATATTTCGTTGCTTTTTACATACAATTTCAAATTGGAAAGCTTGGATTTATAAAGTAAATGCAAGCGGAAAAAGATACGAGCCAATTTGGCCAATTACATTACTTGTGGACGATCATTATTTGATTTTTTTACATACTAAATAACCGTTATTTGATTGCACAGGAGCAAAAAATAATAACTACTTGTTATGTTTCACAAATTTAATCAGTTTCCTGACACGTGTTTCGGCCCTTTCGGGTCATTTTCACCGTTATTTGTATTATTTTGCTTGTTCAGCTCCATTCTCTTAACTTTTGTTTGGTAAAATAATGCTCTGAGCATTTCTTTAATTTTTATAATGACGTTAAAGTTCATTTCGATCAGCGCTATCCAACCTTAGAAGATGATTGACAATTTATTATTGAACTTCATCGCGATGTTTTACGACACAAAAACTAAAAGAAAAAACTTACAGAAAACTTTTTTGTTTGTTTCCATCGGTCGTTTCGAGGGCCCACGGCTAACGCGTCGTCCTACGTGAGCGGCACCGCGCGAACGGCGCGGCCGACGCGATTAAAGCGGTGATTGCGTCCTAGGTGAGCGGCATCGCGACCGATATTCGCGCGCAAAACATCAAAACATGGCGTGGTCAAAGAAGAAACAGGTGTTATTAAGTGAAAATATTTACTTAAAAATTCTAAATCCACAAGCAAAAAGGAGAAGAAGACGTGGAACAAGCATGGTATTCCTGCAGAGAGAGAAGTATGGAGAATTTCATCATTATCACCATCTTATGGGACATATCTCACAAGACCCCACTATTTTGCACGCTACTTATCAGAATTTCATAAAAAGTTTCAGTCATTGTGATGTGTGCGCGCTCTTTATACAAACACCACTGCAACAGAACAGGCGGCACACGCGGATTTATCAAAATTTTTGACCGCCCAGGCCGCTTCAAAGTCGCGTCTACCGCGGTTGCCGCGTTGAAGTTGTCACGTAGGACATCTCCAACGTAGAGATTGTTTTGTTCTTGCCGCGTCGACCGCGTCGACCGCGCCGATCGCGCCGTCCGCGCGGTGCCGCTTACGTAGGACGCCGCGTAAGACAATTTCACAACAAAGAAACTTTTGTCACAAATTCAAAAACCCATTTTTTTTGCGTTTTTGAAAAATATAAGACGAAAAACGATCAAAGCTTAATATGACAATTGGTATTATTTTGTTAGTATTGATAGTAATACTGTTGTTATATTGATGGTGGTATCGTTTACCCCAATGTCCAATAAACAGATATTTTTTGCGAAATACTGCGTGCATTGCCTGGTTCTCAAGGACCTAACGGGTGTTTCTCAAAAGACGTTCACCCCTATAACTTTTTTATATTTATAAATATTAAAACAAAATGTTGAGATTATGCATAAGAGATGAGTCTGCATTTATTGGCATAATTTTCAATTTGTTAGCACTTTCGGTTTAACCGGAAATGACCTTGACTTTAATATTTTAAATGGGACATCTTGTTTATTTTTACTTATTTGGGTTCAGCATAACATTATGAGTAAAATGACACCTTACTTGTCAATTTTTGACGTCTTATAACATTTTAATGTTTATTTTTTATCGACGGGAATTATAGAACCCGGTGCGACATCTTGCGTCCCAGTACGGTACCTTAGAAAAGGTCAGTCGTGAAGGGGTTATTCTGTAAAAACAGTGAGAGTGCTACAAATTAATTAAATCTGTTAATTTATAGTCAAGTAGTATATGAAAATTAAAATTATGTCATACTAATTGATTTACAAGCGTTTAAAAAATTAATTTTGTTTTCTTGACGTTTACTCCATTTTTCCAAATGGAACGACGGTGGTTCACTAGGATATTTAAAGCGAAATTTTTTTTTTCAACAATTTGATACCATACACTCCTATGCTATTTTAAAATTGACACTGAAAAATTTGCCTTAAATCCCAATCACAAATTTAAAACCGTTATGCATTATTGCCTCTTTTCTAAAGAAATAAAGGCGGCTTTGAAAAACAATGGTTTTGAAAAGCAATATGGCTTTAATTTAAAGTTGTAATGTCACTAGTTTAGAAAACATACAATACATACAATCTTGCGGCTTCAGAAGAATTTTTCTGGTCACTCCAAAAATTAGGAGCATATCAATTTGTTCATTTCTAGTAAAACTAACTATTTTATCTGATTTACAATGTAAGATTTATAAACGAATGACATTACAATTTTAATTAAAAACCATATTGGTTTTCATTCAAAACCATTCCATTGTTTTTAAAAGCCGCCTTTATATTTCTTTAGAAAAGACAGGGCGGCAATAATGTATAACGCTTTTAAATTTGCGATTGGGACTTAAGGCCATTTTTTTGACGTTTCGTTCTTCAGATACCAGTGTCAAGTCAATTCCATATTTTAAACTTTAACCATCGTCGTATCTCTTACCCTCTTACCGTCGAGATCCCCATGTAAGCACACAAATTTGTAGCACTCTGTATAGTGAGTGGCCTCCTTAAAAAAGCATTTTATCTGAAAGGCTGGGTAATTAGGATATTTCTTAATTGAATTATAAAATAACCATCAGTAAGGTCATAAGAACATTATGAAATTATTTTAATTTGTAAAATGTACAAAAAAAGGTTTTAAGTCATAAACATGCGATAAGACCGTTTTTGCATCATGCTAATAAAATCCTTTAAAAAAAATAGGTCAAAAACCACCCAAGTAATTTTTTCCATACTGACTTGTACCGTGCGAGCAAAATTTATTTGCATCAAAGAGGGCCTTGCATCTAAGGACGTAATGCTTAGCCGTAGAGCTTAATACCTGTTGGGTGTCAGTAACTACCTGAATTAACAATCAATCAGTTATTCCGTCATCTTTGACAGTCGTTACAAGTAATTTGATTCATCGCTAATTTTTCCAATTTCTTGAACAATTCACACAATGGGCTTTACGGAACAGCACAAAACATTCATGGTTAAAGCGTATTTTCGAAACGGGGTTAGAGTAAATGGTGAGTGGCAATACAATCCGGGTTTGTGCATGGACGATTTTCACGAACATTTTCCTAAAGTTGCTTTTATTGCTGGGTATTTTTAATTGCCTGAAAAGAACCGTGGCTGTGTTTAGGGAAACATGTTCTATACTTACAACACAAAAAATGAGCAGGAAGACCATCTGTAAAAACAGAAGAACTTGTTGCAAACGTTCGTGAAATAATGCAAAATACGCCAACAAATGGTATAAGACGCCTTTCCCAAGAAGTGGGAAGATCTTATGGAACATGCAGGACTATTCTTAAGCAGCTAAATTAATTTCCTTATAAAGTGCAAGTATTCCAAGAAATACAAGCCGCAGATTTTGAAAGACGCAGGAATTACTCTCAATAGTTTACCCAAAATTTATTGGAAAAAAATGATTTATTAGACCTGACATTTTTTTCGGATGAAGCCTGGTTCCACCTCTCCGGTTATGTGAATGCTCAGAATGCATGTAATTATTTTTCTTTTTCTTTCTGTATATTCTTACTTTGTTAATTTTGTAAACAACAAAAATAAATTTGTATTTGTCTACTTATTTTATTACTCATTAGTTTGGCATATCACGTTATAATATGAATTTGACAAAATTTTAACCTAGATTTGGTTAGATATATGGTTCCCATATCATTGTGATCTAAACTCTACGTTTTTTAATCCAAGCCCTCTTTGATGCAAATAATTTTTGCTCGCACGGTACAATATTTTCGCCGCCCAAATATTGTAGAAGAGCCAATCAAGCGGCAAGCGATGCGGCTGCGCATATTTCGCGTTCAATACTGCGTTGTCACATTATAATTTACGTTCGCGGCGTATTACAAAGCCGCCAGTGTTTTTAAATATAAAGCTGGATTAGTTCTTAGTGAGCGCAAGGTTTGACAACCTATTGTATAATAATATTAAATTTATAGTAGCAAATGATAATAAATAATGTTTGTCAGTGGAAATATGAGAGTTAATTAACCTAAACTGGGTTATTCTACTTAAATAATAAACACCAGGAAAATTTAGTCTCTGAAACCTGACGCGTGAGCTCGCTACGGCCCACTACTGAACTGGGATCTTTTCGGTAGAAACCAGTATCAGTTGCTACTGTCACATGTGGGTGCCAATTGTTGAAACGCTTTGTTTTTAGAAAAAGTTGACTATTCAGGAATATACCCTTTTCTATCCAACAAACCAAAAATCTTGTTTCACGAGCTACCCATATAGAGAAATTTGCGTTTAAAAAATCGATAAGCGTGTTTGAAAGTCTCCAAATTATTAAATAATTTTTTGATGACATAATTTTATATTGCTCAAATAACTACGTTTTACTTTCCTAGCAAATGAAAAAGTAAAAAATCCACTCGACATTATGGGGTCTCTAGATCATGAACACACACAGAGGTGGTAAAGTGCCTGTTTATTTCGGTGGTCATAGAAAGAAATAACAGGATAATTATTCACTCGACGAGTTGTGACACCCGTTTTTTTAGTAAATATGTCTGTCAATAGTCATGAATGATTATACAGTGTGGTTGTTTAAGTGTGCAACATAATATGAGCATTTTTTTTTATTATCGATTTCTCAGAAAATTTTATTCTTGATAAAAGTTGGTGCATGTTTGATAATCATATTAGGTGCACTTGGAATGGTTGCAAGTCAAACAGGGTAGGCCAAAAAATATAAAACTTGTACAAGAATAAAGTTTTTTAAAACATTTAAAATAAAAATTTTGCACTTTAAATGATAGTTTCTTAATTAGCATATTATCATTACTAATGTTTTATCTTGTTAAAAAAATATTTTAGGATATTTTAAAGTTGTGTTTAATATCGTCGCAACAAACATGAAGTTTGTAAAAAAAATTAAAAATTCAAGTAAATTTTACAAATATGCTTGAATTTGAACAAAGATATGTGAAATTGATTTGATTTTGATTACTTCATGAAGGTCTTTATGGTGAATATAAAAAAAACAATTTGAGAAATTATTAATGTTTTTAAAAAAAATATTATTTTTTTTATTTAGGAGGCTAAGTTTTTGAATCATTGCATAACTTTTACTACTTTTCTTTATAACATTTTGCTGAATTTTCTGAAATAGGGGTACTTTATTCTTGTAACAAGTTTTATATTTTTTGGCCTACCCTGTACGCCGTTTGACTTGTAACCATTCCAAGTACACCTAATATGATTATCAAACATGCACCAACTTTTATCAAGAATAAATTTTTTTGAGAAATCGGTAATAAAAAAAATGCCCATATGTTACACACTTAAACAACCACACTGTATAAAAAAAGTAGTTATTATTTAACTTTACAATGTGGGGAAGACAATAAAGTGGTGAAGAGCCTCTATTGAACCTTTACTAAGTCCAGATCGTTTGAAGGTACCCAATACTGTGGCTTTGCTCCTCGAGCCAGTCTATCCGAACAAAAACAACGCATAGTGCATGTTTTACAGTATAGGTAGCAGTAGCGTACTAGCCCACAGACTGCAGGTTTAAACTAGATATCATATCGCTAATCGGTACCCGTCTGTACCTACCCACCTAAAAATTAACTGAATTGTCTTCAAATTTTTTTTTATTGTGTTTCTTTGTATCACATTTCTGCGAACTGTGATTAGGAAACATATGGCTCAAAATGGTAGCAAGGAATTTTTAAAGTTGCTTCAAGTCGGTCATGTCGGTCTAATTGTATATAAGACGATTTTGCACAGAATACAGAAATCATAATTTAAAAATCATGTCGAAATTATTTTCTTTTTAACTACTTTTTTATCTGAGATATCCCTCACCACTTTGTGTCCATGTGTCAAATGTCAGTCAGGTATTGTTTATAAAGTTTGAAACCACTACTAGAGAAAAATTGTTTATAAATTATCAAATATCTTATAATATGTTCCTACTCTGTTTTTCCTCGTTTGTGTTTTTCTTTTAGAACCTAAGCCCTGATGATGGCCTCATAATGGGCAGTACCAGTACCTACCTAATCAGAGGCACCCTTGGGTGTCAATTAGCATGCCACCTAGTTTAACCTGTAGTCTGTGGACTAAAACACTACTCCTATCTATACTATAAAATACTGTGTGTCGTTTTTGTTGGCTACTTTGCTCGACAACAAGCTGCATTCTGTGGGCTACTTTAGCCATAGTGACAGGCTGGTATAATAAATATTATTTCTTCTTTATCACTTACCTTATCGAAAAAGGCATAATCGTTAAGATTACCCCATTTTGCCGCCTCGTTCAGACTGACATCCCTATAGGCAGCCGATACTTTGTGCTTCTTGGGCGGGGGCACGTCCCTATGATGATAGCTTGAATAAGGGGGGGACCTCTTCACAGACCCCGACTGATGACTGGACTTGTGCGTAATATGCCTATCCGGCATATGATCCCGATGGTACGGCTTACTCAGAGACTTCTTATTGACAGAGTTCGAGTGCTCGGACACCGGTGCTTGGTTGATGTGACTCGTGGCGTCCGGCAAGAATTGACCAAATTCCGCGAGCAGGTCGCTTTGATTTTCGAATAGCTTGGCCACCTGACTGTAAACTTCTTGCTCGGTGAGGTGTTTGACGTTTGCGCCCACGTTTGCTTCTTTTATGGTGCGCTGTTCTTTTTGATAGGTGTGTAGTATTTCTAGGAACTTTTTGTATTTTTCGGGTTGTCCTTGAAAACGATTCTGTAATCAAACAAACGTGATTTCTTATTAATAAGTACTAAAAAATAAATAATTGTACAATCATTGAACTAAAGCTAGGTAACTCCTAAAACCTGGCTTCTTAAAGTGATAAGTTACTATAAAATAAATGAAACCGGAGTTGTCAAAATCAAAATATAATAACGAAACTCATGTTATTGGCTGCTTGGCGGATGGAATTGGACAAATTAATTTTATTATTGGTAGCTCTCCTCATATCTCATGATTTTGCATGCTGTTTTAATCTATTGATAAACAAAGAATTTGCAATTTAACATACAAAATGTTTTTAAATGATAACTAGGGTGCGGATATCAGGTAGTGATGGACCATTAGCCACCAGCATGAGGACTCATTGGAATATATTTAATTTGAAGAAATAGTCCATGCATAAAGTGGAGTTGAAAATATGGAACGGAAATAAAAAACTAAAAGTCTTCATCCACAAAATTTAATAGAACAAAAAAATTTTGCTCAGAGGTCTCTACATGTTTCGAACATACAGTGTGTCTACGTAAGTTGGCGGTATATGGGAAACTTTTTTATTATTAATTTTACGAAAATAAGTTACTTCTTCATAAAAAGTTCTGCATGGTCCAAAACCTAAAATGCAACCATCAAATATCGAAATTTTTCAGTCATATACGAGGTTTGTCAAAAAACGTGAATTTTTCCCAAGAATGTAAATTTTTCCCAAGAGTAAAGTACCTTTATTTTTGACATCAAAAATTGTTATTAAAAAAAGTTAATTATTTATTTTTTTAATTATTTAATTAATGTAATGCGTGTTATTGCATATTTAGACGTGGTTTTTAGTTCTGATCAACTTTTTTTAATAACAATTTTTGATAACGTTAAAAATAAAGGTACTTTACTCTTGGGAAAAATTCACGTTTTTGACAAACCTCGTATATGACTGGAAAATTTTGATATTTGATGGTTGCATTTTAGGTTTTGGACCATGCAGAACTTTTCATGAAGAATAATTTTTTTTCGTAAAATTAATAATAAAAAAATGTATTGCTGATGGTTTTAGCAGAAGAAAAAAGATAAGTGGTATAAAACTTTAATGGAGCTTTTATGGAATTAAAAATTGGTATGTCGAAATGCCATAATGTGAAGAAAAATTTAAATAGATTAAAACATACAGAGTATGAGGAAAAGTTAATTAAAAGGGTCCAAAACGACCAAATAAACCCGGGGAAGAAGAAAAAATCATTTCTAAAAAGAGGTTAAAATTTTAAGAGTATCTATGTCTGTAAGACATTTTTAAAATTTAAAATTTGTCATGTATATAAAACATGTATTAAGAAAGTATCGTGAATTCAGAATAAACCATCCTTTAAGAAGTTTAAGATATGGAGGTTTGGGGCACTGAGTTAAAGCTCAGTGCTTTAACTTTATTTTACGACGTATTATGGTAGGTACTGCAAAATTTTAGTCTCTAATAATAATATTTTTTAATTAGTCCGTATGCCGATTCTGGTTTAAAGGTTCTTTCAATACCTAATATCCGCTCTCTAATGATAACTATCATAACCAGGAATGTCATGGCTAGACTAAGGATCTAAGTCCTAAGTCATGTCCGATAACCATTTCGGATGCACTTCGAATGAATTCAAGTCAAAGAGGATACAGGGTAGGGCAAAATATATGAAAATCGTTCAAGAGCAAAGTACCCTTATTTTAAAGAATTAAGTAACACGACATAAAGATAAGTTGTTTAAAATAAAAAATTATGCTCAAAATATTTTAGTCGTTTTGGAATTAAGTAAAAGCAATTTAAAAAAATCTTAAAATCTCTTTTTATGTTAATAAGACATTGTTTTTGTAAAGTAGGCTTTGACTGAAATTATTAAGTTGAAACAACAGTTGACAGTTGACAAAATCGCAATCAAAGCCTACTTTACAAAAATAATGTCTTATGAACAACGAACTTAAGAATTTTTTAAATTGCTCATAATTCCAAGACGACTAAAAATCTGAATAGTAACATATCAGTCATTTAGATAGGAAATTTTATTCTCGACACGTTAGTAAGATAAAACAAAGGGTGTTCCATTTGCGAAAATTGACGCATGCACATTTATGTAAATGGCCGGATTGGCATAATTATTTAAAAAACCCCCTGTATAATTTTTTTAAGTATGTATGCTTTGGTTAAAAGCTATCAAAATGTCAATTACTTAGCTTTATTAGTTTCAAAGTTACTGAACTTTTTCTCGGTTTGTTTTTACATAAAAAATTTATTTTATAATTCATATATCAAAAACGGTTAGAGATAGGTATATAACAAAAGTTACTTAGGTTTTAATAAGGTATCTAAAAAAAACTAAAAACAGGGTATTCTATTTGAATTAACAAAGTGGACCATAACTTCCGGTATAACTGGAAGTGATTCAGACGTAAAAATCTAATATTTTAAAAGTTCAAAGTCAATTATTCCTGCAGTCAAACTTTAAAAATAATAACTTTACTCGTTTTCGAGATCTAATAGGCCACTCAACGTGAATCACCCTGTATATTCGCTCGAAAGGTTTGTATAACTTTAGAAACTGAAGTCGAAAAACCATTGGTCTTTTTTTTGACAGCGCCAATCGAGATCTCGAATTATTAAGAATTCATAATTTCACTTGTTTTATGAGAATTTATAATTGCATTTGTTGTATTATGCATATCATAATGCTCTTACTATCACTATACTATCAAGTATTATGCGACTATTACGAAATGGTTGTAAACTGTGTGGAACAAGATGCAAGATAATTTATTTAAAGCAAATATTCTATATTAAGGTCATAAAAAAGTTGTTTTAGCAAAAACTAAATTCGGGGAGTTCATGGTGTTATTAGCACATTGCCTTTTAAATCGTCAATTAAAACCACTTTGTATAAGAAATATTCCTATAGACTGACCATCAATGATTTTAATACATTTGTTGATGTTTCAGTAGAAAGTGTTCTAGTTATCGAATTAAGTGGACCAACCTGCTCACAAAACTGTCTAATAACGCAGTAAAACCTCTTTAGAACGACAAAACTGTTACGGATTACACCCACAACAATTCAAATTATTATCGAAAACTCTAGTGTTGTGCAGAATTGTGTATTTTCAAGAATCGGATACTTGGGAATCGAGTACTTTTAAGAATCGATTACTTTCTTGAGTACTTAGTACTTTTATACAAATGGATTGATAATGGAATATTTCCATGGTTCGTTATGCAACATTGAAAACCGATACTGATAGTAAAATTACTAAAAATCGATTTTATTTATAATTTTAACTTGAACATGCATAAAATGAAAAATTCAACACAAACTCCAGGCGCACCCCGCGACGAATTAAATGTTGACGATGTAATAGCAATACTCCTATTCCTAATAACAATACTCCTATTCCTAATAAGGCGATCGCAATTGCGCGCTGACTTTGTTGTAATGTACCTATATTCCTTTTTTGCTGTTTATTTTTGTTATTATATATTTGTGTTTTTGGTAGATATGTTTAAGTGTATGTATTTTGTAATTTATTGTTCACATGTTTATATTTATTTTTATTTATTGTTAATGTAAGGACACACTTTGTCAATAAGAATGTAATTTTCTTTGAACAATAAAGTATATTGATTGATTGATAGCCAGAGGCGTTCCGATTTTGATTGTCGATTCAGATTCCAGTGGTCCACGGAAGGTGGTTCGCCCCTCCAACTTTTTTCTTTTTCAAGATAATGGAATAAAATTTGGGGGATTTGTATACGACATAAAACATTTTTGACAGGTGACTCAACATTATGGAACCGGTTTAACCGGAAGTGACATAAACTTTCGATTTTTAAATGGGACACCTGGTATATTTTTACTTTTTTTTACTCCATATGACATTCCAAATACAACGATACAGTGATACACTTGTCACTTTTTGTTACCAACAAAATATTTTTTTCCAAATTTATTGTTTTATCTAAAGGGCTATGGCTAAAATCACTTATTTCAGTTCTTTAATCTTTGAAAAAAAATACAATTTTACTATTTTTGGTCCAATGCCCTCTATGTAAAATTTAATTTTTAAAGTTGTATAACCCATTTTTTTTTTAAACGGCAACATGGTGGCTCGTGGGGTTAAGAAAAAAGAGGATTTTATTACGACTATTTTGATACCACAGACTATTAGGTTTTAGAAACTGCCATTAAAAATCTTTAAACAGTTAACTTGGAACTTTCCTAAAATGAAGCATCTTTTGAGAATAAATTTATATTTAAATGCATCAAGTAGCCTGTGACCAGCAAAACTGATACCACACACTATTAGGCATAGTAGCCTCAGTAATGATATTTTTTTTGGATAAACAGTTAATATTAGGTACCTATTTCATTCCTATTTAGGTTCAGTCCCATTACATAACTTAAAACAATCCAAAACTACACTTCTTGCCTTACTTTACAATTCCGATAACAAACCTAAATTTGTCTCAGACTGTAATAAGAGTAAGATCTGACACTCTAAGGGTCAAATTATTAATCTCCTGGTATCTTTACCAAGGACATAATTACTGTGGAAACGATTGTTGAGACAATTGTATCTATGGAAAATATCTTCTTGGTAACTTTACCAGGAGATTGATAATTTGGCCCTAAGGCCCAAATTATTAATATCCTATTAACACTAACTGTAAGATAACTTCTAAGGATACCTTTATTGAAACAATAATTGGTTATGGAAGTTATGTGGCTGAACCAGGGAGTCAGGGACATTAGTAATTTGGTCCTAAGGTCTGTAAGCAAGATCATCTAAGGATACCTTAAATGTTTCCTTGGCATATTATGGATAAGGGAAACATTTAAGGCATCCCTTCCATTTATCTACTTATTTCAATAAAACCTTCCTTGTGATTTACTTTTCTTAGCTCTTTGCACACCAGGATGAGTTCATCAATGTATAGATAAATCTGTCAGCTACATAGCTGCCTGCCAATCTTGACTAGCAGTAACTGGCATGATACAAAGATTAACAAGACATAATCTTTAAAGACTATGACGTCACGTGGTGAGTAAGAATAGAAACAGTTAGTAATTTTCATTGTGTTTCCGTGGTTGCGAATATAAATTTTAATCACCACATGAAGTCAGAGCCTCTGAATATCATATCTGGTAATCTTTGTATCACGAGTCACTCGCGGCCGTAAATAGTGTCCGTATACATACATAAACGGCACTTCAATAAATAATTTTGAGGTGTAACTACTTATTTACGAACCCGTCCTTAATGCTCCAATAAAACTAATTCTAAAATAAAATCCAAGATCTTACCTTTATTTTATTGACATAATTGATGGCGTGATTGAACTCCACCGGCTGATTCTGCGGCGTATCAGTGTGTCCTTGCAAGGCATGGTTCACAGCTGCCTGAGCAGCAGACAAAGACAATCCATAGTTGGTTGGCGCTGGCATTCCATAGCTAGAGGAAGAATGGTGTACCACAGGCGGAGGAGGAGGTGGTGCTTGAGGGGGTACAGAGGAAATGTGCTGGTGTTGTTGAGTCAAAGGAAGGGGTTGGGGTGGAGGCGGCTGAGAAATAGGCTGGCTAGGAGGACCAGACATGTTAATCCTTCCGCTACCGCTCAGAATCATAGCCGACTTCTGTTGATCAGAAATCGTGCCGGTAGGGCTGGGCATGCTGACGGACACAGAAAAGGCGTAACCTCCCTGATCGCTCCTTTGAACTTCAATTTTGTAACCCGGCGGCAAAAAGGTATTGAATCCCACGATCAGATCGGGAAAACCCTTAAATAAATTTGATACCCTCTGTATGACGCCCGGCGTATCGATACTTTGGCTCTTAAACTCTTTCATAATGTCCAAAAAGTCATTATACACTTGCGGTTTCGAACCAAACTTATATTTGACAAGGTCCAAGTAAGAGAGCGCGTCTTCAACTTTGAGTCGTTGAAAGCTGCTCGGTGATTGTTGCTGCGGAGGCTCCTGAAGACTCGCGCTCGGGGGAGAAGCACCAGTGGTGCGCATGGCATTGTGACTGGTGGCTGAAAGGGGCATGGATTGGGGTTTCCCAGAATGCGGCGCGGCCGCTACGGGCATGGCGCCGTAGCTCACTGTCGGCGCGGGAGAATAGAGTCCTGACTGCATACCTTCGCTTAACACTTTCACTGCACCTGGGAACGCTAGGGCTGGCGCCGCGTTTGGCATGGATTGACGGTACAAAGCACTCGACAAAGGGGGCCCGCTTCCTTCCTTCGAGGGTTCATCCACTCTAAGGCGTTTCATCTCAAATTACATTCAGTTGGCTGAAACAATAACGTTTAATTAAAGACTTGATTTACTACCTAAAATAAATAAGTCCATAGGACAAAAAAAATATCAAATATTTATGTTTTTATTTAAACGATTATTTACCAACAAAAATTAAAAAATTGATTTCGTTAAAAAAAATTAAAGTCGAAATAAAAACATCGATATTAAAAACAGACAATTTGAAAATATTTTTAGAAATGCTTTAATTTATTAATTAATATTGTTCTGAATAATTTATATTTACAGAAACATATTGTATTATATTAGCTTTCTATATCCATAAGTAATCCTAACTATTATTAGTTTGGTACCTAAGTAACAGAGTTACTTGTATGTACCAGGATCTTACACATTTTATGATTCCCTATATTTTAGATTTTTAACCCGAGCTATGGCATAAAAATAGTCACATCGTGATGTGAATGAATAATCGATATTATTTTGTTATTTATTTAAAAAGATTTTCAAATTTTTTAAATTCTGATAATATGTATTTTCTACATTCGTCCTTAAATCTATGTAGGTTTGTTATGCTTTTAAATCTTACTGGCATCATGTTGTAAATTTTGGGCCCTAGGTAGCAAACACTCTTTAAATTGATATTGTTATAATTTACTGGAATAATCATATCCCCATTCATTCTAGCACGAATGTGATAACAGTGTCATAAGTAATATTTTTTACTTAAAAATTATAAATTAATAATTTTATTATAGATATTATTATATTTTTCAAAAAAAAAACTGCTTATCTTAACATAGTATAAAACAAAGTCGCTGTCGCGTCTGTCCCCAGCTATATGTGCCCTAATCTTTAAAACTACGCAGCGGATTTTGAAGCGGTTTTTTTTTAATAGATAGAGTGATTCAAGAGGAAGGTTTTTATGTATAATACATGCATAATATTGTAGAGAAACACTGATAAATTTAGAGGTTTGTTCGGGTTTGTATTTATAAATCTTGACGTGATGGTGAACTCGACTTATTATTATCTCAGAGGCGTATTATGCCTGGCATTGCAACGCAGGCCGGGTACACGCTAGTATACTATAAATTGACATTTTTACTTTAAAACTTGATTTTTAATGCATATTTATGATTTTACATAATAAAACAAAAAATTAGATTTGCCCCCAACAAGCTCAGTTTCAGGGGATTAAAGAATAAGTTTATAGAAGACAACATAAACATATTTATTATATTATTAATTTTTTTTTAAATAAACTTAGATTTGTTAGTATATAGTACATATTATTATAAGAAACTGACAAGGTAATAAAAGTATATTATAGGTAAGTAGTATCAAAGTGGCAAACCTAAAGCCAAAAAAAGTAAATATCCAGAGGAAAATATGTATTTTATAAAAATATGTGTTGGATGTTTTGCCACAGGTAAGGCAAAGTATTTTTTTTTATTAATAAATGTAACTCCCTTTAAATGTACACAATGCAACAAAAATACCATGTATGGTATTGTCCAATGATCTGGTGCCTGTAGATGAAACAATAACAAATGAGCGAGCAAATGAGCCTATTGTCAAAATCGTATAAACTTACGCTGTTAAAAGTATAAAAAATTATAAATTTTAATCTTTGTCTAAAACTTTATAAAAAGCCTGCAGTATAGCAACGCAGCCGTAAGAGATCCGCCACCAAAGATGAGGCCATGATGAATTCATTTCCGTTTAGGGATGACAGCGGGTGTATCTTTGACAGCGGTTTAAAATTTTCTTCAGTTTATCGGTTTTGTGTAATAATTGTTGTGTTTTTAGTGTTTTGTGATTTCAGCTATTAATATGGAATTGATTCTTCTTGCGGTTTAATATTTTTAACATAACGAATTTTATCATCTTTTTGATTAGAATACATAAAGTAAAAATAACTTAATAATTATTAAATCAACAGGTAACATATTATAAACATAATGTGGCTTGAAGCAATAAAAAAAGTTTATAGCAGTTATCTGCTGGTAACTAGCAGGCAATGATATGATCGCTTGATGTATTAACGCGACGTTTAAAATGCTTTTTAGCTACTATATATTTCATAAAACATCTGCACAATTAATTCGTCAATTAATTTTATTAGATGGGCTAGTTTATAGATGCAATAAAGTCGTTGGTCTGTATTGATAATTTCACCAGTTTAAAACCCATGTTATCAGCTGTTGCATATCTCTCCAATTGCGATTGGTTTGAAATTGGCGATGGATTTATCGGGTAAGTGTACCTACGCTAAAATAGTATTCTTAGATCGTTCAATTTTTTTCTGATATTTGAAAATAACCAGTTTTGTAGATTCCCTATTATGAAAATATCCACTATTTTATGTATATGTCCTGTGCAGTAAAATATAAAGAGAATTGTTTTGTATGTTATACAAATTCCGAAATAGATATTTTTTAAATTATAATAAACATTAAGTACACTTGAAATAAGTTAATAATTATTGTTTGATAAAATTTAAGTCAAACAATTACAATTTAGCAGCGTATATGTTTTATGAATATAAATAAATAAATACCGAAGAGTTCTGACAGACGTCAATAATAACGTATTATAATGTAAGCGCGATTACTTAAGTTAAAATTTAAATGTGATATGCCTGTAAAAATAATATGAAGTTCAAGTTTGGCTCAAGAGCAGATTATTCTTGATGTAGCCTAACCTACAATTATTTTTATTAATTCGAAAAGCATTTTTTTAATATTAAGTTCTAGACTAAAAATCGCCGCTGGGCGGGAACCTGCTAGTATGTAATATGGGGGGGGGGGCTAAAGTGACCTATTTAATCCTACGACTGGAGCCTTATCACTCACTAATATCACGTGCTTTAGGTAAAACATATACGTAAATTTGAAAACCTGTGTTTTTATGCTACATTTCAATTTTTCAAACAATTTTAGGTTATTGGTATTAGTTGCCTCAGTCCATAAGGTGCAAAACGATAATAAACAAACATTACGAAACTTAATCCTTAATCAGATAATAATTAATAACTCAAGGGAAAAAATATGCTGTAATTATTGTATTTATTATTTACTTACAGGCGACACTGATAAAATGTACGATCTTTACACTCAAAGTACATAATAGGAATAGGTGGGAAACTTTATATAAACAAGTTTGTACATAAAATAAAAAATACTCTGTTTCTTTGCATTGTTGATTTCTGCAGGTTTGACATGTTATTTGAAGTGTAGTAAATGGTGATTAAACGCGTGTTTACATTTAGAATTTTATATCGGTATGCAAAATAGTATATTAACGTACACGCTTTATAAAGCATCATTTTATATGACGCGTCCATGTTAAAAAACGAGCCGCTTGCGGCTTTATATAACACGTACGTTATACTATTTTTTCTAATTTGTAGTTTTTCAATAAAAAACGCATATTTAAAAAGAAAATAAATCCTTCAAATTTTGTAAATTTTTATGTCTAAATTTTATGTTGGTAATACTATTTTTTATCATAGTAGCCTCTGGACAACAAAAATTATTTTGCGAACTGTCATTTTTTGATTTATTGACCCATTTTCACCACGAGATTCTAAAGTTATTTTAGCGATATGAGATTTGAAATTGGACGGAATACGTTGTGTGATCCTTGTACATTCGGTACATATACAGAGCGTTCGGAAATTCGGGCGATTTTGCTACTTTTTTTCGAATTTCAAAAGACGTGATTTTACGTCACGGCATTGCAATTTAGTATAGGGAAGATGGAAAATTCAAATAAAGTTGAAGTTAAAATCGACATTGGAAGGTTAGTAGATTGAATTTTGGATAGGATTTGGCAGAAAATGGTAGCTTGAAGCATCTACAAAAGATTGATTTATAGATTTATGCAACCAACATACATACATGACTGTTATCCACACAGAATAAAAAAGTAGGTTATCAAGCTATTTTTCCTCTGCGAAAAATGGGTTTTCTCGTAAATCACAAAGGCCGCGCAAGTCAATGAAATAAAACATTTAAATGTTACAAACATCAAATAAAGAAAATACGCGTATTGAAATAGCTTCATTACGATACGCAAATGCGTATCGTAATTTCGTAACAGACTTGTTATGATACCAAATTAGAAAAAAATAAATAAATTGGCAGTTTGGCCGTTACCGGCTTAATTATAGCAGAATATTTTGGTATAAAATGATAAACAAGGTGCGTTCAACGAAATTTTTGTATTTTTATGCGCACTATAAAAAAATTAACTTTTTCATAACGTAAATTTTACTACCATGTTATTAGTCAACAAGGAATAAAATTATTAGAAATTACTTTCGGAACTTCTGAAATTTAATACGATTTCGGCTCTTTTGATTATCCATAGAGGGGTAATTATAGGATACATTTTTAACTAATTTTAGCAAATAAAGTTTTAATATTAGTGTAAAAGGATTTTCTGGCGCATTCACCATAATACACGCACAGCTAAAGTAAGACGTAGCGGATTAATAGAATAAGCACAAAGTATAGTCGGCAACCAAAACTGATGACACTGACGCTGTATGTGTTTTGTGAACGGTCATAGTATACAGTGTGTATCATCCAGATGGAATAAAATCGATAATAAACACATAGGGGGCGTCCAAAAAAACGCTCGGACACGTCGATTGGTATTTCTCGAGGTATTTCTAGTTGCGCATTTTTTTCAATAAAAACTTTTTATACAGAGTGTGTCATGTAACAGTGGCTATTACCAACTTTCTTATTTTAAATGCAACACCCTGTATAATATTCAATTCTTGGATTCCTCAGAAAATTTTAGACATATTTCATGTACAATATTCTTTATGTACCTATCTTCAACTGTTTCCGAGACCGTTTAGAAAATATTAAGCGATTTATTGCATTTCAGCGTTTCTTTTTAGGTACCTACTGATATGAAATTTTAAAAAATATAGGTATAAATAGTTTTGTTTTCTTTTGTTTAAAAGTCCTGACCTTAACAAATTGTTGTCTATCTGCATGACAGTATTGTCAGTGTTATCAGCAAAATGGTTTATTTAACAGAAATGCACAAAATAACAATAGGGAACTTGACAAAAATTTTAAATGGGGAAAAAATTCTATAAATCATAAGCATATTGCCATAAAACACATGGCAGCAAAAAAAACAACATATTTCGTCCCAAAAGACCGCTAGCAAGATTTTAAAATGCCCCAAAATTCAAATTATCCCAAGCGGGTAAAAACGGATCGTGACGTCAAGAAGTATAATTCGTGTGCGACATCCACTTAAGAGGTCGTTTGAAATGCTTTTGACACGCGCGAAACTTTAAAGAATTTTTAGGCCTAACTAAATCATATTATTGAAAGAAAAAAAATTGGAAAGTGCCCTATTCTATTTATAGGCGATTGGTTATGGAGATAAAACACGGACACAAATGGAAATTGCTCGCTTGTTTCATAAAAATTTCCAAATTTGCCGCCTATAACTCAAGAGAAAATTAGTAAAATAGAAAAGCAGTTTCGCCAGCTTGGACATGTAAAGCGGATAAAAAAAAGTAGCTGCCAATGCATCAAATATCGTAACAGGATTAGTAGGATTACACTTTACAGTATCCTTCTATACCGAAGATTTCTAGTTACAAATTGTGCCACTTGATTTATATTTAAAATTACAAGAGGAAAACGTGTCCTGGATTGGATCTTGAGCAATTTCCATATATTATTTTAGGAAGCAGCGGTTGATTTTGAGCTGCGCAGAATTTTACTATGTACCGCATTATACGGCAACGTTAATTAGTAATTAGGCACCTGTAAACACAGCTCAAATGGCACGTTTTTCTTACTTTGGAGTAGTTAAGTAAACAAGCCAATGATTACAACACACATTTTAATGTTTATTAATTTTGCACAAGTGAATATAAATTAAATTTCCAAGGTAGGTTTGAAAATAATAATATACAATCCAATATTTAAATAGAAATGTTTGATAGGGTAAAACTGAAAATTGGCATGGTGATAGTAGAAGTAAGGGAAAAAAACAACTTGCAAAGTGTAAAAAAATAAAATAATCAAAGTAATGTAAGAAACGTTTACAACATTTAATTTAGTAATTCTGTTTAACCAAATATTATTGTTTAACATTTTAAATTTGAATAAAGAATATGAAACTAAGATAGAAGTGGTTTTTCTCCAAATTTGTAATATAATTGAGTAGCCGAATTAATAACTAGACTGGGTAGGTACATATCGCTAATCGTCAGCCGAGAGTGCATCTAACATTAGCACTAAAAAAAAATTACAAAAATTTACAATAAAAAAATACTTTTCTTTTCTTTTCTTTTTTCTATTGCTTTTTTTGCCTCACCTTCCTGCGGAACGTAAAGGGGAAACATATCGCCAAATTGTCATTATAACAACTGACCAAAACTAGACAATGGTGGAAAATTTCCGTTTTCTCGTATAGATAGGTAGTTTTCGGAGACGGCGCTGTATAGTGCTCGACGTCCCGTTTCCAATGCCGCCTCGCTCGATTCGCTACGACTTTTCATTACGGAGATGTATGATATTGATATTTATAGGTGCTCTTTAAACTCGCACACCTTTGTGCAATGTGGGATATACTTTCCCTATTTGCTCTATAAAAATATGTAAGTATTCAATCGATTAAAACAAGTCAAGCTCAAAACACCCATTTTTCGCCATTTTTGACAGCCGGATTTTTAGAATTAAATTACATATCAAAATCAAGACACTCTCGTTAAAAGAGAATGGTGTTAGAATTTGTAAATTTTGCCTGTTTCCGCACCCAAAAAAGCGACTTTTCTCAAATTTGCGAATATATTTTGACAAGTTTGGATATGTAGAGTTATTAAGAAGAAATCAACGCGTGTTTTTAGAGAAAAATAAAACGTTTTTGTTAAAAATTGAATAAGGTACAGTCGATATAGTAAAACGTCTGGTGAAGAAACTTATAAAAAAATCATAAATGAATTTTTTTGAGCCACAAAATATGTTTTTCCAGGGAGCGTTTACTATGCAAACTAAAGCTTGTTCATCGGTGGATATGGTGGACCAAGAAAAAAATGAAAAAGTTATATATACAGGGTGATTCACGGTGGATGGAACGTTAGACGTTTCTGACAAACCAGTAAAGGAATCGTTCTGAAAATTTGGTTGTTTACATAAACGGACACGCTCTACCTATCTAAAATATTTTTAACAATACAGTGTTGCTGCTTCCACACAAAAATAATAGCCACTTCGATATTTTAAATGGAACACCCTATATATTATTAAATTTTTAAATTCTACATAAAATTATAATTATTTTTTAATAAAAGCATTATTAGTCTATGCTTAATGGTTTCCGAGATATTGTCTCTTGAAAAATTACATTTCTGAACTTTGACAGCTTCTAGCTTTTTAACTGTACGTCTGAGAGCAAAACTGCTTACATATCCCTATCTTCGATTTTTATTATCTTTCCAAAAGTAACAACTTCCGGTCAAACCGGAAGTATTATATTTTCTACATCCGGTTTAACCGGAAATTGACACTTGGAAAGATAATAAAAATCGAAGATAGGGACATGTAAGCCGTTTTGCTCTCAGACGTACAGTTAAAAAGCTAGAAGCTGTCAAAGTTCAAAAATGTCATTTTTCAAGAGACAATATCTCGGAAACCATTAAGCATAGACTAATAATGCTTTTATTAAAAAATAATTATAATTTTATGTAGAATTTAAAAATTTAATAATATATAGGATGTTCCATTTAAAATATCGAAATGGCTATTATTTTTGTGTGGAAGCGGCAACACTGTATTGTTAAAAATATTTTGGATAGGTAGAGCGTGTCCGTTTATGTAAACGACCAAATTTTCAGAACGATTCCTTTACTGGTTCGTCAGAAACGTCTAACGTTCCATCCACCGTGAATCACCCTGTATATACAGGGTGATTCATTAAGGGTGGCGACCGGCCATATCTCGGAAACTACTAGGCATAGAAACTTGGAGAAAAAGAAATTATGATTAAAGCGGTCATGAGAAAATTCTGGAAATTACTTTTAAGTTCCTCATTTCGCCGCAAGGGGGCACAATTAATTTTTTTTTTTTTAATTCTAAATTTCTCCGAAATTTCCCATATTAAGGTATAAATCTGATTACATCATCGAAAAGCTTAGACAATTCTGCATCATTTTGGTTTAAGGCTCATTGGCGTACCGGCCTTGATAAGAGTGGGGGAAGCTATTGAATGTGCAAACATTAAAATCGCTGTAACTTGTAAACGACTTATCCGATTTTACTAAATTTAAGCTTGCTTGGAAGGGTAAGTACCTTCAGTCGTCGTATACAGCAGTACACGATAGTGTTTAATAAAATTGCTAGAGGGCGCAATTTGTAATAATAACAGTTTTTTCGATTTTATCCCGGAAATTTAAATCATATGGTATAACTATGACATCATAATCGAAAAGTAGATGAAATTTGCAAGAAAAGTTGTGAAGACCGCAGTTCGATATCTTTGTTCGTTTCAGAGTTATTGCCAAAACAATAATTTTTAATACAAATTGCGCCCTCTAGCAATTTTATTAAACACTATCGTGTACTGTTGGATACGGCAATTGAAGATACTTATTTTCCCCTTCCAAACAAGCTTAAATTTAGTAAAATCGGATAAGTAGAAGTTACAGCGATTTTAATGTTTACACTTTCAATAGCTTCTCCCACTCTTATCAAGTGAAACTGTAAACATTAAAATCGCTGTAACTTGTAAACGACTTAACCGATTTTACTAAATTTAAGCTTGTTTGGAAGAGAAAGGTAAGTACCTTCAATTGTCGTATCCAATGGTACAAGATAATTTCTAATAAAATTGCTAGAGGGCGCAATTTGTATTAAAAATTATTGTTTTGGCAATAACTCTGAAACGAACAAAGATATCGAACTGCGGTCTTCACAACTTTTCTTGCAAATTTCATCTACTTTTCGATTATGATGTCATAGTTATACCGTATGATTTGAATTTCCGGGATAAAATCGAAAAAACTATTATTATTACAAATTGCGCCCTCTAGCAATTTTATTAAACACTATCGTGTATTATTGGATACGGCGATTGAAGATACTTACCTTTCCCTTCCAAACAAGCTTAAATTTAGTAAAATCGGATAAGTCGTTTACAAGTTACAGCGATTTTAATGTTTGCACATTCAATAGCTTCCCCCACTCTTATCAAGGTCGGTACGCCAATGAGCCTTAAACCAAAATGATGCAGAATTGTCTAAGCTTTTCGATGATGTAATCAGAGTTATACCTTAATATGGGAAATTTCGGAGAAATTTAGAATTAAAAAAAAAAAATTTAATTGTGTCCCCTTGCGGCGAAATGAGGAACTTAAAAGTAATTTCCAGAATTTTCTCATGACCGCTTTAATCATAATTTTTTTTTCTCCAAGCTTCTATGCCTAGTAGTTTCCGAGATATGGCCGGTCGCCACCCTTAATGAATCACCCTGTATAGACACTTGCAGATGTATTTAAGCGTTCCAGTGCGACGTGATAGAATATTTAGGAAATTTTCATTCATAAGCTTGTCGTTTTTTCCGTATTAAAGATAAAGAAACGAAAAAATATCTCTAAATACAATTTGACGAGCTCTATCTGCTAAAGTATGCAACGTTTCGATCAAAAGTCGTTTTCCGTACGAAAAAAAATAAAAACGGCGAAAAAATCAGGCCTAACATTATGATTTCCAATTTCTTACCATTTTCGGCAATTTCCATTCCAGTTAGGTATAGAACGATATATTGGTAAAACGTAGGATTCGAGATGGCCTAAACGATTATCCAAACCGAATGTCGATCGGATGCACCCAATTCGACTTATTAGCGATCCAATAGGTACCTGCTACGGCCAATTTTCGACTTTAAAAAAATCAAAAAAATTACTTCCAAACTTTCGATCGCGCTCACAAACAATAGGGTTCTGTAGCCCACGGTCGTCTACGCGTCGAAAAAGTTTAAATCGAAAAAACTAATTTTTGTGGCCTGTATCGAGTGCCAACGAGAATCCGATTATTTTCGAAACGGCGGTTTAATAACTTTTTTCCTGCACACACTGTATATTCGAAATTTGTACACAACGTACCCCCACTATTCCTCTCTAAACTGAAAACGTTTCAATCTTCCCACTCTAACCGTTTCCGAGAAAAAAAATCGCAAATGTGAAAATGTCGAAACTGACGACAACATACATACATTATTTTCACCGAAGCGCCTATATAGACGAAAATTTTTGGGAGTCGATCAGGGGTTCTAGCTGTCTGTGCCGAAGCGTCGTATAACATATCGCGGTTTTGCCCCCCCAAAGGTAAAATCCTAGCTAAGTCAGTGTGTGGGAGTACCTCTCCCAGGAAGAAAAGCTACGTGCCTGACTTTGCCACGTTAGCGACACTAAATTGACAACCCTTATACATTGGATTAGTGGAAAAAATACCTAAAGTATTAATGTGCATAATATGATTAGCAGGGGGGGCAAAGCAGGGCACTTTCCCCCCCTAGAAAATTTACTATCATATCCTATTTTGATTTATTAAAACAAAATACTATACTGATTAAAAAAAAATCATATAACACAACTGATAAACTGATACTAAAATTTTAATAACATCCAATAGCTAAAATTTCGAATTTCTTTTAAAATAAAAGAGTGTTTTAAATTCTGGCATATTGCCGCAGATTAAGCTTTACGGTTATTTTACCCAAAAAAGTGGCGTGGCACCCAAAAAAGGGCAAGAGAGCACCTTCGGCGCAAATCCCTTTGTCGATTTTTTTTAACATATCTGGCAACCCTAATCTTGACTTGCTCCCCCCCCTATATTTGACTCTTCCGGCGTCACTGGATTAGCCTACACAATAATACTCACCCTCTATATAGTAAACCCAAACTATACACTGTTCTGAGCATGGGTAATACTTAAATCATATACAAAATTTCCTCAATCCCCGTCACGTAGTTTTTGAGTCAACAGATAGATCGACCGACCGACGAAAATGGAAAACATACTTTTCGTGATCTGATCTTCGACATCTGATAATAAGTATCTCAAATATTTTTTTTTCGCGAAATATAAAATTTATTAAGGATCCACCATCACCTGTGGGTATTGTTTGTTCACTCGCGCCCTGTAATTTATAATTTAAATTAAGACATCAAAAATTATTACTTAAATAAAAACTAAATTTTATGAATTTTTAAAAGCTCGCTTATTCAAAAACAACTGAAGAGCTGTCGAATTTATTTCGTTATTCATTACAAGCAAAGACTTTTATCACACAAAACAGGCCACAATTCCTAGCCAGGTTTTTCTCAAAACCATATCTCCCTATTCTCGTATCATAAAACATTATCAGACGCTTGCAGAGAATTTATATAGAAGAATTTCGGTCAAACAGCACTAATTCACACCTCAAACATTAACTGAACTGAGGCAATTTGTTTTATCACTTTTTGTTATCTATATTTCGCGGCTCCATATACGCGTAGGTTTGACAAAAATCGTTAATTTCAGTTTCGTCTGATGACAGGATCAAACCGGTCTATTCTGTTATCTTAGAGCAGAAAATTTCGGTTTTATGCGACACTTATCGTGTAAGTAAAGTTTAGTATGAGTAACTGTATTTCATAGTTTTAGCTGCATTTATAAAAAACCAAACGAAACGACCAAACATTTTATTCCGCGAATAAAACACGCGAATTAAACTTGTTTACACCTGCGAATGAAAACAGTCGCTTTGATTATTACATCATCATAGTGGTGATTACAGACGCGGAATCGGAATAATTGTATTATTATAAATTATAACATAGGTAATACAGCACCGAAATGGGTGGCCTTGAACACCGATGTTTATTGACAAGTTTTGGGGTTTTTAGTTTTAGCCGGAGTCTCATTATACGTCTAATGTCAGACGATCGGTGGTGTTCCCTTCCACTGGTTAATTAATTTGTACCCAACTTTTATCAGCAACTGCGGAAAAAACATGGTCTTAGCGATCTTTCGCGGTTTTTGCCTTTACATCTATGAAGTTTTTCAAGCGACTTCAAGGCTAATTATGATAATGGAAAGGGCCTTTGATCTTTGATGTCAAAGTTCTATTTTCCGTCAATTCAGACGTACCAACATTCAAACGTGTTCAGCAGTTAGTAAAAAGTTAGGTTACATTTATAAATGCCAATAAACAGCTAGCAGGTATGATTCGACATATTGCTGTAGCTTTATTCTATGTAAATACGTTTTTTTATTATTTTATTGCACAAAATAGGCTGAAGATTAACCATTTTTCATGCAAACGACAACCAAAAAGTCACAAACAAATAAACCTATAACCTAACCACAAAATATGTTTGTGTTGGTAAAACTGTTCCAAACATTAAAATTGGACAAACAAAATTAATTAGCACAATTTAAAGGCTACCAACTTCAAGAATAAATTCACGAAAAACTTCATAGACGTAAAGATCCCCAAAATGTCAAAAGTTAGGTTCACTTTCTGGAAGTCGCTTTTTTAAATTTTCAGTTCTTTAACAGCAAATATAGAGTTCTAATCATAATGTAGGTACACCAATACTGTCAAAATGGCGAAGGTAAATATAATAAATTAATAATAGTTAATTTTTTTGGAGTAAAATAAAACAGTAGTCGTGTCAAAAAAAAACCGGCATTCTTAAAAGTCGGCGCAACTTGAGAGTCGCAAACCATGTGAAAATATGCACAAATTTTAAATCTAGACTAGAATAATGAACTGTTGCCGATCTTTGACCGATTGTTGTTGGCTTGAGTTCACATGCATCTAGAAGACGCCTGCAGGACGCCAGGAACAAAAAAAACAGCTATATTGTATTTTAGAATCGATTCTTCTGAGCTATACCCTGATGGTGCCCTTAGTATGTCAGATATTATGTCAGTTGTCATATATTTCGTCGCCATCAGGTGGTGTAAATGACCTTATAGAATCACACGACAAGTACGTAGCCCTTTCTGATGAAATGAAGTATATTACCTTATTGACCAGAAGATGGCCTAAGGAAATGTTAAGGGTAAAAATCTTTACTCTGGATTCTAGTGTTATAGATTACTGAAATTGACAATGTTGCCTAGTTGGCAAATAAATAGTCAAAAACGCGACATTGTCAATGAAGTCTACATACTTGAGTTTTGAACCTGTGATGGTGCAATTTCCGACATTTGAAATATGTCAATGCCAATATTTTCTAGCCATTTAAAATTTATTTTATATATACTTACCTATAATATCTACCTACCAAAAAATATTAAAAATTATTTCATTATACCTAGGTATGTAAAAGTACCTAAGTTTATTAACTGATTTTAAGCTTATACTATCGCTTTCTGTGCTATGGGTAGTAGGTACTAAAATATAACTTAGGTAATGCCTGGTGAGTATCAATAAAATATTGAAACTGTCAAAATTTAAACGAAAATTATAATTAATTATGCAGTTAGCTAGGTATTTGGGACAAAGATACCTACTTGAAATACCTGCGTGAATGCAACAATTTTTCATAAATTAACATTCAAGCAGCGAAGTGAGCGAAGTGAGCGAAGCACTTTTCATTGCGAAAATAAATTCGAAACAGTTTTTCATTGTAGAAATGCGTCATAGTGTCAGCTGGGCCACACTTTTTTAAATTCCGATTATTCCGAATTCAAATTACCTATAGCACAGAGCGCGTTCTGCTTGGGGAAAGCTAAACTAGAGTTGTGTAGTTCGCGAACGAACTAGTTCAAAAGATCGAATCTGGCAACTGAACTAAAAGATTCAATCAGTAATTACTAAAAGATTGAAACAAGGCGAACTAAAGTCTAAACGGAATGTACTACGCAAGCGAGAGCGAGACGACCGAGATTATAGGTTTTGTCACCTGACCGACCTACCTACCGAACTAGTCTTTTGAACTATTCACTTTATTGAACGAGATCGAAAGATTGAAATCGGCAAAGTGAACTAAACTTCCCAGCACTAAGCTAAACTAAACGTTTTAAAACGCCATGTTCAAGCATCCAAGTTCAGCTGATCAGGTACGACACGCCCACTTATATATTTCTGGCATAAACAAAACCGGTAGCTTTTTATTTACAGAGACCGAGACTACTGAGAGGAGAGAGACTGAGAGACATGCCCCTTTCGTTCTCGGTGAGTACGTTATGTCGTCGATTCTTTGGTTTTGCACAAAGGACGACGTGCTTCTACGACGCCTGTAAAATATTTTAAGGCGCGAAAAGGAGAATGTTATTGGCTAAAAAAAATCGCTTCTCATTATAAAATTTATTTTATATTTTTATGCAGCCGAAATTTAATATACAAACAAGCCGCAAACAAATGTATTTATAAATTTATCCAGCTGTGGTGCGCGCGCACCATGAACGTTATTGGCGATAAAAGAATAAAAATATTTTCGATTGCGCAACACAAAAATGCTGCATTTTCGAGGAATAAATACAAAATACAATATACAATGCGGTCATAAATTATGGAGAATTGGAAGGGTTTGCCGGGCCGGCTTACATATTACTATATATATTATTTAAGTAGCGAACCGTACAATAATAACCTCCAAACAAGGTTTTTCTTTAGCACAATCGAGTTTATCAAGGAGAAAGCATTTTAAATTTAGTGAACATCTGTTAAGTACCGACTACCTCCGTCCTATATCAAACTATAAACACATATGGTGAGCGATAAAATAACAACAAATATTATACAAAAATGATAAAATTTAAATACAACTAGAAACAAAGGAGTGGTCCGGTCATAAAAATGGTCGAACCACTAACCAGGAATAAAGTTTCTCTACAAAGGACTTACGCAAGATTCAGTATGCAACTCGTCATGTGCCAGTCAAATGATACGTCCATCTCGCCGAAAGTACTAATTTTTTTGTAAGGTAAAAGTTCTTGGAAAATATGTTGCCCGAACTTGAATTCATTTCGCTTGGAGACTAAAATTTGGATTTTAGGTCGTCCAAAACGAGATCTCGGGATTTAACTCCGCAGTCAGGTATGCGTAAAAATGGCAACGTAGCTGTCCCCCAAACATCCACGCGACGTTGTCAAATGGATAGGAGAGAGAGAACAATAGTTTTTCACGTTCGGATTATTTTGTGACCTTAAGGACAGCGGCAACGTCGAAAAGATAAATTCGCTCCCGCGAGCAACTCCACGAGCTCCTGATTGGTGTTTTACAGAATCGATATGAAAGTGGAAGGGCAGGGAACCGGACGTAATAAGCACTGTTGCCACAATTTCGTCTCCACATCAAGTCGTTACAGGCGATTTTCGCTTGACAAGCAGCTTTGTCATCAGTAAACAAATACAAAATGTTACATGAATTTCTCCTAACCGAGTAACTATTTTACTCAAGTAAAATTGAAATTACTGATGAGAGAATGTTGTAAATGCTCTATTGCTTTATTTTCAGTAAAAAGCATAATGGAAAAACGATAATTTTATCTTTTGTAACATGCTTTCCGCGGTTGCCAGGTCAAGTGCCGCAACATCAGGACAACAAAACACCAACATAACTTTATTTAGAATATTTTTTAATACTGAGCACTTATAATGTAAAATATCTACACAAAATTACACCGACGCCTCCCATTTTAGGAGAAAACTACAGTGCTAATTTTGGAACAGACGGGCATACATCAAGCTGGAGTGGTTTTTAAGCAAAATACAGTTAAAACTCATGTTTTCCAAGAAGAACACAATAAAATGAGATTCTTAATAATAGAAAACGAAAAAATCCGCTGAACCTACGACTCACTAAAAATATGTCACTTACCTTAAAAAAGCCTCTTGTGGGGACAAAATATGGACAACCAACTTGTGCACAAACACTTCTCCGTTTTTTAAATAGAATTTTATATTATTTACTGCAATTTGCGGCTCTACACCCGATTTCATCAAAGAAAAAATCTGACACATTCTGTCGACAACCTCCCACAACGATAACCGATTGGCGACTGGCTGCTTGAAAATCTTGGAAGCTTGTTTGGACGAGCCCATTTTAATGGAACGATCTAGTTTGGTATTCATTATTTTAAATGCGGTAGAGTTTTTCCTCATAAACTTTACTTAAATATAATTTTCGCTTGTTTTGTATAACAAAAATATTAAAATAGAAGTTTAGCTTTCTAAATTTACTTTGAAAATTAAAATAATAATTTGACATTGAATGCGACCTCCCCTCAATGCTTAGACGAGCCCAAAGGATTACGTCCGTAAAGTAGTTCATTGCACTACTTACCGAGGGCGCTGATTTCGGAGTAATATGAAAATCGGCGGGAAATAATTATAAGTGTTATGTTATATTCAATAATTAAAGTTACTGAAAATGATTTGTTTTTTTTTGTGCAAATTTACAATCAAGTTAAAATTTACATATAAATTAACAACTTAACAAACAGTTTAAATTGTTTTAAAGTAATTTTATATAATACCTGCCTAGGTATATTATAAGAAAGGAATTTAGGCGAAATAAATTTAGCCCATCTTATCCGACGTGATTTTCTGATGTGCAGAGAACTTTTGCCGTTTTTCAAGTAAAATAAGGTACAGACAGATACAGAAAAAAGTTCTCATTTTCGGCCTAAGCTCCCGCCACCTTAACCTCAGCGCCACCACCCGCCAATCCATGCCATGCTATGCCAATGACGATTTGATAATCTGATATAGAATACTGAAAATACTTTAGTATTATTTTCTATCTTTTTTCATTATATTGAAATACAGTACCTATTCGTATACCATAATATGCATGTGTTCGTAACCTTCAAATAAAAGAAATGCTAATTCGTGGAACAAATCCGAAACGTCAAAATTCAGCTCAATTTGACCAATCATAACCGCGAAACGTGTCAACACAGAATATAAAAATGACGTTTACCGAATGTAAAGTCGATTTGAAAATTCAGAATAATAAAAAGAAGTTGTGTGGTGGCTAGCTAAACACGTTTTAATTTTTTTAAAGATGATTTTAAAATTTTCTTTGATTACTTTTGCTTTTTATTTATGTTATGTGCATTCGCAGTCAGTAGTCCATGATGCCAAACTTGATAATAAAGAATTGCGTTGTTTAGGTAAGTTTCAATTAAGTTTTCCTTGCTAGTTCAAAACTGTATTTAAATTCTAATACCTGTCTTTAGTTAGTAGGAAAATCATTGATAAATAAAAATTAGCAACTCATTTTTTGCTGCTTTAATTTTAACTCTGAATCACTAAAATACCACCAGTAGTCCCAGTACCTAGTCTTTAAAATTGGTACTTTTAAAACATGAGTTTATAATCTTGTAAGTAATGTAATTATTTCTAGAAGTAAATCCGAGAACTCTAATAATTTTAAAAGTACTGCAACTAATTTTTTTCTAATATTTTTTATGTCCCACAAACACACACACTTGGTAAGACATATCATTATACTTAAGTATTATAATTCTAGTTTGTGAAGCCAGCATACAAGAACTGACCGACTTAGTAAAAAAGACTGACAAAACCCAAACAGTTAAAATAGGGGGGCATCGTTTAGATTCACAAGGAAATTATAATGCCCCAAAAACGGTGCCCTTGGCCCAGTCAGAAATACATCTGTCGGAACTTATAGAAAATGTTTGCAATAAAATGGATGATTATGTAAGAGGACTGTGGAAGTCTAATGGAACTTTAACTATTCTTAAAATGGTTGGATCAGATGGGAAAATGAGCCCTTACATGAGTGATGTAGATTTTGTACAGGATGACGACTTGAATAAGAGTCTCAAATATTATGTAAGTTTGTATTAAGTAGCTGTAGGTACAACAATTTGTTGCAACAATTTTAAATGTTACCTAATTTAAGATGGGTGGTTAATATTAAATTACTGTTTTAGATAAAAGGTTTTCCCAATACAGTTACTTTTTTACCTTTCATTCTGTGAGTGAGGATTAAAAATCTGATAACATGATTTATTGATTGTATGTTTTTGTTATCCATTAAGAGAATTATGTCAATAATTTAATTTCAAAAAATAAAAGCATGATCTTATTATTAAAAACCGAGGAGGTATGAAATAAATTATTAAAAAAAAAAAAATTAAAAAAAATTAAATGCAAGAATGCATCTATTTTTGAAGAATGTTTTTTTCCTTGATTTATGTTTTTGTTTGCTTGCTTTAGTTTAATTTTGGCACCTATTTGATATTTATTAATCAAAATTATATTATATAGGTACGTTATTTCAGTAAGGGCTGCTAGGTGTCTCACTAGTCAAAATTTGTACACCTACTGCCAAATTTGGCAGGACTTGTCGTTTTAGCCCTTGTCCTGCCACGGTCCTGTTACTGTCCTACCACGGATACACAACTTCTAAATATTTATCTTCTTTCTTAACAAAGAATGCATGAACATAATAAATGAGACTGCAAAATCGACTAGTGGACTGTTGTGATTCACCGGTGTTTACAACAGAACTCAAACAGGAAAATTAGGCGGCGACGCGCGCCGGGAACTTTAAAAACTGCAAAGTCTGTTTTACGCATTTCCATTTCACTTTCAATTAATAAACAAAAGCAAACAAAAATATTTTTTGCTTCCCGCTATTTATCCCTACTCCTAAAGTTACTGGAGAAATCTGATTGGATCTGAAAGGTACTGCCTGTCCTGCTTCGATACTGCCACAGTCCTGCCACGGTCCTGCTAGGTCCTTCTACAGTCCTGCCAGATCCTGCCACAGTCCTGTTAGGTCCTTCTACAGTCCTGCCACAGCCTTGTCAGTCCTGCCACGGTCCTGCTAAGTCCTGCCTTGACATTTGTACACCTACTGCCACAGTGAGACACCCCTCGCATATATCAAAAACTAATTATCATAGAGCTTTAAGAAAAAGATCATCTGGCCAAAAGAAATGGCTGGAAATAATTTTCAAGTTTCTTACTCAACCGCTAGGGGGCGCAATTGTTATGGCCATATAAGAAGTCATTTTTCTAGAACATATGACAATATCACGCGCGGATGAAATGATCTGGTGCCTTCTTTCGTCGTCTCCGGAGGTGCCAAAACATCTCGCAACTAAATTTTTTAAGTTGCCTTTACCAGTCAGAGATTTAAACCCAACATATTTTAAAAGATTTTTCTCATTAGTCTGGCGTTCTTCAGCGTCGAGAAATTTTTAAATTTTAATTGTGAAACCTTATTTTAATTGGTACTATGAGCTGTAATTTTAATTGTACTTGTTTATATAAATGTAATTTTACACTTTATTGATTGTAATTTGTACCTGAGCTGTGTTAAGTGTGTATGTACAACATCAATAAAGAATTTGAATATAAGTTGCCAATAAATGGTACCATGCATCGTAATATTACCTACTGAAATACTACATTGTTTTGGTTTAATATACATTTTACTATAGGACATAAAATAACAGAATAGAAGGGGGCATTCTATTCTGATTAAAATGCCTATATAGCGTGTCCGGAAATGATTAGAAAAAATTTAGCGGATAATTCTCCCAACTTTTTTGTCCTACACTGTATGCGCATTTTGACTGAATATTTTTATTACCCTAACCTTTTGACATAGTACTTTTGTTTCGATAAATCTAACCGTTTTCGAGAAAAACGCTAAAATAACATGGCTTGCATGTGATGAATACGAAATCATTTTAATTTATTTTCGATCCCAAACATAGCATAGCAAAGGAAGGAATAATATTCCATGGAGTTCGTAGGAATTTTTTAAGAAGAATTAATTTCTGAATTGTAGAGGAAGGACGTCACTTTAAATCTTTGATTTAAATGTTTAATTTTCTAGTAACTTATGTAGGTATTTTAAAACTGCAAATAAAATTTAACTTTAACACCCTGTCACTCCGTTAATAATCATTTTTCGATAAAATGTGTCAACATTTTCGGACATCCTGTACAAGGTGTTTCATTAAGGGTGGCCATCTCGGAAACTACTAGGCATAGAAACTTGGAAAAACAATTATGATTAAAGCGGTCATAAGAAAATTCTAGAAATTACTTTTAAGTTCCTCATTTCGCCGCAAGGGGGCACAATTGAAAATTATTTTTTTAAATTTCTCTGAAAAATCCCATATTAAGGTATAACTTTGATTACATCATCGAAAAGCTTAGACAATTTTGCATCATTTTGGATTAAGGCTCGTTGGCGTACCGACCTTGATAAGAGTGGGGGAAGCTATTAAATGTGTAAACATTAAAATCGCTGTAACTTCTAAACGACTTATCCGATTTTACTAAATTTAAGCTTGTTTGAAAGCGAAAGGTAAGTATCTTTAATCGCCGTATCCAACAGTACACGATAGTGTTTAATAAAATTGCTAGAGGGCGCAATTTGTAATAATAACAGTTTTTTCGATTTTATTCCGAAAATTAAAATCATACGGTATAACTATGAACTCAGAATCGAAAAGTAGATGAAATTTGCAAGCAAAGATGTGAAGACCGCAGTTCGATATCTTTGTTCGTTTCAGAGTTATTGCCAAAACAAGAATTTTAAATACAAATTGCGCCCTCTAGCAATTTTATTAGAAACTATCGTGTACCATTGGATACGACAATTGAAGGTACTTACGTTTCTCTTCCAAACAAGCTTAAATTTAGTAAAATCGGTTAAGTCGTTTAGAAGTTACAGCGATTTTAAAGTTAAACCGGAACAACTATATTTCCTGCTTTCGAGTTACATCCGGTTTAACCGGAAGTTGATTTTTTTGGGAAGATAATAAAAATTGAAGATAGGGACATGTAAGCCGTTTTGCTCTAAGACGTACTGTTAGAAGGTTATAAGCTGTCAAAGTTCAAAAATGTCACTTTTCGAGAGTCAATATCTCGGAAACTATGAAGTTATAGACTAATAATGCATTTAATAAAAAATAATTATAATTTTATATGAAATTTAAAAATGTAAAAATATACAGGGTGTTCCATTTAAAAAAATATTCCAAAAGCGGACCCAGTTGTCATCGGTATGTCAAAAAGTGCAAGACTTGCTCAAATATTATCGTTCAAAATTTTAATAAAATATTTTATTTACGATTTGATAAGGTAAGTTTAATTGATTTGTTCTCTTGCTTTTCGAACTGAAAACACGACGACGAGTCGTTTGTAAACCACAGTTTTTTAACAATTTCTTGACCAAAAACCTTAGTCCGTGGAATACTGGATTAATAATATCCGGACATGAAATTTATAATATATTTTAATTTAAGAGCAAACACTGGTGACGCATTCGCCCTTTCATTTTCTTATCAACATTTCGTTTTCTCCAAAAATCGACCAAATACCCGTCTTTAAATAGCAGTTACCTACAGTTTTTAAGTTAAAAAAAAATTAATTGATAAATTAATAAAAGCAAAAAACGAAATTTGGTCAAATTAGCCCATATTTCTTTTCCTGTTTTTATAAATCCAACTTTTTTCATGTAAAACAGTAGGTAATTGTACTCCGAAGAGGGGTATTTGACCGATTTTAGGATAAAACGAAGCGAAGAATAGAAAAAATGTTTTTAAAAATTCTGATTGTCATAAACACACATAGTACCTACAAACCCGAACAAGCGACAAAAATTTTCAAAATTAAAAAAAAAAGATTTGTCAAAATGTTAATTTGACCGGTAATTTTTTTTTTAATTTGTCTCTATTCTTAGCGACAATATCAATACGACCCCACGTTTGTTTCATTAATATCGGTTATTGTAATAATTCTGACATATTGACAGGTGTCAAATTTTGACAAGAGATTTTTTTGCGTATTTTTTCCAACTTTCCACCGTCAATATTCATACGACCTTATAGTTTTTTCATGAATATAATTTTTTTTTTCAACGATTTGACATATTGACAGCTGTCAAATTTTGACAGGAGAATTTTTTGCTTATTTTTCCCGTAGTCTCCGCATCTAACACTATACGACCCCATAATTTGTTTCGTCAAAATCGCTTCTTCGTTTTATACCTGACAGCTGTCAAAACTTGACAATTAATTTTAATAAAACAAATTATATTCCTTTTACTTTAAACCTAAATAACCTACCACGAAATATGAATAGTATTCAAATAAATGAAGACATTCAAATTTTCAAAGTTAATAATATAAAATAATTACGAATTATTTTTGATAGTAGTAAATTAAATTGGAATTTTCACTTAGAATACTTAATTAAAAAATTAAGAAGTTTACTACCGATTTTTAAAAACATTAAAAAATTTTTAAATGTAAGACAGGAAATATTATATTACGCGTTAGCTAAAACTCATTTAAATTACGAAATTTTAGGTTGGGGAGGAATAAATAGAACTTTAGTTAAAAAATTAGAAATACTGCAATAAAAAAGGTTTCTAAAAATTATATTTAATAAAGATTCTCTTTATCCTTCAAAAGAATTATATTCAGAAACAAAAAAGTTGAACATAAGACAACTTTACATTTATAACATGTTAATATACAGGGTGTCCCAAAAGTAATGGGACACAGAGCAACAGCAGACTCCTTGAGTCGAAATAATGCGATTTATTTAAACTTGCCTTATCCCAAAATTGATAACAACAAAGATACAGGGTGTCAAAGTTTTAATTTTGTTTTCGTTTTTTTGCGATTATTTCTTAACGAAACGACATAGCAGCACAAAATTAAGGGTTTTGGGGTTTTTTGAGGTGAGGAATTCAAAATTATCCATAGTTGTTATGTAACCAGTAGAGGGCGCTGCCTACGGCATGGCCCACTCCTTTTAGGTGGCATAACTTTTTTTAGGCTTCTTATATCGATCCGACTATTAAAACCATAAGTTACTTTACTTCTTTTACATCAAAAACGTATAACTTATTGAAGTCGCTAATAGGAGCAACATTTTCGAGATAATCGCATTCGATATTTTTAATGCAAGAATGCTAAAATATTTAAAATAATTGTGTATTCGTATTAGTATTATTTATCACAGCTGGCCTCGATTAAAAAGAACGACGTATCTAAGGCAACAACATGTTACACAAAAAAAGTATCATCTGTCAAAGTTAATAAAATTTTTAATTAGAATAAAATTAATAATTCCTTATGTGAAAAAGCGTTTTTATTAGAAAAAAATGGTCAACCTTAAGTATTTACATTAACTTTGACAATTAGCAAATGTAGCTGATTTACAATAATTTTAAGTTAGAAATCCACCGTTGCTCGATTTTCCGTTGTTTTTGGACCACGTATACTTGTTGCATTGGCAAAATTGGCATATAAAATGCGATTATCTCGAAAATAGTTGCTCCTAGCGACTTCAATGAGCTATACGTTTTTGATGTAAAAGAAGTAAAGTAACTTATGGTTTTAATAGTCGGATCGATATAAGATGCCGAAAAAAAGTTATGCCACCTAAAAGGAGTGGGCCATGCCGTAGGCAGCGTCCTCTACTGGTTACACAAAAACTATGGATAATTTTGAATTCCTCACCTCAAAAAACCCCAAAACCCATAATTTTGTGCTGCTATGTCGCTTCGTTAAGAAATAATCGCAAAAAAACGAAAATAAAATTAAAACTTTGACACCCTGTATCTTTGTTGTTATCAATTTTGGGATAAGGCAAGTTTAAATAAATCGCATTATTTCGACTTAAGGAGTCTGCTGTTGCTCTGTGTCCCATTACTTTTGGGACACCCTGTATATATTTAAAAATAAAAACTTTATACAATTTAAAAACCATAATCATAATACACGTCATAAAAATGAAATAACCATAAAACCTAAAATAAATAAGTCCATAGGACAAAAAAATTGTTGGCGCGCGTCGATCGCTACGAAGTCAGTCAGTTGGAATGATGTTGCCAACTCAAATTAGTGGATGGCAAACCTATAAAAACCAAATCCCCATTCTTACAACTATCTATACTATCAAGCATTCTACTTTACCGATGGATAGGAAGAAGGGGTAGGTACCATTGAATGACCGCCACGATCGCCGGATCTTAATCCTCTAGATTATTTCTTTTGGCGTCACCTAAAAACCAAAGTTTACATAACAAAACCAGAAAATTTAGAAGACTTGGACAACGACTTATACACGAAATTCGCCAAATAACTCCGGATATGGTGTATAATGTCAAGAATTTTACTTTATATTAGGGGTTTGTCAAGAAAAAAATGTGCCACATTTCCAACAGTTTTTACAATAAAACCAATTGCGTCTACACTACCGAAATGCAAAAGTAAAAGAGGTAAAATACGATTTCTTTTTAATCGATTAGAAAAATAAATTTAATAATAATAATAATAATTAGTAAAAAAACTCCATATTCATAAAGTCAAAAATAATTTTTGTTCGTCATGGCACGCTTGACCCCGAAACTTAGAAAACAATTGTTTCTGCAATTAACGTGTAAATAATTTATGCTTTTGGCAATAACACTGAAACGAATGAAGATATCGAACTGAGGTTTTTATGATTTTAACTGCAAATTTAATTTACAATCCGATTAAAATATGATAATTATATCATTCCATTTAAAATATCGAAGAATGACATGTCTATAATCGACAAAGCTTCCTTCCCTTCTTAAACGAATTCGGTTAAGCTAAACCAGAGATAGAGACACTCTAATCAGTAGACTGCACCCTTCCCCTCTGTCATTATTTTACATCCTCATCCTACAGTAAAACGTATTAAAAAAAGTAAAATTGGTATTTACCATGGTAGCACTTATTTGATAACTTTATATGGGCATATTTTCTGGAAAAATGCCTTTGCCACTAACGGTAGAGTAAGAGTCTTTAAAAACTATTTCCAGCAATTTCTCTTTACTATAAGAGGATGTTTTTCCCAGAGCTCTACGATAATTAGTTTCTGATACATGGTACCCGCCACTCTTAATGAAATACGTTTTATCAACACCCTGAATTTTTTGCTAGGTTTGATCTTTTAAGTATAACTTATTGGTTTTTAATCCGATTTTTTCAGTCCTATCACCATTTTATAGATAATTTTAATAGGAATGTGTTTTTGATGAGGGGATGTTCTTTTGGGGTGAATCAAAGGTTGTTTTAAACACACACTGTGGAGAAAATTTCGGAGAAATTAGGAATTATTTTTCACATTAAATTTACTTGATAAAGTTCCATGTATACATGTGTCACCAGTAAAGTCCGCATCATATGGGATTTTTTTTTATTAATAGCTTAATTCAGAATTTTACTTTGGCGTCAAGTTCTGCTTCGATCGAGATGAAAATTAAGCAAAAAAAAACAGTAGTCACGTGATTCGCATTATCTGTCAAATTTTAATTTTTTCCAAAAAATAATTTAAAAGTGTGGTTCTTTCTGAAAATATCGAAAAAAAGTTATTAGAAAAAGTATTTTTGAATGCAGTTTCTAGCCCACATGCAAAATTTCAGCTGCATAAGATAATTTTGATTTTTTACCTATATTTTGTAAATTGCACCACTTTTGCAAAATAAGACTCGACGCAACCTACATAAAACTTCTTAGTTTTGACAATGCTTTATTTCAGATACATTTTCTTTAAATAAGCGCCATATTAAATGTGTGTTTTTATACAAAATCAAAATTGGGCTATTAAAATTTGGTCGCATGTGATGCAAATTTTATTTGTTTTTGACCCTGTATAAGGTAACTTCATAAAATAAGTATTTTTGAAAACGTAGTTTGTGTCTGAAAGTAAAACACCTTAATATTAAAACAAAAAAAAAACACACAGTGTCATCAGTAAAGTGTTCATTAAGTGGAAAATAAACCCTAACTTAACGTAAAGTTTATCTATTTTAAACGACCCCCTTTATTTTATTTTTTTACTTAATATGGCGCTACGTTAAAGAAAATGTATCTGAAATAAAGCATTGTCAAAACTAAGAAGTTTTATGTAGGTTGCGTCGAGTCTTATTTTGCAAAAAAGGTGCAATTTACAAAATATGGGTAAAAAAATCAAAATTGTCTTATGCAGCTAAAATTTTGCAAGTGGGCTAGAAACTGCATTAAAAAAAATTTTCTAACAACTTTTAGAAAAAACCCTACTTTTGAATTATTTTTTGGAAAAAATTAAAATTGACAGATAATGCGAATCACGTGACTACTATTTTTTTTGCTTAATTTTCATCTTGATAGAAGCAGAACTTGATGCCAAAGTCAAATTTCGAATAAAGTTATTAAAAAAAAATCCCATATGATGCGGACTTTACTGGTGACACTGTATACTGTATATTCCTAACAAGCATTTAATAAAAAAATATGTTAAAGTTTTTTTGTACAAATAATTTTGAGTCACACGTATGTGCTCCTCTAGCTTGAATTACAGGTAGGTTGTTAAAAGATTTTTTTCACGAGGACTTAAATTATATTCTTTATAAAGTGATATTCTTAGCTTCTGGCACAGAATATATAGCTACGCAAATATTCTGTGCTTCTGGTATCAATAATAATAATAATAATAATAATAATAATAATAATAATAATAATAATAATAATAATAATAATAATAATAATAATAATAATAATAATAATAATAATAATAATAATAATAATAATAATAATAATAATAATAATAATAATAATAATAATAATAATAATAATAATAATAATAATAATAATAATAATAATAATAATAATAATAATAATAATAATAATAATAATAATAATAATAATAATCTTTATTCAATAGCAAAGCTAACAATTACATAATTAACATTTACAAAACTTTGCAATTTGCTAAGATAACTACATTCATATCTATTGTATGCCAACATTACTTTTACAATACAGTGTCACCAGTAAAGTCCGCATCATATGGGATTTTTTTTTATTAATAGCTTTATTCGAAATTTGACTCTGGCATCAAGCTCTGCTTCGATCGAGATGAAAATTAAGCAAAAAAATAGTAGTCACGTGATTCGCATTATCTGTCAAATTTTAATGTTTTCAAAAAAATAATTCAAAAGTGGGGTTATTTCTTAAAATAACGAAAAAAGTTATTAGAAAAAGTTTTTTTAACTGCAGTTTCTAGCCCATATGCAAAATTTCAGCCGCATAAGATAATTTTCATTTTTTACCTATATTTTGTAAATTGAACCACTTTTGCAAAATAAGACTCAACGCAACTTACATAAAACTTCTTAGTTTTGACTATGCTTTATTTCAGATACATTTTCTTTAAAGTAGCGCCATATTAAATGTGTGTTTTTCTACAAAATCAAAATTGGGCTATTAAAATCGGGTCGCATGTGATGCAAAGTTCATTTGTTTTTGACCCTGTATAAGGTAAGTCCATAAAATAAGTATTTTTAAAAAGGTTGTTCGTGTCTGAAAGTAATACACCTTAATGTTAAGACAAAAAAGAAAACAGTGTCTTCAGTAAAATGTTTTTTAAGTGGAAAATAAATTTTAGTTTAACTTAACGTAAAGTTTATCTATTTTCAACGATTTAATTTAAAACTCCTTTACTTTATTTTTTATTTTTCTTTTTTTTACTTTCAGGCACAAACTACGTTTTGAAAAATACTTATTTTATGAAGTTACCTTATACAGGGTCAAAAACAAATAAACTTTGCATCACATGCGACCAAATTTTATTAGCCCTATTTTGATTTTGTAGAAAAACACACATTTATTATGGCGCTACTTTAAAGAAAATGTATCTGAAATAAAGCATTGTCAAAACTAAGAAGTTTTATGTAGGTTGCGTTGAGTCTTATTTTGCAAAAGTGGTTCAATTTACAAAATATAGGTAAAAAATGAAAATTATCTTATGCGGCTGAAATTTTGCATGTGGGCTAGAAACTGCATTTAAAACAACTTTTTCTAATAACTTTTTTCGATATTTTAAGAAATAACCCCACTTTTGAATTATTTTTTTGAAAAAATTTAAATTTGACAGATAATGCGAATCACGTGACTACTATTTTTTTGCTTAATTTTCATCTCGATCGAAGCAGAGCTTGATGCCAAAGTCAAATTTCGAATAAAGCTATTAATAAAAAAAAATCCCATATGATGCGGACTTTACTGGTGACACTGTATATACATTTTTTTCGAAAACTTTTTATTGATTGAGAGATCTTCACATTATTGGGCAGTTGATTGTATTGAATAAGGCCATTATGGAAAAGGTTTCTTTGGCTATACGTTCTAGACACTGTATTTACATATAAAAGTTCTCCCTTGTCCGTGTTGGATAATCATGTACCACTCATTTTAACTGATCTTAGAAATGCCCAATGGAGTGCAAATCTGGATTACATACAGGCCAGTCTAACCACTGTCACTATTCGATTAACAATGTGGTTACCACCTGTATATATGGACGCCCTAGCATTATTATGCAGACATATAAATTGTTCACTAATTAAAGGGCGAGTGCCTCTTGAAGAATATCTTTAATGTACAGATACCATTTATAGTGCTCCAAAATCGGATTAAAATTATAAATTTATAATGGATCAAGCTTATTAAGTACTTAAATGTTGTAGAGAATTTATTATTTACAAGAAACCATAATTTTTTTTCTAGTGTGAATCTATCATGGAAGTGTTTGAAGAAACTCTTATAAAATACTACCAGAAAAGTGAAGATAATATTGAACGGAAATTCTGCATTGAAGAGTCCCACATATGTCCTCCAAAAAAACAACCACTTCCCCTAAAAGAACTGTGATGTAATGTTATGTATTGTTAAGTATAATGTTATTAAATTATTTTTAAAACCATGTTTTCATTTGCATTTAATTTTCGAACTTTTAACGTAATTTTTATTCTTTAGGCATCGTGCTTAGTACGACTAGTGCCTACCCTACTGTCCCTAATATCCAGTGGCGGCTCGTTGGAGATAGAGCCGACTCTACCTAAAAGCCTCTATTAAAATGCCTTTAGGTACTACTACACTCACCGACTTTAAATTCGATCCATCACAAATTTTGTTCAAGTTTAATGTATCGTAACTTTTTTCCGTAGTCCGATTTAAATGATTTTTTTTTCAATTTCAGTTACATGCTTCAGCTTTAATTGGATATTTCCGTTTTTTAAAAAGCTGCATACCTACTTGGTGAAATATACAGGGGAATAAAAAGTATGTTTTTCCTTTTAAGTTTGTAACACCCTGTAGAGTGATTTTGCAATATTAACTCTAATAAAGAAGCAAATTTGCAAAGTTTCATCTATTCCTAACAGATTGCTTTTTCATTTGGCTCAATATCTTTCTCTGTTCAAGAGATACGAATTTTTTAAGAAAACACTACGTTTTATTAAAAAATTTTAATTTTAAATTGTAACATAAAACAAAGGGTGGCTAGAGTTTTAGGAGGTACATGATCCGGTGTTCAGAGAGCCGTGGAACGTTTTAACCAAACTGGTAATTTTTCGAGGAGAATAGGATCTGGTAGAAAACAATGTACAAATGCCCGAGATGATCGTCAGAGAATATATCGTAGATCAGGTGAGCGCTTTTTACAAAACCATTTCTCTACAACACAAAGTTCATACAAGCAAGATAATGCTCGTCTCACACTGCAATAATTGTTACACAATATTTAGAAGACGTAGAAGTACGAATAATGGACTGGCCATCACTTAGCTCAGACCTTAACCCCATAGAGCAGAGCATGTCTGGGACATGATGGGTAGAAAATTCGAAAACGAGTTCCGGTTCTGAATAATTTAGAACAGTTTAAAAAAGCACTAATCGAAGTATAGGGTCAAATCGATCAAAGTCTTCAAGGAATGCCAAGGCGAATAAAGGCAGTTGTTCGTGCTCGGGATGGTAATACCCGATGTTTTTTGTTAGTTCTTTACCGCTAGGTATATTATTTTTTTAAATTAAAAATATTTCGTAAAAAATATTTTACTAAAATGTGTGTTTTCTTAAAAAAATCGTATCGCTTGAACCGAGAAAGATATCGAGCCAAGTAAAAAAGCAATCTGTTAGGAACAGATTAAACTTCGCAAATTTGCTTCTTTATTATAGCTAATATTGCAAAATCACTATAGACTTAAAGGGAAAAAACATACTTTTTATTCCCCGGTATATTTCACCAAGTATGCAGCTTTTTAAAAAACGGAACAAATCCAATTAAAGCTGAAGCATGTATTTACAACTGAAAAAGAAATCATTTAAATTGGACTACGAAAAAAAAAGTTACCATGCATTAAACTTGAACAAAATTTTGGATGGATCGAATTTAAAGTATAATAAATAGACGGAATTAGCACCAGGCTTCTTGTCAAAACTGTAGGAAAGCATCACTTCACAGTACTGCACAAATTACATAGTATAAATATAAAAACATCGGGAATTGGCGAAAGGATAAAATACGAAGAGAAAACTTTTGTTTTGAAGTAAGGGTAAATAACGATGGCGAATCTCACGCAATGCATTGTTTTACCGAAGAATGCACACCTTCACATTAAATAAACGTTTAAAATTATACAGTGTGTCCACGGATAGAGTTTGGAAGAGGAAAAACTTTTTTATTAGTTTTATTAAATAAATTTTGTTTGTGCTGAAACTACAATTTCAAATATTACATTTACGATTACTATACATGGTTCGTCAAAAACAACATTTTTAGTTTTTTGGATTTCGTTTAAAATAAATTTACGTAAAAACAAACAACTATTGTTGCTTTCTTACATTGAATATGATTATCTGGCCATTTTTTATTTGCCTACTTTTGAAATATTATTACATGTCTTATTTCTTTAATTCATTTAGTCATACATTATAAAACTTTTATTTAAACGTGGTACCACCGAGTTAGTGCATAGTTCAACTAGACATCTCAATTTCCGATAACAGTTCCTAACTTGCTGTATTGGGATATTTGCAATAACTACTCTTATTTTTTCTTTCAAGAGATCTAAGTTATTATCAGTGGCGGCTCGTGACTGATTTAGATGGGGAGGCTAAGTTTCAGAAAGAAAGCGCCGCAGGCGCTAAATTGCGCCGCAGGCAAAAAATTTTCGCGACCACGCCCAAAATCAAAAATTCACGCTAAAAATTTTTTTTTAAAATAAGTTAAACTAAAAACTGAAATATCTACCTACCTACAAAGAGACGAGCAGGATAGTATCGGGAGAAAAATTTTCGGGACCACGCCCAAAATTTCTCAAAAATTCACTATAAAAAAACTGTTGACCCATAAGGGTTTTGGTGTCTTATAAGGTCGGTAGAATTTCTTCCTGATATTTGTTTTATTACAAAGATTACATTAAATGAAACATTTTTATGCAAAAAAAAAAATGCAATTTTTTACAAATTAGGCCAACTCTCGGGCCAACTTTAAGATTGAAACATAAGGTATTTTTTTTAGGTTATGGTCGACTGTAGGGACAGTAATTTTGACGATTTCTCTTCGTAATATATCAAAAATATAAGGTTTTACCTTCTTCACTTAAATAAATGCGAACAATTACAATAAATAATACAAATAAAATAGTTTTAAACATTTGATTAAGTAATTGAGATACTTAAGTAACATTCTGCTGATCGGCTCTAAAAGGTGTATCGGGGCTGGTTTGTACATTGTTGTACAGATTTTGTTTTTAAATATGAAAATTCAAGAGTTTTGTGAAGAAAAACAAGTCCAAAATTTGCAAAAGACAATATTTTCTATAAATGTCTAAGAATACTCCGTATAATGGAGTTGACTTGACATTTTCGCAAGCATTTTCGGTAAAAATGTCAATTTATGGATATTGTATTATTAATTTTTCGCGTCAAAAGTGTTTAATCCGCATTTTTTTTGCTTTTAACCTATTCTATACAGCTTTTATATGACACCAGACCCAAAATAAGTTAAACTAAAAACTCAAATACCTACCTACCTACAAAGAGACGAGCAGGATTTTCTATTTTTTTACTATCAGTTTGTTATCGTCTGCTAGGAAATGTTCCACAGTAAATTACACTCTAAATTAAAGCGGGCACTCATTTTTCACTATATTATAGATTGTTCCATTATCCAAAGTATAACTATAAACAAATGAAATATCTAACCGATGCAAATTTCACAAATTCCGCGAAAACTCGAATATTTAACTTAGCAAACAACGAAAATAGAAAATGCCGAATGACAGCCCGCGCTTAAACTAAAAAACGAACAGGTGTTCGTGTCGGGATGGATCGGCGAGGTCGCACGTGTCCCGAAGAAATCAAGACACGTTATTGGTACGGAGCTGTTTGCCATTACATGTTGCCAATTTTACTGAAAAAGTTAGAAATCGGTATGCGTCCGGCACAAATTCGTTGCGTATTACCAACAACGCCTTATAATACACATCACTTAGGGAATCATGGTGGTATAAATTCAAAAACATCCTCCTGGCCTGTTGTCAGATTGTGAAGAAAATATCAAATCGTATGAAATAAGGGGATAATATTAAAATTACAATAATTGCCCGTTGTAAATTAAAAGATTTAAAAGTTATTGTTAATATTTATAATATTTAAGTAATCAAATATTTAGGAGGGCAAGAATGCTGAGGAGGCTTAGCCTCTCTGCCTCCTTCGAGGAGCCGCCACTGGTTATTATTGAAATTGGTTTTATACACATGTGGCTTCAGATATCCCCATAAATGAAAGTCGACAATTGTGAGATCGGGACTCTTACGTGCGAACTGAGTTGGACCATAGGTACCCTCCAATCCATTTGTTCCCAAAGTGATGATTTAGCCAATCGTCAAAAGGAATTGAAAAAAAAAACAAAAACTGTTGTTTCTGACGAACCCTGTATAGTAATCGCAAATCTAATAGTTAAATGTTTCAACACCAGCAAAATTCATTTAATAAATCAAGGAATTGAAAAAAAAAGATCCAAAAAACTAAAAACGTTGTTTGTGACGAAACTTGTACCGTGCGAGCAAAAATTATTTGCATCAAAGAGGGCCTTGCATCTAAGGATGTAATGCTTAGCCGTACAGCTTAATACCTGTTGGTAACTACCTGAATTAACAATCGATCAGTTATTTCGTCATCTTTGACAATCGCTACAAGTAATTTGATTCATCGCTAATTTTTCCAATTTCTTGGACAATTCACACAATAGGCTTTACGGAACAGCACAAAACATTCATGGTTGAATCGTATTTTCGAAACGGGGTTAGAGTAAATGGTGTGTGGCAATACAATCCGGGTTTGGGCATGGACGATTTTCACGAACATTTTCCTAACGTTGCTTTTATTGCCGGGGATATTTATCATTGCCTGAAAAGAACCGTTGCTGTGTTTAGGGAAATAGGTTTTATACAATACAAAAAAGAAGCAGGAAGACCATCTGTAAGAACAGCAGAACTTGTTGCAAACGTTCGTGAAATAATGCAAAATACGCCAACAAATTGTATAAGACGCGTGTCCCAAGAAGTGAGAAGATCTTATGGAACATGCAGGACTATGGCATGGCATGGCGGTGGCAATGTATGTAATTATTTTTCTTTTTCTTTCTGTATATTCTTACTTTGTTAATTTTGTAAGCACAAAAATAAATTTGTATTTGTCTACCTATTTTATTGTCTACTCATTAGTTTGGCATATCATGTCATAATATGAATTTGACAAAATGTTAATCTAGATTTGGTTAGATATATCGTCCCCATATCATTGTGATCTAAACCAAGCCCTACGTTTTTTAATACAATCTCTCTTTGATGCAAATAATTTTTGCTCGCACGGTATAGTAATAGCAAATCTGATATTCGAAATTGTAGTTTCAGCACAATAAGCAGACGGTTTTTTAAAGAATGACTTTTTCTTCTATACTTACTAATAAAAAAGTTTATCCTCTTCCAAACTCTAACCAATATTTGGACATCGGATTATTGGGCCTTTTTTTTTGGACAAAATTTAGGAAATAACATTTTTTGGAACTTTACAAAATCAAATGGGACCTGCATAAGTAGAAGTTGCTTCTAAGAATGAATATTTTTGGTCAGGGCCGTATCTGAGGGGGGGTTTTAGGGGTTCAAACCCCCCCCCGAAAACAATAAAATCCTTATATGTTTGTATGTGTGTATGTTTAAATGTATGTTTAAAGTATAACTAGTATTTTTTGCCACTGGTCTAACCCCCCCCCCCCCCAAAATTTTGGTTCAGATACGGCCCTGTTTTTGGTTTCAAATGGACGGATTCGCGCTTGAAATCTTTCTTAGTTATTATTTTTATTCGCATTTGCATAGATGCTCTTTAAAATTGAAACTCAATAAATTTAATAAAATATTTTTAATAATAATACCTTTAACAATTTTTATTTATATTATAAAAATAACCTTTTAACAACAAAATACAGTCATAAACGTAGAAATAAAAATATAAGCTATGGAATCTAGGAGAAACAAACCAAAAACCTAAAAAATATGCTTAAAAAAAGAAGTTAAAGCTTGGCATTAGTCTTTAGTAAGGGCGCTAATTTTTGAGCCATCATCAGGTTTCCAGTGATTTTCAGTTTTCCCTTCATAAAGGCTTGTTGAGGTTGAAGTTTTCCTTCCGATAAGAGCAAGAAATCTTCATCTGAAATTGTTAGAGTGGTGTTGGGTTTGGATTCGGGTGCTCCCTGGTATACATTGGCGTTTTTAAGATCCATAGCTGAAGAAAAATCAGTATTTGTGGTTTTTTTTTAACATTTTTTTATGTAGGTACCTACTTATGGGCACTATACATATGCACTAATCCTAAGATGATTTAAGTAATAGTACCTAATACCATACTTTATCTACAATAAGACAGTGTGAATTTGTATCATGAATAAATTCATTAAATCCAGAATTTTTTTTTTTTTGAAAAATGCGCACGGGTATTGACATTTTAAGTTGTGGTATTTTTATAAAATAATTGATACAGTGTGTCCCAAACTAAATATATGACGATATCAATCATTTTTTTTCAATGGCAACCTTAGATTTATCGAAAATTACATAAATTTATTTCAACCAATTAGAAGGCTCCTTTTTGTTTACGTTGCTTATAGCAACGGGAGATTATCGCGATAATTTTGTTAGTTCCTATTAACTTAATGAAATTAATAAGTGATAATTTTTCTGTCAAAAATGAAGTGCTTTATATCTATTGGCAAAAGTCGCTCAGAATAAAATCAAAATACATTTTGTTGCTAACTTATAATTTTTATTAATACTAACCAATTTGCTTTACATATCGCACACCGGGGCTAAAAGTGACACATCAAAAATTTAACTTAACTCATCGGATGTGTTTTTTTAAGTTTCATTTAAAACTATGTAGACATGTAATATCAGATGTTATGGTTGAAAACGAATTAATGTTGAAATGTTAGTAATAAACCTTAGTTACTAACAAGTAAAATTAACTTCTATTGTAAAAATACAGCGCGTCATATTAAACTAAACTCATCGGAAATATGTTTCTTAAAGTTTTATTTGAATTTAAAACTATAAAGACATTGGATTTCAGATAACAAATTTGTTATTTATTGTTTCTCACATTTTAGTAATAAAAATGAGTTACTAACGGCTAAACTGAACTTAATTTCTAAAACTCTAATTAGTTACAATTAACTAAAGCCGCCGAAAATATGTTTTTGTAGCATTTTAGTAAAAACATTACAATAAGAAAAACTCCAATTTATGAAATTTTCTTACCGAATCTCCCACGCAGCAGAATTAATTCCCGATAATTTTTTTCTCGGTTTCACTTCTGTGATAATTTTCTATTAACAAAAACATGAGTAAAACCGAGAAAAAAATTATCGGGAATTAATTCTACTGCTAGGGAGATTATAAGTGACTATTTTTAAGGTTGAATTCTCAACGTCATTCAATCTATTGCCAACCTATAACCTATTTCGCGTTGATTTTTTGAGTTTATTATTTTAATAACTAACATTTAAAGAAAATCAGTATCGTCGGTACATTATTTAGGTAGTATCTGATATATTACAAAAATATCAATTTATTTTATTGCCAATTTTGGGAGAATTGTATAGTGAAAGAACAATGAGTGACAATGACATAATAATGTAAAAAAATATCTTAGCCGATATTTTTCGCGATACAATTCTCCTAAAATAAGTTATGAAATTCCTTGATATTTATTAAATGTCAATTATTACCTATAGAATATCAAGTCGATACTGATTTTCTTTAAATTTTGTATAAAAACTAGAAAACATAAATAAATCTACGCGAAATAGGTTATAGGTTGGCAAGCATGTTGATACTCCCACCTTAAAGTAAGTTATACAGTATGTCTCCGTAAGTTTGCACCATATGGAAAACTTTTTTATTATTCATTTTACGAAAAAAAGTTATTCTTCATAAAAAGCTCTGCATGATCTAAAACCTAAAAGGCAACCATCAAAGATCGAAATTTTCCAGTCATATACGAGGTTTATCAAAAAATGTTAATTTTTCCCAAGAATGTGAATTGGGTGAGTTATTTTTGACATTATCAAAAATTGTTATTAAAAAAAATTTATCAGAACTAAAAACCACGTCTAAATATGCAATTATACGCATTTATGTTGAAAAATTATTTTATTAATTATTTAATTAATTTAATGCGTGTTATTGCATATTTAGACGTGGTTTTTAGTTCTGATCAACTTTTTTTAATAAATAACAATTTTTGATAATGTCAAAAATAAAGGTACTTTACTCTTGGGAAAAATTCACATTTTTTGACAAACCTCGTACATGACTGGAAAATTTCGATATTTGATGGTTGCATTTTAGGTTTTAGACCATGCAGAGCTTTTTATGAAGAATAACTTTTTTTCGTTTCGTTTTCCATATGGTGCAAACTTACGGAGACAAACTGTATATAAGTACCAAATTTCAAATTTTTATTTCCTGTCAATTGTTGAGGAGTTGAGAGCACGAATAAGGCATGAGTGTAGGTTAATTTCTCAAAAATTTTAATATCATATTAATCATAACTAGTTTATTCATATATTTATTTATGTCACTATTATACTCCTCCGCCCGTAACATACGCTGTTTATATTTTTTCACCAATAAAATAATACCAATCGTTTAAAGTAAATTCACGAAGCGATAGACCTAATAGTATATTTAAAGAAATTTTAATAAAACCGATGATTTTTTTAAAATCTGGCAACCTCTCTAGCTCTAGAGCTACATTCTCGGTATCGGGCTTGTCCATATAGTGCGCTAAATTCTCCCGGTTACTATTCTGTCTCTTTTTATCACATTAGGTATATTATTTATTATGTCACGTTAACCGTGCCCAAGCATTTCATTTAAACTGTACTGAATTTATTCCAAGTTACAAACTCACACTGAATAAATAATACTTCTGATAGTACGAGTATTATGCTAGCTAATACAAGTGCAATTATAATTACTCATAAAACAACAAGTGTAATTATGAATTCGTAATTCACTTACACCTACTTTAATACCAGAAGGCCAAGGTTATAAATTTATTATTTGGCAAAAAGCTTTGCTTGCGGCGCTGTTTTTTGCTCCTCTAGGGATATTCGGAATCCTAAGGACTAAGAATTCCTTACTTCCCCCAAACAAATTTTTAAGCTGCGCCACCGTGCATAGGACTAAACGATTTTAAACTTCCGTACGCTTTTTGTACAAGTAAGTGGTGATATTTGTGTATCAATCAATAAAATTTAAAAAAAGTAAATTGTTTATTTTAAAACGCCACATGTTTTTGGCGAAAAATTTCATTTTAAGTACTTCCACTATTGTCCTATCTTGGGTCCTAAAATTTTGTATAAATGATATACATATTTTCTAATAAATTTTAAATACAATACCTACATTAATTTATGCATTCAATTTAATAGCATTTTAACAACTTTAAAATCTCACAATCGTGCAAAAAAAATAGGCAAGTAGATGTTTTAGTACTGTGGCTAAAAGCTTTACTTATTTCTGATTTAAATTGATACAGTGGCGGACTAAGAAGGGATGACAACGGGGCAGAATTATGTGATAACAACCCCCCCTCCCTAATTAAGTTTGTTGAAAATATAATTAAGTTGAATTTGAAACAAGCTAATAATAAGTTATGTGTTTCTTAATATACGTGTCAGGTCAGGCAAAGTTGACTCAATACATTTTTTTTAAACCAGTTTTAATTCTTTAGCGGTAAAACTGTAAAAGAGAAGAAAGGATTACTTACGTTCTTATTTCAGTCTGTAGTATTTTAATTTTATTTTTTATATGTATGTACACCATTACGGCCAAAAAATACTTAGACAGATTTGCTTTAAATTCCTGGACTAAAGGCCGAGGCACAATTAAAAAATAAGCATAGACGATAAAAGCAATAAGCAACCGAAATAAAATTTGATGCATAGAATCAAATCAATCGCGACACAATAATTAAGTTTTAGGCAACCAGAAACAACATTAAAGATTGTTGGATTTTCTGTTGCAAGTTTCTTCTTACTGGCCAATGAAAAGCTGTATATAATATGCCCCGCCCCAATAACTATTTTGACAGTTGTCTTGTCAAATTATTTATTTATTTATTTAGACATAATGAAACCGGAGAAAAATCTGACAAACCTTTCGTGAAAAGCTGACCCTTTGTATTAAACAACTGCAATTTCTCGATCGCGCCCGCAAAATGTGCACCTTAACAAAGAGCATTCTTGCAAACCTATCTAACAATAAACATAAATACATAAACTACGCTGTATTGTTTGCAACTTACTCCACTGTTTTATTTCCTTTCCATCCTTAGTGATTTTGTACAAGAACACACCACCTACAGCTTTGGCCTTTGCGGGATCGGTTTTGACTTGTTCGATGATAAATTCAAAGATGGCGTCACTTTTCAACGAGACGGCTGACAGTTTGTTCGCTTGGGGTCTCATTTTGATGGATTTTAGGTCTACGTAGGCACCTGGAAAATAAAACATCGAAAATTATAGACAATTGCTTATGATCTTTAACCTTTTTTTTAAACTGCTCATCACAAAGTTCGAAAAATGTTTTTTTTACGACGTTTCTTTACAACTTTACATTTATAACATCTTAATATATACAGTGTGGTTGTTTAAGTGTGCAACATATGGGAATTTTTTTTATTAACGATATCTCAGAAAATTTTATTCTTGATAAAAGTTGGTGCATGTTCTATAATCATATTAGGTGCACTTGAAATTGTTGCAAGTCAAACGGCGTACAGGGTAGGCCAAAAAATATAAAACTTTTACAAGAATAAACATTTTTAATAAACATTTAAAATAAAACTTTTGCACTTTAAATGATGGTTTTTTAAATTAGCATATTATCATTACTAATGCTTTATCTTGTTAAAACTAATTTTTAGGATATTTTAAAGTTGTGTTTAATATGGTTGCAACAAACATAAAGTTTGTGATTCCTTAATAAATTAAAAATTCAAGTAACTTTTACAAATATGCTTGAACTTGAACAAAAATATGCGAAATTGATTTGATTTTGATTAATTTATGAAGGTCTTTATGGTGAATATTAAAAAAAAAATTTTTGGGAAATTATTAATGTTTTTAAAAAAAATATATTTTATTTTAGGAGGTTACGTTTTTGAATCTATGCATAACTTTTAATTCTAAACAACTTTTTTTAATAACATTTTGCTGAATTTTTTGAAATAGGGGTACTTTATTCTTGTACAAGTTTTATATTTTTTGGCCTACGTTGTACACCGTTTGACTTGCAACCATTCCAAGTGCACCTAATATGATTATCGAACATGCACCAACTTTTATCAAGAATAAAATTTTCTGAGAAATCGTTAATTAAAAAAAATTCCCATATGTTGCACACTTAAAAAACCACACTGTATATATTTAAAAATAAAAACCTTATACAATTTAAAAACCATAGTCATAACTCATAATACACGTCATAAAAATGAAATAACCATAAAACCTAAAATAAATAAGTCCATAGGACAAAAAAATTTCAAATATTTATGTTTTTATTTAAAAGATTATTTACCAACAAAAATTAAAAAATTGATTTCATTAAAAAAATTTAAAGTCGAAATAAAAACATTTCATATTAAAAACAGACAATTTGAAAATATTTTTAGAAACGCTTTAATTGATTAATTAATATTGTTCTGAATAATTTATATAAGTAATATTTTTACTTAAAAATTGTAAATTAATAATTTTATTATAGGTAATATATTTCTTCAAAAAGAACTGCGTTTATACAGTGACAGCAAAAGATGTTGCACCATATGGGATTTTTTTAAATTAAGATTTAAAAAAAAAATTAAATAGTTGAGATAGTCTCTGCATATCCTGAAATCGAAATACACATAAAAAGAAGTTAGAAAAATCCAACCGTATACAGGGTAACGGCAAATATTTGACTTCATTCAAGAGTAAAGTACCTTTATTTTCAAAAATACGTGAAAATGTTACTAAGAAAAGTTGTTTAGAATTAATTTCTATGCGTAAATATAGAATCTCAGTTACCTGTGACAAAAATTAAAATTTGATGGTTTCAGCTGTTTCTGCTGCTCTGTATTTGGGATAATGATATGAAGTTGCTAGAAATACAATTTTTACGTGTTTTTCATACATAAAATTGTTTTTGTTATGAATAATTTAAATAAGTGTAATCGTAATAGTCAAATAATTAAACTTCGGTAAAAATTAGCAGAAAAGTGGTGCACGATGACCGCCATTTGAATATCTTGTGCAAAACAAATCGAAACTAGCAATTTTTTTTAAAGGGACGTTTGGTTATGCATTAAAATATATCTTTGTATTTTTTAAAGATTTTTCTGGTGTTTGTTTTATGCATTCCCTACTACGCAATGGAAGTGGCGTATTTTAAAGTTAAATACTATTTTAGCTTAGAAGGTTGTGACTATGGAGGACTTGAGGTAGGAGACCGATCGCAATGCATTGGATTCGATCCCAAATTAGCATCGGTAATTTAGCTTTACGAGTTGCCATAAGATGGCGCTCGTGTTCGAAGTGGGCAATCAAATAAATGGTTTCTTATGGACGCGATAACTATTTTTATTTTTTTATTTAAATTAGTTCTTTAAGGAACAAATAAAGACTTTTATATGAATTTACACTTACTTTGTTATACTTATTAGTAAACTCGGCCTGTATAAAGTTCCAACGATGCTTCGTTTTTAAAATACAGGAACATCTTAGCTAAGGGTTTTACCTTTGGAGCTAGAAATAGACTTAGTTGGCTGCGTTTCCTCTCTGAAAAAGATCCTGTCTTACACCCCGACACAAAGCAAACTCTACTTTTTATAAATTGTACCATTATTCATTATAAATATAGAAATTAATTACAATACAACTTTATTTGTCTTGTCTTGCCTTTTCAAACGTTATTTGTTATTTCGAAAAATAAAATGTCAATTGTCAAAAGTCAAAGCCACAGAAAAAAAAAAGGGTTTAGTAAAAGTTAAAAACTATGGAGGATCTGGTTTTCCATATTAAAAACGAAAAAGAAGAAGACAACATCCGCCCACTTCGGACGCGAGAGCCATCTGTCGGCCAATAGCGAACTAACCAAAAAACCGGGACAGAAATTGAAAATGCTGCCATTGTCGATCGGCGTCCTACCCTCTAGTTCTCCATAGTTGTGACTATGGAGAACTATAGGGTAGGAGGCCAATCGACAATGGCAGCATTTTCAAATTCTGTCCCGGTTTTTTGGTTAGTTCGCTATTGGCCGATAGATGGCTCTATGGAGAACTAGAGGGTAGGACGCCGATCGACAATGGCAGCATTTTCAATTTCTGTCCCGGTTTTTTGGTTAGTTCGCTATTGGCCGACAGATGGCTCTCGCGTCCGAAGTGGGCTGATGTTGTCTTCTTCTTCTTCGTTTTTAATATGGAAAACTAGATCCTCCATAGTTTTTAACTTTTACTTAAACCCTTTATTTTTCTGTGCTTTTACTTTTGACAATTGACATTTTATTTTTCGAAATAACAAATAACGTTTGAAGGCAAGACAAGACAAATAACGTTGTATTGTAATTAATTTCCATATTTGTAATGAATAATGGTACAGTTTATAAAAGTAGAGTTTGCTTTGTGTGGGGGTGGTAAGACAGGATCTTCTTCAGAGATGAAACGCAGCCAAATAAGTCTCTTTCTAGCTCCAAAGGTAAAACACTCTAGCTAGATCAGCTAGAATGTTCCTGTATTTTAAAAACGAAGCATCGTTGGAACTTTATACAGGCCGAGTTTACTAATAAGTATAACAAAGTAAGTGTAAATTCATATAAAAGTCCTTATTGGTTTCTTAAAGAACTAATTTAAATAAAAATAGTTATCGCATCCATAAGAAACCATTTATTTGATAGCCCACTTCGAACACGAGCGCCATCTTATGGCAACTCGTAAAGCTGAATTACCGATGCTAATTTGGGACCGAATCCAATGCATTGCGATCGGCCTCCTACCTCAAGTCCTCCATAGTTGTGACCAAACAATGACTTTACTTGACATAAACTGACACATGCATGTAAAGCTTTTAATTTCAAGAATTATTTTTCTTAAGTTTGTAAAATGAATGCTAAAAATCACATTGAGTAGTTCCTTTTATAAATTTATAAATGTTATGTTGTTATTATCTTCTATAGTTACGGATTTTAATTAAATGTTTTTTATTGCGTTTTAATTAAAAAATAGAACTTTTAAAAAATATTTTATTTCTTATTATTCTTTTGCTGCATAACCAAACGTCCCTTTAAAATGGCTAGTTTCGATTTGTTTTGCACAAGATATTCAAAATGGCGGTCATCGTGCACCACTTTTCTGCTAATTTTTACCGAAGTTTAATTATTATTTGACTATTACGATTACACTTATTTAAATTATTCATAACAAAAGCAATTTCCTGTATGAAAATCACATAAAAATTTTATTTATAGCAACTTCATATCATTATCCCAAATACAGAGCAGCAGAAACAGCTGAAACCATCAAATTTTAATTTTTGTCACAGGTAACTGAGATTCTATATTTACGCATAGAAATTAATTCTAAACAACTTTTTTTAGTAACATTTTCACGTATTTTTGAAAATAAAGGTACTTTACTCTTGAATGAAAATCAAATATTTGCCCTTACCCTGTATACGGTTGGATTTTTCTAATTTCTTTTTATGTGTATTTCGATTTCAGGATATGCAAAGACTATCTCAACTATTTAAAAAAAAATTTTAATCTTAATAAAAAAAATTCCCATATGGTGCAACATCTTTTGCTGTCACTGTACTATATATTAACATTTTTACTTTAAAACTTAATTTTTAATGCATATTTATGATTTATGATTTTACATACTAAAACAAAAAAAAAGATTTGCCCCTAACAAGCTCAGCTTCAGGGGATTGAAGAATAAGTTCATAGAACACAACATAAACATATTTATTATATTATTAAATTATAAATAAACTTATTATTATTATTAACTATATATACTATAAACCGAGTAAACAGTCATCAACAGGCTGATGTCTTCAGTTATGTCCAAAACAGCTGTTTTTTTTTACAAAAAATAGAATAATTCTTGCCCTAGGGCATATAAGAAAATACCGAAATTGTCCCGAGATTAACTTAGGTTATAAAATGACGTTAAAATATAACACGAAAAACACACTAACTACAGACCTCAAATAAACGTGTTAAAAAATAAGTTGTCAACTTTGTGATGAGCAGTTTACCCACTACAAGAAAAATATCCAAAAATATGAATTTAATTTTGTTATTTTTTACTTTAAAATGCATGTATTCCAAAGTAATGTAGGGTAAAAATAAGAGGGTTCACCCCTATTTTACCTTCACCTTATAATTGGTATATTTAATGTTTAATAATTATTATTGTTATAGATCACATACTTCATTGAATAAGGGTATAACCCATACCGGATGGTATTATATGTTATTGAACATAAGACTATAACAATAATAATAATACTATAGAGTTTAAGGTTAAGTTTAGGTTTAGGGTTTAGTATTTATAGAAACTGATTAGATATAGGATATATACAGTTATATACACATGGTTTATTATGTGGAAAACGACAAAATATTTTTAGAAAACAAACTATGGGCATAGGCGTCGTTTGGGGGGGGGGGGCAAGGTGGGGCATTCGCCCCCCCCTGGAAGTTGACTTATTGACAATTATTTATGTTTTAACAAGTTAGCAGTAAAAGAAAGATCGTATTATTTTTGAAGTCTGGCAATCAATATGGTTTGATTGAATGTATGAATTTATTATTTGGAGTTTTCCTTTAATTTTTGTTATTATTTTGGGGTAGTAAAGACTTATTTTAATAAAAATGAACAGTTTTAATGCCAAGACGACTATGAATGTGGAATATTTGAGAAACAATTTTAGCTCATTAAGTATTGAGCAAAAAATTAAAATTAAAATTGAGGGAAGACTTAAACTCGAAATTACCTTGATACAGACCACAAAGTGTAAATCTAGGGACTTTATTGTTGTTAAGTTTGCTGCAAATAAAAACAGAAGAATGAACTTTATTTTTAAACAATGTACCTACGCACTTATGAATAATAAATTGGCCTTTTTAATTTGTATCTTATTTCATTTTCAATAAAATAAGAATGTAATCATAATTTTTTAAAATATTAATTATTTACCAAATTTGGGCGTGGTCTTAAAAAAATTTCGCCTGCAGCGGGCTTTTAATGCCTCCCCCCCCCCCCCCTAAGAAACCTTTTAACGACGCCCATGAATATGGGTACGACAATGAAATGGCGAATGGAACTCTAATAGCATCTGAGGAACTTTTTAAGAGCACAAAAAGAATATTCAGATGTAATATTGATTGGAAGTTTATTAACAACATAACTTCTAAAGCAGCGTGGACTTGTTTTGTAAGTGGATACTTAATATTATTATTCTCCTGGTTATGAAAATTGGACATAGTCAGTCGGCATAGTCCTAGAAGAGAAAATGTATTTTCCAATCATTCTTATTTGTAGATTGAAAATATTCGGTTTAAATAAGACTAAAATCATGTATTTTTGGTGGTAAATTTTTTAAATCCAGATATCTCAAAAACGGCTGCTCAAACTAATTCTTATCACGTATACGTTTTTTTAGGTAAAAGACGTTGGAGAATAAGAATGTTCATTTAAAAGTTCAATACAGAGCGGCTCAAAAAAGTTATTTCGTTTTAAATGTGTGCAAGGTACCGCAGATGGCGTCCTCTAAATTTTACAATAAAAACGAGAGATTTTAATTTTTCACCCCACCAAAACCCCCCCTAGCCGAATATTGTGTCAATACACTAATTATTAAAAAAAATATTTATGAAAAACTAAAAGCAAATTAAAACTTTTGACACTCTGTATCTCCGAAATCATCCACTTTTTGACTGGGGTAAGTTGTAGGATGGTGGATGTGGTACCATTTTTTCCGCACCTTTAGTATGTTTTCTCTAGCGGTTGGGATGGAAACTGAACCCCTCCATTTCTAACCCCTAGGGGCAAAATTTTCCAAAACAAAAGCACATACTTGCTTCTTTAACAGAATAAGCTTAAGTATCAATTGTCACTAATATAGCTTAAATTTATAGAAAGTTCTAGGTACACCCCCTTAAAATAGGCTACACCTCTTCTTTCAACAGCTACGTGAATTAAAAAAAAAAATGAAAAAACGGTATTATTTTATTAATGGAACTTATATAGTATATATACCACTTTTTAGACCTCCACCAGTTTTAGTTTGTAAGATACAGACATTTCTATAAAAATCTAAACTCCCGTTTTAAACCCCTTGGGGTTGATTTTTGAAAATTTCCTTTTTAGGACTCTCCTACATTACAAGGAGATGATCCATTAATTAATGGTCTTAACATAATAAGCTTCACGCAATTGTTTTAACGTTTACAAAATATCCCGTTATGTTGTATACCCAACACCCAACTATTATCGCTTCAATCAAAGTAATAAGAAGACCACGCCTTTTTAAGGTATGAGATGGCAATTGCTATGAGACGAGCGAATCCTCGATTTCTTGGTTATCCTTTTCTTTTCACATCCTTCTCTTGTACCGTTTTAAATCAAGACCAAGGGTGCGGCATGAAAAATATTAGTTTGAGGTGAACGATTGAGACTTTTAACTAAATACCTGCTAAATTATTAATATAAAATCGTATCATTACCTTTAAAAATCTATATTATCACCAAGTTGCTCGTAATTGAACTAAACCAGGACAAAATAAGGCCCACTTAATAATAGGAATATTAAATTATCTTTATATTATACCAAAAACACTTAAAACTTGATAATAATTTAGAAAAATTGTTGAAATTGTTTCAAAGGTTATCTTTAATTTACCATAGGCGAAAAGTGGCGTGTGAACATTGACCCAGTCAACTGCCGGCTGGGATGCACTGTTGTCAGTTCTACTGATTTTTCAGTATACTCTATTCTATAATTAAATTTTGCTAGCTTTGGCATTCCTTTGGAAACTATTTTCATTTTCATATACCTACGTACCGAACGTTCTCGTCCAACGTTAATGTAATACCTTTGGTAACATTCTTTATTCTCGTTAGTTTATCTAATATTTTATTGGTGGTTGTTAGTGTATTTAATGTGGGAGCTGAGAGCTGGAACAAGCTCAGAATCATTATAATATGATGAAACAAAAAAGAAAAGAGTACGAAAGAATTTCGAATGTATGTGGGTAATATAATGTATTCATCCTCAGGAGAACAAAGAAATAATAGAAATTTAAAACATGCAAATCGTCTCGAGTTATTTAGTTAATTAAGGTTTCTTGAAGAAACTTCAAGCGTAATAAAGCCTATAAAAGGAAAACATTCATATTCATAATGTATAGAAGGTAATGAAGGAATAATAAGGATGTGTATTAAAGCAGAATATGTATAAATGTAAAATAAGAAGAAAATTGTAATAGAGGGAGATTTGAACTGCATTGAATTTCAATATTAATCGAACAGGACTTTTTATGGTCAATGTTCAGGAATTTGTGGGTCTAATCATAGTTTTATACCTATATATTAGAGTTGTCATAATGCCACCTTATCCATTTAAAGAAAGGAACGGATAGCTAATGGCCTTACCCATTACCTAATGAGGAAGAAATTATTATAAAAATTGATACATCACAATCATAAAATACATATCATACCCATGGAAAGACGTATAGTAAATTAGACCACGTAGTATAATTTATTATTGTGATTTTTATCGGTGTATTTGCCAAAATTAGAAAAAATCTTGTATAAAACTCGTTGGGAAAGAATAATGCTTCAATTCAATGTACTAAAGTGCTTTCCGCACATCTCGTAGAAAAACGTTATTAACGTTAGCATGCTTGACAATTCTGCTGTCATAAATAACAACTATTATGTTTAAACTGTAATGGGTAACTATGCAATATAACAACAAAAAGCCAAAACCGGATTATACATTTTTATGACAAACCTACTGATTAATCACAAATACATCTGGCAACGCTTACAATCACAACATACATTATTTAATGGCGTAACGTTGCCACTTCTCCAAATACAATATTAATGTAAGATTAGCCGTATTCATATCTATCGCCTTGTCCTTGTATAAATAATGCGCATTTGCGACAAAAATAACTCGAATTCACTTTGAAACAATGGACGATATACTGCCTGCAAGATCTTTACAAGTAAAATGAATGACTTTTTAGAAAATTATACCAAGTGTGCCCATTTGGCAACACTGGCTGGCAAGCCAAGGTTGGCTGTAATCGGCAGATGAGTAAATCAATAAATTTTACCATTGGCATAGGAAAAGTTGATTGCATACTGTGGATTCAAAAGTTGTCTAGAACGAAAAATACTTGGACAGGGACAGGGATATTAACATTTTAAGTAGTGGTCTTTTTATAAAAAAAAAAAGGTCGATACAGTGTCCCAAATTAGAGATACGACGATATTAATACTTTTTTTAAATGGCCATAAATGCTCAAACTGCTGCCCATTCATTATTTGGCAATATCCTAAACGCAAGTACCACTTGTTTTGAACATTTTTAATTACTTCGGGAGAAATTAACCAACACTCATGTCTTATTCGTACTTTCAGCACCTCAACATTTGCCGGGTTCGTCTTTTAAACTTTGCTTCTTATACCGTGCGAGCAAAAATTATTTGCATCAAAGAGGGCCTTGCATCTAAGGAAGTAATGCTTAGCCGTAGAGCTTAATACTTGTTGGGTGTCAGTAACTACCTGAATTAACAATCAATCAGTTATTCCGTCATCTTTGACAGTTGTTACAAGTAATTTGATTCATCGCTAATTTTTCCAATTTCTTGAACAATTCACACAATGGGCTTTACGGAACAGCACTAACCAGTCATGGTTGAAGCGTATTATCGAAACGGGGTTAGAGTAAATGGTGAGTGGCAATACAATCCGGGTTTGTGCATGGACGATTTTCACGAACATTTTCCTAACGTTGCTTTTATTGCTGGGGATTTTTACCATCGCCTGAAAAGAGCCGTGGCTTTGTTTAGGGAAACAGGTTCTATACAACACAAAAAAGGAGCAGGAAGATCATATGTAAGAACAGAAGAACTTTTTGCAAACGTTCGTGAAATAATGCAAAATACGCAAACAAATTGGATAAGACGCCTGTCCCAAGAAGTGGGAAGATCCTATGGAACATGCAGGACTATTCTTAAGAAGCAGCTAAATTTATTTCCTTATAAAGGGCAAGTATTCCAATACAAGCCGCAGGAATTACTCTCAATGGTTTACCCAAAATTTATTGGAAAGAAATGATTTATTAGACCTGACATTTTTTTTGGATGAAGCCTGGTTCCACCTCTCCGGTTATGTGAATTCTCAGAATACACGCATGTGGAGTAGTGAAAATCCCCATTTTTTGTAGAGTCCACATTGCACCCTCAAAAAATTGGTGTCTGGTTAGCTGTTTCCCGAAGAAGAATACACGGTTTCAACCGCCCATACAGCCGCCGAAACTATTAACTACTTACGCAATTTTTTCGAGGACAGTTTTCGATCAGACATTGAATTCCCACCTAGATCACCTTGTTTAGCGGTTATGGATTACTGAGATGCTAATCAACAAGTTTGTGTTTTCAATATACGGGTCGACAGCCGAAATAAACTTTGGGTTGACCACGTAAAAGCATGCAGAGCTTCAGATAAAAACAAATTTTAATTTAACCTGTAAAGAATTTTATAATATGGCAGTTAGAAACAAAAAGCTCTTGGAAGCCGTCCGTTCTAATAAAAAATATTCTGTATAATAATAATACATTTTTTTAAAGCATTTTTAAGTTGTTATTTTGTTAGAAAAAGCTTTTGTTCATTTTTTACATAAAATAAATTCTGTTTTAGTTTTAAAAAAATTTCCTTTTTTATTTGTGTCAGTCCTTCCTTTTTTAAACTTGTGTCCTGCGATTTCCACATTTAAACCTGGCAACCCTAGTCCTATCTCCGTATCCAATCAACATTAAAATTTCAATCTTGTGTTTTTCAGTTAAGTTAGGCATTACGTTGGGCAAAAGAAAAGTCTCCGCGTTCAAATTGTGTCGTCGCGTACTAGTCACTAGTCAGACATTTCATTACGTATTTTATAAAGGTGTTGCTTTAAATTGACACAAAAATGTAAACAAACAACGAATAGTACCTTCTTTATTGAATGTTTCTTTTTAATTTAAAGCGAATAAAATTAGTTTTTTTGTTTTCCATATTGACTACGAAGTTTAATTTTATTCTAGGTTCATCTATACCCAACTTCTGTCAGTGACTCATCTAGTACCGGAAACAGTAACGATAAGACGGCGCAATAAAATTTCCATTTGTTTTCTCACCTTACAATAATTCTAATATAAATAAAGGGCAGAATAAATGCAAAATGCTTAAATTTACAATATATGCATTTTTTTGCATATTTTGTTAATTTTATAATAAAATGCATATTTTTCATAAATTATTATTTTTAGAGCATATTTTTTTGTTTTCGGCTTTATCAAAAAATTTAAAACGTTAAAGGTTTAATGTCCAGTTCGGTACTTATTTCAAGGATTTTCCAATCTGAAGATTATAATAATTACATTTACATTCTGGTTATATACAAGGTATTTATTGGGGGTAGCCAGGTATATTGTTAGGGGTTGTCAAACGGTAAATTAATTTCAAATGTAAAAAAAATGTCCTAAAAGTACCTCTAAGAGAGTGCAGTTGTAAAAGGAGAGATTACCAGGAGTTAGTTTACCTCCAGAACCAGTAATTACCAGAGCATTTCGAAGCCATTGAAGAACTATTTTTGGATTTAGATGACGATTCGCAGTGTGTTGTGCAACGTAGAGTTGTTAAAAAGTGCAAGTGTAGCTGAAGATCTAGTTTTTATTAAGGTTAATTTCAGTTTTAGACCGGACGTAATATCCTCGTTGGACAGTAGAAATTTAAGTTTAAGAGACTCAATTAGTATTGTTGAAACTTTTTCCGCTAAATGTAACAACATTCCCGGTAAAGTAGGAGGTCAAGTAAGGAACAATTTGGATGTAACTATAAAAAAGAATAAAGAATTGAAATGCTTAACTGCAGTAAAAAGCATTTATGAGGGTAAACCATCCAACGAAGTTATATCTTGGCCTTATATTTTGCTTTTAAGTTGCAGTATTGTCCGATTCCATCAGTAGATGTAGAAAGAAGCTTCTCTTTGTATAAACATAGTTTTACTAATGGAAGACAATCCTTTTTAGTTGAAAATTTTGAAAAATATTTAGTAATAAATGCCTTTTATATGATTTTAGGTTAAAAAATTGTTTACTTTTATTTTTCTTTGTTTTTTTTTGCGTTTTTTTTTATAAACATATTTTTCAGAACCCAATATGTTTCTTTACCTCATTTTATTCTAATGAATTAAGAAATATTGCATACCAGTATAATATGGTAAAAGAATGCAAATTTTGAAGGCAAACAAGGCATATACAGTGTGGTTGTTTAAGTGTGCAACATATGGGAATTTTTTTTATTACCGATTTCTCAGAAAATGTTATTCTTGATAAAAGTTGGTGCATGTTCGATAATCATATTAGGTGCACTTGGAATGGTTGCAAGTCAAACGGCGTATAGGGTAGGCCAAAAAATATAAAACTTGTACAAATATTAAGAAAAGTTGTTTAGAATTAAAAGTTATGCATAGATTCAAAAACGTGACCTCCTATATTAAAAAAAAATATATTTTTTTTAAAAACATTAATAATTTCCCCAAAAAATTTTTTTTTATATTCACCATAAAGACCTTCATAAATTACTCAAAATCAAATCAATTTCCCATATCTTTGTTCAAATTCAAGCATATTTGTAAAATTTACTTCAATTTTTAATTTATTAAGAAATCAGAAACTTCATGTTTGTTGCAACGATATTAAACACAACTTTTAAATATCCTAAAAATTATTTTTAACAAGATAAAACATTAGTAATGATAAAAAACTATTATTTAAAGGGCATAATTTTTATTTTAAATGTTTATTAAAAAACTTAATTCTTGTACAAGTTTTATATTTTTTGGCCTACCCTGTACGCTGTTTGATTTGCGACCATTCCATGTGCACCAAATATGATTGTCGAACATGCACCAACTTTTATCAAGAATAAATATTTCTGAGAAATCGGTAATAAAAAAAAATGCCATATGTTGCACACTTAAACAACCACACTGTATATGCGCAGAATTTGGCTGAATTTAAGTGCACATAATCCGCCCTTTATTAATAAACTGTGCCGTTCTACTTTATAGTGGGCTAACAGGAAGCGCGGCGTTGTCGTATATAAGGGGCGCCAGACATCCCTTTACAGAGTTATTCGATAACATTTAACGGAGCATGGTCATTCGAATAATATTAGAAGTTTAGCAATCCAGTAAGCACAGCCCTGACAGAGAACGAGGAAAAATTTTAAAAAAAAATGTTTCTTTTCGTGTTGCAAGATAGACACATTTTTTACTCTCATATAGCTGATATTATCGGAACCACCCACCTACATTGCTTAAATTTGGACTTACCGCTTATCACTACATTGCCCGTTTCAACCACAACGGTTTCAAAATGAATCCTGTTATTCTCTTTCCACATATTCACCGTTAAAGTTTGGCCCGGAGTTACTGGTTTGGTAAATCTAGCCTGAAAAAGAGCATGATTAAAAAAGGCAGTAGTCGCTATCACTATCACATAAATCAAATCGTGTAGCTACCATATTATACCGTGCGGGCAAAAATTATTTGCATCAAAGAGGGCCTTGCATCTAAGGACGTAATGCTTAGCCGTAGAGCTTAATACCTGTTGGGTGTCAGTAACTACCTGAATTAACAATCAATCGCTAATTTCTCCAATTTCTTGAACAATTCACACAATGGGCTTTACAGAACAGCACAAAACATTCATGGTTGAAGCGTATTTTCGAAACGGGGTTAGAGTAAATGGTGAGTGGTGTGCATGGACGATTTTCACGAACATTTTTCTAACGTTGCTTTTATTGCTCGGGATTTTTATCATTGCCTAAAAAGAACCGTGGCTGTTTTTAGGGAAACAGGTTCTATACAACACAAAAAAGAAGCAGGAAGACCATCTGTAAGAACAGAAGAACTTGTCGCAAACGTTCGTGAAATAATGCAAAATACGCCAACAAATTGTATAAGACGCCTGTCCCAAGAAGTGGGAAGATCTTATGGAACATGCAGGACTATTCTTAAGAAGCAGCTAAATTTATTTCCTTATAAAGTGCAAGTATTCCAAGAAATACAAGCAGCAGATTTTGAAAGACGCAGGAATTACTCTCAATTTCTCCAGAGATGCTGGTCAACACTTTCGAAAATATGAAGAAACGTGTGAATTTATGCTTGGAGCATGGCGGTGGCCAATTTCAGCAATTTATGTAATTATTTTTCTTTTTCTTTCTGTATATTCTTACTTTGTTAATTTTGTAAACAACAAAAATATATTTGTATTTGTCTACTTATTTTATTACTCATTAGTTTGGCATATCATGTCATAATATGAATTTGACAAAATTTTAACCTAGATTTGGTTAGATATATCGTCCCCATATCATTGTGATCTAAACCAAGCCCTACGTCTCTTTGCAAATAATTTTTGCTCGCACGGTATTACTATTATAGAATTTTAAAGATATTTTTAACTGAAATCAGAAACTTATGCCCCGTATGTTATGAACACCAAATAATTCTATTCAGATGAAACAGAATATCACAATAATTAATATATTTTTACCCAGAATGTTTTTACGGAACACAAAAAAAGGAAAACCTTTTTACTTACCTTGAGGGATTTAAATAAAGACGTATCATGGTCAGCGAAGGCTTGAAGGACAAGACGAGCTGAAAATCCTAGAGTACACAACCCGTGCAGAATGGGTTTATCAAATCCGGCTAATATCGCCATATTGGGATCGATGTGAAGTGGATTTCTGTCACCTAAAACCTCAACATCCTGTATAATCAATTAATGTTCGCATTGTGCGGCTAGTTGTATTGGCAATATATTGTACGTATACAGCGTTTTGATAAAGAAACGGATAAGCCTTTTATATAGAACTAGCGTGTAACCGGCATGCGGTGCAATCCGCTGGTATAAATACAAACCCGATATATTAGTACTTGGCATGCCACTTTCTGAAATTGCACCCGTGCGAAGCCGGGTCGCTAGTTATACATAAAAACCTTCCCCTTGAATCACTCTATCTATTAAAAAAACCGCTTCAAAATCCGTTGCGTAGTTTTAAAGATTTAAGCACATATGAATAGGGACAGACGGGCGACAGCGACTTAGTTTTATACTATGTTAAGATGCCGTCCAAGAATCGTTCGGACCCGTCAAATTTTTTTTTGTAGAAAACATATTTCATACAGGGTGGATCATAAAAATGCTTCGTGTACCAACTTTAATTCTAGACATTTTTCATAAACCATGGCCTATACCCTCAGACCAAGCATTATGAGCCTATATCTATCTTAAACCGTTTACGAAATACTAATACTTTAATGCTTAAAACCAATATCGACTGCATATTCTATAGGTAATAATTGACATATTAAATAAATATCAAGGAACTTATTTTAAGAGAATTGTATAGCGAAAAATATCGGTTAAGACTTTTTAAACATTATTATGTCATTGTTTTTCACTATACAATTCTCCCAAAATTAGCAACGAAATAAATTGATATTGTTTCAAAATGCCCGATATTAACTTTCAAAATGTCTTTATTCCAAACTAACTTTTACAGTTCATTACATGGAAATAAGTGACAACATAATATAGAAAATAATAACCATTAAAAAAAAATAACAATAAAAAAAATGGAAGTTAATCCAATTTAATTCATTAATAAAAACAATTAAAAAAAAATAGTATAAACTATTTAATTTAGTAAATATCTGTTTAATTGTTTTTTAAAAGTTGCCAATTTTTTTATTTTTCTGATATTTTTTGGAAGATTGTTATATTTTATTATTCTGTCATATAAAAGCGATTTTTTTCCGAAATTACTTTTTACTGGTATAGTTTGATAATTTATACAACGTCTGGTGTTATGATCATGTAATGTCTTATTCTCCCGAAGTGTTATGTTTAATTTTTTTTCTTTTAAAATAATAGAGTGAATTAGAATACAAATTTTTAATTTATAAATGTTTTGAACGTGTAAATACCCTTTCGGTCAATATAGATTAACAGTTGGTTCTAAATGTGGTAATTTGTGTATACATTTATTTTGCAATTTTTGTAATGGTTTTAAATTTGATAAACAAGCAGATCCCCATGCAGAAGCTAAGTAATGTAATTTTGAATATATTAATGAAAAATATATATATTTTTACGTATTTCAAAGGAATGAAATATCTAGCTCTGTACAAAACAAATACCAAAGGAGATATCGAGTTGATAATATACTCGATATGGCACTTCCAATTTAAATTTTCGTCTAAAACTAATCCTAAAAATTTTGTCGTTTTTGAATATTGAATATTTCCATTATTAAATGTTAATGGGCTAATGATGGAATTTATTTTATTTTTAGTTATAAACATAAAAGAAGATTTTGTAAAATTTAACGTAAGTTTATTTGATTGAAGCCAAAAAAGAAGTATTTTGAAATCATTATTAATATCAAAATACATTTCTGCAAGAGTTTCAGCAAAATAAATAATTGTTGTATCATCTGCAAATAGCTTTATCTTGCCCTGTAAGTTCAATTTGGAAACGGAATTAATGTAAATTAAGAATAATAACGGACCTAATATTGATCCTTGTGGAACTCCACCTATTATTTCTTTTTCCGAACTTTTTCTTTCCCCAATTTGAACAAATTGTTTACGATAGCTTAAATAACTTTGAAGTAGTTTGTGTGTATTTCCCCTTATCCCAATACTGTATAATTTTCTTAATAAAATATCATGGTTTACTGTGTAAAAAGCCTTACACAGATCTAAGGATAGTAAACAGCATTTTTTATTTATTACCTAAATAATGTGCAGACGATATTGATTTTATTTAATTAAATGTTAGTTAATAAAATAATAAACTAAAAAAAACAATGCGAAACAGGTTACAGGTTGGTAATAGATTGAATGACGTTGAGAATTCCACCTTAAAAAAATGTCAGTGAATGTTAATCAAATTTGAATTTTGCTCTGCTGATATTACATCCAAAATGCGCCTCGCTGAAGATGAACGTAAATAAATTTTGATTATGTTGGGTTGTGGAGATAAATGTACAAGTCGTAGGAAAGTCCGTGATATGTTCAATGACAAATACTCTAATCCTCTAATCTATTAGAAGTTTCATCTCTACAAACCAGTAAAGTATAAGAGGTTTAAATCTAAATTTATTCTCAAAAGATGCCTCATTTTAGGAAACTTCTAAGTTAACTTTTTAAAGTTTTTTAATGGCAGCTTTTCTAAAATCTAATACTGTATGGTATCAAAATAATCGTAATAAAATCCTCTTTTTTCTTAACCCGATGAGCCACCATGTTGCCATTTAAAAAAAATGAGTTATACCAGTGGCGGCTCGTGGGGTAGAGCCACAGTGCCATGGCACTACCTGCCCTCCCGTCTAGCGTCCTGCCCTTTACAAATTACCAAAACCTATTAAAATTAATATTCTCGTTTTTAAAGCAATTAGCAAAATAATTTAAAAATGGAACACAGTCGGGTGCAAATTTTCATCTAAAAGGAAGCGATTATGCGTAAAACGGTAACGTAGCTTCCGCGCCAAGCGCGACGAGGCACACGGGAGGTGACGAAACGCCATCACCTCAATAAAAAAACGTTGGAAAATGACCTTGAATGCAAGCAGGCAAAAATCTCGACGGGTAGCCACTAGTAGCCAGGCTCTCTTCGTTTGACCGTTTGATGTTAGACGTTTCAAACAGCTGATGTTCGCGTCGCGTCCCGATTTGTTTTCGTTCGGCCGGCGGCTGATTTAATGTAGGGTTAACGAACTTTTTATTTTAGAAATACATAAGTAATGAATACTATTAGATTTTTAAAGGAAACTTTATGGAAAAAATACTTGGGTGTGCGGTTGTGATGAATCTAATAGACTATTTTGTTTTATTTGGTGGGAAGCAAACTTGGTCCCAAAAAGGTACAGATGATTTGGTCCATTTCTGGGACAAAATGAAGACACATGAAAAATCGAAGGTACATTTAAACAATATATTTAATTTCAGTATGCTTGGTAAAATTAACATTAAAACTCAATTAAATTCTGCATATCACAATGAAATAATGAAGAAAAACGAACAAATTGATAAAAACAGATACATATTAAACCAAATTATAAACTGCGTTCCGTTTTGTGGTGCATTTGAGTTGGCTTTGAGAGGTCATGACGAAAAAGAGACGTCGGAAAATAGAGGCATATTTCGTGAATTAATAAATTTCAGCTCAGAATTAGACAAAACTCTTAAAGATCATATTGAAAAATCGAAAGTATTTAAAGGAACATCAAAACCCCTACAAAATGAACTTCTGGACTGTATGTTAGATGTGTATCATGATGAAGTCATAAAAGAAATAAAGGACTCTCCGTTTATCGCAGATGAAACCACTGACATTGCTTGTGTGTTTCAACTTGTTATCGTGTTTAGGTATATTCAAGATATGATTGTAAATTCATAAATTAAATTAGGTGCCTTTTTGCTTATTTTTCCTACTTTAAAAGCAAGAACTATTAACAAAAAAGGGCGTGGCACCCAACATTTTTTTGCCTGCGGCGCTAAGGGTTTACCTGGCCCTACTTCACTAAAATGGCACGAGCCGCCACTGAGTTATACAACTTTAAAGATTAAATTTCACATAGCACATAGCATTGGACCAAAAATAGTAAAATTGTATTTTTCCCAAGATTAAAGAACTGAAATCAGTTATTCTAAGGTATTCATAGCCCTCTAGATAAAACAATAAATTTGGAAAAAAAATATTTTCTTGGTGACAAAAAGTGACAAGTGACACATCGTTGTATTTAGAATGTCATATGGAGTCAAAAAAGTAAAAATATACCAGGTGTCCCATTTAAAAATCGAAAGTTTATGTCACTTCCGGTTAAACCGGAAGTTCCATAATGTTGAGTCACCTGTCAAAAAATGCAGTTTTATGTCGTATACAAATCCCCCGATTTTATTTCATTATCTTGAAAAACAAAAAAGCAAGTTAGAGGGGCGAGCCACCTTCCTGGACACCTGGTATATCAAATTATTTTTTTCAGCTGAAACAGGTAAAACCACACTATAGTAGAGTAGCCAAGTAAAATCAAGGAACCAGATATAACGCGAATAACGCGATAAACCTATTGGTTATTTATGAATCTGAGAGAGAAGCACATCTAATTTTCAGTAATTATCAAAATGTTTCGAGGAACACTACCGTATAATATGTACCGTAATGTCGCGAATAAGCTCCCTAGTTTTGACAAATGTGTCATTATTAAAAATATTGTGACATAAAATGTCGAGTACAAATCGGTTTGCAGGTTTTCTGCATCCCCAGGCAAAAGAAATGGTTCTCAATTTAATAGATTATTTTAAAAATGAAGAAGAAAAGGCTACTGAAACCGGCGAGTTATTAAATCCCAAGTCTATTAAAGAGAAAGTATCGGAAGCACTAAAACTAAGTTTAAGATCAATACAGAGGATTGTTCATGAAAGTAGTAGAAATATACCAATGAAGAAAACGCGACGACGATCAAGGAAAACGAAGATTGAAACTTTACAGGAAGGTAAAAAAATGGATATAAGGAATGTTATATACGACTTATATACATCACAAGTCGATATAACGCTTTCAGCTCTGAAAGATGCGTTGAAGGAACGAGGTGTTTTGGAAATAGTTCTCAGGTCATTGTCAGCGCTTATTAAAAGCTTAGGATTTTGTTATAGAAAGGACTGCAACAGAAGATATTTGTGCGAACTACCAAGAATTGCAAGCGAACGAGTAAAGTTTCTGAAAAAATATGTTGAAAATTATGACTCAAAGAAAAGCAGTTTTTTTAGATAAAACTTGGGTGTTTTCGAATAGAAGTGGGTCTAAATCATGGCAAGACGACTCAGTGAAATCAGTAAAACGAAAAAAATATTATAAATATATTATATATAAAAATATTCAAAATTATATACAATGTAAAATGCAGACAAATTCTGATGTTCTAATTTTTATTTATTAAACAATCACTCCTATTTACGGACCAACATTTGATTCCCAAGGGTGGTCGCTAGTCAGAGGATTTACTGTAGGTATATTGTTTATCTAATTTTCCATCAATTTAGTTATTAAATTTTTGAAATATAAAACTATTTTGTCAACCGTGTGCAACAACGCGAACGCATCCCTGGGAAATTAATTTTGGAACGAGACCCGTCACTGTTTATTATGTCATCTTTATTATGACTGATAGTTTCAAATTAATTGTAAACCTATTAACATTCAATTTTATGGAAAATCAGCTGTCCATATGCCGCCATATTGGTATTTATATTTTGAAACATTTTTAAACCTCTGATTCAACTGATTTGATTCAGGTCACGTGCGCCTAGTTAAGTGGAAGCTGACTATACTTGATTGAGGGCGGGTTTATCAGTGCATGGCTAAAGTTTCGGCTTCATAGCTGCCAGTCAACTATATCTGGTTCGACGTTTAGATGACCAGCAGCTAACACTTGACCGACAGCTAAAGTACATAACCGTGCACTGATAAACCAGACCTAAGTGGGCGGTATTCTATATAAAAGGGCAGTCCGCTTTTTTTATCACAACCCTGTACTGTATACAAGATAGTGCATAGACTGGCAAATTTAAGGAGGTCAAATATTGACTACCTTGTTTATTTTATGTGGTATAAAAATTATCGATCAACTATAACTTTTAATGTCCATACCCGATTTCTTACCAGAGAGCCTATACAAAGCCGCCTGATCCACGCTGGTTTTCTGTGTCAACGATACGTCAGGCTTTCGGTTGGGCTTGGCAATACATGGTACAGCCTTGGTTCCATTTCTGGGTCCACCAAATTTTCCAGCACCAACAACGAAAGTGACCATTTGATTCTTGATTATCACGTTGCCATTTCGATCGTATGATTCAACTGAAAGGAAAAAAGCGGTCAAGTGCGAACTAGATAACAATAATAATAATAATAATAATAATAATAATAATAATAATGTAAAAAAATTTCATAATATAATAAAGACCCCAGAAACTTGTAGTCTTATTATATTTTCCGTGGAAAGGCCCACGGACTTTGGCCTCACCTCTCACTGGTTAAATAGTTACCTACCATCAACGATTATAGCAGCCCCTGATCCTTTGTCCAACACTTCGACGACTTTTGCTTTTTGGAACAATTGACCATCTTGAGGTAACTCACCTACCACCTAAAACGTTATAAATAAATAGCCCAAGTTAGTAGAGAGTTTTTACTTATTACCTAGTATCTTATGTACCGTGCGAGCAAAAATTATTTGTATCAAAGAGGGCTTGGATTAAGAAACGTAGGGCTTGGTTTAGATCACAATGATATTATGGGGACGATATATCTAACCAAATGTAGGTTAAAATTTTGCCAAATTCATATTATGAGATGATATGCCAACCTAATAAAAAATCAAAGATATTTTTTCAATAATATTATGGATAAATATTTTAAAATATAAAATATATATGATTGCGTATATTGTTGTGATATATTATATTATATTATTGTGATACATAATATGTATAAAATTCATTATATTCATGGATATGAAATTATAATACCATAATTATTACTCACTACAAGTAAGACTTCGTGAGTTTCATTATATTTCATTTTAGTTTATTCAAAGTTATAATTTAAAATTTGCAAATATTTTATTATATGTACCTATATTTTTTGAATAAACTTTTTATTATTATTATTATTATTATTATTATTATTATTATTAAATGAGTAATAAAATAAGTAGACAAATACAAATTTATTTTTGTTGTTTACAAAATTAACAAAGTTAGAATATACAGAAAAATAATTACATGTATTCTGAGAATTCACATAACCGGAGAGGTGGAACCAGGCTTCATCCAAAAAAAATGTCAGGTCTAATAAATCATTTATTTCCAATAAATTTTGGGTAAACCATTGAGAGTAATTCCTGCGTCTTTCAAAATCTGCGGCTTGTATTTCTTGGACTACTTGCACTTTATAAGGAAATAAATTTAGCTGCTTCTTAAGAATAGTCCTGCATGTTCCATAAGATCCTTCCACTTCTTGGGACAAGCGTCTTATACAATTTGTTGGCGTATTTTGCATTATTTCACGAATGTTTGCAACAAGTTCTTCTGTTCTTACAGATGGTCTTCCTGCTCCTTTTTTGTGCTGTATAGAACCTGTTTCCCTAAACACAGTCACGGTTCTTTTCAGACAATGATAGAAATCACCAGCAATAAAAGCAACGTTAGGAAAATGTTCGTGAAAATCGTCCATGCACAAACCAGGATTGTATTGCCACTCACCATTTACTCTAACCCCGTTTCGAAAATACGCTTCAACCATGAATGTTTTGTGCTGTTCCGTAAAGCCCATTGAGTTTGTTCAAGAAATTGGAAAAATTAGCGATGAATCAAATTACTTGTAACAACTGTCAAAGATGACGGAATAACTGATTGATTGTTAATTCAGGTAGTGACTGACACCCAACAGGTATTAAGCTATACGGCTAAGCATTACGTCCTTAGATGCAAGGCCCTCTTTGATGCAAATAATTTTTGCTCGCACGGTATATTCCCTATTACTAGAATGGTATCTTATCCCGTAGGGATAATATACACTAGCTTGCATTAGATCTATGATTATGCCAAATATTTTGTCGTTTCATTTAATAACCCACAAAACGTTATCATCTATAATATCCCAAGAGCTTTGATAACTGCGTTGCTTCAAAATGATGAGTTATTATCAATGCTTGAGGAGGAAGATGCGGTTTAAAACCTTTAAGGTGAGAGTATCAACATGCTTGCCAACCTATAACCTATTTCGCGTAGATTTATTTATGTTTTCTAGCTTTTATAGAAAATTTAAAGAAAATTAGTATCGACTTGATATTCTATAGGTAATAATTGACATATTTAATAAATATCAAGGAATTTGATAACTTATTTTAGGAGAATTGGAGGTATAGCGAAAAATATCGGGTAAGATTTTTATTAACATTATTATGTCATTGTCACTCATTGTTCTTTCACTATACAATTCTCCCAAAATTAGCAATGAAATAAATTGATATTTTTGTAATATATCAGATACTACCTAAATAATGTACCGACGATATTGATTTTCTTTAAATGTTAGTTATTAAAATAATAAACTCAAAAAATCAACGCAAAATAGGTTATAGGTTGGCAATAGATTGAATGACGTTGAGAATTCAACCTTAAGAGCAAACGCTAGTGTTTTTAGATCAATATTTCGTTAAAAATAAATGTGGAAAATAAAAGAAATCAGGAGTTTATAAACTAAAACGAGATGAATGCAATATATAGGATAAACGGGACGAAACTTTGAAACTAGTTTAGAAAAAAGAAAAGAACATCTAATTTTGCGAATCATTTTTTAGACACAAACCACGTTTTTTTCGATATTAACAACTTACAAATATTACATAAAGAACAAAAAGGTCATAAATTAGATATATTATTAGAAAACATCGAAATTTACAAACATAAAAAAGACCACAATGTCAAGCTTTTAAATACACAATTTTCAGAATTTCAGAAAAAACAGATTTCGGAAATTATTATAATTTTCATCTGGCATGTTTACCATTTAGATTTTATAAACATTAGCCAGCCTGTCCCTTATAATTAGGACGGTTGTAAAATACCATTGTGTACCAAACAATATTATACTTTAGGTAGATCCAATAATTTTATGACTCTGTTAACCTATATACAGGGTGTCTCAAAAGAATGGAATATCGCAAATATCTCCTTAATCAATGCATTGTCATAAAAACGCTCGGACACGTCGATTTTATTTTTTACATATTTCAAAAATATTTGTTTCTATACAGGTTGTCCCACAAAAGATTGGGACACGACAACTTCGTTTTTTCAAATGAAACGCCACAATTTTTTTAACATTTTTGTGTTTTACGGGAAATTCTATACAGATTCCCTGTAACATAGTATGATGGCAAATATAATACAAGGTGTAAAAAATTACTTTAAACAAAATTGAAGATACGTGTTTTTAGTCTAATTCCTCGCTAAAAGTTACTCCTGTTCAAGTACCAGTAAATCGAGATGAGTTTTAATTCTTTCTATTTTCGTGTCTCACGCTTGTCAATCAATTGATATAAGTTTAAATTGTAATATTTACAAAAAGTAGCGATATTATTACTGCACATTATGGGTTATTTAACCGATAATGAGCGAACCGAAATATTAATATTGAGGGGCAGCGGCGACCGAAAACGAAGTCAACAAAAGTTTGTTATTTGTTTAATGAAAAATATCCGAACCGGCAGATTACTCAGTCGACGCTAAGCAAAATTGTACAAAAATTTTCAACATATGGAAATGTTAAGAATCTACCAAAATCGGGGCGAAGAAACTCCTTAACTGATGATAAAAAACTAGATTTGTCTTTATCCATCTATGAAAATCCCCACTCCTCACTTAATTTATTATCAAGAAACAATGAATCGCATAGAAGTTCAATCTACAGATTTTTTAAAAGAGAAAAATTTTACCCGTATAAAGTGAATTACGTGCAAAAGCTTTTCGATAATGATCCAGTGCGACGCCTGAATTTTTGTGAGCACATGATGAAATTGTGTGATCAAAATCCAAATCTCTTAGAAGGCTATTTACCGATGAAGCAACTTTTTGTCTTAATGGAAACGTTAATAAGCAAAATTATCGTTATTGGGCTCACAATATCGGCAGAAAGTAAATGTTTGGATAGGGATCATTAACAACAGGATGTTGGGACCTTATTTTTTTCAACAAACACTAACGGCCGAGAGATATTTGGATTTTCTAACATTTGAATTAATTCCTTCTCTGGCAGTTATTTTCCCAAATGATCACGATCCAGATATTCCTGGACAACAGATATGGCTACAGCAAGACGGTGCCCCGCCTCATTATGGGCATGCAGTTCGGGAATATCTGAACACAATCTTTCCCAACAGGTGGATTGGAAGGAGCGGGGCAGTGGAGTGGCCGCCTAGATTACCCGACCTTACCCCACTAGACTATTTTGCTTGGGAATACTTAAAAGAAAGGGTATATCAACACCAACCGCAGAATATCGACGATCTGATTCGCCAAGTAACGAGGAACCTATCGCCAGAAATCGTACAACATACCGTACAACATTTCTATGAGAGATTAGGATGTTGCCAAATAGTCCACGGGGGCCATTTCGAACATCTGCTAAAGCCGAATGCTTTGTTTCACTAGTTTAAATATAATTTTCAAACTTATTTTTTAAATTTTGTTTAAAGTAAATTTTTACACCTTGTATTATATTTGCCATCATCATCACGGCTTAACGCCAAAATTTTTAAATAAAAATTAGTGACAAATAACAAACTATACTTTTCGTTTCATTTTATATAGTTAATATTTCGTTAGTTAGAAGGAATATAACTTCCAAAACCATAAAGTAAACAAAACAAACAACTGATCTAATTTTGGCGATTCTGCAATTTCCTAGGTTCACGGCATCCCTTTGACGGTAGTGGGGGAACAGTGATCATTTGCCAATCGAACACAGGTCAGATCAGTTAGAATCATCGATCCGGATCGATCTAAACCAGCGAATCGAACACGCCTTAGGTGACCCATAGACCCGTACAGCTTATGTCGTCCGCAAACAAAAGTTGAATGTTATGGGTGAAAAAATACGTCACGGCTCGCCGATCATACAATTATACTTATTATTTAATTGTTTTTTAAAAGTTGCCAATTTTTAATTTTTCTGATATTTTTTAAGATTGTTATATTTTATTATTCCGTCATATAAAAGCGATTTTTTCCGAAATTACTTTTTACTGGTATAGTTTGATAATTTATACAACGTCTGGTGTTATGATCATGTAATGTCTTATTCTCCTGAAGTGTTATGTTTGATTTTTTTTCTTTTGAAATAATAGAGTGAATTAGAATACAAATTTTTAATTTATAAATGTTTTGAACGTGTAAATACCCTTTCGGTCTATATAGATTAACAGTTGGTTCTAAATGTGGTAATTTGTGTATACATTTAATATCTTAATTTTGCAATTTTTGTAATGGTTTTAAGTTTGATAAACAAGCAGATCCCCATGCAGAAGCTAAGTATTGTAATTTTGAATATATTAATGAAAAATATATATTTTTTAAGTATTTCAAAGGAATGAAATATCTAACTCTGTACAAAACAGATACCAAAAAGAAGATATCGAGTTGATAATATACTGGATATGGCATTTCCAATTTAAATTTTCGTCTAAAACTAATCCTAAAAATTTTGTCGTTTTTGAATATTGAATATTTTCATTATTAAATGTTAAGGGGCTAATGATGGAATTTATTTTATTTTTAGTTATAAACATAAAAGAAGATTTTGTAAAATTTAATGTAAGTTTATTTGATTGAAGCCAAGAAAGAAGTATTTTTAAATCATTATTAATATCAAAATACATTTCTGCAAGAGTTTCAGCAAAATAAATAATTGTCGTATCATCTGAAAATACCTTTATATTGCCCTTTAAGTTCAATTTGGAAACGGAATTAATGTAAATTAAGAATAATAACGGACCTAATCCTAATATTGATCCTTGTGGAACTCCACATATTATTTTTTTTTTTATTTATTAGTCTTTCCTTCTTTAGCGACATCATGTAAGTAAATTCCAGAACCGGAACGACGTCGTTTTTGTTGTTACGTTTTCTCTGTGGATTTCTTGTTGTATTCTTTGCTATTGTGGATGTAAAAAGCAAACACTAGTGACGCATTCGCAATTTCGTTTTTTAAGCAATATTTCGTTACTTAGGTTTGCCGGATTGAGATAAGATTTCTGTGGGATGGCGAATGATTTTGGACGAGATGTACATGTATTGCAACAAGTTACCTCAATGTATTGTTCGCCATGTAAAATCTGTGACAAATCAACACTTTTTCCTGGAATTGCATTAAGAGTGATACTGGAACCCATCACTGCCTGAAGCGCTGGTAAAATGAAAAATGTTGGCAATACGGAGAAATCTTCATCGCTCTCGTATAAGAACTTGAGCTCATTGGGCTGTACGAGCGATGATCCAACTAAAAAGGGATTTATTTAAATTTGATTTAGATCTGTTAAAATTGTGTATAAAAAAATGGTGATTTATTATTATAATAGGCACAATAAAAACAACAAGACAGAGAGATGAATTTTCGTAAACGGCATAAAGTAAAAAAATATACAGTGACCCATATCGAATACTTTTTTTATTATTGATATCTTGGAAAACTTTATTCTTGATTGATAAAAGTTTCTGCGTCCGCTAAAACTAAAAAAGCGCTCATTAAAATAGAAAAAAAAATGTAGAGCAGACGAGGGAGATTCTATTTTTTTAAAGTTGCTCAAGAGTAAAGTACTCTTATTTTCCGTTTCAGATAAAATTGTCACTTGGAAAAGTTGTTTAGAATTAAAATTCATGTCCAAATGCTAAGTCACGGCTTTCAATTCAAGAAACAAAAAAATACTTATTTTTATTTTTAAGATATATATTTTGTTATTCCGTTATTCCGTCATATAAAAGCGATGTTTTTCCGAAATTACTTTTTACTGGGATAATTTGATGATTTATACAATGTCTGTGTTATGATAATGTAATGTCTTATTCTCCTGAAGTGTTGTTTTTTTTTTCTTTTAAAATAATCGAGTAAATTAAATGCAAATTTTTAATTTATAAATGTTCTGAACGTGTAAATACCTTTCGGTCTATATAGATTAACGGTTGGTTCTAAATGTGGTAATTTGTGTACGCATTTAATAACTTTGTTATGCACTTTTTGTAATGGTTTTAAGTTTGATAAACAAGCAGATCCCCATACAGAAGCTAAGTATTGTAATTTTGAATATATCAATGAAAAATATATATTTTTTAAGTATTTCAAAGGAATGTAATATCTAGCTCAAAACAGATACCAAAGGCGATATTAAGTTTATAATATAGTGGATATGGCCTTTACAATTTAAATTTTCGTCTAAAACTAATCCTATAAATTTTATCGTTTTTGATTATTGAACATTTTCATTATTAAATGTTAAGGGGTTAATGATGGAATTTATTTTATTTTTAGTTATAAACATAAAAGATTTTTTTGTAAAATTTAACGTAAGTTTATTTGATTGAAGCCAAGAAAGAAGTATTTTTAAATCCTTATTAATATGAAATATACATTTCTGCGAAAGTTTCAGCAAAATAAATAATTGTATCATCTGCAAATAGCTTTATATTACCCTTTAAGTTCAATTTGGAAACGGAATTAACGTAAATTAAGAATAATAAATGGACCTAATATTGATCATTGTCAAACTCCACATATTACTTTTTTTTCCGAACTTTTTCCCCCAATTTAAAGAAATTGTTTACGATAGCTTAAATAACTTTGAAGTAGCTTGTGTGAATTTCCCCTTATTCCAATACTGTATAATTTTCTTAATAAAATATCATGGTTTACGGTATCAAAAGCCTTACATAGATCTAAGGATAGTAAACAGCATTTTTTACTGCTGTCGACATTAACTTGAATATTTGTTATGATATCTCCTACACCTATTTCTGCATCCTTAAATTTTGGCTTTCTAGAAAGTCACATAATTTATTATTTATTATTTTTTCTAATATTTTAGAAAATATTGGTAAAACAGATATTGGGCGATAATTGCTTCATTTATATCTTTTGTCAGTTATAAATACAGGTGTTACTTCAGCAATTTTAATTTTTTCTGGAAAAATACTTGTTTATAAATATAATTTAGTTAAATGAAAAAAAGTTGGAGTAATTTAATTTTTTTAAACACTTTACAATTTTAATATTATCTTACCCTGTTTACTTTAAGAATACTAGTCAAATTTTAAATTTCTCGTTATATCTAATTTTTCTTAAACCATTCAAAAAAAATATAACAAAATCAGTTTATTTTTGGAGCAATTAGATTTAAACCAAAAATAATGTTAGACGATATATCCAGGATCTTCTTAAATGACTTTAAAAATGTCTGGGCTTCCTAATTACAAAAATTAATTTAAGTAGCTTTCAGTCAGTTTTTTTTGGATGTTGATGACATTGACTTTGATATAATAATGTATAATTACGTATTGTTGGATGCAAATCCGTTAGCTTACCTGCTAATGCATACAAAATTGTATCCTTGTTGGAGAATTCAAAAACATCCCCGGGCTCGTCGGACTCTTGACTTCCCTCAGATGTTCCGCCTTTAAGACCTTCCAATGATTGAATTAAAGCCCCAGTAGCCTCTTGAATGGTGCTAAAATAAACAAAAGTGATATATGATTTTGTATCCCCACCAACCCAACAGCCCTTTTATTTTTCACCGTAGGCTAAATAAAAACAAACAATTTGAAATAATTGTTGAATTTTTAAATGCAATAATTTGTTAACTACATGAAATGGAAAATACGTAAAATAAATCACTTATAAGGATACCATTACTGGAATAATTATTCTCGTCATGGCAGTTAGGTATAGTTATGTGGATTCAAGCCGGATATTAATAATTTGGACCTTATGCATTTATTCCATTTATTTTTAATGGAATTTGAAACATTCTAGTGTAAAATAACATATACCTAGGGCTCCCTCATAAAAGCAGGTAAAGTATTTTTCACAACAAATGGTTGACTCCGTTTAACTACCTGGGACGTTTTGCAAGACCTCGGCCATAAAAATGCAAATAAACTGCCGGTCAGGGTCGGATTATAATTTGTAATTATAGCAGGTAATATATTTTATAGGTATAGGTATTATTTATTTAGGATATTTCATGTCATTAAATAATATATTATTTAAAACGAATTAAATATCTAAAGTCCTACCCTATAGTGTATTTGCTTGTTGATTGTGGGGGGAATGGGATTAAACCGGTAGTTTTATTGCAGTCAATAAGTCGATACCATTTAGGGTAAAAAACACTTTAGCAAATAAATGATACTTCTATTTATTTTATAAATTATTTAAAAAATATTTCTCTTTCAACAATTGAAGTACTTTTACCTGTTACTGCATACCAAAGTATGTACAAATATCCTCTACGTGTGTCCAGAAAAGTATGCAACATATGGGAAAGTTTTTTTTATCACCGATTTCTCAGAAAAAATTTTTCTTTATAATAATTGGTGCATTCCTTAAAACTATAAATGCATAATATATCACCTGAGGTTAATAGTAGGGGAGCAAATGCCATTTTTTCGAAATTGCCTTAAGAGTAAAGTACCTTAATTATTCGAAATACAGCAAAATTTTATATGGAAATGTATTTGCAAATTAAAAACTTGGTCGAAATACGAAATTTGAGTTAGGAGTGTAAATTTTTTATTTTTTTTATATGCCTTTCTTTAAAATAAGTTTTTGGACTTCAGCGCATTGGGTGAAAATGACAAATAAATTATTAATTATTTCCAGTAATATGAATAGAGTTGGATTCTATCATAATTTTGTTTAGAACATAAGTTTGCTAAAATGTGTTTAAGTAGGCGTGCAACCAACAACTCCTATCATCTAGGAGTTATTGGTGCAACACGCTAATATCTGAACCAACTCGTAACATTGAAAGGTTTTAAAAAGTTTGCAACTACTTAATCCATTTTTATTATAAACCCACATTTAAGTTATTTAATAAATATATTAAAATTGCGTAAACAAAAAATCGACCAGAGGTGTACCGTTTAGGGGAAAATAGAGATTAACCAAAAAAAAAAATTGTGACACCTAACATTTCCATATAAAGTTTTGCAGTATTTCTAATGCACCAACTTTTATAAAGAATAAAATTTTCTGAGAAATCGGTGATAAAAACTTTCCCATATGTTGCATAATTTCTTGGACTGTATATCGTCACCTTAGAGTTATACTGTTGTATGTCGCATTTTTTCTGAAATTGACTTTTTGGTGTTAACAAGTTGTATGTACCTCAAACTTGCCTTCCAGAGAATTACAATGTTGTATGTTACACCATATGTCATTGGCAACCATAAATACATTGTTGTATCAACGTGAATTGCGATTTTTAGAGTCTCATAGTTGTATATGTGTCACATACACCTTTGTAATTTTATATTTTATTCCTATGGTCACAAATAATACACATACAACTTTGTTTTTATTTGGTTGGGTCGTTGAGTTAGTGTGCTAGTGGATTCCTGAGGTGGATAAGGCATACTATATGGCTATACTTCCCAAAAATGATAATGCCTAACATATTTATTTCTCTAGTTCTGGATTATATTCTTATTTGTAGTTATTTTGTTTTTTTGTAACGTTACAGAGTTGTATGTTTTCATAATTAATAAAAAAATAGAGTTACATAATTGTATGTGTTTTTTTTTAGTGCCCAAAATATAGAAAAAACAATGTATATGTGTATATTTTTTCTAAAAAACCGTAATAATTATAATGGAACTAACTAAGTACAAATTTTCTCAAGTGTAGGTCTGTCCAAAAAGCCAATTTTTCATAACGCTTTTTCTCAAAACTTGGTTTACTGCACATACCACAGTATAACTCTAAGGTGACGATATGATAAAATATAAAAAAATAAAATATTTTTTATTGTCTCTCGCCTAAAATTCCATTAATTCCATTCATTAATAATAACAAATTTACAGCCTAGGCTTTTTGCAAAGGCTTCTTTTAAATATCAAAGAAACTAAAAGTCTTCCTCCACAATTCTTTTAAATATCAAAGAAACTAAAAGTCTTCCTCCACAAAATTTAATAGAACAAAAATTTGTTCAGACGTCTCTACATGTTTCGAATGTAGAAACGTTTATCATCAGGAGACAGAAAAATGTATTGCTGATGGTTTTAGCAGAAGAGAAAATGATAAGTGGTATAAAACCTTAACGGAGCTTTTATGGAATTAAAAATTTGTGTGTCGAAATGCCATAATGTGAAGAAAAATAGAAATAAGTTAAAACATACTGAGTATGTGAAAAAGTCAGTTAAAAACTCAGACTAGTGCTTGGTCTGAGGTTAAAAAGGTCTAAAACAACCAAATAAACCGGGGAAAAAAAAAAAAAACACTTTTAAATAGAAGATGTCAAAAGGTTTTTTTTTTATATATAAGTATGTATGTAAGACATTGTAAAACATACATAGACATGTCATATGATAGAATGTTCTCTATAAATAGAGTGAGTCGCACACTCGGCGTGAAAGTACGTTTATAAATGAGTGGTCTATCGTTGCATTGAACACCAGGAATACTGACTTATCAATATTTGTTTTTCCATACCTTAAAGTTCCAGCATTGTTCATATCAGTGACTTTTTCCCAGTTTTTTCTAACATTCTCAATGGTGACATTCTCTCTAATGGAAGTTCTTAAGAGGGCTCCATTAGATCTAACTATAGTACACTTGCCTGCCCAGCCTGCTGCCGATTCAATCATGGAGCCATTTTCTTGACAAGTGTCGTGAGATAAGTAAGCCTAAAAAAAAACAATCAATGGGTTCAATATTTAATAACTTTTTCTCTTTTATTTCACCAGTTTGTGATTACATTTAGTGAGATAATTTTGTAATATTTTAACAATTGCATTAACAAAAAACATGTTAAAAATAAGTTCTGATAATTGTTTTTTTTATAATCTAAATAACTAACATTAGCTTTCCTTGTAGTTCTGAAGATGGTTGTAAAATAAACCGAAACGTAAACAAATATAAAGAATTTCTATTAAAAATTGACCTAAAACCGAGGAAAAAGTTATTATAAAATTCCTTATTCTTTCTCGAGGAATTAACTTTCAAAATGTCTTTATTCTTAACTAACTTTTACAGTTCATTACGTGGAAAGTGACAACATAATATAAGTAGAAAATAATAACCATTAAAAAAAAGTGGAGGTTAATCCACTTTAATTTATTAATAAAATCAATTAAAAAAATAGTATAAACAATTTAATTTAGTAAATATATCTCTTTAATTGTTTTTTAAAAGTTGCCAATTTTTTAATTTTTCTGATATTTTATTATTCCGCCATATACAGTGTGTCCCGCTTTTCATGAATACACACTAATATCTCAGTTATTAATAATGCGATTTTCTTCAAATTTTGGTGGTGATTGTATGTTAGAAAAATTAAGTATTTGGCATAGTGAACACTTCTATGCATCATAGGCGTGCGGTCTTGGGGGGTAAAAAAGGGTTGATTTTTTGAGAAAAGTATATTAGGGCTTATTTTAAATAATTTTTTCTATCAGATTTAGAATCAGCATCCCAAAAAACCCCCTTAATTAATATTTTCAAAATCTCAAGAGCTGATTTTAGCAGTAAAAAAATAATTTTTTAATTTGGCACTTTTTTTTTAATAGGTTGTTTATTTCTAACTTTTTGGTTTTAATGCCTATTACGTTTCAAACGCCTCCATATCATTTCGTTGAATTCAGTATCCTCGCAACTACTATGATTAAGTTTTTTTTTCGAAATTTTGCTAAGATACGCGCGCTGTGTTACTGTTGCCGGCCTGTGTTGTTTTTGAGCAAATCGCAGAGTGCCTTGAAACAAAAGTTTTTGTTTGGCATTTAGTAATTCGTATGAACTGTCAATAAGTCTGTGCAATAAGTCAAGCACTCTTACTTAACTGTTAAGAAGATGGCACAAAACCGAAGAGTAGTTCTTACAATTGTAGAAAAAGTAGAAATTATCCGCTTATTTGGTAATAATGAAAGATCCTCGCGTCAGGTTAGTGAAATATTCAATGAAAGGCATCATGATCGAGCACCAATTTCTCACAATACTGCTGCCAAAATCAACAGATTGTTCGCAAGTAGGTACAGGAGCGTTTTTCAAGAGAAGACCAAGGAGGTACAATTTAAATCAAAGACGCTATCCAGATGACGAACGTATCTTAGCAGAATTTAGAAACATCCCATATGGTAGTATAAGATCAGTGGCGAGAATCCTGAATTTAACGAAAAACAAAGTATGGAGGTATTTGAAACGCAATAGGATTAGGGCATTTAAACCAAAATTTCTACATACTCTGTTAAATGGTGATTTTGAACAACGCGACGGTTTGAATCTTGCTTATGGTTGCAAGGTAACTATCTTAACGATAGAACTAAAGAACATAATGTTTACTGACGAGGCAACGTTTACTACAAACGGTGTGGTACCTATCTAGTCAAAATTGTAGGTTTTGGGCAGCCGAAAATCCGAATTGGGTAATTAACTCTAAAAACCAGTACAGTGAAAAAGTTAACGTATGGTGTGGCACACTTAACGAACGAATTGTTGGCTCTTTTTTCCTGGATAACCTGAATGGAGAAAATTTTCTGCATTTTTTACAAAGTGATTTTTATGATTTTCTCATGGAATCGCCTTTAGCACAGAGAGAAAACTTATACTTTCAATTAGATGGTGCCCCCGCACATAATTCTCTGATAGTTAGGAACTTTCTAAATGTAAACTTTCCCATGAAGTGGATAGGTAGAAATTCTCCTTTAGAACCATGGCCCCCCATCGCCGGATATTACCCCTTGTGACTTTTATCTGTGGGGGTACTTGAAAAACAAAGCGTATGAGGCAGCGTAATAGACAGGAGCTTTGCATTAGAATTAGGCAAGCGTGTCAGGAAATTACTCCCCAAACTTTAAGAAAAGTGAATTTACGTTTAAGAAGAACTGTTGAAAAGTGTATTGTTTTAGAAGGTAGTTATGTTGAAAATAAAGAAATCTAAAATAATATAATTTGTAATTTTGATATCATAGTTTTGAATAAAGGAGTTATTAAAACAGTACCAAATTAAAAAATATTTTTTTTACTGCTAAAATCAGCTCTTGAGATTTTGAATATATTAATTAAGGGGTTTTTTGGGATGCTGATTCTAAATCTGATATGAAAAATTATTAAAAATAAGCCCTAATATACTTTTCTCAAAAAATCAACCCTTTTTTACCCCCCAAGACCGCACGCCTATGATGCATAAAAGTGTTCACTATGTCAAATACTTCATTTTTCTAGCATACAATCACCACCAAAATTTAAAGAAAATCGCATTATTAATAACTGATATGTCAGGGTGTATTCGTGAAAAGCGGGACACACTGTATAAGCGATTTTTTTCCGAAATTACTTTTTACTGGTACCTATAGTTTGATAATTTATACAACGTCTGGTGTTATGATCATGTAATGTCTTATTCTCCTGAAGTGTTATGTTTGATTTTTTTTTTTCTTTTAAAATAATAGAGTGAATTATAATACAAATTTATAAATGTTTTGAACGCGTAAATACCCTTTCGGTCTATATAGATTTTTTGTAATGGTTTTAAGTTTGATAAACAAGCAGATCCCCAGTATTGTTATTTTGAATATATTAATCAAAAATATACAGGGTGTTAATTAATGTCATGCAGATATTTCAGGGGATGATAGTACTCGTCAAAATAAGAAAAAAATGCAAATATATGCATGGTCCAAAACGCGTTATTTTCGTTATACAGGGTGGCAAAGTTTAATTTTTTTTTCTCGTATTTTGCGTTTCCTCTCTTATATTCTGCGATAATTGTTTCAAACTTGGAACATTAACCCTTTTTTAAAATCTCTACAATAAAGTATCAAAATTGCCGGTCGCAGTATACAGGGTGTTACATTTTCTTGAATCGGCTACAATTTTATCTTTCAGAACTTTTTTTTTTTGGCTCCCTGTATGAATTCCGGTATGAAATTTGAACTCTCTGTTCCTTTGTTTAGCGTTCTGGTATCTTGCACTATTCTCGTATCTGTGACCGTTTTCAATTTATTTGCAAAAATATCCATCGATGGAAATTAAGTGTAGGCGAAATAACGCAATAATAAATGAGAAAAAAAAATAGAGTGTCTGTCAGTCCATGAGGCGAAGACTTGATTCGTGCATTTTAGCAAGAGGCGGACATTTTCAACAGTTTTTATAATTTTGTTTTATTTGATTAACTGATAAATTGTTTTGATACACAGCTTTTTACTCTGCGTTATTTCGCCGACACTTAATTTCCATCGATGGCTATTTTTGCAAATAAATCGAAAACGGTCACAGATACGAATATAGTGCAAGAGACCAGAAAGCTAAACAAAGGAACAGAGAGTTCAAATTTCATACCGGAATTCATACAGGGAGCCAAAAAAAGTTCTGAAAGATAAAATTGTAGCCGATTCAAGAAAATGTAACACTCTGTATACTGCTACCGACAATTTTGATACTTTATTGTAGAGATTAAAAAAAAAGGGTTGATGTTCCAAATTTGAAACAATTATCACAGAATATAAAAGAGAAAACGCAAAATACGAGAAAAAAAATTGAAACTTTGCCACCCTGTATAACGAAAATAACGCGGTTTGGACCATGCATATATATTTGCATTTTTTTCTTATTTTGACGAGTACTATCACCCCCTAAAATATCTGCATGACATTAATTAACACCCTGTATATTTTTATATTTATATATTTAAAAGGAATATGAAATATCTAGCTCTGTACAAAACAGATACCAAAGGAGATATCGAGTTGATAAATAATATACTGGATATGGCATTTTCAATTTAAATTTTCGTCTAAAACTAATCCTAAAAAATTTGTCGTTTGTGAATATTGAATATTTTCATTATAAAATGTTAAAATTAAATTTTATTCTTAGTTATAAACATAAAAGAATATTTTATAAAATTTAACGTAAGTTTGTTTGAATTGCGTCTTATTCCTCTTTCTGTTAATGCCAACCTTAGCTCTTGTCGTTTGTGGTAGCACATGACGACGACGAACAGCTTCTTGATATTCGTCCCAGAAATGTTCAACAACTTCGATTATCTTGTACCGACATCGATATGAAGTTAGACATAATATCCACATTTTAAAAATAGAGTAAATTAAACTGATTTTATTTAAAATGTGCAACTCTTAAAATAAATGATATAATGACTTGATTCAAAGTACAAAATGTTGGGAATATATCTAAGATTGTAGCAAATAGTTTTTAAACAAAATTATCCACCTGAATTTTTCCACAGGGTGTTTTGAAATTATGATTAAAAACAGCATTTTAATTTACCCCTGGATTTAAAATTAAAAAAAGAATCATTAAAATCTTAACGACTTATTTAGTATAAATTGCGATGGACAAATTCATAGTTTTTATTAAAAAATTAAGAAGTTTACTACCGATTTTTAAAAACATAAAATTTTTTTAAAATGTAAGGCATATGGAAATATTATATTACGCGTTAGTTAAAACTCATTTAAATTACGGAATTTTAGGTTGGGGAGGAATAAATAGAACTTTAGTTAAAAAATTAGAAATATTACAAAAAATGTTTCTAAAAATTATATTCAATAAAGATTATCTTTATCCTTTAAAAAAATTATATTTAGAGACAAAAAAGTTGAACATAAGACAACTTTACATTTAAAACATCTTAATATACAGGGTGTTAATTAATGTCATGCAGATATTTCAGGGGGTGATAGTACTCGTCAATATAAGAAGAAAATGCAAATATATGCATGGTCTAAAACGCGTTATTTTCGTTATACAGGGTGGCAAAGTTTCAATTTTTTTCTCGTATTTTGCGTTTTCTCTCTTATATTCTGCGATAATTGTTTCAAATTTGGAAAATCAACCCTTTTTTAAAGTCTTTACAACGCTTTACAATAAAGTATCAAAATCGTCGGTCGCAGTATACAGGGTGTTACATTTTCTTAAATCGGCTACACTTTTATCTTTCAGAACTCTTTTTCTGTTCTCTGTTATTCTGTTTCTTAAATCCTCTTTTGTCTGGACTGGGGTCTGATACACTAATGCTTTCAGGTGTCCCCAGAAAAAGAAATCCAGGCTATTCAGGTCTGGGGATCTAGGGGGCCATGGCTGAGGCCCCCTCGACCTATCCAACGGTTGTTAAAAATTTGATTGAGAAAGTTTCTCACCTCTATTCTATGCTGAAGTGCGGTGGTGCAGCATCGTGTATGAACCATATTTGGTGTCTGACAAGAATTGGTACCTCTTCTAGCAGCCCTGGGAGTTCCTCTTCAAGAAATTGACGATAATATTGTCCGTTTAGCCGTTTATTATTGCGTTATTTCGAATACACCTAATTTCCATCGATGGCTATTTTTGCAAATAAATCGAAGACGGTCACAGATACGAGAATAGTGCAGGAGACCAGAACGCTAAACAAAGGAACGGAGAGTTCAAATTTTATACCGGAATTTATACAGGGAGCCAAAAAAAAAGTTCTGAAAGATAAAATTGTAGCCGATTCAAGAAAATGTAACACCCTGTAAACTGCGACCGATAATTTTGATACTTTATTGTAGAGATTTAAAAAAAGGGTTGATGTTCCAAATTTGAAATAATTATCGCAAAATATAAGAGAGAAAACGCAAAATAAGAAAAAAAAATTGAAACTTTGCCACCCTGTATAACGAAAACAACGCGTTTTAGACCATGCATATATTTGCATTTTTTTCTTATATTGACGAGTACTATCACCCCCTGAAATATCTGCATGACATTAATTAACACCCTGTATATATTTAAAAATAAAAACTTTATACAATTTAAAAACCATAATCATAATACACGTCGTAAAAATGAAATAATGGAATTTCAAATAATTATGTTTTTATTTAAACGATTATTTACCAACAAAAATTAAAAAATTGATTTCATTAAAAAAATTTTAAGTCGAAATAAAAACATGGATATTAAAAACAGACAATTTGAAAATATTTTTAGAAATGCTTTAATTAATTAATATTTTTCTGAATAATTTATATAAGTAATATTTTTTACTTAAAAATTATAAATTAATAATATTATTATAGGGAATATATTTCTTCAAAAAAGCTGCGTTTATACTATAAATTAACATTTTTACTTAAGGCGGGCGGACACACTGGAGAAATAGGTTTCATGAAACTTGTTGCTGAAACAAGTTACGTAAAACTTTTTTTTTATGTCAATGTGAAATTTGTATGCGAAACAATTTCCAGTCGTTTGTTTCACAAACACCAGTGTGTTCCGTCTCATTTAAATGTATGGGTTGTGTGGCACTGAAACAAGTTTCCTGTTTCTTGCAACGAATTTCACGAAACTAATTTCTCCAGTGTGTCACCCGCCTTAAAACTTGATTTTTAATGCATATTTATGATTTATGATTTTACATATACTAAAACAAAAAATAAGATTTGCCCCTAACAAGCTCAGCTTCAGGGGATTGAAGAATAAGTTTATAGAAGACAACATAAACATATTTATTATATTAGTAAATTTTAAATAAACTTATTATTATTATTATTATTATCTACTTTACCGAAACTATTGAGAGTGGCGGAATTGTATGTAGTAAATAATTCTACATTATATCAAATGTGACTTACAACTACTGGTGCAATATATTCTGGATTCAATTCGTTGTAAAGATCTGGCGGCAAAATGTCTTCCGTAAGTCGACTGGCAGCAGTGGGAACTATGACATTACAATAAACATTGTTCCTCGCGCCTTCAATGGCTATAGTCTTAGCTAAGCCCACCAGACCCAACTTGGCAGCTGAGTAATTAGCTTGGCCGAAATTACCTATAAAAAATTAGTATTATTTAGGAAACCCAATCACTCAATTTATTCAATAAATTTATACAAAACTAGTAAAGCGCCCTTAGTAGTAGATTCGAATAAATATAGAGCGAATGAGGGCAGGCAATGAAATGACACAGTTTCCTTCATTGCCTGCCCTCATTCCCGCTATACTTATTCGAATTTATACAAAGCTTTAACAACTTTTAATCCGATTTTTTTCAGTTTTTCTGGATGTGGGAATTGCCTATCCTATGTATACTGTATACTGTATACACTAAAAAAATATTTTTTAATACTTAACGTACATACTATATATTAATATTTTTTTTTGTAAATGGTTATATAATGTATTTTTTTTTTTTTTTTGAATAATTTCGATGGAGTTATTAATAGTTACTAAACATGGTTTTTATTATTTGTGAATTTATATGTAGATTTGGTGTTATATTCTCTGTAATAAACTTTTTTAAGTTGGTTGAGAATAATAAAAAAAAAAGTTAAGTTATATCTATGGTTTCTAACTAAATTGGTTGCTTAAGTCGGATTCATCGCGGACTACTAGTAGTCATAAATGGGACAAAACACCGTTTTTCTTCCTTTGGACCTACAATAATTGTATCTACTTACCATACAACCCAGAATTTGACGCTGTCATAACAATGCGACCAAATCCTTGCTTTTTCATTATTGGAAAAGCTGCTTGTGTCGTTTTAAAGCTTCCCTTCAAATGAACAGCATGAACTAAGTCTAAAAGAACGATATAATTATAAGAAATTTAAGTTATAAGAACTAATAACTAACAGTGAAATTTAACAAACTGATAAGTTCCTTAACTAACTGATACAATCATTGGTAAATAAGGCCGTTAGCCTTTCAACCATCAGTGGAAAAAACAGAGGCAAAAACATCAAAAGATTCTGCCTAACAATTTAAAGAATTGGGTAGTTATATTATTTTAGTAGGTATTTTATATGGCAAAATTATTGACCTAGAGTAGGCCGATGGAAAAAATTAATAATAATATACACACTATGTTATGTGTAGGAAAAGACAATAACAGACATGTCTATGTGTATTGGTATCTATACTAGTACAGTGTTTCATTAAGCATAGAAACTTGGGGGAACAAATTTAACTGAGAAAATTTTGGAAACTATTTTTAAGCTCCGCATTTCGCCGCAAGGGAGCACAATTAAAAATTAATTTTTAAAATTTTAAATTTCTCCTTAAATTCCCATATTAAGGTATATCCCTGGTTACATCATTAGAAAGTTTAGACAATTCTGCATCATTTTGGTTTAAGGCACATTGGCGTACCGACCTTGATAAGAGTGGGGGAAGCTATTGAAAGTGTAATCATTAAAATCGCTGTAACTTCTAAACGACTTATCCGATTTACCGAAATTTAAGCTTGTTTGGAAGAGAAAGGTAAGTACTTTTAATTGTCATATCCAGCGAAACACGATAGTTTCTAATAAAATTACTAGAGGGCGCAATTTGTAATAATAACATTTTTTTGATTTTATCCCGAAAATTCAAATCATAGGGTATAACTAATAACTATGACATCATAATCGGAAAGTAAATTAAATTTGCAAGAAAAAATGTAAATACCGCAGTTTGATATCTTTGTTCGTTTCAGAGTTATTGCCAAAATAATAATTTTTACCACTTTAATCAAAGAAATTATTGTTTTTATAGTACCATAGGTATATAGGTTGGATTAGTAATAATAAGTTTTCATTTGTGATTTTCCATGCCTCCCTTTACACTTTATCTAGGCTTAGGACTAGTCCAAATTACATAAAAGATAAAATTTGGAGTGTTAAAATAATCATGGAAAACTTTTTAACAAAACAATCGAAAGACTTTATGAAGGTTAAAAATTACTTCCATTTTGCAAAATAAAACTATCATTCTTCTTCTAGAGCTAGAAATAGCTACTTCAATGTCAGCGTCGCGTGTCGTCCCCAGAAATAAAAATCTAACACAGTTAAACCTGGGGATCAAGTGGTTCTTTAATAAAAGTGTTAAAAATTATTATTTTGATGATTACTTTGAAACGAACAAAGATATCGAACTGCGGTCTTCGCATTTTTTCTTGCAAATTTAATCTACTTTCCGATTATGATGTCATAGTTATACCGTATGATTTGAATTTTCGGAATAAAATCAAAAAAACTGTTATTTTTACCCCAATCCTGGTCAGATATTCTAGGAAAGCTTTTGTCGCGTAAGATGCCAGCATTGTTGATTAAAATATCTACTCGTCCAAACTTGTCCATGGCCGTTTTGACGATCTTTTCTCCCTCGGCAACTGAGTTGTAGTCGGGTACAGCAACTCCACCTGGAAGAAAAAAAAACTACTTGAAGGCGAATGACGAAATTTGAAAATTGGAAAATGAATAAAAAATGATCAACGACCATCAGGGTGGGACATATGTTTAAAAAAACAAACAAACTTAAAAACATGGTTAATGAAATTTTTTTTTAAGTACCTTAGTTTTCATTCATTTAAATTATATTTTTCTGTTTATGTTTTATTATATGGTTATATCCAGAGAACACACAGCCAACGAGAAGCGACAGCTCGGCGTTTTGCGGGTCCTGTTTTGGTACGCGCATGTCGCAAAGATGTTGTGTATCTCTAAAAAACATGTGCTCGTCTAAATTGTGTTTAGTCCGCGAGCTGACGTTGCGCCTAGCTAATTGTGATATTATTTTGTTTTCGTTCTGTGTTGTAAAAGGTCTGGATATTATTGTGCCTACCCGTATTGTTCAGTCAAAACCGGCCAAGGATTAAGTTTATTTAGTTTTCCAAAGGAGTACGAACGGTAATTATTATGATAATCAATTAATTATAATATGGATAATAGATTTAAAATTTTTAATCTTAAAGTTTTTTGGGATGTAGGTACATATTTTTAACATACTTGATAAATAAAGATGGAGCTTATTAGTTTCCTTATGTTTTTATGTTTAATCGCGAATAATTGTTGATATGATAAAATAAAATAATAAGATATAAGTTGTAAGGGTCTGGTTAAAATAGTTTTTGGGTAGATTTATTTTAAAAGGGGTAGAAATAATGGATATTATGTTGCTTTAAATACAATATTTTGTTATAGTGCAAAATTGTGGATAGGCGCCTGCAGTAGGCCAGATTTATTGCCAAAGATTATAAATGCACACAAAAACTATCGGCTTTGTGAAAACCATTTCGAAGAAAAATATTTTTCAAGAAGTGCAACCATTAAAAAAACCTTATTTCCGCAAGCAGTACCCACAAAGTTTTCTAACCTTTCGCCAACATGTGAAGAAATGCCTGAAGAAATTATTCCTTCATTAGGAGAGCCTCCCAAAAAAATTATTATATTGTCAGGTTTGTATGCTTTATACAGTGACCGGCAGAAAGTTCGCACCAAAGGGTTTTTTTTTTATTTAAAAACTTACCAAATTTTTTTGGCGGTTGAAAAGTTCTGCAAGTCCTTAAGCAAAAAAGAGCATAGACAAAACTAGTAAATATTGCGCCGTATACGAGGAAGAGGTGAAAACGTTAAATTCACTCAAGAATAAATTGCCCTTATTTTTCACTGTGGAAATTTTTTTTTTATTAGGAAATGTTGTTTGCACTTAAAACTTATCCAAATACACCAAATTTTAGCTCGGTAGCACAAATATAAATATTTTTCATGGCTACTAGATTTAAATGAAAACGAATTTTATTGTAAGGGTTTAAACACCAGAAAAGTTGAATTATTTTTGACGTTATTTTATTAAACGTCCAGTTCTCGCGTATTTAAACAAATTTAAGTAAGTTATGTGTCTAATTGCCCAAGAGGTGTTAAAAAATTTAATTTATAGGATGCATAGCTTCTATCGATTCGTTATACGAGGGGGCGTTAAAAAAAGTAAAAACACTTTTTTTGTGGTACCGAGCTAAAATTTGGTATTTATGGATAACTTTTAAGTGCAAACAACATTTCCTTATAACAAAATTTTCTACAGTGAAAAATAAGGGCACTTTATTCTTGAGTGAATTTAACGTTTTCACCTCTCCCTCGTGTACAGCGCAATATTTACTAGTTTTGCCTATGCTCTTTTTTGTTTAGGGACATGCAGAACTTAAAAAGTTATACGAAAGCTACGAATTTTATCACATATATAAGTTTTTTTAAATAGGCAAATGTAAAACAATATGTAATTATTATTCCTCTAGTAATTTCAGAATTAACATGTATTTCTGAATAAAATTTTTGTTTTTTTACAACAGCTTTTTACTTATTCAGGGTGAATTATTTTTTTTTTAATCCCCGGGTAAGTAAGTATGGCACTAAAGCAATTGTCAAAAACGTCACTGTAGTTTTTAAAGCGCAAAAAACTGTGTAACAAATTACTGACGTTTTAATAAAATTATATTTATCTCACGCCACCCCATATCTACGTATACCTAGTCACGATATATTTTGACGTACCTAATAGTGTTCTATAATTTATGTTATAACATGTTTATAAAATATAAGTACATATTTTTGCCCGTCACAAATCGAAGGAAACTCAAACAAATCTGTAAAAGCGTTAGAAATTTAAAAGTTTTTTAATATAATAATTTTTTTCATTTTCTACTTCAATAATATTCTTAATTCCCAAGACTAACAAATTTACAACTTTTTTTAAGTTTTTATGTTTGAAAAATAAATCAAGTTATAACATTTGCACCTGTACTAAAAAGTAATGTCGTTCAGTGTAGAAAATAAGCAAGTTTTCTCGGAGTATTAAGTTGTGGATCGACCGTTATCGTTGTGTGAAGGTCACTGAAAAACGACCAGTCGATATCAAAGGTACCGACAGGTATTGTCGCTTCTGCTTGCTGTTAATATTCTGTGGTTATATCCTTTATATTTAAAAGATCTTTGGGAGAAACCATAGGTAGTTCACTTACCATTCCTTCTAATTTCCTCAACTACGGTATCAGCAGCTTTGGAGGAACTTCCATCTCCATGTCTGCCTCCTCCCAAATCGTTTACCACAACTTTGGCTCCTCTGGATGCAAACAGATGGGCGTAGGATCTACCTAGACCAGCACCGGCTCCCGTCACTATAGCTACTTTACCATCGAATCTTAATTCAGACATTTTATGCTAAAAAAACAATAATTTCAATTTTTCTCTCATTACAAATTAATCCCTGTTTTTTTTTTGTTACACAATGTTATTTAATCATCAGGACCAGTTTTATTAATTCTTGTATTAGAAATAAAAGGGTATAAGTACAACTTTTAAATCAAAAACCTAACTGTTTATACCAGTAATAGATGGGTCTTTGATACTTACAGTTAGCCATCATTTACTGGTAAAAGTTTGAAAATATTGGATTCAGAGGAAAGCAATTAGAATTAATAAAAAATTATCTGAGAAATAGACCAACTTATGTTCAAATAGATGAAGAAAAAAGCTATCAAAAAATATTTAAGTATGGTGTTCCTCAAGGAACAATTTTGGGACCATTATATTTTTAATATTTATATTAACGACCTATTTAGTATAAATTGCGATGGACAAATTCATAGTTTTGCAGATGATACTACAATTTTTTATACCGATACAAATTGGGACAACTTAAATAATAAAATTAAAAAAGATTTTAAAATTATAAAAAATTGGTTTGATAAAAATTTATTACCAATTAAGTTTAATAAAACAAATTATATTCCTTTTACTTTAAACCTAAATAACCTACCACCAAATATGAATAGTATTCAAATAAATGAAGACATTCAAATTTTTAAAGTTAATAAAATAAAATAGTTAGGAATTATTTTTGACAGCAAATTAAATTGGAATTTTCACTTAGAAAAATTAAGAAGTTTTTACTACCGATTTTTAAAAACATTAAAAATATTATGGAAATATTATATTACGCGTTAGTTACAACTCATTTAAATTACGGAATTTTAGGTTGGGGAGGAATAAATAGAACTTTAGTTAAAAAATTAGAAATATTACAAAAAAGGTTTCTAAAAATTATATACAATAAAGATTATCTTTATCCTTTAAAAGAATTATATTCAGAAACAAAAAAGTTGAACATAAGACAACTTTACATTTATAACATCTTAATTAAATATACAGTATGTCTCCGTAAGTTTGCATCATATGGAAAACTTTTTTATTATTCACTTTACGAAAAAAAGTTATTCTTCATAAAAAGCTCTGCATGGTCTAAAACCTAAAATGCAACCATCAAATATCGAAATTTTTCAGTCATCTACGAGGTTTGTCAAAAAATGTGAATTTTTGCCAAGAATGTAAATTTTTCCCAAGAGTAAAGTAGCTTTATTTTTGACATTATCAAAAATTGTTATTAAAAAAAGTTGATCAGAACTAAAAACCACGTCTAAATATGCAATTATACGCATTTATGTTGAAAAATTATTTTATTAATTTATTATTAATTATTTAATTTTTTAATTATTTAATTAATTTAATGCGTGTCATTGCATATTTAGACGTGGTTTTTAGTTCTGATCAACTTTTTTTAATAACAATTTTTGATAATGTCAAAAATAAAGGTACTTTATTCTTGGGAAAAATTTACATTCTTGGCAAAAATTCACATTTTTTGACAAACCTCGTATATGACTGGAAAATTTCGATATTTGATGGTTGTATTTTAGGTTTTAGACCATGCAGAGCTTTTTATAAAGAATAACTTTTTTTCGTAAAATGAATAATAAAAAAGTTTTCCATATGATGCAAACTTACAGAGACATACTGTATATTTAAAAATAAAATTATACAATTTAAAAACCATAATCTAAGTAATTCACGTCATAAAAATGAAATAACCATAAAACCTAAAATAAATAAGTCCATAGGACAAAAAAATTTCAAATATTTATGTTTTTATTTAAACGATGAGGTCAGTGGCGTAGCTAGGATATTGTCTTGGGGGGTGGGCATATAGTTGTATAGAGGTGTAAAGCTCGCCACGGCCGAAAGCGCCGCAGGCGAAAATTTTTTGGACCACGCCCAAATTTTGCGAAATTTGACAGTATTAGCAGTGTTGCTGTTTTTATACACTGGCAAACAATGGTAAAAACTAGCGACATAAGAACAGTGAGAGAAAATATACAATATAATATAAAAATTAGATTTAACTACCTATTAAAAGTTTTTAAATTATTGTTGATAATTCCTTTTTTTCATGGCTCTTGGGGGGGGGGGGCAAATGCCTCGATGCCCCCCCCGCCTAGCTACGCCGGTGGATGAGGTATTTACCAACAAAAATTAAAAAATTGATTTAATTAAAAAAATTTAAAGTCGAAATTAAAACATGGACATTAAAAACAGACAATTTGAAAATATTTTTAGAAATGCTTTAATTAATTAATATTGTTCTGAATCTGAATAATTTATATAAGTAATATTTTTTTCTTAAAAACTATAAATTAATAATTTTATTGTAGGTAATATATTTCTGCAAAAAAACTGCGTTTATACTATAAATTAACATTTTTACTTTAAAACTTGATTTTTAATACATATTAATGATTTTACATACTAAAACAAAAAATACGATTTGCCCCTAACAAGCTCAGCTTCAGGCGATTGAAGAATAAGTTTATAGAAGACAACATAAACATATTTATTATTATTATTATTATTATATTTAAGAAGAAATACCTCAAAAACAAAGCGCTCCTGTTAAAAATCGTTGTTAGATTCGTAATCTATGCCCCAAAATTCATCATTCCTAAAGAAATCATAAATTTGTGGTAAACCTATACTAGATAGTTACCAGAAATTTACCTGTACCTATGTATATATATTTAAAATTTAACTTTAAAGAAAACAAGGGGAAAGACAAAAAACTATTTATAAAATGTATTCTTCTTGTAGATCCTGCAAATCGGTTAATAATTACACAGGCCTGCATGAAATTTGTGATGACGTGATTTTTGTTTGTTGAGTTCAGTTTTTATATAGAAATAACTAATTAAAATACAATTGGTCTCTATCACCCACAGATTTCTTTTTTGCAAAAAAAAAAAGAAAAAATATAAAAAAACTTATAATAGGCGTTTAATACATTTTCAAATGAATGTAGTAGCTACTTCAAATTCTAAATGATTGATGAATAAAAAATGATTTTCTGTGGTGCTACACACCTTCCGACTGGAGACTTTTATCGACTTCAAAAAGGAGCTTTAAAGCTGTTCTTTTACATAATGACAATGTTCTTGGCTTCTGTTTCAGTCGGCCATACAGTTAAGTTAAAGAAAAACTATGAAAATTTAGAGGAATTACTTTTAAGAATACAATATGAAAATCACAACTTGGAAGTGTGTGAAGATCTAAAAATTTTAGGTCTTCTCTTAGGTCAGCAGTCCGAATTTACTAAATTTCTATGTTTCCTGTGCGAGTGGGCTAGCAGGAATCGAGAACAGCATTGGATAAAAAGAGACTGGTCACAAAGAGAGACTTTAACACCTGGTAACAAAAATGTAATTCGCGAAAGTCTTATTGACCCTCAAAAAGTTAAGATACCAGGGGCGCTGGGACACAAAAATTATGGCCGATTTCTGTTGGACATTGAGAGGAGATCTTCCTTTAGCTGAAACAGAAAAACAACCAAAAGAAGCTTTTCTGAAAAAACAAAACGTTTTTGAAGAAGCGTAACGAATAAATAACCATTTATAATAGTTTATGTGTGTATATTTTGTATATTTTTGTATTTTTTTCCTTAATATATTCAAAAACTAGCTTATAAATGAAATAAATCGTGTTTTTTTCTATATTTTTGGATTTTACCGGTTTGAAAAATAACCTTACGTGATATATAAAAAAACTGAAAGCAGATTTGAAATCAGCGCTACCAAATGACTAGAAAACAGTTAAAATTTTTAAATCAACTTTTAAAGTGTTAAAAAATGCAGGCCTGTCCTATTCATTTCATACCTAAATAGTGGATTGGCTTACTATGACTTATTATTATTATTAAAATATATTTCATGCCAAATGTAGGTAAACTATAACCATATTATACAGGATATGACAATCTCAAATTAACAACATTTAATTGATATACCTACTACATGTTTAGGAGAAACCCAAGAAACCATCTTTGCAGAAGGTGATGTTGGAGGGGGGTGACTATTGATGAAATAAGACTAGGTAGGTACACGCTTACGACATTAGACAAAATAATGAGCCTAATGAATAAAAATGTAGCGATTGCTTTTTCCTATAAAATCGAAGTAATTTCTTAAAAGCCAATGAATAAAAACTAAAGTAATTGCTTTGCGTCCAGCAATTGCGTAAAAGTTGCAGGAATTGCTTCTAGTCAATTCTTTTTCTTAAAAAATAGAAGCAATTGCTATTGTTTGCTTAAAATGTGATAAATAAATTAAGGAATTGCCTTTTCTAGTGTAGCAATTGCTTTTAACTTTTTAAGGTAGGTCGACCCCTGCATCATTTACTTGGTAGCAGTATAGCAGTCAACTTTAGTTCTCCGTGGCATACACGTGCGTTGATCTTAATTTGTGTCTTTAATTATGGCTGAATATCTGAATGTCCGTAAATAAAAATCTACAGTGTACGGTTTGACTGCGAAAATGTTGAGTGGTTGGCAAATTATTTTTTGACAGATACTGGTAAAAGGCGAGGGGGTGCACTCTGTCGCCTTTAAATAAGATTAAAGTCTTTCTGCGGAAATTGTCGGATCCGGGCTTTCAAAATTCTGTAGGTGTTCACCAAACTACTGTATGTAAGACATACATTTCTGTAATGGATGCAGTTTTGGAGAAGGCCAATGTTTTTATTAAATTTCCTACAAGTGCTAAAGCTGTTGTGGAAGCTAAAACGGTTGTGGTCAGAGGGATTTATTTATGTTCCTTCAATTTGTGAACGAATATCAATTGCTTGTCTTTAATTTCTTCATCACTACTATCACTTTCCTCATTTTCACTGAAATCTGCCATGCCATATCACAAATTTAAGTTTTCTATTTTCCACAAAAACGTAACAGACTACTATTGTACTAAATAAATAGACCAACGTTGTTCTATTTACGTCAACTCTTTTGCAAATTAGGCACCAAACTGAACATGAAATCTATAATCTGAACAAGTGTCTGAACTTGTGTTGAATAAGTATTTGCTACAGAGATGTAAGAAAAACAGCAATTGCTTCAAAATTTTATTTATATCCAGATCTAGCAATTGCTTTTACTTATAGCTTTTGCTAGTCAAGCATTTGCTTTTACTAAAAAGTAATTGCTTCAAGTAATTGCTTAAGTTTTATTCATTAGGCTCAATGATCTAATATCTAATAGCACCAGATATGTGATTAGGATTACAGGAAGTACAGTCTATTAATTTATAGTTTGAGGGATATTTACATAAAGATTGATTTGTTACAGGACACGGTATTGACACAGGTTTTTTTTTAATAAGAAGTTTAGTCTGTCCTACCCTTTTCAATCTAAGACTGAGCGTTCAATAATGAGATAACGTTTACTTACTTCCATTGTGGTTTGTTTGGCAAGGGAGAGTATTTAGGTAGTAGAAAATAAAATTTTCCATGGATATTCTACCTAAATGCTACATTGAGCTCATTTAAAGTTTACTAAGTAAATCAATAAGGGTGAAACATAGATTTAGAGAGCCTCTAAGTAGATAATTCCAATATGAGAATTTATTCTCTAAAGGTTTAATTATTAAAATTTACTTACCAGGGTAATTTCTTTCTATACTATCTCTTTCTCTTACTTACAAAAGAAACAAATCGATAATACCTATATATAATACTCGATATAATACTATATATCACCTAAAACACAACTCAGTGTCTATATACCTACAAAATTAAAATACCCTATTATCCATAAAGATATAAAGTATAAAATGCCTAAGTACTTATGATGTATTTTAATGACCTTTGATACCGTGCCATAGAGTGCAAGTTGTCACCTCCGTTAATTTATAAAAGTACAGATAACATTTTTATTATTAAGCACCTACTTAATTACTTATTAAAGTAAGAGTATTTAAATAAAATCTATTAAATTGGGGAGGGCCGAACAATCAGCATACCTACAACAGTTAAGAAAGCATTGAAAAACTATAAGTAATTATTTGTTATTATAGGCACGTCCTATTTCTTTGAATAATTATTAAATTGTGAAGTGAACTTTGTACCAAAAATTAACATACATGATAAGAATGTTGAGAATTAAGTATATGAATATCCAATAAGCTGATGAATAAAAAAGCGATATAATATGCATGCTAAATAATTATTACTGATCTCCTCCATAGACATTTACCTAAATTTTAAAAAAATTACCCTTATGGTAGGTAAATATCTATGACCTCCTCTAGCTAGACTCACGCTAGTATTTTCAAAACAAGAAGATTATTTTGATGGATAGCATGAAAAACAAGATGTGAAAGTGAAAAAAATTATAATTAACCGCTAAGCTAATAATTTTATAATAAAAATAAATATTAATTAAACTAAATTAATGTTACTTAAAAACTTAAAAATTCAAATTAAACTTACTAATAAAAATAGAAAATACGGCCAAACAAAAAAAAGTTTTTTAAATCTTTAGCAAGTTCTGTCTCAGTGTCTCACAACATCACCGAAAAAATCAAAAAATAAAGTAAACAAAAAAAATTGTCATGTCAAATTAGTTATTTGACGATGACGTAATTAATTAGCTGCACAGAAAAATAAAGGGTTATTTCCTGTCCATGACCTACTGGTTACGAGATGGCACCAAAAAATACGCTGCTGTAGCAGTTTGTCGAAATCCTAAAAAGCATAAAGAGAAAGGTGTCGATATCGATACCTCCATTTATCGACTGAAATGTTTAGTGATTTTTTCGTAATGTTTCCGGCATTTCGAACTGTCAATTAAAACGCGGGTAATTTAAATTACATTACACTGTTTAAAGAATAGTCGCCGAAAATAGGTTTTTTTACTAATCACAAAGGTCATTATTGATGATTTAGTTTATCAGCAATATTATTTATAAGGTAAATAGCCTTATCTAAACCTATAAATTAAGAAAACCCCCGAAAATTCCATTTACAAAGTTAGAAAGAACGCTCACTGTCGCCTCCCTATCGCGTCCATCAATCAAGCAACATACGGTTTTGTTTATCAATCAACTCGAGTGCTCTGTTGTTTTTCGATTTTTGAGTAGGTATTTTTAGTAAAACTGAGGGCATTTTAAGTATTTTCCGGGAGCAAGTAAGTAGAATAAAGGGAATATTTAAAATACGCGCAATATCGTTTTTTTTGCATTTCCGTTTTTTTCTTACAAATCCCCTCCTACGTGACACGTGCGGATGCATTTCTATTTCCATTACAGTTCATTTTACCTCGCTGTGCGCTGAAAGCAAGTAGCCATAATTTTAGGTGGTGCCAATCGTTAGTCGGCTTGCAGGTAAATTATTTCCAAGTTTATACCATTTTTATCATTCTGAAAGCATCTGATAACCAAGTAATGATTTTATATTGTCGGTAGACGTGAATTGTAACTAATCTTGTCAAAAAATCTAGGCGGGGCACTACAGTTAGAACATCGCGGCCACGTGTATTCTGTTTACAGATAATAGCTTGGGGTCTTTGTTCTCCCTGTAAATATATTTGTTTAATTACAGGTTTATAGAATTAAAATGGTGCAGCATGACACCTCAAGTTCAAGTGATGAGAACTCTGGACCTCAGATTCCTGATACTCCAGCAAAAGGTGTTCCAATAGGAAAATATCGTCTGGTAGGATGGGCCGTGGACACCACGGGCCGCCGTCTTATTGACGAAATAGTACAGATTGCTGGATATACCCCTGACTCAAAATTTTCTCAATATATAATGCCATTCGCTGATCTCAACCCAATCTATAGTAGAAAGCACAATATCCGAGTATTCAACACCATCCGGTATAGGCGCCTAAAGGACATGAAGACTGGCCAATTCCTTAAAACCAAAAGTGAGATTTCTGCACTTACTGATTTTGTTCAGTGGCTGGAAACAGTCAAAGGAGATGCAGAGGGAGTGATTTTAACTTTCCACGAGGTACGGAAATCTACTCCCGGCATGCTTCTAGAAGCTATGAAGAGAAATAACTTGCTAGACCGCTTTAAGAAGGTATGCAAAGGCTTCGCTAATGGATTTAGCATAGCTAAGGCAAAATGCCAAAGCAGTACAAAAACCTATAATCTCAGAGTCATGGGCAAAGTATTACTTGGTAGAGATAATACCGATTTTAGTACTGCGGTAGAAAGGGCATCGGCAGTTTATGACATTGCTGTGCATCTTGCTCAAGGAGAGAGAGAAGAATTAGACACTACCGCCAGTAAAGCTACCACTGGTACTGAACCTGACCTAATCGAGTTGGTATGCCCATACACCAATCCTGTTGAAGCTGAGGAAGAAGAAATAGAAGTTTTTAAGGTAAGTTATTAGAATTAGGTAGTACATGCACTTATTTGTTTTTATATTGTTTTATTTACTGAAAATTAAGGAGTTGAGAATAATATCCCTATTAGAATGAATTATAGTCTCTAGGTATCTATTTTTTATTCACTAATGCACAAAAACTATCAATTGAAATAAAACAACCAGTTAAATTATTGTTCATAAATTATAATAGTTGTGATTTTAAGTAATACAAAGTTAGCCTTGAAAATAGCTTCCCATGTGGTGCATTATTCAGTCACAGGGATTATTCAATAATAGGAATCCTAGGTTAAATAGTGTTAATTTACGACATGCCTATACTTAATGTTGCAGAGCCAATTTTGAAGACTTTTGATCCTACATTATTTAGGTACCTACTGTCAGTCAAGTAACAAGATACTTTTTGACTTGACTACAATTTTTTATAGGTATGCCTATTGCGTTATTATTTGTACACCCTATAGATAATCTGGAAAATGTAATAAAAAAGGTTGGCATATTAAAATTTAAAAAGTTATTCGAATTCTCAAAATTAAACCTGTTGTACGAATCATAACAAAAAATTGCTTTTATAAAATGGTTTGCTTACACATTATTTCCCAAATAAGCTTACTGTGTGTTTTTTAAGATTTACTTATTACTTGGTGAAAATTCTGGCCGAGCACCAAACTACTCGGTGCAGTCCTAATGGGGATCGGCTTGTTTATTAAACTAAAAAAATTGCAAAATAAGTTATTAAATGCATACAAATACCACACCTAGAGCCAATTTATACGGGGTATTCCTAAATATCATGTAAATAGGAAAATGGGTAATTCTTTGGCTTATTGAATGACTAAAAATTCATATAAACATGGTCCGCAAACGCTTCGTTGCCGATCTACAGGGTTTTGAAATTTCAATATTTTTTAAATTTTTTCTTTATAGCTCTTGTAGTTTTTGAGAGATTTAGCTCTAATTTGGAATATAGGTTACGCCGTAGGACTTACATCATTGGGCATATCAAATGGTTTGAAGAATCCAGAGGGAGATATTTTTTCAGGGGTCATGCCTCCTTTTCTCCCCATGAACTTTTTTTCGGTGCGCCTATGTTTATATGAATTTTTAGTCATTAAATAAGCCAAAGAATTACCCCTTTTCCTATTTACATGATATTTAGGAACACCCTGTATACATCTAACTAAGGGGTATTTCTCAATTAATTACCAAGTTTACACCAGAGCTTAATGCGCATTAAGTAATAATGCGATTTTGCGAAAAAACTGTTTCTATTGCGTTTACACGACGAGCTCAAAAAGAGGTTTTTACGATGACGTTAAACAGCTGTTTGCTATTGCCAACATAAGAAAGTATCGAATGTATCTTTCATAAACCAGCTATTTCTGTTTATTTACATTTTTGGAATGAAATTGAAAACCTTAATAAAATAATATACCTACATATATCTCCCAATTGCAGAAGTTACAAACAATGAGTGATTTCCATTTTGTTCGAATCTGAAGCGCAGATTTAAAGAAGCTTCTTTTTTTAAGTTCCTCCTTCACTATTTTAAAAATATCTGCATTTCGGTACCGTTTTCCATCCAACATATTTATAATGTTTTTGCCCCGCATGATGGTTAAAAGAAAATGAGTTTCTAACTCAGTCCAATTAATTCTTTTCTTTTCCATTTCTTCAATAGGTAATTTAAATTTTTATTAAGAAAAGTTAGAGTTAACCTCAAACTTTATAACCAAAAAGTCTGCCCAAAACAGCTGATCTTCCTGTTTGGTTGGTAGCACTGAGAGATAATACGCATTTGCGTTTACACGAAGGTTAAATGCGGTTTTAAATCTGATAATCCACATATTTAATGCGTTTTTAAGTAATGCGAATTATGTTTTTCAAACCGATTTAAGGGTGTTTACACAAGCGTTTTAATAAAATTCGCATTCCGTTAATGCGCATTAAGCTCTCGTGTAAACTTGGTAAGTAATGTGTATTATAATTTACATTATTATTTTAAAAGAAAAAAAATCAAACATACCACTTCAAGAATCATTTCCAGCCGTATTCACTAAATAGATTTAAATTTAAAATCGTCTTAGTTTTAGGGTTAAAATGAGAAGTGTCAGAGTCAAGTCAAATATTGCAAAAATACTTTTTTTTGGTTTTACTGTAGATTCATAAAAAAAAAATTTTTGACGCTCTTTGTTTCTTTTAATAGAACTAAAATTATTTTGGCAACATCCCGGTCAAATTATTTATCGGTATAACAATAATTTAATTGCAAAAAATCAAATTAAGGTGGGAGTATCAACATGCTTGCCAACCTATAACCTATTTCGCGTAGATTTATTTATTTTTTCTAACTTTTACACAAAATTTAAATAAAATCAATAACGTCATCATATTCTATAGCTAATAATTAACATGTTAAATAAATATCAAGGAATTTCATAAGTTATTTAAGGAGAATTGTATATCGAAAAATATCGGTTAAGACTTTTTTTAATATTATTATGTTATTGTTCTTTCACTATCCAATTCTCCCAAAATAAGCAATGAAATAAATTGATATTTTTGTAATATATCAGATATTACCTAAATAATGTGCAGACGATATTGATTTTATTTAAATCTTAGTCAATAAAATAATAAACTAAGAAAAACAAGGTGAAATAGGTTATACGTTGGCAATAAATCGAATGACGTTGATAATTCCATCTTAAGGTGGCATTCTCAACGTCATTTAATCCATTACCAACCTATAACCTATTTCGCGTTCCTTTTTATAGTTTATTATTAGATTAACTAACATTTAAATAAAATCAATATCGTCGGTACAATATTTAGGTAATATCTGACATATAACAAAAATATCTATTCATTTTATTGCTAATTTTGGGATTATTGTATAGTGAAAGAACAATGACATAATAATGTTAAAAAAAATCTTACCCGAGATTTTTCGCTATACAATTCTCCTAAAATATTTAATGAAATTCCTTGATATTTGTTTAATATGTCAATTATTACCTATAAAATATGAAGACGATAATGATTTTATTTAAATTTTGTATATAAGCTAGAAAAATTAAATAAATATACGCGAAATAGGTTATAGGTTGGCAAGCACGCTGATTTTGTTGATACTCCCACCTTAAGGCGAAAGCATCATCTTATGGCGTTTTAAAACAATGACAGGTGAAAACACACCTGAGAGATTATAAGGTCTAAATATTTTGATCAATTAAATTTAAAACTCTTTAGTGAATACTGGTGTACATGATCCTTCCACCAGGCCATGTATAAATTATCAAACTGTACCAGTAAAAAGTACTTTGGAAAAGAATCGCGCATAATGAAATAGGTATGAAATGGTACCTGTTCCCCCCCTCCCCGTATAAAATCCTAGCTAGGCCACTGTGAAAAGCTATGTACGTGCATGGCATGAGATTAACAAAGAAAATATATTTTTAGTTATAATTTCCCAACAGCAAGAATGCATGTAAACGTACAGTGGACAGTGTACACTGTACCTACATTGTATTTCAAAAAAAATACGTAATAAAAAGAAACCAATAAACATAAAATTTTTAACGTAAAACTGGAATTTTGTGTTGTATTGTTTGTCTGCATTTTATCACTTTTAAAAATAAAAAAAATACTTTCGAGTTTATTATTCATTACCTACTTGACCGATTTAATGTTTTCGTGTGAAAATTTAATTTATATTGGGTACTTATTTCTGTATTTGTGAATAATTTGATTTTTTTGAAGCACTATTAAAAGATATGTTTACATGATTTTAGAAGCATTAGATAGGTACATTTTATTTGGCAACTTTATCTGTTATCTCTGTTTTAATATATTTTGTGAATTAGACAAACTAATGCACTGATAACAATGTTTGCTTATAAAGCTCTTATTCCTTAATATTAAATAGTTGTTGATGTTTTACCAAATCATAGGAAAAACAAGCCTGGGTCAGACAGGTTACTTAAATATTTTAGTATAGAAACCTTTTTTAAAATTTATTTCTTGGTTATTGGAATATTTTTCATACCATACGACAATACATGTCCACGGATAGAGGTCACAAGAGCGAGATGGATTAAAATGTTTCATTGCTCAAAAGAAATTAATTTCGGAAAGCTTCTGCTTTTCACTTGTCCCCACTGGCAAATTCTTTACACAGTATGATTTCTTTTTATAAAGAATTTATTAAAAATTAACTCACCAGACTTTAACTGTTACCTAAATGACAGTGACAGATCGGATTTCCTCACAATCAAAGACGCCAAGGAAGCTTAACTCCCGATTTACTAATCGGACAACTTTGAGTGCATATTATTAAATATTTTTTGCCATTGTCATTGACGTCACTAAAATTATCATTCTATTATGACTGTTTCATTTTTTTCAAATATAGAAATTTTAAAATAACAATGCATTATTTCTTGTAGGTTTTACTTCAAAGACAAAACACATTCCGACCAGTCTTTGGCGCCCTTATGAGAGCTAGCCCACCCGAAAGACAACATGCTAGTCATTTGAGGAGACTTCTAGCCGAAAACAATATTAATTATGACAAGCTTAAGGAAGCCTATGAAAAGGGAGCCAAAGATGCACTTGACAAAATATTGAAGGATGAAGTAAGTATATTTTATTTATATAATCATCGATGATAGTATCAACAGCAAATTGAAATTATATAAGTATTTATACACTAAATTTAAAACTAAAAAATACATTTGTAGATATAAAATTTTTGTGATTAATATTTGTTACTCTTTCTTTCGTTTTATCCAAAAATCGGCTAAATATCCTTTTTTATTTGGAGCACAATTACCGGCATTCTGTTTCAAGTGGCGGAAATGTCGGTGTGTGTTGTGAGCCCATGGTTTTTATAAACCTTAGTATAATAAGTCAAAATTTAGTCATAGTATATCAGAATATAAATATCTATTGGCAAAAAAAAATGTCTGCCGAAATGTTTCACTCTTATATCGAGTTTTGTTTGTATGACGAACAAAACCCGACTGCTAGACTGGTCAGTGGCGGTGTTTTTAGAATTGCCGTTTCATTTGTTAAAGTTTCTATTAATAATGTTGTAACTAAAAAAATTGCAAATACATTTTTTTATACTCCATCCTTTAATATTTACTGCATTTTAATTAATTACTGTTGTAACTAACATCTGAACAAAAAAAAAATTGAAATAATACTTACAAATCTAAATAAAATTCCAAAACTCTGATTTTAATAAAAAAAAATCTGATTTAAATTAAAAAATCAGATTTTTGTACAACTGCCATTAAAAGTGACACTTTTAATGACAGTCAACAATGTTAAAAGTGATTAATTACGTGGAGGCGTGTTAAAAATATTTTTAACACTACATTTTCTGATGATGAAATCAAATAAAATTATAATAATAATTTTAAGAAGTGCAAATTTTTATTATCAATATTTAACCATCATTACTTATGAACATTAATATTAATCGTACAACTAGAACAATTGCTAACATTAAATTAATGCCTTGCTACTTTAGGGAGCTTCGCAACACATTACTAGAATCCCCAGTACCATTTGTAAACAAGCATTTGTTAGTAACCATAGCGTTGGCAACGTTTGTCATTCACAACAACCTTGTGATTATTTGAATATTAAAATGCATTTTGAAGTTTAATGTCATTCCAAATTCCCCTATTTTATTATCGAAATAGGGCAGTTATACAAAAAACATTGTATGATATTTGTGTTAAAATAAAACATCACTTTTAACACTCACATCATAAATATCTATTTCTTGATTCTTTTAACATAATCATGTTTTTTGCCAATCCTGAGTTGTAAAGAAATGAAAGGAATTAACATATTTTATATGATTTTAAAATATTTGCCATTTATATAGGTAGGTACTTACATATAGAGGGTGATTCACGTACGTTAGACGTATATGACGAACCAGCTGATAAACGGACATCCTCAAGTCATCAAATCCTCCATTAACCTTCATAAATCCGTGGTCAAAAACTTACATTAAATACCCAGTGGGGTTCAAATTAATGTACCCCAAAAATTTTTTAATGTTATAATTAGGGAATATTAAAAATAAAACACATTCTGCTTATAAAAAAATATATTTTTTACATAAAAAAGTTGTCAGCATTGATAAATGAGTAAACACATTTTGAAAAAATAAAAACAGCTGGACCCGAAGCAACAAAACTCTCTATAATTAGTTACAATAAAAAGGAATTTATTCAAAATTTTGTATACTAATTTAGATATATTTAAGAAACATAGCTCGAAGGAAATTAGGTAAAAAAAATGATTTTAGAAAATATACCCAAAAATTCATGTCTGGGGTACAGCTGCACCCCGCTCGGGTTTATGAAGGTTAAGGGAAAAAATCTATATAACATGCAAAAATACTATACCAGAGTTGAAATAATACAGATTTTACAGTAAAAAATAATTGATTTGCAATCAATTCTATTAATTTCTTAAACTTTCTTGAAAAAAATTGTTTTTTCATCGCAACTTTTTTCTATCTAAAGCCGTTATCACAATCTGTATGCATTTTTTTAGCCAAAATAATGTCAGTACAAATACAATGTTCACTTTTAATAATTTTAATAACAAGTAGTACTATATATTATAAATAAACTAGCAGCGCTTCGCGTGGCCCCCCTTTCGAGGCAACGTTGAAGTTCACCTGCTTGTTAAGGTGGGAGTATCAACATGCTTGCCAACCTATAACCTATTTCGCGTAGATTTATTTATGTTTTCTAGCTTTTATACAAAATTTAAAGAAAATCAGTATCGACATGACATTCTATTGGTAATAATTGACATATTTAATAAATATCAAGGAATTTCATAACTTATTTTAGGAGAATTGTATAGCGGAAAATATCGGGTAAGATTTTTTTTAACATTATTATGTCATTGTCACTCATTGTTCTTTCACTATACAATTCTCCCAAAATTAGCAATGAAATAAATTGATATTTTTGTAATATATCGGATACTACCTAAATAAAGTAGCGACGATATTGATTTTCTTTAAATTTTAGTTATTAAAATAATAAACCCAAAAAATCAACGCGAAATAGGTTATAGGTTGGCAATAGATTGAATGACGTTGAGAATTCAACCTTAAGAAATAAATTGCATATTTATTAATCTTATAGCTGTTTTTGGGTTAAAAATTAGGAATTTCCGATTTTTTCCTACAAATTTGTACCTAGCTTTATTTAGATAATATGTGTAACCTTTATCTTCCTACTTCTTCTCGAAGTCGGCTTGTTTTCGGACAAATATACCTGTTACATTCAGCTTTATACCTGGTGGGGCACCGCCAGAACTGGCCATGGAAAATCCCATGTTAATTTTGTTAAAGTATTTTTTACAATAAATATAGCATGTAATATTTAACTATCTTGTGCTTATTTATTTAGGATATTTCATGTCATTAAATAATATATTATTAATAATGAATTAAATATCTAAAGTCCTACCCTGTAGTGTATTTACTGTATTTGCTTGTTGATAGTGTATAACAATGGGATTAAACCGGTAGTTTTATTGCAGTCAATAAGTCGATACCATTTAGGGTGAAAAATACTTTACTGCCCTATTAATTTAGAAGTCTGAGAACATTTCCAAACAAACATTGCCGTTTATACAGGGTTGGGAAAAATTACCAGAACGGTCGATTATTTCAAAATATACAGGGGTTATCAAAAAACGTCTTATATAAAAAATGTAGGGCTGTTAAAAATCTACATATCGGTGATAAATTGAAATATACAGGGTCGCCCACAAAGTTGTGGAGAATGATAGTTATATTTTTTTGAATGGAACACCCTGTATATTTTTACATTTTTAAATTCCACATAAAATTATAATTATTTTTTATTAAATGCACTATTAGTCTATACTTCATAGTTTCCGAGATATTGACTCTCGAAAAGTGACATTTTTGAACTTTGACAGCTTATAACTTTCTAACAGTACGTCTTAGAGCAAAACGGCTTACATGTCCCTATCTTCAATTTTGATTATATTCCCAAAAAATCAACTTCCGTTTAAACCGGATGTAACTCGAAAGCAGGAAATATAGTTGTTCCGGTTTAACTGGAAGTTGATTTTTTTGGGAATATAAAAAAAATTGAATATAGGGACATGTAAGCCGTTTTGCTCTAAGACGTACTGTTAGAAAGTTATAAGCTGTCAAAGTTCAAAAATGTCACTTTTCGAGTCAATATCTCGGAAACTATGAAGTATAGACTTATAGTGCATTTAATAAAAAATAATTATAATTTTATGTGGAATTTAAAAATGTAAAAATATACAGGGTGTTCCATTTAAAAAAATATAACTATCATTCTCCACAACTTTGTGGGCGACCCTGTATATTTCAATTAATCACCGATATGTAGATTTTTAACAGCCCTACATTTTTTATATAAGACGTTTTTTGATAACCCCTGTATATTTTGAAATAATCGACCGTTCTGGTAATTTTTCCTAACCCTGTATATTATATTGATAGTTAAAAGCAGCAATATAGGCAAATGTGACAAAAATTAATTTCGTTTTACCATTGCTAAATTTTTGAAATTTACCTTTAATACGCACACCTACAAATGGTTCTTTCATTTTTCAGATCGCCAATGCTAAGGAAGGTGATCTAACGGAACTCCTAGAGATTCTCGACTGCTTCTTCGACCCTGACAAACAACCCATCAAACCTAAAACAACCTGGAACCGATTTAACAGAAGACCAAGGCCAAAGTCCTTCAGCAAAAATCGTCGTTCAAGTTCCAGGTCTAAGAATTCCGAGTCGAAGAATGAAGAAGAGAATGGAGAAAATAATACCAGTACTGAAAACAGCCCCGAAGATACATCTCCTCGCAGCGATGAACCGCAAAAAGTGGAAGTGCCTGCTAACTAGATAGACTACATTTAGTGCCTTTATGTATAGTTAGAGGTTTATTTAATAACTGACTAATTTTTTTTTGTTATTTATATATTTGCAATTTTTTTTTCATATTTTTTTTTGTGTAACTTACCTACTTTTCAACTTGGAAGAAAGAATTAATGCATTTCTGTTTATTAAACCTTATTAGAGTACCTAATAATATATTTTATGTTGAGAGTTTAAAGATTTATTTTTTAGTTTATTTTTTGTGATATAATGGGTGATTTATTTGTAGAAACAAATGATTTGATACCTGTTATTTTAAATATTTGATGAGTAAATAAAGGTTAATAACGTCGATGTTTTGTATATGACTTAACTAAAATCATTAATATTGTCTGAGAGGAAACTATTTGAGTGTTTCTCGTGCTTTTTTTAATAGTATATTATTTAACGAGCGTATACTGTAGGGTAGGTAATAATAAGCGATTGCGGCGTATTATGATTCATTATACGCGAGTCAAATACTAATTATGCTTTTATCTACAACCATCAGACTTATTTCATTTTCACGATTTTCAAAATCCATTATTAGTTACTTATTAAACACACCAAGCGAAACTTCGATTAATTCAAGATACCTAGGTATATTGACATTTCTTGTTAAAATAGTAATGGCGACGCGACGTGAATGACATTAGATACAGTCGCCGCAGTCCACAGTGGATCTTTTCCCGTGCGTCATTAATCAACGATCAGGACTCGACGTGGTTAATAACTGCATCCTTATTTATTACAGTAACAAGTTTGAATAAAAGAACGTCTCCAAGATTCCGCAATAATATAACGTGCTAGATAAGAATAAAACTATAGACGTCAATTAATTACTTTTTTTATTTGTTTAGTTGACTACCGTTGTATTTTAGGACGTCATTGTCAACCTTTTGTTTTGATCTGCCAATCTAATTCGTATTTTGTAAATTTGTGTGCCTTAAAACTGCTCCTTTTTCTAAAAATAGAGCTAATTATACCCACCATCTGTTTTGGCGGTAAGTATTTATGGATTTTTATAATACCTAATTTATTTATTTTAAATATTCTAACCGTGAAAGTTCTTTGAAAAGTTTACGACAGTGGCTAAATTCCCTTAAATGAAAGGATGTCAAAAATTTGACTTTTGCTATTTTAATAGTCAATACCAAACCTTTCTTGATTTTAAGCTTTAAAAATAGTATTATGTATTAACATTTGTTTGTCAATTTCTTTTAGATAATAGAGAATGCCGGGCAAAACTTAAAATAAATAATAATTTTTCGGGATATTATGTAGTTACGTCAAACGGTAGGCAGGCACGTCCATTTTATGAACTTAAGACTTAGTTTTGACTTTTTTCGTCTCGTAATTTTGATTTGGTTCATACGATTTTGATGACGTGAAAGTGATGACGCACGGGAAAAGATCCACTGTGGCGACTTTAGTCCTGGTCAGATATTTCGCCGTAGCCTTATTTTTAGTTATAAGGATTATTTTTATGTTATAATCAAGCTGGAACGTCAGCGGTATGTTGAACTACGACTCTTCATATTATACAGTGTCACCAGTAAAGTCCGCATCATATGGGATTTTTTTTTATTAATAGCTATTCAAAATGTGAAATTTTAATTTTTTACAAAAAATAATTCAAAAGGAGTTATTTTTGAAAATATCGAAAAAAGTTTTTTTAAATGCAGTTTCCAGGCTACGTGCAAAATTTCACCTGCATAAGATAATTTTGGTTTTTACCCATATTTTGTAAATTGCACCACTTTTGCAAAATAATAAGACTCGACCAACCTACATAAAACTTCTTAGTTTTGACAATGCTTTATTTCAGATAAATTTTCTTTAAATTAGCGCCATATTAAATGTGCGTTTTTCTACAAAATCAAAATTGGGCTATTAAAATTTGGTCGCATGTGATGCAAAGTTTATTTGTTTTTTACCCTGTATAAGGTAACTTTATAAAATAAGTATTTTTAAAAACGTAGTTTGTGTCTAAAAGTAATACACCTTAATATTGAGTTGAATTGCGTTGAGTCATATTTTGCAAAAGTGGTGCAATTTACAAAATATGGGTAAAAAATCAAAATTATCTTATGCAGCTGAAATTTTGCATGTGGGCCAGAAAGTGCATTTAAGAAAATTTTCTAATAACTTTTTTCGATATTTTCAGAAATAACCCACCCCACTTTTGAATTATTTTTTGGAAAAAATTAATACTACAGATAATGCGAATCACGTGACTACTATTTTTTTGCTTAATTTTTATCTCGATTGAAGCAGAGAACTTGATGCCAAAGTCAAATTTCGAATAAAGCTATTAATTAAAAAAAATCCCATATGATATGCGCACTTTACTGGTCACACTGATGTATAAATCGCAATCCGCTATGGCGATTTTGGTTATCAAAATATAGCTGTGGCTCCTGGATTAATACAAATGCATAATAGTCTTATGTGTTATGTGGTTATAATTGTCCTCCTAGGCAGTGGCGTAACTAGCCCTCTGACCTGGGGGTGGGCCTGTTATTGTGACTTGCAGTGGCGGCTCGTGTAGATGTGGGCCGGTGGAGACAATTTTTTTGGACCACGCCCAAATTTTAACAAATTTGGTCAGTAATATCACAAGACCTCGTTTTTTTATCGGTTAGATTTCTCCGCTGTCACGAAAACTTTTTTTGGAAATTTTTCTAGTTGAATTTGGACATGTTTACTCTGAATAGATCCCGAGAGCGAAGCTCGAGGGATTTAATTTTTGAATAAACAAGCCCAAAGTTCAACGAGTATATTGCCAAAAAAGTTTGAGTAAAAAATGGAAAATTTAACCATCAATAAAAAAATTATGGTTGAGTGATACTTGGCAAGATTATTTCGTACATCGTTGAATAAACATGCCCAAAGTTCAACGAGTAAAATTGCCAAATAACTTTGAGGCTGACAACCAAAATACATTTATTATAATTTTATTATTGTATGTACGTAAGTACGTTCATTGTTATGTAAAAATTGATGCTTTATTGGCGAGGCGAGTAGCCAGCTTACAAAGTCAGCCTTTTTTTTCTGGGGGGGCCTAGCGACGTCTGGGGGGGGGGCCGGCCCCCCTGTAGTTACGCGCCTGGTAGGTGTATTATGCAATAGCATAATGCACTTACTATCATGAGTGCTATTAAGGGCACAGTTCTCAAGATTAATCTTGTATGAGAGACCTATAAATGGCTTAAATGCTGGGGTAACTTCCGGAACCTTGCAATTATTTAAAAAAAAATTAGTATCTAATTTTGGAAGGGCTGTTGAGGGAGGCATTGACGAACAGTATGCCGGTTGTTTTTTCTTAAATAAATGCAAAGAAACTTAAAAAAAGCAGTTTTTTGAAACTACTAAAATTGCCACAATTTATCTTGAAATCTTTGAAAGTAAACATGTCGATTTTCCGAATTGAAGTAAAAACGACAATTTTTACTGTTAAAACACGATATTTTCTAGTCTATCTAGATGTCATCTCTTCTAGGAATTCTAAAGAATATATGTGTTTGTTTTAACAGGATAGGGGTCGTAATTGCACAAAACACTAAAGTAAACAAAACTATGACCGGCTGACTAATCTCTTCCTTGCTCCTGTGCCTTGCTCTACCAGGTCCAGAATATGTCTGTCTTTCTTCTTCGTATGCCAAAAGCATTAAAATAACTACTCTGATCAACACGGCACTGCAGTGCGCATGCGAATTGTCAACATTTAGGCAAATCGAATTGACTAGAAAATGGCGTCGTTAATCCCCCCTTAATAGCTGGTTGTCGATAAATAGGTTTTATATTAAAAAATAATAAAACATTTTAGTTGAGTACCTTATAGTGATTAGGTATAATTTTATTATCCTAATATGCGATACTTGTAAACTTTGCGGTCATAATTATTTTCAAACCAAAACAATCATAAGATTACTCTTACATATTTTTAGATTCAACAACTCACGTTTTTACAATAATATTTCTGACAAATACTTTTGTTGGCATGACTCTACGTACTAAAAATTCTGGATCTTCTAAAGCCTGGGGGTCGATACTTTAATTCTCCTACAACTACAACGGTCAGGTTATATAGAAGGGCCTTACCTGGAATTAACTAGATTTTGAAATATAGCTGTGTTCTAGAATCAGGTATCAATAAAATTAACGCTGTATTTTTGCAAGCCATTATACAGGGTGTCTCACGGTCGATGGTGCCTTAGACGTTTCTGACGAACCAGTAAAGGAATCGTTCTGAAAATTTGGTCGCGTACATAAACGGACATGCTCTACCAACCTAAAATATTTTTAACAATACAGTGTTGCCGCTTCCACAAAAATAATAGTAACCTCGATTTTTTAAATGCAACACTATATTTTATTTTATTTTCGAAACCCCATTACTTTTCTTACAATTTTTATTAACTCTACTCTATACTTATCTCTTACCGTTTCTAAGATATAAATTAATTTCCATTTTTTTGTCCGAAAACGTCACTTTTAAAAATGCTGATAATTTTAAACTCTAAAACACTGAAACCCTGAAATTTGGTAAATAGTTAACTAATACCATAGGGCTCTTTGCCCTAGTCCCAAATCTTATATATAATACGTCAAAAAGATGGTTAAACTAGTTAGTTTAGGTACAGGTATGATATACAAAAATTAAGTGAAATTTTAGCAGCTTTTCAAATCCGTAATAATATACAGGGTGTTACATTTGAAAAAAAGGACTTATGGTCACTTTTTCAAGTTACCAGAATAAGTGTATTTTTCAACCACCCTGTATATTGCAAAACTAAGATTTGGGCCTGGTTCAAAGAGCCCTATGGTATTAGTTAAATATTTTCCAAATTTCAGTGTTTTAGAGTTCAAAATTATCAGCATTTTTAAAAGTGACGTTTTCGGACAAAAAAAACGGAAATTAATTTATATCTTAGAAACGGTAAGAGATAAGTATAGAGTAGAGTTAATAAAAATTGTAAGAAAAGTAATGGGGGTTTCGAAAATAAAATAAAATATATGGTGTTGCATTTAAAAAATAGAGGTTACTATTATTTTTATGTGGAAGCGGCAACACTGTATTATTAAAAATATTTTAGGTTGGTAGAGTATGTCCGTTTGTGTACGCGACCAAATTTTCAAAACGATTCCTTTACTGTTTCGTCAGAAACGTCTAAGGTACCATCGACCGTGAGACACTCTGTATATGAACCATGAAGACCCCCGTACAAGTTTAAAATATGGTGAATGCGATGGTAAAAGAACTTAGCCTATATTGTCCAGTCTCTGTCACCAACTCACCAACATCTTATCGTAAAGTTGACCATACTTCAACAGGATATGCTATAAATGACCGGTGACTAAGCCACGATGCGGCGTGTTCTTAGAGAAATTTGACTTTACTTCTGGTTTATTGATATCGACTGCCAAACATGGATGGCCAAATCCATGGCAATAATTAATTAAACTTAAATATCAACGTTCCCTTGTTTTTTTTTTATATAAAAATGTAATACAAATTAATTGTAAATAACCACCATCAGTCAAATCCCCAAAATTTTATATATCTACATTCGGCAATCTGCAAGTTTGCAGGACCTTCCAACCTTCTGCAAATTTGCATACTTTTGTCGTAAAATAACTTGCATTTTGTCCCGCGTCAGTTGCGCCCTCTAGCGGCAATCGTACAACTTTAAAAATAATTTCTAGTTTTTCTTTTTGTCAGTTTACCCATTAAATTATTTTTATGGAAATGTATAATCAATACTTTTCGAAATACTTACAGCCTCTGTCCGACCATAGTGGGACACCAGGTATTACATTCTGTGCCGCGGTATTTATTTCCAACAATATTTTGATCTGTAGACTGCACCGTTGTTGCATGGTAGAACTATTTTGTTACCCTTGCTTACATTTTAATGCAGCTGGAAAAACTTTCAGGGTGGAACGCTGTCCTACATCAATATCCCACCGCACGCCACTGAAATTTATATTCAGAATTATTAAAGTAGATGATAGTAGAAAAATGGCCCAACACGACTTTAATCGCCATCCTGTCGGGAATTCCAATCAGAAGTTGTTGCTCGGAATATCGGGTATTTAATGATAGTAGCAATGCTGATAAAATAATTTTGTTATATTTTTCACTGGCTAGAACCCCGAAAATACATATAAACTCTGAAGAAATAGCCCATGCTTAATGTGAAGTTGAAAGTATAAAAAAGAAAGCGAAAAACTAAAAGTCTTCATCCACAAAATTGAACATGAAACAAGAAGTAGAAATAACAAGCACCTGCAAATACCAACAAAAATAGAAATTTAAGTCACAGGTTTATAAATTATTTGGCACCTAAATTCTATAATATTATTTCAACTGAGGTAGAATCTAGAATCGGCATGTCGAAATTTATAAAAATCGGATAAAGTTCTCCTTCTTAACATAATGTAAATAATAGTACCTAAGTAAACTCAGTAGGTAACTCTCAGTGCTCTGAACCCCCTTTTTGAAAGGATCTTTTCATTTTGAATACATGATACTTTCTTAATAGGTACCTAATTTCTATACATAACAAGTTTTATGTTTACAATGTCTTACAGACATACTTATAAGTGTGACCAGTAAACCGCATCATATAGGATTTTTTTTATTAATAACTTTATTCGAAATTTGACTTTGGCATCAAGTTCTGCTTCGATCGAGATGAAAATTAAGCAAAAAGATAGTAGTCACGTGATTAGCATTATCTGTCAAATTTTAATTTTTTCCAAAAAATAATTTAGAAGTTTGGTTAATTCTGAAAGTATCGAAAAAAGTTATTAGAAAGTTTTTTAAATGCAGTTTCTGGCCCACATGCAAAATTTTAGCTGCATAAGATAATGTTGACTTTTTACCCATATTTTGTAAATTGCACCACTTTTGCAAAATAAGACTCAACGCAACCTACATAAAACTTCTTAGTTTTGACAATGCTTTATTTTAGATACATTTTCTTTAAAGTAGAGCCATGTTAAATGTGTGTTTTTCTTTTTCTCCAAAATCAAAATTGAGCTATTAAAATTTGGTCGCATATAATATGTGATGCAAAGTTTATTTGTTTTTGACCCTGTATAAGGTAACTTCATAAAATAAGTATTTTTGAAAACGTAGTTTATTGTGTCTGAACGTAATACACCTTAATATTAAGACAAAAAAAAAACACAGTGTCATCAGTAAAGTGTGTTCATTAAGTGGAAAATAAATTTTAGTGGTGGGTAAAAAATCAAAATTATCTTATGCACCTAAAATTTTGCATGTGGGCTAGAAACTGCATTTAAAAAAAACTTTTTCTAATAACTTCTTTCGATATTTTCAGAAATAACCCCAATGAATTATTTTTTGGAAAAAATTATAATGTGAATCACGTGACTAATATTTTTTGCTTAATTTTCATCTCGATCGAAGCAGAACTTGATGCCAAATTCAAATTTCGAAAAAAGCTATTAATAAAAAAAATCACATATGATGCGGACTTTACTGGTCACACTGTATACAGGGTGATTCAAAAGTAAGCGGCATCCTTTCGGGGGCGTAATCCGTGCATAAAAGTAAGGCAAAAAGTTTCTTTTAACATGGGTCCGAAAATGCTTCCTAAGAGAGCTACGTCGCTTTGAATAGGACACCTTAAAGACAAATTTTTTCTCTAGTACTTTATAATAACCCTTTACAATTACATTTTGAAAATTGGTGTACTGTATGAACAGTTGATGGTGAATAAGATTCTAAATTCAAAATTTAAAAATTTTATTCAGTGGCGTCACATACGGGGGTGGGTAAGGGTTAAAACATCCCTATTTATTTTTCTCTTTAGGTTATTGCGATTTTGTTTAGAAATTATAAAATTCTAAAGTTTTTTACGTAAAAAAGGTACTCTTAGTTCAATTCGATAGAGTGTACCGTTTACTAGCAACTCGACTTTGAAAATTTTCTGATTTGCGTATGTTTATTGATAAAAAATAATCTGCATTACAACAGGTGTCCTATTGAAAGGGGCGTAGCTCCCTTAGGAAGCATTTTCGGACCCATGTTAACAGAAACTTTTTACCTTACTTTTATGCACGGATTACGCTCCCGAAAGGATGCCGCTTACTTTTGAATCACCCCGTATAAAGAAACCTTTTTGACATCTTCTTTTTAGAAGTGGTTTTTCTGCTTCCACGGCTTATTTGGTTGTTTCAGACCCTTTTAACTGACTTTTTCACATACTCAGTATGTTTTAACTTATTTCTGTTTTTCTTCACATTTTATGTCATTTCGACACACTAAGGTTTTATACCTTTTATCATTTTCTCTTCTGCTAAACCCATCAGCAATACATTTTTCTGTTTCCTGATAATGAACGTTCTACGTTCGAAACATGTAGAGACCAACTTTACATCTATATAATTTTTTTGAAAAAACTAAAACTAGAACATCTAGCGGAAATCATTTGGATTTTCAATTTTTGTTTCAAAACTAATTATTCTGGTATGGTAATTGCTCAGTTGAACGGAACGCAGTTTTAACGACTCGATGGGGAACTCTTAACCATTTCTGGTTCTGGTAGGTACCTAATTATTTTAAACTCGAAGCGCCTCGGGCCAAAGTAATTTTTAATAAGCTTACAAAAATTAGAAGGAATTGATTAAAAAAAAACAATACATTCGTCTATTATAATTACTATCTATCAAGTTCCTTGTGAGACATAATATTCTTCTTAAAATTATTATAGGGGAAATCCGTGGAATTTGGACCCCTTTAAGAAAATAAACCTATAAATAGTTCTGTGTATAATAATTAATAACACTTAAAACTTTTGTATTTTTTTCTCAAGTAGAGCCAACCAATTGATCAAAAAGACTATGTGAAATATTTTCAAGAAAGAGAAAGACAAAATAAAATTTTCCATAGTTTCATATATCCCCTGGTTCTAGTCTTAGTTGCCCGAATAGTAGTAGTAACATGTTTTATTTAGGAAAAAAAGCTACAATTAAATATTTTTTAATACATTTTTTTTAACAACATTTTTTATAGATTTATTTTTAATTTTAAAACGGAATTTTCTTTTAACAAAAACAGACAGAAAAGTTAAACATTTTGCAAATTGTATCAAATATTACGTATCATTTTGTTTTTTAATTAAATGTAATTTTAAAGTTTTTTTAAATAGTTTTAATGATATTTAAGATTTAATAGAATTTTCCAAATTACTATATTCTATCAAACCTCAATCAAAAATTGACTTATAAGCTACTGTTTTGGACACAGCAGACACTATCCACAAAATTTTTTTAATTAGTTCTTGTTTTATAATTTTGATTAAAAAAACAAAATTTTTTTAAACAATCAGGCAATAAATTATTTTTAATTTTCTGTATAAAGGTAGTTACATTATACTAAATAAAAAATTAAATTTCTGACATTCAACCAATTTAACATTTTTAACATAATTTATTTTTGTATATGTGTCACAATTTAAAATTCTCCGCCAGGCGCGTCTTTGAGGGGGGGGGGAATGGGGGGTAGCCCCCCCCATGAGCCATCTCGCATTTTTTTTTTGCTTAACTTTTTTTATAATTGGACAGGTGGAAATCGAAAGCAATACATTTGGATTGATTTTCTTGTAAAAGCTGTATCATTAAAAAAAAATTCATAACCCCCCCCCCCCCCCCCCAAGATCAACTTAGATACGCGCCTAAACTCCGCATTGCCTTATTTTGTAAAATTTGTAATTTGTAAAATATTTCCTCACTAACACGATATAAAATGGAACAAGAAAGATAATGTGGTAGGTAATATAATAGTATTAAATACAGTTTTTTTAGAAAACAAACTTAAATTAGAAGTGATTCTTTTAAAATAATCTAATTTTCCGGCAATCTTCGATGTATGATACTTTCAAAATAATTTAAAAATTTTAAATTTTGAAACAATAATTATACCTAAATATTTACTAATTCCAATTTTTCACCATCAATTACAACATTTATATTTTGACAATTTAAATTATTACCCATAACCATATATTTAGTTTTTGAAATATTTAATTTTAATTTATTTACTTTTAGCCAATTTAATAATATATTTATCTCAGAATTTAGAGTATTTAGACCGTCAAAAATATTTAAAACATTAATGTAAATTAAGGTGTCATCAGCAAACATTTGTAACTTACACATTTTTAAAACTAAAGGCATATCGTTGATGTATAAAATAAATAATATTGAACCTAGTATACTTCCTCGAGGAACTCCTATATTATTTATTTTTTTATTTGAATATGTTTTTGATATTTTTGTTTTTTAGTATTTGGTGCCTTTTTCGATCCAGATCCAGATCCGCATTGACAGATTATGTGCTGTACAGTTCCCCATCTCGTCCGTAGAGTTATAGATGATATGTTCACCATCCTCCATTCCTCCATCCCCTTCTGCGCATGCCCGGACAGCGCGCAGACGTGGGCGACGCCAATTATGACGTCACCTGTCATCTGTCATCTGTCACCTGTCACTTGTCATCTGTCACCTGTCATCTGTCAATGTCAATGTCAATGTCAAAGTCAATGTCAAAGTCAATGTTAAATGTCATTTGTCATCTGTCATACGTCAACTGTCAAACGTCACATTGTTGGGCGTTAGCAACTTTGGGCCTTAGCTACTTGGGCGCTAGTTACATTGGGCAATAATATTCTATATATGGAATGTGTTCAGGATGATGTCATATTACGAATAGAAAAAGATGGCGGATGCCACCTGTCAATTAAGACAGCTCAAGGTCACCGATCATTTATCAATTGTTTAAGGAAAAATTTGATATATGAGTAATATATAGGATGCCCTAGTAAGTTATTATGAAAAAATCCCGAGACCCTCAGGTCGAGGTGTACTAAAGATATATGCTCGCCTACGGCTCGTTAAGGCTGTTAGGGATAATATAGCATGTGGTTCGTATTTAGGGTGAATAGCAAGTTATTTTGAAAAATCCCTAGACCGCAGGTCGAGGTGTGCTAAAAATATATGCTCACTTACCGCTCTCTAAGGTTGTTAGGGATAGCATAGCATGTGATTCGTATTTAGGATGACGAAACAAGCTATGAAAAAATTCCCGAGACCGCAGGTCGAGGTGTACTTAAGACATATATTAGCCTTCGGATCGCTAAGGTTGTTAGAAATAACGTAACATATGAATCGTATTTAGGGTGACGTAACAAGTTATTATGAAAAAATTCCGAGACCCTCAGGTCGAGGTGTACTAAAGATATATGCTAGCCTACGGCTCGCTAAGGTTGTTAGGGATAGCGCAACATACGATTCGTATTAAGGATGATGCAACAAGTAAATATGAAAAAAATCCCGAGACCGCAGGTCGAGGTGTACTAAAAACATAGACTCGCCTACAGCTCGCTAAGGTTGCTAGAAATAATGAAACATGTGAAGCGTATTTGGGGTAACGTAACAAGTTATTTAGAAAAAATCCCGAGACCGCAGGTCGAGGTGTGCTAAAAATATATGCTCACTTACCGCTCTCTAAGGTTGTTAGGGATAGCATAGCATGTGATTCGTATTTAGGATGACGAAACAAGCTATGAAAAAATTCCCGAGACCGCAGGTCGAGGTGTACTAAAGACATATGCTCGCCTACGACTCGTTAAGGTTGTTAGAAATAATGTAACATGTGATTCGTATTTAGGGTAATGCAACAAGTAAATATGAAAATCTCGAGGCCTGCAGAGGTGAGGTATACTAGAGTTATATGTTCGCTCGTTAAAGTCGCTAAGGATATGTGAATTGTATTACGGATGACGTAACAAACCATTACGAAAAACCCAGAAGTCGATGGTCTAACTGATTTGGGAGATATAGTTTTTGCGATTAGGACCCTTATGACTAAAGGTAGAGAGAGACGAAATTTGGTAAACAGGTAGATGATGGGCATACCTATCGACTAGTGAAGCAATATTTCAAAAATATCAAGTAAAAAACAGCGCTAGAGGTATAAAACCATAGAGGCCTAGCAGGAGACAAGATCATCCGGTTTGGAATTAATATAGTAGCTGCTAGAAAACTAAACGGCATGGATAAGAATAACTAAGTATTGCATCAGAAAATATGTAATTATTCCGCGAATGTAGCAAGCAATTAATATTCAATGCCAACAGGCATGGTCGAAGTAAATAAGCAATTAATATGCGTCTAAATTATGGTATATACGATAGGATTCCAAGGGGCAGAGATCGCTTATAATCGACAAACCACGAAAAATTAGTCGTTTCCGTCACTAAACGAGAGAAAAAACAGATAAAAGATAACCTATACACCACCTACTTTGGTAATACCTATAATCTATATCATGTAGTACAGTTTAAATATTAAACAAACAAAAACCTCTCTGAACGAGTAAAAAAAAAAAACATCCAATAATCCATTAAAGTTCCTAAAAAATAACCTTTGAACATATAAAAACCCTATTTATACAAAACAAACAACCAACAACCTTTCTGATGGGATAAAAACAGCAAATAAGCCAATAAAGTACCTAAAAAATGCCATTTGAACATATAAAACCCCCAGTATACTTATACAAGTTCCGACAGACCTATACTTGGTCTATGGGTATGCTTATTAGTGTCCTATAACCGTCCTATGATTGTCCTATAGTAGGTTTATGATTGTCCTATACTAGTCTTATAACGTTTGGGCATATAAATATACTATTGCATGATAACATATTTAACAACACCTATATACAAAATATACAACCAATAAACACTCTGATAGGATAAAAAAACATCCAATAATCCATTAAAGCACCTAAAAAAAGGACTTTGAACCCATAAAACCCTATTTAACAGTCTCTATACAAAACAAACAACCAATAGCCTTTCTGTTGGGGTAAAAAAATCAAATAATCCGCTACAGTAGCTAAAAATGGTCTATGAACCTATAAAACGGCTATTTAACAGCTCCTATTCAATAACAAGAAGCCAAAAACAGCTCTGAACTGATCGGGATCGAATAAAAACATACAATAACCCACTTAAGCAGATGCTTGCAAATACAGTAACTAGATAATATTAAATAGCGTGAACCCGAATAATTGCACCAGCAAATATGTAATAATTATACATATCTCTAAAAAATATAGCATCTGATTAATATCCAATATCATTACCAGCTCTCTATCAATAGGCTAGTGACTAGCTATCATCCTATCTATAAAAGTAAAACGCAAGAACATAAACTTATGCGAATATCGGATTAGAGTCCTTATGCCTAATAAGCAGCTAATGAAAAGCTTTGAAAAGATATAAGCAGTTATGAACGTCTAGGAACAGCAAATAAGACGCTATCCAACCACCAATCAACCACTAATCATCCACTAACCAGCCATTATTAGGGCAATTAATGAACACCTTTGAACCAACAAAACGCCTATTTAGCATAATAAACAACTAAAACATCTCTGTTCTTCATAAGGCAAAAACTAAAAAACTATTAAAACAAACCACTAAAGTAGCACAAAAACAGCCTTTGAATCTATAAAACGACTATTCAACAGCTCTTAAACCAGACAAAAAACGTTTAATACACATCTAAGAACCTAATAGGTAGCTGAAGCAGCAAAAGTTCGTTTTCACACCTCGCCTACGACTCATCGGGCTCATCATCATCATATAGCCCGGTATAACACCTTAAGTCGCTAGAAAAAGCCAACGATGATTCTTCGAGCGGACGATGTTAAAGATATGAAGTCCCAAACCCCCAAAACGAGATATTCGAGACATACCAGACAGACGTTTCAGTAAAATTGAGAGGAGGGCAGGAGTCTATCATAGACGCAGAATATATTAAGTTTAATATAGTGGACCAAACCAAGCTCATAAAGATTAAGTGTTAAGGACTGATTAAGTGTAAATTAAGCGGTCAAATATAAAAAAATAGCCTACTTGGGAACATATAGCTCTAAGTGATCATATACAAAACATCGAGGTTAGACAGAGAACTTACAACACCCCATGAAAATAAATCTAAAATCTGGTATACATATCTGTTTATTTAACAACACGTCTATCAATAGAAAAACACTTAGCGTTACAGGTATGAACAGCAAATAAGACGTTATTCAACTACTAATCAACTGCTAATCATCCACTAACCCATCACTATTAGGTCAATTAATGAACACCTTTGAACCAATAAAACAGCTATTTAGCAGCTCCTATACATAATAAACAACTAAAACCTCTCTGTTCTTCATAGGATAAAAACTAAAAACTATTAAAACAAACCAATAAAGTAGCACAAAAAACAGCCTTTAAATCTATAAAAACGGATATTCAACAGCTCTTAAGCCAGACAAAAACGCTTAATAAACATCTAAGAACCTAATAGGTAGCTGAAGCAGCAAAAGTTCGTTTTCATACCTCACCTACGGATCATCGAGCATATTATCAGACTATAGTAGAATGCATGATATAACACCTTAACTCGCTAGAAAAAACCAAGGATGATCCTTAGAACGGGCGGTGTTAAAGATATGAAGACCTAAAAACCCAAAACGAAATATTTGAGTCATGTAGACACAAAGATAGGCGTTTCAGTAAAATTAGGACGAGGGTAGGAGGTTGTCATAAACGCAGAATATATCTAGTTTACTATAGTGAACTAAACCGAATTCATAAAGATTAAGCGCTAAGGAACGATTAAGTGAAAATCAAGCGGTCAAATAACCTACATATTGCTCTAAGTAATCATATACAAAACATCGAGGTTAGACAGAGAACTCACCACACTCCCATAAAAATGAATCTAAAATCTGTTAAACATATCTGTTTATTTAACAACATGTCTATCAATAGAAAAACACTTAGCGCTATACTAAATTAGAGGGTTATAATTCTTAAAAGCAATTTGGCGGTTCCGAAATTGTGGGCATTGTTGAGGAGCAGACTTAGTAAAGATATTATATACACCAAGAGTATATAAATTAAACTAATAATGGTAGCAAATGCACAAGTGTTAGTCATGCAAATAAATAATATAACAACAACCGACGGTTCTAGGTTAAAAACTAACTATTAATCTGAAGGCAGGGCCATTAAAGTTCCTTAACAGTCAATGTAAAATGCTGTAATACAGGGATTCGCAAGAAGTCGATTACGATCGGATAATTACGTCAAAAGACTTAGCCGAACGATCCAACTTGCTGAAATCTAGCGCAAAAGTATAGGTAAGTTATATGTTGTGTACTTAAATTCAACTGCTAAGATCAAAAACACACACCATATAAAATTATTACATAATACATTATTGCAGTGTCTTCCAAATGACTACAAAAATTCAATTAGAACAAACTACGATTGTATAGAGCAGGCACAAAAAAAGAGATAGATAAATGTTGACAACTATTACGGTTATAACGAAGAGAAATCAATAACTAACATGCGAATCAGCTACATACAACCACCTATGATAGTACCTCACATGAAGTTAAATTATCCGCATCAATAGTAAAAAGCACCTTAAGATCAAAAAAAATTAAAAGCTTAAGAACTCGATGAAGAGTAACTAAATAAAATGAACGCCACCTACATTTAATTTGCAAATAAGTAAGAAATAATAGACTAAATAGCCGTAAATCAAAAGACATTAGAGACAACGAATAGCTGCTGGATAGATCCTTACCCACCAAAAACACCCCCGCGATGCTAAAAAATCAGAATAAATAGGAAAAAATTAAGGTAATATTGTCTTAAAGACTCGGTAGTTCCTACAAAAGTATTTAAGTAACACGAATGCAAGGCAAACCTAACCAAACTTCTTGGGTGTGGTTATTATGTATAAAGACCAGCTAACACCAAAAAAGAGACCTGTACATCAAAAAAAGTATACATATACGATAAACCTCTAATATTAGGAATACCGAAGGATGATACTATACAACTACTAACAGGAATCAAATTAAAGCTAATCGAATGATCGTTCAAATAAATAAAATTCTCATTTAAAATGTTATGACAACTACATGAGATGAGGTTAAATGTATAAATTTGGAGACTTCAGGGCGATCAGACTCACCTAATCGATCTTACAACATATGAAAAAATAAATCAATTAATTAGATAAATGGCTTCATAGCAGGGCTTCCAATAGTCTAGTGGATAGATAACATCTAAACTATCAAAAATAAAGCACAAGAGTTGTAAAAATTATTTATCGAATCACAAAATTTGACGCATAGCACATGAGGAGAATACCTTCTAATACCAATTCGTGAATGTTCGAACACAATCGTATAACTATCAAAAGCAAATATTGGGATACGGCTCGTTAAGGCTATTTGGTAATACTTGATGATAGATGCATGTGTAGCATAGCATCACAAGACACCTAAAAAACCCAAAAACCTCATCAGACAACTAGTTGGCGAGTTACGATTAGAGCTGCTATGTCGGGAAATATGGGAAGGGAGGGGGTATAGTAAACGGCTAGAAGGTAAAAAAAGCTCCAACAACTAGTAAAAAATTATTTGAAAACCTTAAGTCATAAATGTATTAGATTCATTAATGTCTTAATGGTAGCGATAGTGAATATTTTTGCAATAGGTAGATATTAAAAAAATACCTATGGAAACGATTAAAGCCATTAAAATAATACAAGAAACATCAATGTGAGACACATAAAATACAGTTTTAAAGGGGAAAAATTCGATTATATACCAATAGAAACCGGCGTGTTAGGCATTCAAAACGACGGCCAACCAAGCTGTTTAAATAATATAAAAGTGCCACTATGAGGACGTTAAGATGATCAAGAGAGGGACAGGATGTAAATTTGCAGGAAAAATACGAGGAAATAGAGCAAATAATGCAACAAAATAATAAAGTAGTAATCTAGCAGGATAGTAAACATATTAGTAAAAAGCGCTGCAGAAAATAAAAAATATAGCAATTCTAATCAAGCATTAAAAAAATCTATTCTAAATAATATTTGTTTATACAGATAAGTAGAAAACTATCGAAACATTGAGCAAGAAGGAGTGGCGACTGCAGGTATAAAATTTAACAACTATTGGTAAAATATACGGAAAAATATCAAAAATACCATCAATTTCACCAGAATGCTATTGGCAAAATCGTAGAACTCAAATATACATTTTAAAAAATTAAGCCAGCATCAAATGTATTATTTGTCTATGTAATTATTGAATGAGGGTTGTGTGTGTAGAATAAACTATTCATGCAAATTAACTATAACGCAAAAATCATACAAGTCTGATACAGACAGTACCCCCCATAAGAGCCAAAAGCTAGTATTCAATGTTAAAATAGCGGGTTCACTTCATATAAAGCACACCAGTCAAAAAATATGCATATGAATTGTGTGAGGCGAAGTTCTATTATAAATGTTGTCTATATCAAGCTCAATACCGTTACCATATATAAACCCAACTTGCAAGAGTAATAAAACTAATAATTAAGTGTAACTCATGAGGCAACATAATATAAAAAAATAGATGGTTGGGAAACATAGGATTCTAAGTCGCTGGCAGAACCCTGCTTAGTCAATCTCAACAATATTTCAAATGGACGGAGGGTGAGAGGTATGTATATTACATTACATATATTGGCTCTTCTGTACTCTATATAAATTTAATATAAGGTACAGGTAACAATCATCAGCCTATTTTATATCATCTAACTTTAATAGTCATTTAATAAAACACAATTTCATAATATTTTAAATAACTTTTAATTATTTTTCAGTATCTATAATATGTTGAGCTATCTAGCCATACTTCACGTCTTGCATAATTAATTGCTTCTCGTATCTCAGGATCTTCAAAATACCCGTATAAGCGCTGAACTTCTTCAAAATTCCCCAACTTGTTCATGTCGCATACAAATCTTAAGGCATCTGGTTCTTCAAAGTATCGCTCACATATATCCAAAGCTCTAACTATATTTTTCATAGCCACCGGACGAATTCCCCATTCTTCTTTACGTTTTTGAAGTGTATTATATATATCCCGAATTACATGATGTGCATCATTATTTACTATATTCTGTGCTTTATCCATGATATCTAATTGATTGCAGGTATTGCAAGTAATTAGGACAGCGGTCTGTCTTAAAATAAGCCTCAGTGCTTCTGCTGGTAGTAAATATATCAACAGGCCTAATTACTCGGTGAAACCTGAATCTATAGAGGATTATTCGGGGTTTCGGGGTTACTCGGGTTCATTAGGATTTTGAGAATGTATTTTGCTTGACGTAGTTTTTAAACACAGTCACGGCCAAAGGCTCACGAAATTTGCAAAATTTTGGGAGAAGGCCGTGACTGTGTTTAAAAACTACGTCAAGCAAAATACATTCTCAAAATCCTAATGAACCCGAGTAACCCCGAAACCCCGAATAATCCTCTATAGATTCAGGTTTCACCGAGTAATTAGGCCTGTTGATATATTTACTACCAGCAGAAGCACTGAGGCTTATTTTAAGACAGACCGCTGTCCTAATTACTTGCAATACCTGCAATCAATTAGATATCATGGATAAAGCACAGAATATAGTAAATAATGATGCACATCATGTAATTCGGGATATATATAATACACTTCAAAAACGTAAAGAAGAATGGGGAATTCGTCCGGTGGCTATGAAAAATATAGTTAGAGCTTTGGATATATGTGAGCGATACTTTGAAGAACCAGATGCCTTAAGATTTGTATGCGACATGAACAAGTTGGGGAATTTTGAAGAAGTTCAGCGCTTATACGGGTATTTTGAAGATCCTGAGATACGAGAAGCAATTAATTATGCAAGACGTGAAGTATGGCTAGATAGCTCAATATATTATAGATACTGAAAAATAATTAAAAGTTATTTAAAATATTATGAAATTGTGTTTTATTAAATGACTATTAAAGTTAGATGATATAAAATAGGCTGATGATTGTTACCTGTACCTTATATTAAATTTATATAGAGTACAGAAGAGCCAATATATGTAATGTAATATACATACCTCTCACCCTCCGTCCATTTGAAATATTGTTGAGATTGACTAAGCAGGGTTCTGCCAGCGACTTAGAATCCTATGTTTCCCAACCATCTATTTTTTTATATTATGTTGCCTCATGAGTTACACTTAAGGCTCTACAATGCGCAAAATTATAGGATAATTAACACTGTTTCGCTACTGCAGGATTCTGGAAAGCCTATTTGAAATGACTGTCGGGACGAATCATATTTTAGTAAAGGAATGTTTCTATTTCTAAGGTATAGAGCCCTTTTTGCAAAAAAATAAGAAAATATATGAAAAAATGCTCACTGAAAGTACGTATTTTTAGGCATTTTCCAGGGTTAATACCGTCGCGAATAATTTTTTTTTCAAAAAAATCGCTCTATACCTTAGAGCTTCCATGTCTTATGTTTACTATTCCAAAAATTGAGACTTAAATATCGCGTAATAAGCCCGTTATCCTGCAGCGCGCGAAACGTGTTTCAGTTAAATTTTGTTAAAATGTGTTAGAAGTTGCCTATCTATAGCTTTATTTATTTCCTGCCGACGTGATACTAGATAAAATCATGATACACTGAGAACATGTTACATAAATAATTTGGAGATGATTTCGTGCTAATTGTAATTTTCTTTTGTATTGTCTCCCAATAACAGAATATAGGAGCGTTAATTTTAGAGAGGTAGTAAAGGAAGGAGGTGATTCGTTTCGCCTCCACTAAAGGCGTACCTGTTAATTTTGGGTAAGCATCTTTCATCATCGGCTTAGACCGGAACGGTTTATAACGTGACACAGGACCAAAAGTTACAAAGCGCGTTCGCCATTTTTTCAACAAATGATGTTTTAACTTTTAAAATTGTGTTTTTAATGTTTGGTAAAGGATAAAAATTAAACGAAATGCAGCCGATTTGTTTGTGTATTGGAATCAAAAATGGGCTATCGGATTTTTAATTTTTTATGTTGCGTTCTTCCTCGAAGTGAGTGAAGTCTCTTGATAGTAAAACAAATATATAAAGTTAAATAGCTGATCGCAACAGACATCGGGACAAAGCCATTGAAACTGGTTATATGTTCCGGTAAACCGGGACGTATGGAAACCCTATATTAATTGTTAAAAGTTTCATGTGCCTTGGTAAAGGTTCACAGGTGCAATAAAATTAAGCTATTTATGAACTTTCTTAGTTGGTACGGGAGCGTAAAAAGAAAACGAACTGTTAGGGCGATGACACACACGGCGTTTGTGTAGCGGTTTCTGCCGAAGCGGCGGCCGACGCTGCTGCAGCAGTGACAAGACACACGTTATGGGTTCGGCGCGGTTTCTGTCAAGGCGGCGGCCTTGGAAAGACAAATCTAGGTTAATTTTTTAATTAAATAAAATAATTTGCTTTGTGTGTGTTTTGCGTCAATTAACAACACATGTACCGAGATTTCTGTGTATTGACAAGGCGGCTAAAAAGCTATACTAAACATCAATTTTAGTAATGGGAGTACAAGTACAAGAAGTGAAGTGAAGTTCGATTCCCAAAAAAATCGATGGGATTCGAATACCGCTCGGAATCGATTATAATGATAATCAGTAATTCTCTGGAATGGATTTTTTTATTACAAATACCTTTTTCGAGTAGGAAATCTTTATGTGTGGCGACCTTCTTTTAGATTCTTTAAGAAGCCATTTTTAGTATTGAAAATACTAACTGGTCGCATATATACGGGTCCATTTCATGAAAAATGAACGACATCAGCAAGCGTCACGCTAGAGACCGCGTCGGCTTGGCGGTGTGGGTAGGTCAAGGTTGCACGGGGGTAAAGAATTTAAAAAAGTGGAAAAAAACTAAACCGTGAATGTCTCTGAAACAAAGCGATATAGCGCGGCGGTGTTGGCGTATTACACAGAAAGTCAGGGGTGAAGATTTCAAAAAAGCAGAAAAAACTGAAAAGTGAATATTTCTGGAACTAAGAATATTAGCGTGGCGGTCTTAAAATATTACAAATGGAAGTCGGGGGTAAGGAAATAATAAAAAGTGGAAAAAACTAAAAAGTGAATATCTCTGAAACAAAGCGAAATAGCGCGGCGGTCTTGACGTATTACAAATAAAGTCGGGGGCGAAGATTGCAAAAAAGCTGGAAAAATTAAAAAATGCATATCTCTGGAACTAAGAACAATAGCGCGGCGATCTTGAAATATTACAAAGGAAGTTGGGGGTAAAGAATTGAAAAAATTGGAAAAAACTAAACAGTGAATGTCGCTGAAACAAAGCGAAATAGCGCGGCGGTCTTGGCGTATTACACAGAAAGTTGGGGGAGAATATTTAAAAAAAAACCGAAAAAAACTCAAAAGTGAATATACTGTATGTGATAAGTATTTTTAATATGCCTATGATACTTGCGTAAGAGGTAAGATCTGTGGATTTTTTTTTTCAAGAAATGGAAGATGTTTATACGGCATTGACGACCATCTTTTTAGAAGTTCTGGCCCCTTGCGAGCTGATAATCACTACTCAATAAAGTAATCGATTCCTAAAAGTACGTTATTTTAAACTATCCGATTCATGAGAATATCCGACTCTGTCCACCACTAATAAATTGGAAAGTATGTCATGTAGAGTATAAAAAGACATTGCGTTGGTAGGCATGGCCGTTCACAGGGAGGGGGACAGTGTCTATATTTTTTACAGCCAGGTTTTAATAGGAGAAGTTTTAGGGTTTTTTGGCTGCCCCCTTCTGAAATGTAGCAGTCAAGTGGTATTATTAGGTTGAATACCCTAAATAAGGCACATACATATAAATATTATAGTAAATTTTTATTAAAAATATGATTTAACAATGACAGTCTATTAGATAGCAGAAATAAATGAAAATTGTCTTTAATTTTTCTCTTGTTTGAGCATTGTGGATTTATTATTTCGGGAAGAAGGCAATTGAAAAAAAAATTTTAACTGCTCTTCCATTTTTCCTTGTCAAAACCGGTCATCTCTGTATATGAAACAAAATAATTATTAAAGGAAAATAAATAAACTTTAAGTCTTTCTCCATTGGTATATTAAGAAACATAAGTTTCAAGGTTTAATACAGGGTAATTCTCTACATGTTTCGAACGTATCAGGAGAATACAATAAGGAGTTTAGAAATATAATAGGTGCAAACAGTTCTAACGGAGCTACGAGATGATGGAAAAACAAGCAAAGTGCTGGGAAAATCTTTCAACGTAATGGTAAACCTACCGAGAGGCCAGACATTTTTTTTTAAACTTTAATTTTTTTTTATAGAAATCCTATTTGCCCCAATTTGTAGCACTGTTGTCTGCGGAATTGCTATAAGGAATGGCTTTTACGTAACGTACTTTTACGTAATTTTTTACTTTGTAAAAATCCTTCTACAATGATTTCGGATTCCATAGCTGTTGATGCTCTGTCCCCGTTTTTGTTGCAGATGTGATGTTTTGTGGTTTAGGTTTTTAACATAGGAACATTTTTATTACTTCTCTAGACGAAAAGTACAATTTAGCAGCTAAATAGTAAGTACAAGACTTTTCGCCGCATGGTCAAATGTTCGCTGACGCTTTCATTATGATGCAGTTATATAGACGGGAATATCCATCGGTTCCCGCCTATTGTCGCATTACTTTTGTAATAACTCCAGAAAAATACCGCAACAAAATACCGCGACTTTGTATTGAATCGACACTGATACTGGAATGCTTTATTCCATTTTCGTAAGTGTGACGATACGGTACCTTCTTTCTTGTTTAAAAAAAGGTCGCCAAATGTAAAACGATTACTTACCTTGTTCTCTTTTGAGGGGCAGGCAGCACAACGGTTCCTCAAAAATAAAATGCTCTAAAGAATTAAATATAACGGAACGCGACAGAAAAAATAACGCACGAGAGTCAATGACAGTTTCTACATTTTGTTATGTATGAAGTTATCCCCTAAATACAATTTAAGTTGGCACCTTTAGTTTCAGGATGGGCCAAGATTTCAAAACTTTTATTACCTACCTTCTTTTAAATCATTATAATAGGTAGAGTTTTCCAGGGAATTCATAATACCTAATATATGTAGGTAATTAGAATCATAACAGATCTTTACTCACAAAACTTTTTGCTATCCCAAATTTTATTTTTTAGATACCTATGAAACTTACAAATTTTCTTTGATTTCATTAATAAAATAAAATAAAATAAAACAAAAAATATAAAAATCATACTATCCATAGGATTAGGTATATTATTTTGTCTAATTCTACCTATTTTCTATAAAATAAAATGCGTTTCCGAAATAAAATCAAGTCAAATGTATCTTCATTTATTTAGAAATAAATCGATGAAAATAACAAATTCTCGGAATTCGATCGCCTCGCTCGCGGTGAAGACTTCTGATTTCAGTGTATATCGGTGTTTATGGAATATTTTCCTACACGGCGTGATATCGCGAATATGTCCAGCTCGGATGAGTCTTTGTCGCAAATAAATTCCTTTCTCAACAAAGTCGGGCCTTAATTATTAGTTTTATTACTCTTGCAAGTTGGGTTTATATATGGTAACGGTATTGAGCTTGATATAGACAACATTTATAATAGAACTTCGCCTCACACAATTCATATGCATATTTTTTACTGGTGTGCTTTATATGAAGTGAACCCGCTATTTTAACATTGAATACTAGCTTTTGGCTCTTATGGGGGGTACTGTCTGTATCAGACTTGTATGATTTTTGCGTTATAGTTAATTTGCATGAATAGTTTATTCTACACACACAACCCTCATTCAATAATTACATAGACAAATAATACATTTGATGCTGGCTTAATTTTTTAAAATGTATATTTGAGTTCTACGGTTTTGCCAATAGCATTCTGGTGAAATTGATGGTATTTTTGATATTTTTCCGTATATTTTACCAATAGTTGTTAAATTTTATACCTGCAGTCGCCACTCCTTCTTGCTCAATGTTTCGATAGTTTTCTACTTATCTGTATAAACAAATATTATTTAGAATAGATTTTTTTAATGCTTGATTAGAATTGCTATATTTTTTATTTTCTGCAGCGCTTTTTACTAATATGTTTACTATCCTGCTAGATTACTACTTTATTATTTTGTTGCATTATTTGCTCTATTTCCTCGTATTTTTCCTGCAAATTTACATCCTGTCCCTCTCTTGATCATCTTAACGTCCTCATAGTGGCACTTTTATATTATTTAAACAGCTTGGTTGGCCGTCGTTTTGAATGCCTAACACGCCGGTTTCTATTGGTATATAATCGAATTTTTCCCCTTTAAAACTGTATTTTATGTGTCTCACATTGATGTTTCTTGTATTATTTTAATGGCTTTAATCGTTTCCATAGGTATTTTTTTAATATCTACCTATTGCAAAAATATTCACTATCGCTACCATTAAGACATTAATGAATCTAATACATTTATGACTTAAGGTTTTCAAATAATTTTTTACTAGTTGTTGGAGCTTTTTTTACCTTCTAGCCGTTTACTATACCCCCTCCCTTCCCATATTTCCCGACATAGCAGCTCTAATCGTAACTCGCCAACTAGTTGTCTGATGAGGTTTTTGGGTTTTTTAGGTGTCTTGTGATGCTATGCTACACATGCATCTATCATCAAGTATTACCAAATAGCCTTAACGAGCCGTATCCCAATATTTGCTTTTGATAGTTATACGATTGTGTTCGAACATTCACGAATTGGTATTAGAAGGTATTCTCCTCATGTGCTATGCGTCAAATTTTGTGATTCGATAAATAATTTTTACAACTCTTGTGCTTTATTTTTGATAGTTTAGATGTTATCTATCCACTAGACTATTGGAAGCCCTGCTATGAAGCCATTTATCTAATTAATTGATTTATTTTTTCATATGTTGTAAGATCGATTAGGTGAGTCTGATCGCCCTGAAGTCTCCAAATTTATACATTTAACCTCATCTCATGTAGTTGTCATAACATTTTAAATGAGAATTTTATTTATTTGAACGATCATTCGATTAGCTTTAATTTGATTCCTGTTAGTAGTTGTATAGTATCATCCTTCGGTATTCCTAATATTAGAGGTTTATCGTATATGTATACTTTTTTTGATGTACAGGTCTCTTTTTTGGTGTTAGCTGGTCTTTATACATAATAACCACACCCAAGAAGTTTGGTTAGGTTTGCCTTGCATTCGTGTTACTTAAATACTTTTGTAGGAACTACCGAGTCTTTAAGACAATATTACCTTAATTTTTTCCTATTTATTCTGATTTTTTAGCATCGCGGGGGTGTTTTTGGTGGGTAAGGATCTATCCAGCAGCTATTCGTTGTCTCTAATGTCTTTTGATTTACGGCTATTTAGTCTATTATTTCTTACTTATTTGCAAATTAAATGTAGGTGGCGTTCATTTTATTTAGTTACTCTTCATCGAGTTCTTAAGCTTTTAATTTTTTTTGATCTTAAGGTGCTTTTTACTATTGATGCGGATAATTTAACTTCATGTGAGGTACTATCATAGGTGGTTGTATGTAGCTGATTCGCATGTTAGTTATTGATTTCTCTTCGTTATAACCGTAATAGTTGTCAACATTTATCTATCTCTTTTTTTGTGCCTGCTCTATACAATCGTAGTTTGTTCTAATTGAATTTTTGTAGTCATTTGGAAGACACTGCAATAATGTATTATGTAATAATTTTATATGGTGTGTGTTTTTGATCTTAGCAGTTGAATTTAAGTACACAACATATAACTTACCTATACTTTTGCGCTAGATTTCAGCAAGTTGGATCGTTCGGCTAAGTCTTTTGACGTAATTATCCGATCGTAATCGACTTCTTGCGAATCCCTGTATTACAGCATTTTACATTGACTGTTAAGGAACTTTAATGGCCCTGCCTTCAGATTAATAGTTAGTTTTTAACCTAGAACCGTCGGTTGTTGTTATATTATTTATTTGCATGACTAACACTTGTGCATTTGCTACCATTATTAGTTTAATTTATATACTCTTGGTGTATATAATATCTTTACTAAGTCTGCTCCTCAACAATGCCCACAATTTCGGAACCGCCAAATTGCTTTTAAGAATTATAACCCTCTAATTTAGTATAGCGCTAAGTGTTTTTCTATTGATAGACATGTTGTTAAATAAACAGATATGTTTAACAGATTTTAGATTCATTTTTATGGGAGTGTGGTGAGTTCTCTGTCTAACCTCGATGTTTTGTATATGATTACTTAGAGCAATATGTAGGTTATTTGACCGCTTGATTTTCACTTAATCGTTCCTTAGCGCTTAATCTTTATGAATTCGGTTTAGTTCACTATAGTAAACTAGATATATTCTGCGTTTATGACAACCTCCTACCCTCGTCCTAATTTTACTGAAACGCCTATCTTTGTGTCTACATGACTCAAATATTTCGTTTTGGGTTTTTAGGTCTTCATATCTTTAACACCGCCCGTTCTAAGGATCATCCTTGGTTTTTTCTAGCGAGTTAAGGTGTTATATCATGCATTCTACTATAGTCTGATAATATGCTCGATGATCCGTAGGTGAGGTATGAAAACGAACTTTTGCTGCTTCAGCTACCTATTAGGTTCTTAGATGTTTATTAAGCGTTTTTGTCTGGCTTAAGAGCTGTTGAATATCCGTTTTTATAGATTTAAAGGCTGTTTTTTGTGCTACTTTATTGGTTTGTTTTAATAGTTTTTAGTTTTTATCCTATGAAGAACAGAGAGGTTTTAGTTGTTTATTATGTATAGGAGCTGCTAAATAGCTGTTTTATTGGTTCAAAGGTGTTCATTAATTGACCTAATAGTGATGGGTAGTGGATGATTAGCAGTTGATTAGTAGTTGAATAACGTCTTATTTGCTGTTCATACCTGTAACGCTAAGTGTTTTTCTATTGATAGACGTGTTGTTAAATAAACAGATATGTATACCAGATTTTAGATTTATTTTCATGGGGTGTTGTAAGTTCTCTGTCTAACCTCGATGTTTTGTATATGATCACTTAGAGCTATATGTTCCCAAGTAGGCTATTTTTTTATATTTGACCGCTTAATTTACACTTAATCAGTCCTTAACACTTAATCTTTATGAGCTTGGTTTGGTCCACTATATTAAACTTAATATATTCTGCGTCTATGATAGACTCCTGCCCTCCTCTCAATTTTACTGAAACGTCTGTCTGGTATGTCTCGAATATCTCGTTTTGGGGGTTTGGGACTTCATATCTTTAACATCGTCCGCTCGAAGAATCATCGTTGGCTTTTTCTAGCGACTTAAGGTGTTATACCGGGCTATATGATGATGATGAGCCCGATGAGTCGTAGGCGAGGTGTGAAAACGAACTTTTGCTGCTTCAGCTACCTATTAGGTTCTTAGATGTGTATTAAACGTTTTTTGTCTGGTTTAAGAGCTGTTGAATAGTCGTTTTATAGATTCAAAGGCTGTTTTTGTGCTACTTTAGTGGTTTGTTTTAATAGTTTTTTAGTTTTTGCCTTATGAAGAACAGAGATGTTTTAGTTGTTTATTATGCTAAATAGGCGTTTTGTTGGTTCAAAGGTGTTCATTAATTGCCCTAATAATGGCTGGTTAGTGGATGATTAGTGGTTGATTGGTGGTTGGATAGCGTCTTATTTGCTGTTCCTAGACGTTCATAACTGCTTATATCTTTTCAAAGCTTTTCATTAGCTGCTTATTAGGCATAAGGACTCTAATCCGATATTCGCATAAGTTTATGTTCTTGCGTTTTACTTTTATAGATAGGATGATAGCTAGTCACTAGCCTATTGATAGAGAGCTGGTAATGATATTGGATATTAATCAGATGCTATATTTTTTAGAGATATGTATAATTATTACATATTTGCTGGTGCAATTATTCGGGTTCACGCTATTTAATATTATCTAGTTACTGTATTTGCAAGCATCTGCTTAAGTGGGTTATTGTATGTTTTTATTCGATCCCGATCAGTTCAGAGCTGTTTTTGGCTTCTTGTTATTGAATAGGAGCTGTTAAATAGCCGTTTTATAGGTTCATAGACCATTTTTAGCAACTGTAGCGGATTATTTGATTTTTTTACCCCAACAGAAAGGCTATTGGTTGTTTGTTTTGTATAGAGACTGTTAAATAGGGTTTTATGGGTTCAAAGTCCTTTTTTTAGGTGCTTTAATGGATTATTGGATGTTTTTTTATCCTATCAGAGTGTTTATTGGTTGTATATTTTGTATATAGGTGTTGTTAAATATGTTATCATGCAATAGTATATTTATATGCCCAAACGTTATAAGACTAGTATAGGACAATCATAAACCTACTATAGGACAATCATAGGACGGTTATAGGACACTAATAAGCATACCCATAGACCAAGTATAGGTCTGTCGGAACTTGTATAAGTATACTGGGGGTTTTATATGTTCAAATGGCATTTTTTAGGTACTTTATTGGCTTATTTGCTGTTTTTATCCCATCAGAAAGGTTGTTGGTTGTTTGTTTTGTATAAATAGGGTTTTTATATGTTCAAAGGTTATTTTTTAGGAACTTTAATGGATTATTGGATGTTTTTTTTTTTTACTCGTTCAGAGAGGTTTTTGTTTGTTTAATATTTAAACTGTACTACATGATATAGATTATAGGTATTACCAAAGTAGGTGGTGTATAGGTTATCTTTTATCTGTTTTTTCTCTCGTTTAGTGACGGAAACGACTAATTTTTCGTGGTTTGTCGATTATAAGCGATCTCTGCCCCTTGGAATCCTATCGTATATACCATAATTTAGACGCATATTAATTGCTTATTTACTTCGACCATGCCTGTTGGCATTGAATATTAATTGCTTGCTACATTCGCGGAATAATTACATATTTTCTGATGCAATACTTAGTTATTCTTATCCATGCCGTTTAGTTTTCTAGCAGCTACTATATTAATTCCAAACCGGATGATCTTGTCTCCTGCTAGGCCTCTATGGTTTTATACCTCTAGCGCTGTTTTTTACTTGATATTTTTGAAATATTGCTTCACTAGTCGATAGGTATGCCCATCATCTACCTGTTTACCAAATTTCGTCTCTCTCTACCTTTAGTCATAAGGGTCCTAATCGCAAAAACTATATCTCCCAAATCAGTTAGACCATCGACTTCTGGGTTTTTCGTAATGGTTTGTTACGTCATCCGTAATACAATTCACATATCCTTAGCGACTTTAACGAGCGAACATATAACTCTAGTATACCTCACCTCTGCAGGCCTCGAGATTTTCATATTTACTTGTTGCATTACCCTAAATACGAATCACATGTTACATTATTTCTAACAACCTTAACGAGTCGTAGGCGAGCATATGTCTTTAGTACACCTCGACCTGCGGTCTCGGGAATTTTTTCATAGCTTGTTTCGTCATCCTAAATACGAATCACATGCTATGCTATCCCTAACAACCTTAGAGAGCGGTAAGTGAGCATATATTTTTAGCACACCTCGACCTGCGGTCTCGGGATTTTTTCTAAATAACTTGTTACGTTACCCCAAATACGCTTCACATGTTTCATTATTTCTAGCAACCTTAGCGAGCTGTAGCCGAGTCTATGTTTTTAGTACACCTCGACCTGCGGTCTCGGGATTTTTTTCATATTTACTTGTTGCATCATCCTTAATACGAATCGTATGTTGCGCTATCCCTAACAACCTTAGCGAGCCGTAGGCTAGCATATATCTTTAGTACACCTCGACCTGAGGGTCTCGGAATTTTTTCATAATAACTTGTTACGTCACCCTAAATACGATTCATATGTTACGTTATTTCTAACAACCTTAGCGATCCGAAGGCTAATATATGTCTTAAGTACACCTCGACCTGCGGTCTCGGGAATTTTTTCATAGCTTGTTTCGTCATCCTAAATACGAATCACATGCTATGCTATCCCTAACAACCTTAGAGAGCGGTAAGTGAGCATATATTTTTAGCACACCTCGACCTGCGGTCTCGGGATTTTTCAAAATAACTTGCTATTCACCCTAAATACGAACCACATGCTATATTATCCCTAACAGCCTTAACGAGCCGTAGGCGAGCATATATCTTTAGTACACCTCGACCTGAGGGTCTCGGGATTTTTTCATAATAACTTACTAGGGCATCCTATATATTACTCATATATCAAATTTTTCCTTAAACAATTGATAAATGATCGGTGACCTTGAGCTGTCTTAATTGACAGGTGGCATCCGCCATCTTTTTCTATTCGTAATATGACATCATCCTGAACACATTCCATATATAGAATATTATTGCCCAATGTAACTAGCGCCCAAGTAGCTAAGGCCCAAAGTTGCTAACGCCCAACAATGTGACGTTTGACAGTTGACGTATGACAGATGACAAATGACATTTAACATTGACTTTGACATTGACTTTGACATTGACTTTGACATTGACATTGACATTGACAGATGACAGGTGACAGATGACAAGTGACAGGTGACAGATGACAGATGACAGATGACAGGTGACGTCATAATTGGCGTCGCCCACGTCTGCGCGCTGTCCGGGCATGCGCAGAAGGGGATGGAGGAATGGAGGATGGTGAACATATCATCTATAACTACTGATACCAACTAGATTCAAGTAACACGCTGTTCGCAAATTCCACGGATCTCCCCTACTCGTAACAGAGGTTGATTGAAAGTTATGGAGCTATACATAAAATCAACAACCGATAAAGCTTAAAACATAAGGATAACATACGGCTTCTACCCCACATATACACACGACACTTTTTTAAATTTTGTCAGGCGCCTGTGTATATTGTGCAAACACTTTTGTTATCAACATGCTGGAAACATCACTCCTAATCCTTATCCAGACAAGAGATCCCTGATGCTTTTAATATTGTCTAGGTCTGATACAGGATTAAGCTTTTAGATATCGCTGTAAATTTTTACGGAAAATTGTTCAAATAAATAGAAAATTAACAAATTACAGTAACCCGCGAGAGACCTAAATTTCCATACACACTGAACGAAAGAAGTAAGTACCTACATGATCAACGGCGATCCTAGAACGTCTTTCTGGGGGGGGGGGGGGTACTTTTAAGGAATTGCGCCGAACGCGAAAAATTTTTGGGTGCCACGCCCTTTTTTGGGTAAAATAAACGTAAAGCTTAATCTGCGGCGATATGCCAGATTTTAAAACACTCTTTTAATTTAAAAGAAATTTGAAAGGGCGACAAAATAAACAAGTTTTAAAAGCTTCGAGGGCATTATCCGTGACAGATGAACTTTGTTTATACAATTGTACTATACATATCTAAGGGGGGGGGGGGGGGGGCGGGCCCCCTCGTAGATACGCCACTGATGTAGTATGTTTTAATATTGTAACATAAGTCAAAACACTAAAATAAAACAAAACTTAAATGTATATGTATAATAAAGAAATCAGAACATGAAAATAAAGCTAAAAAAAATTACAATTGTTTTTTAATATATTTTGCATTGGATGCCGCTGCTTTTAACATTTTTATTAAGTCATTAGAAAACCGGACATTCTTGAGTCCGGTTTACCAGCATTTTCGCGATATTATATTGACTTATCGACGGACTATTATTATAATAGAATATATCTTATAATATTAAGATGTTGATATTTTTATATAAAAAATGTTTTTTCAAATTTATTGGTTTTGTTTTTTATTTAAAAATAATGAATATTTATAGTTTTTTGGACATATTATTTTTAGTTTTTGCGTCCTCAAACTGGTCTCTTGGGGGGAGGGGGTAATTACCCCCCAGTACCCCCCCCCCCCCCCCCGTAGGACCACGCTTGTACATGATATTAATAAAAAAGTACATCAAATTAATGAACATCTACATTAATTTTCAGCCGATGACGTGTGTCATTGAAACAATGATCGGTCGTATATAAACTTTCTGATTCATCAAGTTACGACTGTTGTACGTTGAATTAATGAACAATAAACATGGATCTATGATCGCCGTTTATTAATATTACAAACAGTGGACATTGGTTTATGGTTGCTGTACTTTGAATCAATGAATAGTGAGCATGGATCTATGATCGCCGTTTATTAATATTACGAACGATGGACATTGGTTTATGGTTGCTGTACTTTGAATCCATGAATAGGAGCATGGATCCATGATCGCCATTTATTAATATTACGAACAATGGACATTGGGAATCCATGAATACAGGGGCGGATGGGACACCTCGGACCGGCGCGGGAAGTCAATTGAAACGGCGCCGCGTCGTGTCGATCCAATAAAAAAATGAAAAGACATAAATATGTATTTTTTCATCCACTTACGACATATTTTCTATAATAACTCATAAATAAAAAAACAAACTTCATTTTTTAACACGCTTTTATTAGCTTGTAGACTTATCAAGAACCACTGACAATACAATAATCTATGGAGAACTATAGGGTAGTCCTCCATACAATAATCTATACGAAAATAATTCTCCTGTCAAATTTTGACAGCTGTCAGGTATAAAACAAAGATGCGATTTTGACTAAACAAATTACGGGGTCGTATAGTATTCGATGCGGAGACTTCGGGAAGAACAAGTAAAAAATTCTCCTGTTAAAATTTGACAGCTGTCAATATGTCAAATCGTTTAAAAAAATGCTATTAATGAAAAAACTATAAGGTCGTATGTATATTAACGGTGGAAAGTTGAAAAAATACGCAAAAAATTCTCTTGTCAAAATTTGACACCTGTTAATATGTCACAATTATTACAATAACCGATAGTAATGAAACAAACGTGGGATCGTATAGATATTGCCGCTAAGAATAGAGAAAAATTATAAAAAAAATTCTACCCGTGACAATTTTTTTTTTTAATTTTGAAAATTTTTGTCGTTTTTTTATTTCTTGCGAATAACTCCGTTATTGTAAGTTTGAGAGAAAAATATTATATAATTATATTTATGAAACGTTTAAAGACGCGTCTTTTTTATATTAAAAATTTTCGTCTAAGTATTATCAGTTTCGAGATATGAGGCAAAATATAGAAATCATATTTTGGCCGATGTCTCGAAAACCGTAAGAGATACGAAAAAATAATAATAAGCTGGGATGTAGATTTCTTCAAGATACAACTTTTTAGTTATATAGACTTTTTTCCTAAAAATTATACTTTCTGAGAAAAATGGCAATTTATGAATATTACCAAATTTTCCTGAAATATGTATGGAAAATGTCGGAAAATTAAAATTTTTAAACAATTTGCAAATATCGTTCTTTTCTTATAAGTCGGCATAGACGATCGGGTTTGTATGTATGTTTGTTTGTAACCAATTTCTTTGAACCCGATTTTGACCCACTTTAAATGGTCAGATTTAATTAAAGTTTTGTAGACTTATCAAGAACCGCTGACAATACAATATCATTTTCGCTCTGTGCTATTTTTTTCGTATATCGAGCACCCCATGCTTTTTTCACCTAATATCGTTCATTATTATTTTCTGCCTATATTAAGAATTTCAAGAATTATTTTAAACTATATTTATATTCCGCTTTTTAGTTTGATTAATTATTAAAGCGTGTTTTTTTAGTTTTTTTAAACTATATTTATTACGAATTTGAAGAAATAGTCCATACTTAAAGTGGAGTTGAAAGTATTAAAAGGAAAGAAAAACACAAAGTCATCCTCCACAAAGTTTAATAGAAAAATTAATAAATCATGGGTCTCTACATGTTTCGAACGTAGAAACGTTCATCCTCAGGAGACAGAAAATTTTTTTTATATAGTGCTGTTGTTGTTAGCAAAAAAGAAACTTAAAAATAGAACCCTAATTGAGCTTTTATGGACTCAAAATTGAAGTTAAGAAGAAACGCGATATGAAGAAAATTGGTGATGGTAAAACAATACTGAGTATTTAAAACATTATTAAAGTAGGCGGTTAAACAAACCAAGTGACATGGGGAAAAAGAAAACCTAGCTAAGTAGGTGTCGAAGATTATTTGAAATCTGTCTTAAAAAGCAGACCTATAGAACATAACTAGTCTTTAACACATTGTGAAGGTGAAAAATTTGACAACAAAATCTGTAAAAAATAGAAATCGAAATTAAAATCAAAGATTATAGAAGTTTTAACTATTTTAAGAAAATTTTTTTGTAATTTTTTTGAATAAAAGTTAAAAGGTAGTACTTACGATATATTCTGTAGAAAAAAAGTGTTTGGGGTACTTAGGATCAAACCTCAGTAACCCCGCGAGAGGTTAATTTGAAAAATATAAAGTTAAAAATTATAAATTTAAACATTTTCCAAAAATGTTTAAAAAGTACTACCTCTTAACTTTTATTCAAAAAAATTACAAAAAAATTTTCTTAAAATAGTTAAAACTTCTATAATCTTTGATTTTAATTTCGATTTCTATTTTTTACAGATTTTGTTGTCAAATTTTTCACCTTCACAATGTGTTAAAGACTAGTTATGTTCTATATGTCTGCTTTTTAAGACAGATTTCAAATAATCTTCGACACCTACTTAGCTAGGTTTTCTTTTTCCCCATGTCACTTGGTTTGTTTAACCGCCTACTTTAATAATGTTTTAAATACTCAGTATTGTTTTACCATCACCAATTTTCTTCATATCGCGTTTCTTCTTAACTTCAATTTTGAGTCCATAAAAGCTCAATTAGGGTTCTATTTTTAAGTTTCTCTTTTGCTAACAACAACAGCACTATATATAAAAAAATTTCTGTCTCCTGAGGATGAACGTTTCTACGTTCGAAACATGTAGAGACCCATGATTTATTAATTTTTCTATTAAACTTTGTGGAGGATGACTTTGTGTTTTTCTTTCCTTTTAATATATTTATTACATTTAAAACACATTTAGGTGAAAAACATATTTATTATTAAAATAAAAATGAAATGAAAAATATTTAACATAAAGATAACATAATTAAATTCTGGTTTTCTGCTTTTTCGATTATTTTCCAAATTAATTCAAATTGTTAAAAAAGAAAAGAAAAAGTTCGCAAACAGCGGCGGCGCCTGAGGGACCGGCGCACCGGGAAATTTCCCGGTGTCCCGGTGGGCCCATCCGCCCCTGCATGAATAGAGAGCATGGATCCATGATCGCCGTTTATTAATATTACGAACGATGGACATTGGTTTATGGTTGCTGTACTTTGAATCAATGAATAGTGAGCATGGATCCATGATCCCCGTTTATTAATATTAATATTAGCGCCTATATAGAGCGCCTAATAGTAAAACCCTGCCCAATCCCCCCCCCCCCCCCCCTGGGACTAGTCCCAATATTATACCCATTACTCATTAAGAACTGAAAGGACTTTGTGTATCCTTCTTGAAGAAATTCTTTAAACGCTGTGGTAATAAATTTTCCAACTAGACCAAGCAAGCGAGAGGCATCCAAAACCGAAAACAGTTTTTATTAATCTAGTGTCGCGTATCCGTAATTCATAAAGAACAGTAAAAACAAAGAAAACACGACCAACCTTAAAACCATAAAAAGCTATAAGTCATTCAGCAAACAAGGCAACAATTGAAAATTTGCCTCTAAAAAACGGTTTATCATCGGCAGCGCGGCGTTCGCGCGAATAATAAACTCATCTAAATGAGAGTAAAACCTGCACGTTGCAGGGGTTCTAATTTGGACAATATATCTTGAATACCTATAAAGTCCCCTGGTTGCATTGTCTCTGCTTTTCCACTGGGATCTAAGCGGGAGACCATGCCGAACGGGGCCTACTATGCGAAGAATCGAACCTGAAAAAAATGTTGGTCATCAAGCTGGTCATAACAATTATGACGATCATCGTCTTCGCCACAACTACGGCCGGCAGGCCGATGTTTAAAATCGAATATTGATAAAGTCAATATACACCTAATTTTTGTTGCAAATTTGAAGCTTTGTCATTTTTGAACGAATGGACCGATTTTTATTTTCTTTCCATTAATTGGTAGGTAATTCCTTTGCCTTTGAGAAAAAAATAAACTGGTAGAAATTTTTTCAAAGCGATAGTGGAAAAACTCAAGCCATGTTATTTTCTTAATTTTTGACTCACCCTGTGCGTTAATCAAGTAAATGTATAGAAAGCGCCTATACTCTATATGAAAGTCGCTTCTTTTACGAGCATTTTGATTTTTTGTTCATTAATTTATCTCTAAAGTTGTCCAAATTACAGTTTTTTTGCTGAAACCTTACGTTTATTCCACAAATGTAATTCATTGTAGGATCACATTGCCAAAAAAACAATTATTGCCCTTGCCATAGAATTAATCCGTATTATTTGACGCTTTGTCGTTGTGCCATTAAAAAAGTCAATGTCATTATGTTGTAGTGGCTAAAATTACATTAAATGCCTCAAGTATAAGTTCACAACAAGTAGCAGCATTTATTAGTTACTTTAGTTAACTATGGGCGTAGTAAACGTTACGCCGCTCGTGCAGTGGGTGTCCATGAAACAACGGCTCGTAGAGCAATCCACAAGTACGAGCAAACAGGAAGCACTGCTCGAAGGGTTGGTTCTAGTCGCCCTCGAAAAACTTTTCCAATAGATGATAGCTTCTTGAGATTGAGGATATGACGTGATCGATCAAATACTGCGGTAAATGTTCAGCAAGATCTTCGCCAAATTCAGGGTGTTACAATAAGTAAGCAAACGGTATATCGACGTCTAAACGAAGTTAATTTCAAAGCTAGAATACCCGCAAAAGGTCCCAAATTATTGCCAAAACATCGTGCTGCTAGAAGAAACTTCGTTTGAAAATTATGGACAATGGAATATTCGTGAATGGTCGAATGTCTTGTTTACGGATGAATCACGGTTTTGCCTTAACAAGGTGGATGGAAGGAAAGGAGTACCTATGGAGAAGGACTGGTGAAAGGTTTAATCAGAATTTAATAACAGAATGTGAAAGTTATAATGGTGGGTCAGTTATGGTGTGGGGAGGGATTTCAATGAATGGAAATACACCCCTCCATGTTTTTCCATTGAGGCAGTCGATGACAGTGCTAATCTATATTGACATTTTACAGCAGTATGTCTTACCTCGTGTAGAGTTAGTGGGCAATAATTTTATATTGATGCAGGATAATGCCCGACCACACACCGCAGCAATTGTTCGAAAGTTCTTAGAAGCTACGGATATCACCACATTACAGTGACCTGCCAGACATAGGCGTAGCTAGTCTATTTTTTCTAGGGGGGCTTAAGCCCCTGAAAGAATCGTAACAAGCGCCAAACGGGAACCGCCGCAGGCCATGCGCCGCCGGCGAAACATTTTCAGGGCCACGCCCTAATTTTACCAAGATTTAATTGAATAATTTGATTCCAAAAAATAATGAAAATAGAAGGTAGAATTTGCCAGAGGGGGCTTAGCCCCCCCCCAGCCCCCCCCCCCCCCCCCTTAGCTACGCCTATGCTGCCAGAAGCCCCGATATGAACCCTATAGAAAATTTTTGGGATGAACTAGGAAGAAGGGTACGTTCTCGCCAGAGGCCTGCTGAAAATCTCGCAGAATTAGCATATGCATTAGTGGAAGAATGGAATCGTATACCAATGGAAACGATAAGAAACCTAATTTCTAGTATGCCGCGTAGATTAGAAGCTCTTAGAGTTGCTAGGGGAGGCAATACACGGTATTAAGCAGTTATCAGGTTATAATTTTGTGTTTAATAAAAATGTTTTTAAAATTCGTATCTGTTAAAAACTGTTTATCGGTAAATTCATAAAGTTGGTAACATGCAAGGTTTCAGCAAAAAAGCTGTAATTTGGACAACTTTAGAGATAAATTAATGAACAAAAAATCAAAATGCTCGTAAAAGAAGCGACTTTCATATAGAGTGTAGGCGCTTTCTATACAGTTACTTGATAACGCACAGGGTGAGTCAAAAATTAAGAAAATAACATGGCTTAAGTTTTTCCACTATCAGCCAGGGGGCTTTGAAAAAATTTCTACCAGTTTAATTGAAAAATAAAAATCTAATCTCTGACCACACAGCCTCTCCGGGAGATGCTATTTTTTTTATAGGCTTGTGGTTCTGTAGCATACAATTAGAACAAAAACTATATCATGGCATTGCCCTCCTTCTGGGACACATCATAGTAGGCCTTGGATTCTAAACTTAGGGCAAACTCGGGCCAGGACAGAAAGGGTGTAATTTATATGCTGGGGTGCAGTTCCCTCGAACGCCACCATCAATCATTGTGGCGCTGTGCAGGGGCCCCACCGGAGGGATAAAGGCGCCCCCGGGCCGGAGGGTGCAAGTGCAATATATGACACGGGGGGTAGACGACGTCGTGGCCCGTTCGGGGAGGGAATTACGTCATTACTCAGGTGTTTGCAGGTGATGGCGAGATTTATTTTTAAGTTTTTAAGGAAGATTTTTTAAAAGTTTGTTTTTAGAACGGGAATTTCCAGGGAGAACTTGTCTTGGTCAAAAAGTGGTAAACGTTGACCCTCAATTATTTTCACGTGTAAACATTAAAAATTTGCTCGAAATTCTTGCCACAATTTATTGCCAAAAAAATTGGAATTTGTTCTAATTTTTTTACCAAAGGGGGAGGGCTAAAAAAACCTAGCCGAGCTATGCGGTATCAAAAACTTCTCTTATCAAAAGTGACTTCCAAAAAAATCCCCCACGGGATCCAGGGGTGCGCCTCCTCCCCTCTTACGGTATGCAAAATTTAACTTAGTTAAATTGATAATTTGACCCAGCGAATTTAAAACAATTGAATTGCGCATAGTAGAAATTAATGACCGAGTTCCTTTTAGTTACTTTTAAACAGCAAAGCAAAGCCAACAGCGTTCCTTTTAAAAATGTAGCTTAGCACAGCAAATATTTTTTCCTCCTCCCTTGCCGCGGTTAAATATGCCTTCCTACATTTCTCATACGTTGTTCGCGAAGCGTTCCTTTTAACAACTTTAGCTAAGCAAAGATTTTTATTTTGCTTTGCTATTTAAAAGAAGCAAAAGAAAAGTACCTTGCCGACTGGCACCGAAAAGTAATCAGCTCTAAAAAGTTCATAAATATATCTCAAACAATTTAACTAATTTTTGCACAAATTTCTCATTTCTAAGCCATAGAAATAAGCTACATATAAAACTTTGAAACTATTCATAAAACGACGCAAAACTCCGTTGAAAGTATTATAGTATGTTGACAAACGTAAGCTCAGGTAAACCGCTAAAGCGAAAAACTTTGAAAGTAAAAAACCAGAAAATTGCAATTTTCTATATTCTTTTGTGTCCGCTTTCAGCTTGCTTAATATTACCTATCTACTGTTTACTGGTTAAGCTGCCTTTTGTGTCTGACTGATGCGATATGCAAGAGTTTTTCTATGTAAATTTTCTATGAATCTCTTACGTTGAGCTGCAGAACAATTCTAATAGACCAGTGCTGTTCAACATGAGGCAGCATGCATGCGGCCAAAAATATAGAAATATGCGCCTAAAAATTAAAAGTTACACTTGCGATTCATTCATCAAGAGGATGTAAAAAAAATGTGCTTTTCAATTTTCATTTTTTCCAACCATATAAAGAAAATCGAAGGAGATATTCCGGCCTTTTACTCAACCACTTACCGTTTCTGTTAAGAACGTAAGCATAGCAGACCTTCAACTAGAATTGTGTAATTTGCAGTTGTTAGCTGGTTAGCTCCTTTTTGTCAGTAAATATCCAGAATAGGATTGGACTTTTTAAAGTTACTCTCATAAGAACGTTACCCTAACTTGTGAAACCTAGAAATTATAATGGATTCGATGCTGGGAAACACGTTTCTTTGCGGAAGCAGCTTTTCGAACATGGAATTTATAAAGTCAAAATCTAGGTGTTCCCTGTCTGATAAGTCACTTACTCAGTTGCTTCGTTTGTCAACAACAAATATTAATAATATATAATAATAATGGTTAATATTGACTGGTTAGTGAAAACCGATATTCAATATGGTGACGGGTATCAAAGGTTATCAGTTATCACCCCATGGTCCACAATATAAAAAAAAATTTTTTGGATATCACGCTCTTATGTTGGTTTGCACAAAGGTTCTGACCAATTACTAACTAAAGATCATTAATACTGTTTTGGAAAAAACAGAAGAAATATGTGTTGTAGAGTATTTCTGTTAAGTTTCAAGAAAATGAGACCAAAATTATTTTTCCAATAGAAATATTTATACCCCCTTTTCATCCCTTTAGAGACAGAGTTTTAAAAAAATAAGAAATACGGACATATTTCATTATTTATGTTGTAGAGTATTTTTGCTAAATTTCAAGAAAATATGACAACAAATATTTTTAAAGCAGAATTTTATATTTACTCCCTTTTACCCCTTCAGAGACCGATTTTCAAAAAAATAAGAAATACGTATTTTTACTTGTGTTGTAGAGTATTTCTGCTAAATTTCAAAAAATATGACAACAAATATTTTCAAAATGGAGAAACTTTTATACTTACCCCCTTTCACCTCTTTAGTGACTGATTTTCAAAAAAATAAGAAATACGTAATTCATTATTTATATTGTAGAGTATATCTGCTAAATTTCAAGAAAATATGACAATAAATATTTTTAAAGTAGAAACTTTTATACTTACCCCCCTTTCACCCCTTTAGTAACCGATTTTCAAAAAAATAAGGAAATACGTAATTCATTATTTATGTTGTAGAGTACTTATTTCTTCTAAATTTCAAAAAATATGACAACAAATATTTTTAAAGTAGAAACTTTTATACTTACCCCCCTTTCACCCCTTTAGTAACCGATTTTCAAAAAAATAAGGAAATACGTAAGTCATTATTTATGTTGTAGAGTACTTATTTCTTCTAAATTTCAAAAAATATGACAACAAATATTTTTAAAGTAGAAACTTTTATACTTACCCCCCTTTCACCCCTTTAGTAACCGATTTTCAAAAAAATAAGGAAATATTACGTAATTCATTATTTATGTTGTAGAGTACTTATTTCTTCTAAATTTCAAGAAAATATGCCAATAAATATTTTTCCAGTAGAAACTTTTATACTTACCCCCCTTTTCACCCCCTTAGAGACCAATTTTCAAAAAAATAAGAAGTACGTAATTCGTTATTTGTGTTGTAGAGTATGTCTGCTAAACTTCAAGAAAATATGACAACAAATATTTTTCCAGCAGAAACTTTTACACTCACCCCTTAGAGACTGATTTTCACAAAAATAAGAAATTCATGTTTTATTAATTGTTTATTAGAGTATTTATGCTAAGTTTTAATATATTCGGATTAAATATATTTTTTCTAATATAAACTTTAATACTCACTCCTTTTCCACCCCTAGAGGCAACATGTTCGCAAATTCCCAATTTCTTCTAAGCGAGGAATTTTTTCAAAACCATTTACTTATATCTTTTACTCTAGCGGTTGCGTTGGGAACTTACCTACCCCCTATATAGGGGCAAAATTTCCCAAAACATCAAAACAGGCATTTGCTTATTTTAACAGATTAAGCATAGTACCTACCAATTTTCAGCAATATATCTTAAAATTATAGACAGTTATAGGTAATAGGTATCCCCTCAATAGGTTACACCCCTTTTTTCAACCCCTAAGTGAACCATCTGTCTTACTATTTTATTAAAGGAACTTATTTACCAATTTTTAGACCTGCACCAGTTTTAGTTTTAGTTTTTGAGATACAGAAATTCCTATTAAAATATTAACCCCCGTTTTTACGCCCTTAGGGGTTGATTTTCGAAAAATTCCTTCTTGCCTACGTTCTACGTTATAATGAGGAGACATCTTCGAAATTTTATGAGTAGAGGTTTAGGCTGTCAGTCAGTCAGTCAATCACACACTACAATTTTAGTGTATACCGTGCGAGCAAAAATTATTTGCATCAAAGGACGTAGGTAATGCTTAGCCGTAGAGCTTAATACCTGTTGGGTGTCAGTAACTACCTGAATTAACAATCAATCAGTTATTCCGTCATCTTTGACAGTCGTTACAAGTAATTTGATTCATCGCAAATTTTTCCAATTTCTTGAACAATTCACACAATGGGCTTTACGAAACAGCACAAAACATTCATGGTTGAAGCGTATTTTCGAAACGGGGTTAGATTAAATGGGAGTGGAAATACAATCCGGGTTTGTGCCTGGACGATTTTCACGAACATACAGCCGCCGAAACTATTACTTAACTACTTAGGTACGCAATTTTTTCGACGACAGATTGATCAGTTTTCGATCAGACATTGAATTCCCACCTAGATCACCTTGTTTAACGGTTATGGATTACTTCATTTTTCCTCATTTAAAGAACACTATTTTTAAAACACCAGTTGCAAATTTAGAAAAATTACAAGAATGGATTATTCATCTCCAGAGATGCTGGTCAACACTTTCGAAAATATGAAGAGACGTGTGAATTTATGCTTGGAGCATGGCGGTGGCCAATCTCAGTCATTTATGTAATTTATTTTTCTTTTTCTTTCTGTATATTCTTACTTTGTTAATTTTGTAAACAACAAAAATAAATTTGTATTTGTCTACTTATTTTATTACTCATTAGTTTGGCATATCATAATATGAATTTGACAAAATGTTAACCTAGATTTGGTTAGATATATCGTCCCCATACCATTGTGATCTAAACCAAGCTCTACGTTTTTTAATCCAAGCCCTCTTTGATGCAAATAATTTTTGCTCGCACGGTATAATAGTATAAAATTTTAGTAGGTAGGTATACCAAATTTCATAGAAGTATGAATAAAAACCTTTGAAGAAATGAAACGAAGAACAGTCTGGTTTCTGTTTGTGGCCATCTTACTCAAAGGTTTGGTGTAACAAAGTTACAAAGACAATCTGCCTTTAGATAACACATTACAACACTAGTAACACAACATCTCGCACATACACTAAACCAGATTAAAATAAATAAAAAAAAACCAACCGATATTGCATCCAGAGAAGGAAATTTAATCTTGCTATTAGTCTATCGCTTTAAGACCCTCCAGTGGCCCAGTGGAGTTATGGAAACTTGCTGGAGTTTCATCTCCTTAAGAGCCTTAACTTTTCTTCGGTTTGTTTGCAGTTCGGATTAAGGATCTGTAAGGTAAATTGTAATGTTTGAGTTTATTAGGTCTCATTTGGTCTTGCATCTGCGAAAGGATTAAGGTCCCTCTGTGGGTGAATCAATAAATTTGGAAGCTTAGAATTTGATAAGGGGTATAAAATAGTATAGAGTTTTGTAATAAAAATAATTAAAGTTATTTCAGTTTATAACTTACCTACTACCTACTACTACACAGAATGTTTTAGAAATTACTTATTAAACTTATATTGTGTTATGTTTAAATCATAGACATATTATATTATAATATAAAGGAGCGACAAAACATTCATTCCATTCATAAAACACCATTTGTTTCCAATCATACTTACTTGCACAGCTTCAGATAAGTTAGAATGAGATGGCTTTAAAAAATGTCAATGCTGTAAGCTGCGCGTCCACTACCAGTATAATAGACTTCCTATAGAATAGACTAAGTCATTAATTAGTAAATAGTCTTCTTGTTGGCATCAAACATTCGTACGTGTAAAACAAAGACAGAAGACAGAGATAGTGTTAAATTTCCGACTCCGTGCGGAATTGCAATGACTCAAGGATTCAAAGCGATTATTCAACACCAGCGGCGTAGTGTGTGGCAAGGATTTTTAGTACAACAAATAAGTAATAATTAAAAAGTTTTTATTAAAGTATTAATACATTTTCACTTAAGTGAAGAAGAAAAGAAGCTTTTAAAATTTAAAAAAACACATATTTAGTATATTATTTTTACTTAATAGCTACACCTGACAAGTGACAAGTCCATCTAATATAATTAATATAACCTTTGTTTTTCGACACAGGCGGTAGATCTAGGGCAGTGTTTTTCAACCTGTGGGTCGCGACCCCCTGGGGGGTTACAGAATGATACTCGTTATGTTATTTTTACAAACACATTAACAAAAAATAAAATCTTCGAGTACTCGTTCATTTTAATGTGAAGGTTGTGCCTGAGTTTGTTCAATCAATTTCTCCCATCGTGGATCCGTTTATGCAACTTTAAGTATTAAATCGTTTTCCAAATTTAAGCGATTTCTTTGTTTACTTCTTATTTGGGCCATTGATGAAAATGCCAACTCGCACAAGTACTAGGTAGAAAATGGAATCAAACCCTTCAAAGCCTCGGTTGTTAATTCCGGGTATTTTGTTTTTCTTTTTAACCAAAAGGTCATCTCGAAACTTGTGGACCTTTCGCGCGGGCCGTGGAGCGCGCGGGAGGCTACCAGCACTATCTGTTGTTAACACTCGGCCCTAACAATATGTTTGTATTTGTTTGTTAGTTATCAATAATTGGAAACGTATTCGATTTAAAATTATATGTTTTACGTACTTAATTATATTTTATATCCGAATCCTAATAACGCATACATGAAAAAAAAGGGTCGGGGGGTCGCGAAATATTTTGTGATACTAGGGGGGTCGTGTCCTGAAAAAGGTTGAAAAACACTGATCTAGGGCAGTTGCATCAAAGAGGGTTTGGATTAAAAAACGTAGGGCTTGGTTTAGATCACGATGAGATGGGGACGATATATCTAACCAAATCTAGCTTAAAATTTTGTCAAATTCATATTATGACATGATATGCCAAACTAATGAGTAATAAAATAAGTAGACAAATACTAATTTATTTTTGTTGTTCACAAAATTAACAAAGTAAGAATATACAGAAAGAAAAAGAAAAATACTTACTTGTATAATACTTGATGAAATTGGCCACCGCCATGCTCCAAGCATAAATTCACATAATCATTTATTTCCAATAAATGTTGGGTAAACCATTGAGAGTAATTCCTGCGTCTTTCAAAATCTGCGGCTTGTATTTCTTGGAATACTTGCACTTTCTAAGGAAATAAATTTAGCTGCTTCTTAAGAATAGTATTGCATGTTCCATAAGATCTTCCCACCTCTTGGGACAGGCGTCTTATACAATTTGTTTGCAGCAAGTTTTTCTGTTCTTACAGTTGGTCTTCCTGCTCCTTTTTTGTGTTGTATTTAACCGGTTTCCCTAAACACAGCCACGGTTCTTTTCAGGCAATGATAAAAATCCCCAGCAATAAAAGCAACGTTAGGAAAATGTTCGCGAAAAGCGTCTATGCACAAACTCGGATTGTATTGCCACTCACCATTTACTCTAATCCCGTTTCGAAAATATGCTTCAACCATGAATGTTTTGTGCTGTTCCGTAAAGCCCATTTTGTGAATTGTTCAAGAAATTGGAAAAATTAGCGATGAATCAAATTACTTGTAACGACTGTCATACTGTCAAAGATGACGGAATAACTGATTGATTGTTAATTCAGGTAGTTACTGACACCCAACAGGTATTAAGCTCTACGGCTAAGCATTACGTCCTTAGATGCAAGGCTCTCTTTGATGCAAATAAATTTTGCTCGCACGGTAGAATTGTTTTTCTGTTATCTTTCTTAAGATAAAATGGACAGACCATAATTATTGTTGTTTAATGAGTAATAATTATAATTGCAATTGCATTATGCATAACATAATGTTCTTACTATCAACAGTGTTATACGTATCATTAAGTTCGTAGATAATTTAATAAGTCTTTGTTCCCAAGTTTAAAATCAAACTTTCCAAAACGTTATAGACTCCTTAACTCGACGCAACAACATTCCTCTGGGCGACTGTGCACCCCCAAAGTCTTATCAGGCCACCCGAGGTGTCGGGCCGGGGGTGGCAAGCCCGTCGTATTCTCACCCCGTATGATCCCATATATTCTGCTAAGACCTTTGCGTTCTTTATTACAAGTGTTCCCGATAACGGGCTTATATTATTCCACGTTATTCCGGAGATAGGTTCTCCAGGTCTCTTGCGGGCGTAATAATGAAAAGAAAAAATCCGGCCAGCGATTCGTACGTGTACGTTCGTACGAGTACGAGTGAGGTAATCTTCTGGAGAAATATACTATAGGTCCAATATTATTTATTTTATACATCACCGATATGCCTTTACTTTTAAAAATGTGTAAGTTACAAATGTTTGCTGATGACACCTTAATTTACATTAATGTTTTAAATAATTTTGATGGTGTAAATACTCTAAATTCTGAGATAAATATATTATTAAATTGGCTAAAAGTAAATAAATTCAAATTAAATATTTCAAAAACAAAATGTATGGTTATGGGTAATAATTTAAATTGTCTAAATATAAATGCTGTAATTGATGGTGAAAAATTGGAATTAGTAAACAGTTTTAAATATTTAGGATAATCATTGATTCAAAATTAAATTTTTTTTATTATTTTGACAGTATTATATCGAAGATTGCCGGAAAAGTAGGTTATTTTAATAGTATCAGTTCTAATTTAAGTTTGTTTTCTAAAAAAACTGTATTTAATACTATGATATTACCACATTTTCTTTATTGTTCTTCCATTTTATATTGTGCTATAGTGAGAAAATATTTGATAAATTACAAATTTTACAAAATAATGCAATGCGGATTATTTGTGACAAATATACAAAAATTAATTTTATGTTGGAAAATTTAGATTGGTTGAATGTCAGAAATATAATTTTTTATTTAGTATGTATCTTTATACATAAAATTAAAAATAATTTATTGCCTGATTGTTTAAAAAAATTTTGTTCTTTTAATTGTGACCATCATAATTATAAAACAAGAACTAATCAAAATTTTTATGTGGATAGAGTGTCTAAAACATTAGCTTATAAATCTATTTTTTATAAAGGTTTCATAGAATATAATAATTTGGAAAATTCTATTAAATCTCAAAAATCATTAAAACTGTTTAAAAAAATTGACATATTTAGCATTATCATTTAGATGTCATTATGACCTTCATAATAGCACTCAGTGCCATTATGAATTCATAATAATATCCAAATGTTAAGATACAAAAACAAAAATAATTTCGGTGCAAACTATTTATTTGTTATTATTACTTAGAAAGTAGGGAATCTATTACGCTTTGCGCGATATCTTCGACATCCGAAGGGACACTTTCGGATTCCGAATCTCCCATATTTAAATTATTTTTGGCCAACACTTTGCATACAATAGAAAATTAGACGGCAATAATGACGTTGTCCAAATCGAAATTGAAACAATCAATAATGCGGTTACCATGATATCGACTAATATGGACACCTGAAAATTTTAAAAATTACGAAAACGTTATCTGATATCAATGAAATTTAGACGGTAGGTTAAATTTTGAATGATACACGTTCGATATGAACTTTGTTAATGAAACTTGTGTAATTAAACCACTCGGCTAACGCCTCGTGGTTTAACGTTGCACGCGTTTCATTAAAGTGTTCATATCGAACTAGTATCATTAATAACTATAAAAATAAATCTATAAAAATGAGTTAAAAAAATTTATTAAAAAATATTTAATTGTAGCTTTTTGCTAAATAAAACATATTACTACTTACTACTACTACTACTACTAGGTACTAAATAACTGACAGAATCAGAATTAAACAATCTATGGCTGTTTTCGACAAATATAGGCATTTTGCATTTACCTTTAGATCAGCTACCATTTCATTACCATTGTGGCAAATTCGCGCCTTTTCAAAAACGTCTTTGTCTGTGGGATCCTTTAAACTACCAGCCCGCTACAATATTGTTTCAAACATCTCATTCCCGCCAACATGTATAAATGGAGCAAATAGAGAATAGAAATATTGGCTTCTTTGTGCGTTTTGTGCGGAAAATATGACAACAAAGATCCTAACAAGGACGAAACGGCCGTCGTGGTCTACCCGCCCCATTGTGCTTGGATCCCTGTGTATTCCAATATAAAAAACAGGTACACACTTGTCCGATATGCCACAATATTCACTTTTTAATATATGGCAATGTTTTTATAAATACATATCTGTTTTAGAGAGTTTCTGATGCTTTAGGTGTTTCATATTCAACCACTGGCGCACCCAGGGGGAGGGGCCAAGGGGGCCTTGGCCCCCTAAAACCCCCAATGAAATTACTTCAACTATACTATTTAACTGTTTATTGCCCCGTCCCAATAAACAAGTAGAAAATTGGCAAAGCTTTCTCAGCCTTCATTCTTTTCATGCAAATTATTCATTTTTTGAAAATTTTTATAATGAAAGCATTTTAATATGCGAATTTAAATTATGGAACGACAAGTTTACAGATAGCAAAGAAATACCCTCCGATATGTTTAAGCTATATATTCAATGTAAATGGTATGATATTTCCCAATATAAAAAAACTTTTGCAAATTTTTGTTACCCTTCCCGCTTCCCGTCACCACCAGTACCTCTGAAAGGTAATTTTCCACATTAAAGTACTTAAAATCGTACTTAAAAAATTCCACCGGGCAAGTAAGACTTAATGGTCAGGCAAATTTATTTATTCATAAGAATGTTCCAGTTTCTTGTGAAGAAATTTTAAATAAACTTTCTAAGGGTCGAAGAAAATTAGATTTACATATTTAACAAATGCAAAGGTGCTATAAAAAAGTTTTGGTTTCTATTATTTATAAAATATTGTTTATTGTTGTGCTTTGTACTAATTTATATTTTTAAATAAATATATTTGTGTTATGGATATGTCGTCATTACTATTACCTATATTTTATTTGGTAAAAAGAGTGGTATGTTTTGTCCGGAATAATTATTAAAGTGGATATTTTAAAAAGTCAATTTTTTTAGATATTTACCTCGATTGAACTAGGCTATTGGGATCTTCTAATCTAAGAGTACCTGTTAAAAAAGCTCCAAAGATCTAGAAAAATGCGTAACTTAAAAGTTTATTAAAAGATTTGCTTCCGGCACTGGTTGGCGGGCCCCCCCTAACATAAAATCCTGGGTGCGCCGCTGTATTCAACAATCCAACGAATTAAGGCAAATGGGATAGTATATAGGTTTTAAGAATCACAATAATGTAGCTATTTTGTCATCCCGTGGTCGACAACTTTACGAAATTCACGAAGACAACATAAGAGAGCTTATTTATGGGATGTATAGAACAGGTACCGTAGAATGGGGTGAATCGCAACTGCTGTACCAAACGCAACGATTTTCAGGAAAATAATGTTTTATTTTTTTTAACAATCTGTTTACTTTTCAGAAACTTAACTTTTTTAGTAAGTTCCTGGGACCTTTCCCTAATACGTAAAGGACAAAAACGAAATTTCTGAGAAAAAAAGGGCTTTGAGCTTATAATGTTTAAAAGGGATATTTTTTATTAAGTTTTTGTTCCTGAAAAAACTTTATCTGATAAACCTACTTAACATTTAAATTTAAGGTAAAGCGCGTTAACACAGGTCCTTAGTACCATCCTACTAATAATTTTTACATTTAGCAACATCGCAACTTAAAACGTAACGATTCTATGAATTTTTAAATATGATTGGTCAGAAATTAGTAAAAAGTGGGGTGAATCGCAACACGTGGAAACGCGACAGGTGGCGAGCTGTTAGTTAACATATCGCAGAAATTCTGCGATATATACATCCTGCACATGTCCAATTTCGACCCCTGACCGCCTCTTGAAAATTTTCGTCTATATAGGCGGCTACATTTAAAATATGTATGTATGTATGTTGTCGTCGTTGTCGTCAGTTTCGACATTTTCACATTTGCGATTTTTTTTCTCGGAAACGGTTAGAGCAACAGTTAATTTGTAGCCTAAAACGTTGTTTAAAATTATAAAATGTGTTGCTTTTCACCTCGTAGACAATGTGAAAGCCATCTGATGTGAAATTAAACAGGTGTTGTTATTCACACCGGTTGTAAGGTGAATCGCAACACATCATATATATATTATTTTTACAGTTATTTTTAAAGAAAAAAAATACATATAGGAATCCTTACAGAGGACACCGAGATCTATTATTGGCATATTAAATATTTATTTTACGCATAATACTTATTGCGGTATAGATGCATTAATGCTTAAAAGTGTTGCTATTCACCCCATTTTACGGTAAACACGTTACCATTCGCTCAATACAACTAAACTTTATAATAATTGATTGTCTTGAAATGTCCACTGGTTCATTAGCGGAATGTTTAAAAGAATTAAAATTTAAATATCGTAAATGTACCTACTGTATCAAACAGGCGTTTTTTGATAGAGCAACCCCATATAGCCCAAAAACGAGTAGAATTTTTAAGAGAATAACGGCAACTCTCAATTTCCCTTAAAACCTGTTTCTGGATGAAACCTGGATATACCGTAGAGAGACTTTTAGGCGAAGTTGGCAATATACTAGGGGAAAGGGAGGCACATTCAACCAATTTTTGTAAAATGGCCGACCAACTGGTCAATAATTAGTTATTATAAACGTGAATGTATACACCACCACAAGAAGAAGAAACATTATATCTTTATAGGGAAAAGAAAACCAGAAAGTATTTCTCCACAATTTTAATTCAATAGCTACGCTATAATCTACATGTTTCGAGTGTAGAAACACTCATCATCAGGATGTTGAAGTAAAAATTATGAACAGCTGATGTTGTTAGCAAAAGAGAAAATATAATTAAGTTAAAGGTGGAACTAATCCATAATGGAGCTTTCAATAGCACGTATAGGGAGTGAAAAAATTTAGCAGTCAAGAGGTGGAAAATCTATCAGCAAGCTGAAAGGTCAGGGACCAGTAAAAAGCCACTATGGGCGGGAAATGAAGAGAAAAACAGGACATATCAATACAAATCCATGTCAAATGAAGTGTTTTGTGGAAATCAGTTCAGAGTGTGTGTGATGAAAACATTAGTTTGATTTGATTTGAAAAATTCACCTATGTCGAGGAGGTGTGAAAGAATAAGTCAGAAATGAGGGGGGGAGAAAGAAAAAAATGTGTTTTTTATATTTGAGTATAGATGCTTTCATTTAGCTTGAAGAAAAATGCTGTTGGGGCACTAAGCTTGTTACGGCCCAGTTACCCCAGCAGGAGTCAAAACTGACACATATTGTAGAAAAAAATAAAAGTTTACCACATTTTAGAGGAACTTTTTGGTATTTTTAAAAAAATTAAAAAAAAAAAAAAAATTTATTTCCCGTTTGGGCGAGACACGTGCTGGTCGCAGCGAACTTCCGTCTAGGATGTTCATGAAAAACGAATAAAATTTTTTTTTTTTAATTTTTTAAAAAATACCAAAAAGTTCCTCTAAAATGTGGTAAACTTTTATTTTTTTCTACAATATGTGTCAGTTTTGACTCCTGCTGGGGTAACTGGGCCGTAACAAGCTTAGTGCCCCAACAGCATTTTTCTTCAAGCTAAATGAAAGCATCTATACTCAAATATAAAAAACACATTTTTTTCTTTCTCCCCCCCTCATTTCTGACTTATTCTTTCACACCTCCTCGACATAGGTGAATTTTTCAAATCAAATCAAACTAATGTTTTCATCACACACACTCTGAACTGATTTCCACAAAACACTTCATTTGACATGGATTTGTATTGATATGTCCTGTTTTTCTCTTCATTTCCCGCCCATAGTGGCTTTTTACTGGTCCCTGACCTTTCAGCTTGCTGATAGATTTTCCACCTCTTGACTGCTAAATTTTTTCACTCCCTATACGTGCTATTGAAAGCTCCATTATGGATTAGTTCCACCTTTAACTTAATTATATTTTCTCTTTTGCTAACAACATCAGCTGTTCATAATTTTTACTTCAACATCCTGATGATGAGTGTTTCTACACTCGAAACATGTAGATTATAGCGTAGCTATTGAATTAAAATTGTGGAGAAAGACTTTATGGTTTTCTTTTCCCTATACTATTCAACTCCACTTTGAGTATGGACTACTTCTTCAAAATTATATCTTTGTTTTACCAATCCAAATATTCAAGAGCTTGATTTTTTTATAGGATATAGCGTTAATTAAAAAAATCATTACAAACGGTTGAAACTGCCCCTTCGGTGGGGTACATTCCACCACATGCTGGGGTAGCTTCAACCATATATAAATAATTGATTAAAATACACAAACAAGAGATATTTTTATTGCAACATAACAGTAATAATGATTGATTTAATACGAAGTTATTTTTGACATTGGAAAGCTAGACAGACTCTTAATTTATGAAATATGAGGAATGATTTTTGGCGAAGTAAAGCAATCTTGATGTCCTAGCAGTTTTAGCTGAACTTGGTTGTGGTAATTTAAGTACTACATCGGAACGGTTTACAGCAGATATGTCATCGACAAGAGGATAAATAAATTTGTATTTAGGTACCTTCCTGCGTAAAAATTGTATCATATATTCGTTAGGTTTTAATATTTTAATAACTTTTCCGACGTAGTGGATAGTGGGCGATTTTACCACAAACTTTAAGTAAAAAATTATTTTCATTAATGACATCTTCATCTTTTAATACTTCTAACGAACTTTCTTCCTCACTAAAATCATCACTCTGGTCGTCTGATTCTAGCAATATCGATTGATCTTCATCAGAACTGCTTAAAATAAGTTCTATGCATCCTGTAACACAAGCACGTAGCCAGGAAATGTATTCGGGGGGGGGGGTCCGGCAGTGGCGTTTTTCGGATTTTGATGAGGGTGGCCTTTCTTCCTGAAAAAATGCGCCGCAGGCAAAAATTTTTTAGGTGCCACGCCCTTTTTTTGACTCTCGAAACTCGGAAATTCTTAGTTTCGATAGCCTAACCCGAAAAAACGTAGATATTAAATATAGAAAATTTAAAATTTTTATTTTAAAAATTATTTTCTTTAAGTTATGTATAATATTATGTGTTATTTTCCTATTTTGCTGAAAAAAATTTTTTTCTAAGAATTTCGGGGGGGGGGGTCCGGACCCCCTGGACCCCCCCCCTGGCTACGTGCTTGCTGTAACAAACGACGTAGTTTTGGGTCTGTGAAATGAAGCCATAGAAAATTTAACAGTGAAAAAATGGAAAAATGTAACAGATACTAATAAAATTATAAAAGATATGTGGGAACAGGAAAGATTTATCGATGCTTCACATACTCTTCCCCTTTTATTATCAACTTATACGAATCTGATGATCATAATCCTTGGGGAGATGCTTTATTTTAATTATTTTAAAACTGTATTTTGTTGTGTTGGCATGTTTTATTATATTTTCTTCTTTATAATTTTATAAATAAAATAGAAATATTTTAAATTTATTTATAGACTATTGCACTAGACAAAAAAATATATGATTGAATTTTAAATTTTATAAATAAGTTTTATTTTTTAGTAAATTTAAAATTTCATACTGATTTTCAAAAACAAAATGTTTCATCCCATGATACCTTTTACCTTAAATAAACTACTTGTTTCTGACTTCATTAACAGTATAAAAATAATAATTAAAAATTTTAAAAAAACGCCCATGTATTTTACTTGTTCACATGCATCCGTCTTTATGTAGATCAAGCCTAAGAAAAATCATAACCTTTACCACCGGTAAGTCAAACTGACTGAATTAATTTACGACGTACCGCAAATATAGAGAATATGACGTAACGGTCAGCGGTCATTGATTGAACAGACTTTAGGTTGATGTCGTTAATCCTTCAAAATTCAATTATTTATATTGCGATACACAATTAGAAATGCTTTTTGAAGCTTCAGGGTTAAAATATTTTTATTGGTATTCGACGTAAGCAAACATTAACATTATATCAATCTGTAATAAGATTTCTTTCCAATATATTTTAATACAAACTAACGTACGAAAAGTAAACAAACATTTTTCCCCAGTAAACATTTTGATTAACAATATTAAAAGGACCTTGATTTGATTACAAAAGTTGCGAAAAAATACCCGCTGCTTGCGGCTATGCTGAAAAATTTTTGTTATCGCTTATTTATTGCTTATAAAAAAAGGTATTTTTCGTTTTATGTGTCATAGTGTGAGAGGTAGCGCTGCGCTGCGCTTGAACGAGTCATTTTATATCGACTAAAAATCATAATATAACAACAATAGGTTTCCCCCTAAAACGTAAGCGATCTGAACATCAGCCACTCTGTGGTGGGGAATACTGGGGAATGTTAAAACAATTATTATCCAAGTATTTTTATAACGTGCCAAAATTGGGCGACGGAACTTTCGGCCCCATATTGGTTCAGGTACCTGCTATGAATTATAGGTCAAATAATCTTGCAAGAAATTTTGGCCCTAATTTCTTCTCAATTTTTGATCAAGTTGGAAAATAAGGTAGTAATTTCTGGAATTTTTAGTAGTTGCAAAGCTATCAGATTTTGAAGATAGAAAATTGTTTTTAAGTGTTTGTTCCTTAAATTGTTTAAAAATAATTCGTCGTCATGTTTTTAGTTTAATAAGAAAGAGAACAAGTCAATTAAACTATAAAACTTATAAAATCGAATATAGAAAGCAAACAAAACCATCATAATAAAATAACCAATCTTCGATGTTATCGCGTACCTAACCTCAAGTCAAATATTAGTTGGTATATAACTTGTATGGATTTTTACAATTTGGGAATGACTTGGGTACGTGTAAAACATTTTTAAGCACAATTTCTTGTTCAAAAATTCGAAAAAGTTTTTGCCCGAGCACTTGACCCGTGGAATACTTTCACCCTTGGATTAACATTGACATACCTAGGTATTTACTTTTTTCTTTTATATAATACTAGCGTGTATCCGGCATGCGTTGCAACCCGCTGGTATAAATACAAACCCGAACGAACCCGATATATTAGTACCCGGCATACCACTTTCTGAAATTGCACCCGTGCGAAGCCGGGGCGGGTCGCTAGTTATACATAAAAACCTTCCCCTTGAATCACTCTTATATATATACTTATTTTATGAAGTTACATTATACAGGGTCAAAAACAAATAAACTTTGCATCACATGCGACCAAATATTAATAGCCCAATTTTGATTTTGTAGAAAAACACACATTTAATATGGCGCTACTTTAAAGAAAATGTATCTAAAATAAAGCATTGTCAAAACTAAGAAGTTTTATGTAGGTTGCGTTGAGTCTTATTTTGCAAAAGTGGTGCAATTTACAAAATATAGGTAAAAAATCAAAATTATCTTATCCAGCTGAAATTTTGCATGTGCGCTAGAAACTACATTTAAAAAAACTTTTTCTAATAACTTTTTTCGATATTTTCAGAAATAACCCCACTTTTGAATTATTTTTTGGAAAAAATTAAAATTTGACAGATAATGCGAATCACGTGACTACTATTTTTTTGCTTAATTTTCATCTCGATCGAAGCAGAACTTGATGCCAAAGTCAAATTCTGAATAAAGTTATTAATAAAAAAAAATCCCATATGATGCGGACTTTACTGGTGACACTGTATGTCACTTCTACATTTCAAATTTTTAATGCCATAAAAGCTCCATTAAGGTTTTTTACCGTTTTCTCTTTGGCTAATACCATCAGCACTATATACATTTTCTGTCTTCTGATGATGAACGTTTCTACCCTAAGAACTTCTATATTCTATTAAATTTTGTGAAGGAAGACTTTTAGTTTTTTTACCCCCCCCCCCCCCCCCCCATTTTACAATTTTATGTTATAGTATATATTTAATTACACGTACAAAAAATGAAATAAAAGTTTTTGTAAAGGCAAGTAAATAAATAAACATTTCTTCTTCTTCCAGTAAACAAACTTTAATTAAAAATGTAAAAACAACCAAGATCGCAAAAGTTTCGGAAAAACGAGTCGGCCGTTACGTAACAAAGTAATTGCAAATTTTATATTTTCTTTCATATTTTTCGCAATTTACTGTACAAACATAGACTTTCCTTCGTACACCCTTTCGGTATACATTATAAATCTAACTTTGCCCGTCTCACTGTACTCTAACGAGTATTTTCTCCCTTTTTAATACATTGATAGGACGTTATGGCTGTCCTTTTCGATTTTCAGCCCTATATCAACAGAATTCCTATAGTGCGGAGGCTAAACCCATTTGAAATTGATTTTAAATTACTTTTAAGGGTGTTTTTTCACTTACAATGTACTAGTTTCTTACCCATTTACTACCGTAAAATTTAAATTTTAAAGTAAAAATGACAAACATACGAGTATAAAGTAGATTATTATTGTTTTTACAAATTAAAACTCGATAATTCTACATCCTAAAAAAGTCTAAGAGATCGTCTAAAAAGTTGGGTAAGCTACCCTAAAATAAGACCGAATTGGTCGCGCGCCCACGGGAAAAGAATCAACGACTATTGGATCGCCATTGAAATGCATAACAGTCTCGAGTAAGAGCCACGAAAAAATCCGATAGCCTTTCGAATGAGCGAGGCGAAAAAAACAATATCGCTTTGTATTCTAACGTAACCTAACATATGGTCGGTTCCGGGCATTGAGATAGAAAAGAAAGGAGAAGACATCACGTGACAGAAGCGGGACCAGGTCCGCCATATCGTTACGACTTTTCAGGCATTTGTCAAACCTGTGCTATTTTGTTGTGTTTACACCATTGTGTACTCTTTTATATCGAATTTTGTTGTTTTTTGGAGAAACAAACACGGTTTCTTGTGCTGTACGTAGTTGTTGTAGCAGATACTGCGTTGATAAAAAGAAATCAACCGAAATAACATTTCATAGCTTAGTATCAACATTATACAGGACCGTGCCTTAGTAAAGTTTTATTATTATTTAAAGGCCAATAATTTATATATAAACATTTAAAAAATTTATTGTTTTGTTTCACTTTACTATTCCCAATATTATTCCACAAATTTTTAACTATACTGGATATATTATATTTGGTTCTACAAAAAACTGCATCTTAGACAACCGGTAAATTTAAATTTAAACTAAGCGAAAAAGTATAACTTTTTGTTATTTTCAAAAGCAACTTTTCTATTTTAACGTGTTTACGTTCGCGGCATTTTAAACCGCCTATTATTGTAAATACGTAACTTATTATTTTTATTTTCATGTTTCGAAAAAATCTTTTTTTTTAGTGACATAATAATAATATATATATATATATATATATAGAGAATCCTATCCAAGCTGAGCCAACGATAGTAAACTGTACATGCAATGCTGAGCCAGGCAAACAAAGCTGAGCCGTATATGTGGCTCAGGTTCGTTTTTCCATAATAAACGGGTCATGTGATTAAAAAAAATCAAAGCGTATCAATTTTAAGGCGGAGCCATTTTTATCCAATCGTAGTATTTTTTTCCAGTCAGCTGATAGCTGTCAACACTGGTTATTACCGCCAATTTTTTCCTCCAAAAAGTGGCTCAGGTTGGTATGAAGTATCTAAATTTTAGTTCGGCAAAATGTCTACCGTGGCTCTGCTGTACCAATCGTAATATACAAATGTATATGAGTAAAGTTATGTTCGTGCATTACAACCTGAGCCATGTAAATGTGGCAACAATGAGATTATATTCATATTTAAAACGGTAATATTCGTTCGATTAATTTATGAAAAACCTACAATCAGTTATGTGGCACTTTTTTTTATATTGTTTTCTCTTTTTTCAAAAAACTTAGCATTTCCGAAGATCAAAGGTTGGTTTACTCTACAACAACGCATTATTCGAAATTAAATTTTAAACATTTGATTGGTAATTCAAATATAAATTTACTTAAGTTGCTGGTTAAAATGGGCTCCTTTTACGTGAATATCCTTCATATTTCCTAAATGACATATTTTTCCCCATGAATGGGGTGTCAAGTCCGTGTCTGTCCCTGGAAATTTACGAGAATGATTCTTGTACGGATTTATTAGTCTTTATCACATCACACCAAAATTTTATTAAAATACAAGATGGTGTCAAAGTAAGAACCTAAAATGTAAATCACTAGGTACTTCTTTGGGACCCCATATTTCCGTTTAAAAGTACATTAGAAAAAAAATTATATGAGACACACGGTAATTTTGACGTCACCGACAGACTGCCGTTTGCCATATTATACTTACTGGACACCCTGTCTATCTCTCACGGACGTAAAAGAAAGAATAAATACATGAGTCAAAGTGAAGGTTGTACTATACTAGCTTATATTTTATTTAATACATAAAACATGCTTGTTAGCGCATACCTAGGTAATAGAGTAAACACAGTTACAGGTTACAGTGGAGAAAATTAAACCAGGGATCAACTACGCAATAGCGACTACCTGTTGCTCCTTTTGAGCGTCCTGAAAGAAACTGTTTCGGGAAGGAAAGAAAACAATCGATTTCAATACATTTTCTATTATCAACGGGATTTATAGAAACCAGTGCGACATTTTCTATTGTCAAAAACTGTACAAATTTTAGGTGTAATTCAGGCAGTATGTCAGCTATCTGCTCAGAATATTATTAATATGAAAGGGAGAGGGGAAAGAATAGTATGCGTGTAGGCGCGGAAACGATTCCGGTGGCTGCTAATGTTAACCCATTAACGCCCAAATTATTTTTTTCTTTCCAAATTCAAAAATATTCTTAGAGGTAACTCGTATGGTAATGTATTTAAGGTGTAAGTGGTTATACAATCGGGTGTTTGGGGAGGAAAGGGCAATATTTTGGGAATGTGTTCAGAGGGTAAAAATAAGATAAATACACCCATATGTTTTAGTTCGATTCTCAACCATTTCTTAAATAATTGGTTCTAAGGTTTTTGTAAGTTAATTTTTATTTTAATAGCGAATAATTGCAGGTACTGCAGTACAAACTACTTGAAGAATATTTTCAAAAACCCCTCTATCAACTTCAATACATTTTTCGGCACGTTTGTTAATCGCTCGGAAAGCACGTTTTATCGAGTGGGGGATTGTTTTTTTTTTTATAAAAGCTGCACCATTGAAAATTCGATCGCGGAGTGCTTCTCTCGTTTACACTCGTGTTTCATTTATTACTACCGATTTTATCCATCCCCAAAGGCAATAATCAAGCGGGTTTAAGTCTGGTGACCTCGGTGGCTAAACTTGCGGACCACCTCTGCCAATCCAACGATTAGGAAAACGATAATTCAAGAAATTTCGCATACGGAGACTAAAATGAGGTGGGGCTCCACCATGTTGGAAGTACATTCGTTGTCGAACATTTAACGGAACATCATCCAAAATGTTTATCAAATGGTCTTCCAAAAACCGTAAATATCCTTCTCCAGTAAGACGCCCATCCATTTCAAATGGACGAAACAACTGGTCGTTAATAAGCATTCCACACCAGACCTTAATACTGCATCGATGTTGAAAGTTTCGTTCAAATGTAGCATGAGGGTTTTCATCTGACCACCGATGTTCATTGTGGCAATTATTAATTCCATCATTAGTGAACTAAGCTTCATCGTTAAATAAAATGTATTTGTGCAGACTTCGATTTTGATGGATCCATTCACTAAATTGTACCCTTGAAGCAGGATCACCATCTAGAAGATGTTGAACGGGTTGAACGTGAAAAGGTTTTAAACCGTTTTTTCTAAGTTACTCCCATATGGCTAGATGTGATGGTGATGGTATATCAAGTTCATTTGCAACCCGTCTCGTACTTATACCTGAGTTTGCTGCGACAATATCCAGAATATTTTCTTCATTTTCCACATCTAGGCCCTGCACTCTTTCAGAAACAATTCTCACGCTTGGAAACATTCCAGATTCCTGAGCAATTGCAAATGCTTTTTGAAAAACTGTTCTATTTGGAACTCTTCGATTTGGAAAACGACGTCGATATTCATTAACGAAAACTTAGCAAAACAAATGTAAACATTTTTAAAATAAAACTAAAAATGTAAAAATTAGGGATTGAAAGATTTGTTGAGGAGTTTTGGAAAACATGGAATGCACAGGGTCGCATCACATTTTGTGCAAAAAGTACACGGCTTTCCTTTACACGAAACGAACTGGCATCCACGTTGATTGTCTCCTTTGCCCATAATATGATTTCTCTCATCAAACCTAACATCATCAAAAATGTTCTCCCTCTTTGTACTCGTCGACCATGCCCCAGTTTTAGGTATGGAACAGCATTATTCCTGCAAAAATCTTTTATTGAAATATGCTCCTGGGTATGTAGGAAGTTATATAAAATAAAACTGTTTACTAATGCCATAACCACCATACGGGTGATTAAACACCAATACCATTTTTTCCCTCTGATAGATTGAATGTTTCTCCATACAGTAGCAAATCATGACGATCCACACCACCCATGTCTTAGTACATCCCCCTCGAAGTAATACCGGAATGCAGTTCCAAGGGAAAAAGCAGCAGTGCATAAGAACCCTCGGCCGGAAGTATTTTCGAAGATTTTTTACCTCCTCCTAAAGAAAAAACACCACCCATGTATTTGTTAGTTGTTTATAAATTTAGGCTATTTTATTTCTTTATTAGCTCTACGAACTGCACACATTGGCTCAGTCGGATCGAAATTAGTTCCCATAGTAACAATTTTGTTGTCGTTCCATCTTACCATTAAAACTTTGTTTTTTTGTTAAATTGGTGATCAAACACTCTCCTGTTTGACTTTTCCACTTCTTGTACGGACATCAAGAGGCGTTTTTTTTGTCCTGTTGTCTCGTATGGTGCCACTGGCATGGAATCCTTTTTCTTTTAAGATTTTAAACAAATTATACCTACTGAAATAGTTGTTAAAATGAACTGTGTATCCGTACGGATCATTTACTACGTCCAGCATATTTGTAATAACTCGTGTTCCCAAAGAGTCGTTGGATTGAGTTGCTTCTTTTTCACAACAGAGAGAAAAATTAAAGCAATATCCACTGTCGCCACATAAAGCCCACAGCTAATAGCCGAATCTTTTTGGCTTACCCCTAATAAATTGCTTCAGTCCATGGTGACCGTAATACCTTACCATCATCTCGTCATCAGATAAGTGCTTTTGAAATATTCCCCACTTTCGAAAGTTCTTGTTTATTCCATCAAGAAGCCGTCTATTATTCTCATTGCTTTTACGTTATTTTGCAAATGTAAAAACGACTTATATCTAGATATCGATTTCGGCTCATGGAATCCTTTACTAGTTGTTTACCCAGATATATAGCGTTCGACCAATAGTCTCGTTCACTTGATAGACTATGATATCCGGAAAAAATCAAATATCCAATGAATATTTTTACATCTTCAATTGTAACAGTAAATAATGCTGGTTTTTTTTTTTTGTTCAGATTAGTGTCCGACCGAAACAAGATTTTCAGTTTTGGCCGAAACCGAATCTTCGGCCTTGGTCTCAGTTTCGGCCGAAAACGAAACTTATTTATACATGTTCAAAATTTTATTGTATACTGAAAATTAATTTATTTTATATAGGATGAGATCTTGGGAACGGAATGAACTCTTCCCACTAAAAAAAAAAGGTCGACAGGGAAAAAATCTATTTATATAGACAACGAACCCACCCAAACTTAGCCGAACGGTGCGCGACAATTCACGTACACTGAGTTTCGGCATGGCCGAAGGTTCGGCCGATTTTTGGCCGAAACCGTAACTGTCACCGAAACTATTGGCCGAAACTAGCCGAAACCGAAACTTCGGACGGTCTCGTTTAGATACATACCTACCGAATCATTTCGTCGACAATTTTTTGATATATTTCTTCGGTAAAAAAATGTTCAAAATGTTCTAACATACTTGCGTTAAATAAAGTTTGAAGCATATTGGCAAATGAGTCATTTGTCCCATATATCGAATTGTGGATCAACTTTTTCCCATTTTGGAATGTCCCTTTCAATTTTGGTGGGATTTCTTCGTTTTTGAGCGGATAATTGTTTTCTATTGTCTAATAAATGCGAGGATTTTTGCTGATGGGACGTTGCCGGTGCGTCCTTGACAAAATTTGATAACGGAACGTTATCATCAGAGTCGTCATGGTAAACTTATTTCCATTCGTTCTCCAACAGGTACATCTGGGTCCTCATCATTGATATTCTCCTCACATGTAATTTTCCTATCGCCCAACGAATTTGACTTCAGTTGATGCGAAGTTGACGGTGCTCGCCTGGCACAGCTGGATAAAGGAATGTCATCATGATCGGATGGCAAGTCTATTTAAAATTCTCCTGCGACATCTAATACAACTGGTACATCCAGACCCTTGTCATTAGTAACCTCTTCATCTGTAAGATCATCCACTTCCGGTGGTAAAGCTACTAGATTAGCTTCGATTTGTTCCGAATACGAGTAATTAACAGCCTCTTCAAGCGTTTTAAAAACTTGTCTGGATGTACCCATATTGGCTAGTACTGAAAAATAAAATATCACAATTAGCCCAGCGTCCTCATTTGAGAACGCTAATATTTTTCAAAATTTTAATGCAAATCATAAAAGCGCAATATAATGCTACAAAAGATATGTGTTTTGAGTTTATAATGAAAAAAAAATTATTGCTTACCTCCAAATATTTTATTAGATATGACCACAAACTTCACTTATAGACAGAACACTAAAAACAAAAGATTTTCGAAATATAAAATGACTGACTTCTATAGAACTTAGATACGGCGTAACTAAACCTTTTCAGGCAAATCTAAATTGATGCACGTGCACTTAGGCTAAAAATAGATTTGATTTATAGTATTTTAGTAATACAACAACAAATAATTGTAACTACAAGCGTGCGGTAAGTATCACTTTACCGCACTGTCATATAAAAGTCAACTATTAAATTACTATAATTTATTTCCCAAGCAACCTGATATTAATGCATTGTTGATAACGACTTACCTACCTACGGGGTAAATTAAAACAGTGCTCTTTTAGTTTTTAATATTGGTGCCCTAAAACATGCTTGTAGATAAAATATCGTACAATACACTTACGCCTTCGGCTCGTTTTGTTAAACATCACGCACATGCGGTAAAGATGTACCTACCGTACTTGTATTGTAATATACTATAAGGTGTCCTCAAACGATGACGCTGGCGTTAATGGGTTAAATATATAAGGTTTATCGATTATCAGTTATTGAATAAAATAAGAACAGACTCACTAACTTTTCTTTTTCCCTTTAAAATATTTCTAATAAAAGGTATACATACTTTGGCAACAATGCACGGCTCAGTGTTGTTAACTCAAATCTATAAAGATATATATTTGGCTCAGATTGGATATAAATTTCTAGTAGCTCAGGAGAGTACAAAAAATCTCCATATATTTTAAAATTATAAAAATAATATAAAAATGCATTAATTAAATATATATTTTGATAAGAACTTACATTTTACCTTATTAATGAAATATATACTTTAAAACAAAATTTTCAAAAATATTTAATGGGTGGCTCAGTATAGTACGATTTAACTAGTGGCTCGGATTTGATAGAAAGATCTATATATATATATATATTATGCTACCCAAAAGTTCCCTTTTAAATAAGTTGCTTCAGATTTTTTCATTGTGAATGAATACCCACTCTCCGTATCTTAAAACCTGATTATTATCTTAAATAAATAATAAGAATATAGTCCAGCTCTGTTAAGCCGCCACATTGTTCCTACTATTGGCTCCACCCAGTAATGCCGTGATTTATTGCATTATTAAATGGTCATGGCGTCTCCTTGTTATCCTACCTTAATGGTTTTGGGAAAGCTACTAGTAGTAAAAAGCTAGGTTAACATGACATACAGTTTTGTTAATTTTATCAAATAAAAAATAGGAGTATGAAGAATAAAGTGTATTATTTAAGGCAAAACATCCCCGGCCATGAACGGGTTAACAAAGAGTTTCCGATGTCGGGTTGGGTAGTGATAATGACTTGTTATTGTTGGAAAGTGATGTGAAAATGTGTTGTTAGAAAGTAAGCACTTTCCAACCGGCTGGAAATTAAAAATTTTAAAAAGTGATACAAAAACCTGTTAACGTGATGAGTTTTACTGATGACGCCATATGCTGGTGTCAAATATATATTATCTTTAAAATAGACAGCTGGAATTTTTACAATTTGAGCGATATGTTTTCTAATTACAGTCCACAGGAGTACCTATGATATAAAGAAATACAATAAAAAATCAAAAATTTAGTTAATTTTTAGGTAGGTATTAACATTAGGGAATACATAATATATACCTCACGGAGGTTGTGAATTGGTCCGAGTATCAACAATAAACAATTGTGTAGTCTTGTTCGATAGTGTTAACCATCATAAAGCTGATGAGGATAGGTTCCGCAGAACATGTGTGGTACCACAACGGTCCTTTTAGGACTACGTGTAACTGTTTGGACAATCCAGAGGTCTGCCACTCTGACTCTAACCTAACCTGACTGGGTGACTTCTAAGGCATTTCAAATGCTGGGTTCATCATGAACCAATGTTATGAGGAGTTTGACAATTTATTAGTATCTATTAAAAAGGTTGTATTTTTCTTTAGTCATAGGCCATCTTGAGTACCTACTGTTGTGTGGTCTGGTCCCCCTTCTATAGGACCCATATCGCCAGAACTGAGAGAGTTTAAATAAAGTTTAAAGCAATTTTTTTACTTTTTAAACTTAAAATTGATAAACTTACTCTGACTCACAGTCTCATTGTGAACGATTAAACATACGCACACAAAGCAAACTCTACTTTTATAAATTGTACCATTATTCATTATAAATATGGAAATTAATTACAATACAACGTTATTTGTCTTGTCTTGCCTTCAAACGTTATTTGTTATTTCGAAAAATAAAATGTCAATTATTGTCAAAAGTAAAATTTAAAAACTATGGAGGATCTAGTTTTCCATATTAAAAACGAAGAAGAAGAAGACAACATCAGCCCACTTCGGACGCGAGAGCCCTCTATCGGCCAATAGCGAACTAACCAAAAAACCGGGACAGAATTTGAAAATGCTGCCATTGTCGATCGGCCTCCTACCCTCTAGTTCTCCATACGTAAAACACAACAACAGAAATGGCTTCGAGCCTGTTCTGGAGTGTATTTTGAGGATGTCGTTAAACCAGGGAAACCTAATAACAAGAGGGTTGTGCGTATGCCCATACCTGTAGGGAGGCAAGGTGTGTGACTGTCGAGCTATACGTACAAACGCATTTTTTAACCCTTAACTATTGTTTACGCACAAGATAAGCGCTGTACGCATCTAAATGTAAATGTCTATGTTTGAACCTCTTCACCGCTGTTCCCTCAATAATTATTACCTCCATAGGGCGTAGAAAATATTATTTTATCAGTATCAGCTTCAGAAGGAAATTTGATCACCCATCTAGTTTACCATTAGTCAATATTTCATTTCACTAAAACGAAACAGGAATGCCAAGTCATCATTTTGCCGTCGAGAACGGAATTAATTTTCAACCGGCACCCTTACTAAATTTTAAAATCTTCTCTCTCCACTACAGTAGATTTCCCCATGGGTTTGTCTCCATTCCACTCATTGTTAAAGGAGATAGGCCGAAAGGAGATCTCTGGATGAATCCGGTTCTCCCGGATGTGCTCCGTCAGTATTGGTATTTCCCCCTTTTTACCGGGATATTTTTTCGTTAGTAGATATAAGTGGTGTTTGTTATTCAGGTTTATTTTCATTTTTTCACAGATAGACTTTTTTATTTTCTGTTTCGCGCGCGGAAAGTTTACAATTCCAAAAGGAAAAGTATGTAAAAAGTGTTTTTATTTGTTTGTTTAGGGTTATGTCCTTTAGTGTTTTTTGGTACGGATGGCATTATTAACAACAGGTTTAAAAAGGTGCAACAGGCAACTGGTATTATAGTCAATATTATATATGAATGAAAGTTAATAACCAAGACTTTATCAAAATTTAGATAAATCATCTGGTCAATAATTGTTATATTTTGGTTAAAGTAAAGTAAACAATTTCGAATATCAGATTTTCGATTACTATGCAGGGTTCGTCACAAACAACCGTTTTTGTCCTTTGGATTTTTTTTTTCAATTCTAATTTTCAATTTCTTTTGATGATTGGCTAAATCACCACTTTGGGAATAAATGGATTGGAAGGTACCTATGGTCCAAATCAGTTGGCACGTAGAAGTCCCGATCTCACAATTATCGGCTTTCATTTATGGGGATATCTGAAGCCACATGTGCATAAAACCAATTTCAATAATAACTTAGATCTCTTGAAAGAAAAAATAAGAGTAGTTATTGCAAATATCCCAATACAGCAAGTTAGGAACTGTTATCGGAAATTCAGATGTCGAGTTGAACTATGCGTTAACTCGGTGGTACCAGGTTTGATTAAAAGTTTTATAATTTATGATTGAATTATGAAGAAATATGACATGTAATAATAAAAATAGTTCAAAAGTAGGCAAATAAAAAATGGTTTCCTTACAAAAAAATCGTAACTCGGCCAGATATACACCATATTCCAAGTAAGAACGCAACAATAGTTGTTTGTTTTTACGTAAATTTATTTTAAACGAAATCCATCCAAAAAACTAAAAGTATTGTTTCTGACGAACCCTGTATAGTAATCGCAAATATGATATTTGAAATTGTAGTTTCAATTTCAGTTCCTAACTTGCTGTATTGGAATATTTGCAATAACTACTCTTATTTTTTCTTTCAAGAGATCTAAGTTATTATTGAAATTGGTTTTATACACATGTGGCTTCAGATATCCCCATAAATAAAAGTCAATAATTGTGAAATCAGGACTCCTACGTGCCAACTGATTTGGGCCATTGCTGGTACATTTAAATCCATTTGTTTCCAAAGTGATGATTTAGCCAATCATCAAAAGAAATTGAAAAAAAAATCAATAAACAAAAATGTTGTTTCTGACGAACCCTGTGTAGTAATCGCAAATCTAATAGTTTTAACACAAAATTCATTTAATAAATCAAGGAATTGAAAAAAAAAAGATAGAAAAAACTGAAAATGTTGTTTGTGACGAATCCTGTATAGTAATCGCAAATCTGATGTTCAAAATTGTAGTTCCAGCATAAGCAGACGTTTTTATAAGGAATGACTTTTCATCTATACCTACTAATAAAAAAGTTTTTCCTCTTCCAACTTCTATCTGTGGACACACTGTATATGAAATAAAAGTTTTGAAACATATTTTTGCATTATTACAAGAGGTTTTAAATTTGAGACGTGTGCATTTCCCCGACCAATAATACCCTAGGACAGGATTGATTTAAAAAGTGCATCATAAAACATTAAACAAAGTTTTTGATTCACAATATTTTTTAAAAGTGTAAATTTTCATAATGTGTTTATTAATTTTTTCGTAAGTGTAATTTGATGATTCCATGTTAAATTTTGGTCAATCAATATTCCTAAATATTTTATAAATTCAACTTTTTAAATTTTGTTTTGGTATGAACAGTTATTATAGTTAATCATACATAACTATATCTGATATTTTTAAACAATCTGAATCATTAATTTTAATTTCTTTTAAATTATGCGGTTGGGTATCTTTATAACCAGAAAAAGTTATAAAGTTTGTTTTATTTAAATGTAAGTTAATTAAAGTCAATTATTACCTATAAAATATGAGGACGATAATGATTTTATTTAAATTTTGTGAAAAAGCTAGAAAAATTAAATAAATATACGCGAAATAGTTTATAGGTTGACAAGCATGTTGATACTCCCACCTTAATTGCAATTTATATAATAAAATCCCAGGATGGTAGCAAGACTAGCAAGCCGTCGATGATGTCCAGTTCAAAAAATATGTTTAAAAAGTATTTGCTAGACTACAGCTTTTACACCTTGAATAAGTACGTATTGGCCTCAAGTAATCATTGCCTGGATGCTGTATATTGGATATGAATTTGCCCGTTTAATTTTGTGCATAATTTGTTTTTATACAATAATTTATTGTTAATTATATACATACTTATGTGCATGGTAGATTGTATTTACTTATATATTATACAGTAAGGACGTAAAGTCTGGAATAAATTCATTATTTTTAGGAAACGCTGAATGTTTTTAAAAATCGCTCGGACACGTCGATTTTGTTTTTTTTAATATGAATTTTTTTCAATATTTTTTTATTATACAGGGTGTCTCCGAAAGCACTCAGCTTGGACCAACTTTAATTTTTTAAATGGGAACCCCCATTTTTTTTTTAATTTTAGGATTTTGTGCATAATTGTGTGAACATTTTTTATCTAACATGTCATTATGATTTATCGACAATTAAAGTTCGAAAATAAATACAACAATTAAATATTTATCATTTTAATAAATGTTGAAAATTTTGCCCAAAGGTTAATTAGCAGTAATCTAGACGATCGAAAAATTCTTTCTGCACATTTCTGACAACTTCCGGACTGATTGACCGTATTTCTTGAACAATTTGATTCTTTAAGTCCTCCATGTTCATTGGCTTAGTTTGGAAAACTTTACCTTAAAGGTAACCCCACAGAAAAAAGTCAAGGGGGGTTAAGTCGGGAGATCTCGGCGGCCATTCAATAGCTCCTTCTTCCAATCCATCTATTTTTAAAAATAGTATTAAGATAGCGCGAACTTCTGCTGAATAATGAGGCGGGGCACCCAGTGGCGTAGCCAGGTGGGGGCCAGAGGGGCGCTCGCCCCCCCCCCCATTTGCATGGCGCCCCTTGCCGCTTGGTGCCCGTATGCAAAATAAAAATATACTTTAATTACACCCTGTAACATTTATTGAAATTGAAAATAATTTGGTATTCTATTATATGTATTTTGAAAAACAAACACCATATTTTTAATAATAATAGTGGTTCTAAAAAATCATAAAGCGACCCCATATATGTTCGCCCCTTCCGCCCCGCAAGGCAGGCTACGCCACTGGGGGCACCATCTTGTTGGAACCAAATATTCTGATGTGGTAAATCGGGATTTTCTTCATCAGGAAAAATCGTCGAAAGAGCTGGAGTAAGATCATCTTGTAGAAAACTTAAATATCGTTGACCATTTAGATTCTCATTAAAAAAAAACGGTCCTATCACGATATCACCCACAATGCCTGCCCACACATTTATTTTTTGTCTATACTGAGTATGTCCCTCCCTCATCCAATTTGGGTTTATATCCGACCAATACCTATAATTTTTTGTGTTGACCTCACCATTCAAGCAAAATGTGGAATCATCAGAAAAAACAATATTTTTAACAAAATTGGGATTCTTAATGCACATTTCTTGTAAAATTTCACAAAATTGAAGCCGCCTATCAAAATCTCCTTCACAAAGTTCTTGAAGGACTTTCATCTTAAAATGATGGTACTAATATTGGTACTTATTTTCATGCAATACTTTTAAAACCGTTGTTTTCGAAATATTTAAGTTTGTAGCCATGTCCCTAGAGTTAATATAGTTATTTTCTTGAACACTTAATAATACATCTTTTTATCATCATTCAATGCTTTCCGACCACTTCTTGGGGCATCTCGAACATGACCAAGCTGAAGAAATTTATGCTCGATCTTACTTACAGCTGATTGTGAAATTGGCGGACGATTATGATGTCATTATTAGAATTTCTATCCTCTGTGCTTCATTATGTTTCATTTTTATTAAAAAGAAATTTCACAATAACTATTACTTAATAAACTTCAAAAATTAGAAAACCGTTAGAGTAAAAATAATCTATCTTGAAAATAATGACACAATATTACGATATTTTGACACGAAGCACAAAACTGTCTAATTTGACCAAATGTAACAATGTGACAAGTAATTATTCACTGAGTTATGCTGATACTGATTTAATTGTTGTATTTATTTTCGAACTTTAACTGTCGATAAATCATAATGACATGTTAGATAAAAAATGTTCACAATTATGCACAGAATCTTAAAATAAAAAAAAAAAATGGTGGTTCCCATTTAAAAAATTAAAGTTGGTCCAAGCAGAGCGCTTTATACAGTGACCGGCAGAAAGTGCGCAGCATATGGGAAAGTTTTTAATCTTTAAGTTTAAAAAATTAATTTTATTTTAGATAGGTTCTGCATGTTCTCAAACCAAAATAACACCCATTAAATCCAGTAAAAGTCTTATGGTATACGAGGTAGGATCAAAAATTTGAAATTCCGGTAAGAGTAAAGTACCTCCATCTTTCATTTTAGAATATTTTTTTACTAAGAATTATTGTTTTAATTTCAAAGTTATACCCAAATTCCAAATTTCGCTTATTTTGGACAAAAAAATGGATTTAATCGTGTTTTCTGAATAACCCTGTATAAAAAATAAATGGCAACCGAACAGTACGAAAATAAGATTTTCTGCAGACTTTGTTAGAGATTACCGTCGATCATAAGTCCGATTAGTTTGTTTTCATAATATTATAGCCTTTTAAAATAAAAACATAAAAATATTAAATATTTTTGTTGCACACCGTATTTTATTTTCTGAGGGAACAAGTTAATTTTATCTAACTGATATTTTTTGATTTATATTGACTTAAAACATCTCCTAAATAGTTTTTTATATATTGAATAAAAATAGAAAGTTTCCTTTTGATTTATAAAGAAAAAAATTTGAATTAAAAATATATTTTGAACGGATTTTATTCGTCACGCAAAATAAGGAAACTTCCTATGCATACTTCAATGGATAAAAAACTATTTAGGAGATGTTTTAAGTCAATGTAAATCAAAAAATATCAGTTAGATAAAATTAACTTGTTCCCTAAGAAAATAAAATACGGTGTGCAGCAAAAATATTTAATATTTTTATGTTTTTATTTTAAAAGGCCATAATATTATGAAAACAAACTAATCGGACTTATGATCGACGGTAATCTCTAACAAAGTCTGCAGAAAATCTTATTTTCGTACTGTTTGGTTGCCATTTATTTCTTATACAGGGTTATTCAGAAAACACCATTAAATCCATTTTTTTGTCCAAAATAAGCGAAATTTGGAATTTGGGTATAACTTTCAAATTAAAATAATAATTCGTAGTAAAAAAATATTCTAAAATTAAAGATGGAGGTACTTTACTCTTAGCGGAATTTTAAATTTTTGATCCTACCTCGTATACCATAAGACTTTTACCGGATTTAATCGGTGTTATTTTGGTTTGAGAACATGCAGAACCTATCTAAAATAAAATTAATTTTCTAAACTTAAAGGTAAAAAACTTTCCCATATGCTGCGCACTTTCTGCCGGTCACTGTATATGTATAATAAAAAATATTGAAAAAAATTCATATTAAAAAAACAAAATTTTTAAAAACATTCAGCGTTTCCTAAATAATGAATTTATTCCAGACTTTACGTCCTCAATGTATATGACGTGCTATAAATGATTTGTGAGTAGCAAACAAAACTTTGACTTTGATGGTTTGTTCTTATTTTTTTTTTATATATATTATAAATTGTATGTAAAAAATGCAAAATAAAGTTTTGCGATGGAAAACTTATCTAATTTTTTTTTTAAAGAAATATTCTATCACGAAAAACAAAAAAAAAAACCCTTCAAAACTGAAATAAACAGGGGATATTATTATTTACTTAAAAAAATAAACGACAAACGGTATAAAAGCACTTTAAATGTTTTTGTCATTTCCAGAACGAACTAAAGTAAATAAAATTGCTTTTAAAACTTAAAAATTAACATTTTAAAAATTAATGCTGCGTAAATGAGAAAACTCAAAATAGCTAATGAATTTCTCTTCTGTGTAAACTGGAACGAGAAATAAGAACTGTTTCGTTTTATATTGAAGTCTTAAGTTTTAATTATTTTTTGACGAAAAAATATTTATTAGCAACAGAGTAATGGTAAAAATCAGAATCCCCCAGAAATTTGTTTTACAAGGAGATGTAGAAAGTTTTTTTTAGTAATAAGAATAAATGTGTCTAATTTATAAAGGGAGAGAGAGAAAAGAGAGCTACCAATGATTTTTTCTAAATTGCATTGTTTTTCTGAAAATTTTTTAAAATTTTCCCAGACGCTCCAAGAAATTTGAAATTTTTAGTAGTTGCAAACCTATCATGCAGATTTTGAGGATAAAAAATTGTTTTTAAGGTTTTGTTTCTAAAGTTTGTTTAAAAATTATTTGTCGTCGTGTTTTTAGTTCGAAAAGAAAGAGAACAAGTCCATTAAACTAGTATTGTAAAATCGAATTTAAAAAAGAAACAAAACCAGCAAAATAACCAATTTTCGATGTTATCGCGTACCTAACCTCAAGTCAAATATTAGTTGGTATATAACTTGTATTGATTTTTACAATTTGGCAAAAACTTGGGCATAAAATCATACAAAGGCTGTTACTAGGCATTGTTTATATTTCAATCCAAGTATCCGAGTCACTAAAAGCAGAGACAATTCAATAAACGACGCAAAAACTAGAAAACCGTAATTATTAAACACCCACAATCCACAATAGCAAAGAAAACAACAAGGAATCCACAGAGAAAACTTAAACACAACAACAAAAATAGCGCCGAGCCGGTTCTGGAGTGTATTTTAAACATATCGCTAAAGAAGGACAGGCCGATAACAAAAGGGGTTATGCGCATGCCCATCCCTGTTAGGCATCAAGGGATCTAACCGAAAACCAGTGCGTGAAAAAGGTATATTTCACTCATAACACTTAACTTTTGTTTGCGCACGCTGTACTATGCTCAGAATGCAATAAAATTTGTTTTCTTTAAACTAACCGAGAGCTGGAAGGAGTCAAACCAAGAACCAACTCTTTACACGTTCCAGACACCTCTCGCCTGTATTCTTTATACTCAATAATATAATATGCATTAATAACAGGTTTTATTATAATTATGCTAATTTCGACAGCATTTGGGTGCATTGGGTATTGCATTGGAAAAAATGGTTAAATTAGCTTCCATCCCTGGATAAAGGATAAAAGGAAAATACAAAATGTTAATTAAAAGAAAAAAGAAAAAGTCACCTCTGTTTTTGGTTTTTTTTCAAGGAATGGATGGATTCTTTGTTACTTAACGAATGTATTTAAGTTAAAAGAGCCACCGTGTATGTATGCTCCTGCGGAAAATAAAGAACTGAGGGGAAAACCCTAAAAAAATATTTCCTATTCACTGGCCTCGGTGCAGGTATTAACCTGACCTCAATACCATAAAATTAGTTTCTATAGACCCCGACTACAAACAGGTCTGCCCTTTATTCCCTTTGTACAGCACACACACACACACACACTAATTTATGCGTGTGTGCTCCGACAGTGCGGGCATGGGGGTTGCATGTTTTAATAGTGGTAGGTATAGTATGCAAAGCAGAATTAAAATAAATATATCGTAGCGGGCGTAGCTGGAAATGTTACGTAACATGTATATATTCCGAAAACAAAATAGAGGACGTTTTATAACAAATTTATCTGCTCCTAAGCCTATGGGCGTGCAGTTATTATCTCTACATACAGCGTTAAAAAGCAAATAATCGGATGAGCATTTTATATAGAATACCGCTCACCTAATCATTCCAAACTTTCGATCGCGCTAACAAACAATAGGCTTTTGTAGCCCACGGTCGTCTACACGTCTAAAAAGTTGAAATCGATTAAAATAATTTTTACGACCTGTATCGAGTGCCAACGAGAATCCGATATTTTTTGACTTTGACGTTTAATAACTTTTTTCGGGTACACCCTGTATATTCGAAATTTGCACACAACGTACCCCCCACTATTCCTCTCTAAAACCAAAAAGTTTCAATCGTCCCACTATAACCGCTTCCGAAAAAAAAAATCGCAAATGTGAAAATGTCAAAAGCGACTACAACAACCACAACGACAACATACATACATTATTTTCACCAATCAGCTATACAGGGTGTCTCACGGTCGATGGCACCTTAGACGTTTCTGACGAACCAGTAAAGGAATCGTTCTGAAAATTTGGTCGCGTACATAAACGGACATGCTCTAATAACCTAAAATATTTTTAACAATACAGTGTTGCCGCTTCCATACAAAAATAATAGTAACTTCGATTTTTTAAATGCAACACCATATATTTTATTTTATTTTATTTTCGAGACCCCCATTACTTTCCTTACAATTTTTATTAACTCTACTCTATAGGTATCTCTTACCGTTTCTAAGATATAAATTAATTTCAGTTTTTTTTTGTCCGAAAACGTCACTTTTAAAAATGCTGATAATTTTGAACTCTAAAACACTGAAACCCTGAAATTTGGTAAATAGTTAACTAATACCATAGGGCTCTTTGCCCTAGTCCCAAATCTTAGTTGCAATATACAGGGTGGTTGAAAAATACACTTATTCTGGTAACTTGAAAAAGTCACCATAAGTTATTTTTTTTAAATGTAACACCCTGTATATTATTACGGATTTGAAAAGCTGCTAAAATTTCACTTAATTCTTGTATACCATACCTGTACCTAACTAACTAGTTTAACCATTTTTTTGACGTATTAAGCATAATTTGTAAAATTTTCTATACAATTCAATTTTTATTCGGTTATTAGTTAGTTAGCCATGACAAAAAACTGATGTTTACGTATGTTACTATGGTTATCGTTTTGACATTTTATGAAGTTTAGATACAAGATAGAAATACACTTTAAAGTCATGGAAGAAAACTATACAAATGCAGTTCTTATGAATTTATTTATTTTATTTGGACAATGTGATAGAATTAGCGCCAGGACATGTATAAAGTTTAACGAAATGTACTCTAATTTACCGCCAATGAATCTTAGAAAATTCATAAGGATCCAGGACAATTTTATTAAATGTTAACCAGGTAGTCAAATAATAAAAGACTACTAAAATGATAACTAATAAAATGCTATTTTAACAGATGTTCAAAACGCTGGCCGTTTACATCTAAACACTTTAATATGCGGGTGTTGACTGCATGGATTTCAAGAAAAATTTAGTTTTAATGTTTTTTGCATGTTAATGCAAACACACATTGTCCAAATAAAATAAATAAATTCATAAGAACTGCATTTGTATAGTTTTCTTCCATGACTTTAAAGGGTATTTCTATCTTGTATCTAAACTTAATGAAATGTCAAAACGATAACCATAGTAACATACGTAAACATCAGTTTTTGTCATGGCTAACTAACTATAATAACCGAATAAAAATTGAATTGTATAGAAAATTTTACAAATTATGCTTAATACGTCAAAAAAATGGTTAAACTAGTTAGTTAGATACAGGTATGATATACAAGAATTAAGTGAAATTTTAGCAGCTTTTCAAATCCGTAATAATATACAGGGTGTTACATTTGAAAAAAAGGACTTATGGTCACTTTTTCAAGTTACCAGAATAAGTGTATTTTTCAACCACCCTGTATATTGCAACTAAGATTTGGGACCAGGGCAAAGAGCCCTATGGTATCAGTTAAATATTTATCAAATTTCAGAGTTTCAGTGTTTTAGACTTCAAAATTATCAGCTTTTTTAAAAGTGACGTTTTTAGACAAAAAAACGGAAATTAATCTTATAGCGTTTTCGGTTTACAACTCCGAGAGTGCTCCGAGCGCGCTCTGTGACGTCATCGATCGGCCCGAGATTTGCTGTCACTCCGAAGGCGGTTGCCCTCGGACGGAGTGTAAATTGAACGTAATTGCGCTTGAAAATTTGACAGATGTCAACATACAAAAGTAAACAATTAATTTTCAAATTTAAATCTACTTGAGTGCGTTTATGACATATATATATACAATATTCATGGAACTAACGAAAAACAAACACAGAAAACACAACAAACGAGGTTACACATCAACAAAAGAATAGAAAATGGTGGTGGTTTGCAGTTCTGCGCAAGCGCTGCCTCTCTACTCTGTAAAAATTTTCAGATCGAAAAGAGCACTCTCAAACGGATTCAGAGTAACCAAATTTGTAAATCGAACGTCTTACTCCGAGTGAGAGCAGTGGATTTTGATAACCGAACACGCAAATCTCGGGGAGAGCACTCTCAGAGTGCGCGAGAGCAGTAAATCGAAAACGCTATTAGAAACGGTAAAAGATAACTATAGAGTAGAGTTAATAAAAATTGTAAGGAAAGTAATGGGGGTTTCGAAAATAAAATAAAATATATGGTGTTGCATTTAAAAAATCGAAGTTACTATTATTTTTTTATGGAAGTGGCAACACTGTATTGTTAAAAATATTTTAGGTTGGTAGAGCATGTCCGTTTATGTACGCGACCAAATTTTTAGAACGATTCATTTACTGGTTCGTCAGAAACGTCTAAGGTACCATCGACCGTGAGACACCCTGTATAAGACGAAAATTTTCAATAGGCGATCAGGGGTTCTAGATTTCGTGTCGAAGAGAAGTATAACATATCGCAGAATTTCTGCGATATGTTAATGATATTACAACTTTAAATTAAAGCCACATTGCGTTTCAAAACCATTCCATTGTTTTTCAAAGCCGCCTTTATATTTCTTTAGAAAAGAGGGCAGCATAACGCTTTTAAATTTATTGCGATTGGGACTTAAGGCAAATTTTCTCGTGTCAATTTTAAAATAGCATAGGAGTGTATGGTATCAAATTGTTGGGAAAAAAATGGTCATTTTAAAATATCCTAGTGAACTATCATCGTTCCATTTGGAAAAATGGAGTAAACGTCAAGAAAACAAAATTTCATTTTTTAATCGCTTGTCAAACTTAAAAAGTCAATTATTATGACATAATTTTAATTTTCATATACTACTTGACTATAAATTAACAGATTAAATTAATTTGTAGCACTCTAGATTAAAAATAAAAAATAAACATAAAAATGTTGTCATTTTTTTTATAATGCTATGCTGAACCCAAATAAGTAAAAATCGAGATAAAAATATAAACGAAGTCAAAGTCAAGGTCACTTCCGGTCAAACCGGAAGTGCTAGCAAATTGAAAATTATGTCAATAAATGCGGACTCATCTCATATGCATAATCTCAAAAATTCATTTTAATATAAATATAAAAAATTTTAGGGATGAACGTCTTTTGAGAAACACCCGGTAGAATGTCGTGGTTATCGGGTGAAATAAATTTCTATTAATTATATGTTAAATGGTTAAAATAACCACAGGATTTATTGGTTGGGGGTTAGACGAGACATTCAAATTTGGGGCTACATGTGAACATGTCCACTAATTGAGAAGCCGCCACTGTACCTATATAGTTGTCTCTTACCATCTTCATTACAACTTTCCAAAGTTGTGAGACAAAGAGAAATTTAAAAAATAAAAATAGGAAATTTCGACAATAATCTTTGAAAACTTCGACGTTACTTTAACTGTCGTAGGGGAATTAGATAAAGTTTAGATCTCGTTTCAGATTAACCAACTCACAATGGAATTCCGCGTGGTTAAAACTTTGTACAATCAAAAACTTGATGGTGTAAAGATGGCACATGCGGGCGGAACATGGATTTCGATGCAGTGGCGTGTCGAAAAGGGGGTTGACAACATTCCTCACGCCCTTTATTATTTCATTAAAATTGATACCTATAGGGGGTCAACCCCCATAAAACATTTAAACTGATTAAAAATCAGAAAGCCCCTCCTCCCCCCATAGCCCATAGCCCCCCTATATTACCGTGCGAGCAAAAATTATTTGCATCAAAGTGGGCTTGGATTAAAAACGTAGGGCTTTGTTTAAATCACAATAATATGGGGACGATATACCTAACCAAATCTAGGTTTAAATTTTGTCAAATTCATATTATGACATGATATGCCAAACTAAGAGTAATAAAATAAGTAGACAAATACAAATTTATTTTTGTTGTAGGTAGCAGATCATTGGGTGGGTCCCGCGAACCAGGTAAAACTGCAAGAGTTTATTATTCCAACTTGCGTACATACACAGGGTTTTAAACGGACCGTAATAATATGCCCTCTCCAATTTGTTCTAAAAGGTGTATTGGCAACCGGTTTGTTCGATGTTATCAGAGCATTTTTTTATGTCTTCACATACACAGAGTTTTAAACGGACCGTAATAATACGCCCTCTCCAATCGGTTCTAAAAGGTGTTTGGCAACCGGTTTGTTCGTTGTTATCAGAGCATTTTTTTATGTCTTCACATACACAGGGTTTTAAACGGACCGTAATAATACGCCCTCTCCAATCGGTTCTAAAAGGTGTTTGGCAATCGGTTTGTTCGTTGCTATCAGAGCATTTTTTTATGTCTTCACATACACAGGGTTTTAAACGGACCGTAATAATACGCCCTCTCCAATCGGTTCTAAAAGGTGTATTGGCAACCGGTTTGTTGGTTGCTATAAGAGCATTTTTGAAGTGAAAACTTCTTTAGGCGCGTTTAGCACTTTTTGTGGGCACTGAATTAAACTGAGCCGTCACGCGTCGCCGTCAGGCGTCAGACTTGGGTATGCCACGCTCGAATTCAACTGCTATATTCAATCCGAACTGACCCTGACCCGAATGAACGTTATATGAAAGAGCATGCCGCCATCGGTCGCATTCAGTATCGACGTATCGACGTGGAAACAGTCAGTGTGCGTTGTCTAGACACTCGTGTATTTGATATTGTTAATTTCACCTTGTTGAAGTTTTTACTTCTGTCGTGTGGTCTTAAGCACACACAATTTTTTATGTCCTTAGTTTGTTTATAAGCTTCTAATATTTGTGTATGTACGCAAGTTGGAATAATGTACTCTTGCAGTTTTACCTGGTTCGCGGGACCTACCTACCCGTGTACGCAAGTTGGAAGAAATAATCCTTGTACGCAAGTTGCACGTACGCAAGTTGCATATATTCAAGCATTACGTCCTTAGATGCAAGGTCCTCTTTGATGTAAATATTTTTTGCTCGCACGGTATGATTTTATTATGCCCAAACAGTGGTAAAATACCGGGTATTTCGTGTTTTAGAAGGTATTCTTGATATGAATTTTATTGTATTATGATCTATTTAAACACATCTAACTAGGCCTAGGCCTAGATGGCACACAAACAAGATGTTTAAGCCCGGACCTGTCTATTGTCCCCATTCGTTAAATGATAATTTTGCAGTGCGCATTCCTGTGTGGTTTTGTTTACATGCGCAACGCGATAAATTTGCAACTTTCGTGATTATATTGTATACAATACATGCAGGGCCGTTTCTGAGTGGTGTGCTGGGAGTGCCCCCGCACAAGGGCGGCCAAAGTTATAGGGCGGCGAAAGCCGCCTGCAGTTTCACAGAAAAAAATATTATACGTAAAAAAAATTCTAGGAGTTTTCATAAATATGAAGGGTCAAATAAGAATGGTAAATTCAGTTTTCAAAAAAAATTATGCAGTAGCTGTCAAGAATGAGGCAGCCGCCCTTTGTGTTAATTAGAGATTTCTTTTTAGATAGATAAGTATCGGAAAAATAAAAAGAATTCTCAACGGAGGTGGCCGCCCTGCAACCCACGTGAATTACATTTTGTCTTAGGTTTACTCAAAAAATTAAAACTAATTGATATTATTTGAATAATTATGTAGGTATAGTTGAATTCACATAAACTTTTAATTCCGTGACATTTCAGTTCTGTCATGCTTGTCAAATACTGCAGCAACTCCTAAAATATAAATTTCTAATGGCTAAATTTAATTAGTATAATTGTACTGCACACAAAGTATGTCTATCTTGTATTATTTCATACGATTAAAAAGAGATAGAAATAAAAAGAGTTGGCCGAACAATTCCAGAAAAGAAAAAGAAAAAACACTGACCAATCTCAGCTGTATAAGAAATTTAGTAAGTTGGTGAAATCTAAAGTAACTAGACAATGACAAGTCTTGACATTTGGCATTAAAACTTTATGTGAATTTAGTTATAGGTCTTATTAATTTGGTAGTAGGGTAGGTGGGGGCACAAATACTTACAGGGCAAAAGAACGCACCTCATTTAAATTTGCCGCCTATGTCCGGTTTCAAATGCTGTTACAAATAACTTTTCCGAAATTTTGTCGTTCCGAGAAATTTTTCCAATAAAACGTACAAAATAATAATTGTAGATACGCTAAAATTCATAGCTGAAAAAGATTTAATATCATCATTTCCAAATCTTTGTGTTGCGCTGAGAATTTTTATTACTCTGCCGGTTACTGTTGCATCTATCGAACGTAGTTTTTCAAAGTTAAAATTAATTAAAAATTACTTGCGGTCAATTATGTCCTAAGAAAGGATTAGTGGCTTGGCCCTTATCGCCATTGAAAGCCAAATTGCTGAGCCCCTCTGTAGGTAAGTATGAATAAAAGAAAAATAATAAAAATATACACCTATTAAAGATTTATTTTTCTGACAATTGCTTTGCGCCATAATTTCAGGTAGGTAATTGTAAAATAGTAACTGATTTGATTTAAAGGGCACCCAGTTCATATGTCGCACAAGGGCGGCCAACAGGCCAGAAACGGCCCTGAATACATGTAAAAACGTAACATTTTCTACTTGAATTTAGATAATATGAATTCGGCTATAAAATGGATAATCAATGCACTTTTGGCAAAGCATCGGAGTTCCTTAATCATCGTTCTTTATGCATGCATGAACAATTCGCAGGTAGCCACCGAAATTCCTGGAAAACTGCCACCTAATACGTTTTTCGGAGTGAGTGGCATTCACGTTTCGCCCTACTATCGGCCTTTCTTTTGACTGTCAATCATCCTGGCAGGGCACCGCACGGAGAAGGCATATGCATGACTAGGATCGACTCGGAAAGACATAAGCGAGTTTTTGCGTTGTCGCTAAATTATGGAATAGAATTTTTTTAAAACCGACCAGAAAATTTACACTTTCTGGACAATTTTTCGTCTAGAAAATAACGTTTTTCCGATCGCAAGACCGGAAAAGTGACATTAGAGACCGGAAAAATCTTTTCCGAACTCTAATGTCACTTTTCCGGTTTCTAATGTCACTGTCACCCTGTTTTTTGTTTTTCCAATCGCTCTTTGATAATACAAGATACCTTGATTTCGTTATTATGACAACAACATTTCGATGTATTGTCGAGTGACAGTTCGTTGATTTTTAATTTTGTTCTTTATGTCAAACTTGTTTCGTGTAGATTATAAAATATATCGAAGTGTCGGTATTAAAAAAAATATTGTACGTCACGCAACCGAAAATTAGTGTTTTCCAGGTCTCTTCAAGCTTCCAGGACTCGCCTATGGCTCGCCCTGGAAATGCTTGTCTCGACCTGAAAAACACCACTTTCCGGTCTTGTAACGTAAATTACTATTTTTTAAAACCGACCAGAAAATTTACACTTTCTGGACAATTTTTCGTCTAGAAAATAACGTTTTTCCGATAGCAAGACCAGAAAAGTGACATTAGAGACCGGAAAAATCTTTTCCGGACTCTAATGTCACTTTTCCGGTCTCTAATGTCACTGTCACCCTGTTTTTTGTTTTTCCAATCGCTCTTTGATAATACAAGATACCCTGATTTCGTTATTATGACAACAACATTTCGATGTATTGTCGAGTGACAGTTCGTTGATTTTTAATTTTGTTCTTTATGTCAAACTTGTTTCGCGTAGATTATAAAATATATCGAAGTGTCGGTCTTAAAAAAAATATTGTACGTCACGCAACCGAAAATTAGTGTTTTCCAGGTCTCTCCAAGCTTCCAGGACTCGCCTATGGCTCGCCCTGGAAATGCTTGTCTCGACCTGAAAAACACTACTTTCCGGTCTTGTAACGTAAATTACTATATAGAATTTCCGCCAGTAGGACACACCATAGACAATTTACCTTTAGATATAAGCAAACAATAATCACGAAAGTGGCAGATTTATGGCCTCGCGCATGCGAACAAAGCTAGACACTATTAGACATGCGCACTGCAAAATTATCGTTTGACGAATGTAAAAATAGACAGGTCCGGCTTTAAAATTTAAATTCTTGCCAAAAAATTGGACTTTCTTCTCAATTTTTGATCAAGTTGGAAAAAAAGGTAGCGATTTCTGGCATTTTTAGTAGTAGCAAACTTATCAGATTTTAAGGACAGACAACTGTTTTTAAGGTTTTGTTTTTAAAATTTGTTTAAAAATGATTCGTCGTCGTGTTTTTACTTCGAAAAGGAAGAGAACAAGTGAATTAAACTAGTCTTATAAAATGGAATATAAAAACAAACAAAACCAGAAAATAACCAATCTACGGCAGCGGCGCACTCAGGATTTTATGTTAGGGGGGGCCCGCCAACCAGTGCCGGAAGCAAATTTTTTAATAAACTTTTAAGTTACCAATTTTTCTAGATCTTTGGAGCTTTTTTAACAGGTACTGTTGGAAGATCGCAATAGCCTAGTTCAATCGAGGTAAATATCTAAAAAAATTGACTTTTTAAAATATCCACTTTAATAATTATTCCGGACAAAACATACCACTCTTTTTACCAAATAAAATATAGGTAATAGTAATGACGACATATCCATAACACAAATATATTTATTTAAAAATATAAATTAGTACAAAGCACAACAATAAACAATATTTTATAAATAATAGAAACCAAAACTTTTTTATGCACCTTTGCATTTGTTAAATATGCAAATCTAATTTTCTTCGACCCTTAGAAAGTGTATTTAAAATTTCTTCACAAGAAACTGGAACATTCTTATAAATAAATAAATTTGCCAAACCATTAAGTCTTACTTGCCCGGTGGAATTTCTTAAGTACGATTTTAAGTACTTTAATGTGGAAAATTACCTTTCAGAGGCACTGGTGGCGACGGGAAGCGGGAAGGGTAACAAAAATTTGCAAAAGTTTTTTTTATATTGGGAAATATCATACCATTAACATTGAATATATAGCTTAAACATATCGGAGGGTATTTCCTTGCTATCTGTAAACTTGTCGTGCCATAATTTAAATTCACATATTAAAATGCTTTCATTAAAATTTTTTTCAAAAAATGAATAAGTAATTTGCATAAAAAGAATGAAGGCTGAGAAAGCTTTGCAAATTTTCTACTTGTTTATTAGGACGGGGCAATAAACCGTTAAATAGTTTAATTGAAGTCAATTTCATTAGGGGTTTGGGGGGGGGGGCGAGGCCCCCTTGGCGCCCCCCCCCCTGGGTGCGCCACTGATCTACGGTGTTATCGCGTGCCTAACCTCAAGTCAAATATTAGTTGGTATATTGGTAAAAACTTGGGTACGTGTAAAATATTTTCAAGCAAAATTTCTTGTTCAAGAGTTTGAAAAGTGTTTGTCCGAGAACGTGACCCGTGAAATACTGGCTTGCTTAATGTCGGGGTGTACAGATTTTCCCCAAAAAATTAATCAACCAGCAACTTTGACAAAATTAATTTTCTCACAATCAGACACAGTTCACTAAACTACATAAAAACCAATCCACGATAGCTAAGAAAACTACAAGAAATCCACAGAGAAACCAAAACACAACAACAAAAATGGCGGCCGAGCCGGTTCTGGAGTGTATTTTGAGCATGTCGATAAAGTAGGACAGGCCGATAACACGAGGTCTGTGCGCATGCCCGAAGGTGCCCAGAGGGAAGGCAGCTGACCGGCGAGTCATGCTCTCGGACGTACTTTTTCAACCATAAAACGTAACTTTTGTTTGCGCAGTTTGTACGTATCTAAAGGTAAATTGTCTATGGGAAACACCGGTGATTAAAGTCAAATTAATCCAAGAACTCACTTGTCATTTATGGCACCCTGTTGAAGTCTGGTATAATTTACGTTAAGCGGTTGGCTACAGAAACAGAGCCGGGCTAGGTTCTTTTACCTTCGCCTTCGCCATCTGTTAAATATTGTAAGGGAGTCTTAATATTTTGTAAAGATATAGCGTAAATACTAATTTTATTATTTATAAAATAAAATATTGACAGACCCGTAGGTACCTACCAAAATAAGTATGTGAACTAAAGAAAAATTTTTTTTTTCGTTTAGTATTTATTTATAAAAAGCACAAATAGGTATTTATGTATTAATTATACAAGGAAAAAGTAATACATTTTTGCGAGGTGTAAGCTTTGTGGTCTAATTAAAACACCATATTGGGAACCCTTTTTGTATAGTTATTTTTGTGGGAATTTTATATATGGATATACCGGGTGTCCACGGAAGGTGGCTCGCCCTCTAACTTTTTTGTTTTTCAAGATAATGGAATAAAATTTGGGGGAATTGTATACGACATAACAGTTTTATGTCGTGTCATTTTTTGACAGGTGACTAAACATTATGGAACTTCCGGTTAATTACCCCTTAGTTATGAGACATCCTGGATATAACGATAAGTAAATGGTTTATAGGAACTTTATTGATTTGATAATAGATGAGTTAAATTGGAATATATAGGTTTGCCCAAAAAGATGTGGAGAATTAAAGTTATATTTTTTTAAATGTAAGTATTTTATCACTTACTTTGATCGTTTAGTTAATTTAGAACATTTTTTATAAACCATACGTTATGCCTAAATTCAATAGTTTCCTAGATATCATGCCAATTGGATCAGTTACAAAACAAGTTAACATGAAAAAAATCAGGGAAAAACCACTCACTGACATCCTGAATGGGGTTTTTCATTAAATTTAGATTTTTACCCTAACTGGAAAAAATAAAAATTTCTATGGTTTCAGTTTTAAAAATTTTAAATTATTTACTGAAAAAATAATTAAACAAAAGACGCTCTTAAATAAAAACTCGCCAAACCAGCAATCTAAGTTATAACAAACCAGTCGCCGAGACATGGACTGAAGGTAGACCCGCTGGCGTCTATCTACATAATACCTAGCGTCTGGCGCATAAACTAAATAAACATAATATAGACAGCCCAACCAAGCGAGGCGCAAGGTCGCGATGTAAACGCCGAGAAGCGAAGTGATCTAGACGGATGACGGATATTTGCGTTTAGTAAATGTATATCACAGGCAACGTTCAGTAACTCGTTATAGATTTGTACGTCGTATACAATAATTATGAGCGGTAAAATGTTTATATTGGATGGTTTCTCTTGGTTTTATTTCTCTATGCATCAAGTCTCCTTGTCTATTTATGTTATCGTGACCCGGCAGATTTAGCAATGAAGAAAAAAGGGGAATTTTTTTCGACCACGCCTATCATTTATAAATATTGGTCAACGTTCAACAGGTCCTCACTTTTAATGAAATTCGAACGGTTGCCCCGGAGCTAGAGACAGCCGTGATAATATAGGAGACGACAACCGCAGAGTTCCTGTAAGCTTCTTTTAAATAGCCAAGCAAAGCTAAATTGTGCGTTTCTTTCAAAAATTTAACACAGCAAAGATTTTTTTCTCCCCCTTTGCCGGCTTGCCGCGGTTAAGTATGCCCCTCTCTTTTTCCCATACGACCTATACGAAGTTGTTCGCGAAGCGTTCCTTTAATAACTTAGGTAAAACTCAGCAAAAAGTTTTACTCTGCTTATACTGTTTAAAAGAAAGAAATGGAAAGTAACTAACGATCAGCTAGAAAAGCCCTCTGCTGATCGCATAGGTAACCAGTGTTGCCATTTGGGGCGACAAGTCGCCAAAATGACGACTTTTTGTTCACGTTGTATACAATACGTAGGAAGAAACAACGTAACAATAATAATCATTATTGTACCGATGAGGGATTTCTTAAAGATATATCCAAACGCGCCACGAATTGTACGTCAAATTTAGGGGATTCCCCGAAAGCCTACTTTGTCGGTCGGTCGATTGTCGAATCTCGAAGCCAGTGCCATTACATCATTCGCCCCAATTGCGCGGCAATCAGATTCAAACAGTGAATCAGAACAATTTTTTTTTATTTTTAAGTTTTTTTTGTTTTATTTTTATTCTTTGTGTACCTAAAATAAAGTTTATTTAGCTTGTTCCACAAAAACATTTTTTTAAAATTTAGTATTGACAGTTTTCTAACCCCAATATCTGAAAAAAGCTGTGGCGACAAAGTGGCGACTTTTCATACTGATCAATGGCGACTTTTTGCTTTGTTACTCTGGCAACACCGTAGGTAACAACGACGACAATAAAACAAAAAATAGAAGAAAAAAAACATTGTTTTGTAATAACGTGTTGTGGTATATAAGATACCTAGATAATGCAAAATGCTAAAATTATACATTAGAAACCTAACCTTTACGAGCAAACATTTTAAGAACAAAAATTTCACAAACTAACTTTTCGACAAAAACGGCGTTCAGATAAAATGAAACCTATTACTTATCGATGAAATCAACTAACGAGCAAGGCACGCATTAATAATTATGATCCCTAATGAAAACAAAAATAAAAAAATTTTAACCTGTAAATTTTTGGTCAAATGAATAATAATTGTAGGTACTTACCGGCCACACAAAAGTAATTAAAATTCAATGAAAGTAAAAATAAACAGCACCATAACAACAAAATATTTTGAAAACGTAATTAAATATAACCAAAAGCATAAAAACGCAATTAATAGCTCGGTGTTTGGGCTCATTACGGTCCACTACAAATCTGGGGATATTATTGTCCCAATATCAGCTGATCGATGACAAATTTCTGCTGTCATCTGTTTTAAAACGAGAGAATTCGTGCCGTTTTCTATATAAACACAGGATAATTCCGAGGATAATTCGTTTTGGTTGAATGAAGTAGCTCGAGGCATAGAACCCGTAAAAGAAACATTATTTGTCCTAAACGGCGAACATTAAAATAAATAAATGTGGCAACATACTTTGAATGGTAGTAGAGGCACCTGTTGATCAACATACAACTTGAGACAATACTAGGTTCCTTTAAAAATCAAAATCAAAATGTAGTTTTACTTTTCTCAATCCAGTGAACTTGTTTAATTATATTTATATTTATCGTCGAGTTTTTTAATAGAACAAACATACAGAAATTACTTACGGTGAAGTGGGGTAAATGTGATAATTTTTTTAAAATTCATGGTATGTGGGTGTCTTGAACAAAGCTAAAAAACCTAAAATGTTCTTCTATATTTTCTTACAACTTATAAGCAGTTGGTAGAATACGAATTTCAAAAATATTAAACGTTCATCATTTTTTAGCATATTGAGCCTAATGAATAAAAGTTAAGCAATTACTTGAAGAAATTCCTTTTAGTAAAAGCAATTGCTTGACTAGCAAATGCTATAAGTAAAAGCAATTGCTAGATCTGGATATGAATAAAATTTTGAAGCAACTGCTGTTTTTCTTACACCTCTGTAGCAAATGCTTATTCAACACAAGTTCAGACGTGGCTTATCCACTTGTTCAGATTATAGATTTCGTCTGCAGTTTGAGTTTGGTGACTAATTTGTAAAAGAGTTGACGTAAATACAACAATGTTGGTCTATTTATTTAGTACAATAGTAATCTGTTACCTACGTTTTTGTGGAAAATAGGAAACTTATATTTTTGATATGACAGATTTCAGTGAAAATGAGGAAAGTGATAGTAGTGATGAAAAAATTAAAGACAAGCAATTGATATTCGTTCACAAATTGAAGGAACATAAATAAATCTCTCTGACCACAACCGTTTAGCTTCCACAACAGCTTCAGCACTTGTAGGAAATTTAATAAAAATATTGGCCTTCTCCAAAACTGCATCCATTATAGAAGTGTATGTCTTACAGACAGTAGATAGTTTGGTGAACACCGAGTTCTTCACCTACAGAATTTTGAAAGCCCAGATCCGACAATTTCCGCAGAAAGACTTTAATCTTATTTAAAGGCGACAGTGCACCCCCTCGCCTTTTACCAGTATCAGTCAAAAAATAATTAGCCAACCACTCAACATTTTTGCAGTCAAATCGATATAACTTTCTGAAATCATCATATTGTATGCAATTTTTACGTACACATGTAGATTTTTCTTTTACGGAAGTTTATATATTCAGCCATAATTGAAGACACAAATTAAGAGCAACGCACGTGTATGCCGGGGAGAACTAAAGTTGACTGCTACCAAGCGAATGATGCAGGGGTCGACCTACCTTAAAAAGTTGAAAGCGATTGCTACACTAGAAAAAGCAATTCCTTAATTTATTCATCAGATTTTAAGCAAACGACAGCAATTGCTTCTATTTTTTAAGAAAAATCATTGACTAGAAGCAATTCCTGCACTTTTAAGCAATCGCTGGATGCAAAAGCGATTACATTAGTTTTTATTCATTAGCTTTCAAGAAATTACTTCCGATTTTATAAGAAAAAGCAATTGCTACGTTTTTATTCATTAGGCTCATTATTTTTGCCCCAGTATTTGGAACTGGGTGTGTTTTGCATCATTTAAAAACTCATACATACATAGATACCGTCAAATGGGGCTAAGTGGATCAAAATAATCGATTTTTTTGCAATAACTTCGTAACCGCTTTGAATTTTTGGTTGAAACTTTATATTTAGATTTTCTCACTCTTTAGGCTTCGAATACCATCGTGACATTATGTAAAACTAGCTTTATAATATTTATTTTATACATTTATAGTAATCCACTTTCTCCTGCATTCTGGGGTAAAGTGGATCACTTATTTCAAATCACCTAAAATCCATTTTACACTTGTTAAGTTGTTTAGGGCAAAGTGGATCACAATTTATCTTTAAAAAAAAAAGCAGATCGCAATTTAAGTAAAGTAAAAATTTTTTTTGGGTTCATGCATGCATTTAATAAACGGTAGAAATTAAAAAAATAAAGGTTTATTTTCAGACTTTTATGTTATTACAGCCACACGTTTCGACTAAAAAATAAATAAATTCTGCATAATAACATAACGAAACTAAAATGAGTCAAAAGAAAAGTAGAAAACTAAATAAATTCTGCATAATAACAAAACGAAACTAAAAAGAGTCGAAACAAAACGAGAAAATGCTATTCTAAAATATGTTCGTCTTCTTCCTTGATATAAAATATTAACCGTCCGCGTTTTGGAGCAGAATTACCCCCAGTTTTTAATTCATCAAGATGTGCCACAAGCACACTTGTCCAAGAATCATCAGCACCTTCAGCCGGTGCTTTTCGATATGCCATTTTGTCCAAGACCACTTGCGGATTGATAGGCACGATCCCACACGCTTTGAAGCCAGAAAATGCATTTTGCTCAGATTTGGGGCCAAGTTTATTGACTGCTTCTTTCAATTTCGTTGGAAAGACCGTTTTGGGAAGAAGACCCCGATTTTTCAATTTCCATTGCTTAAGTTAACTTAACTTAATCATGCATGTATAAATGCAGAATTTTGGGAATGACCACCTTATGTAGGTTAGGTAGTATAGTAACCCCAAAATAACACAATAAACTCGTGTCAAAAGCGCTGATCTACTTTACCCCGCAATGGCACATTATTTATAAAAAAAATCACAGATTGACTCTGGTGACAGATTTTCAATTAATTTTACCGCCCAGATCTAAGTTACACCTGGGGCTATTGACCCATGGTGGCAAGAAATTGATAAAGTGCACCCAGTCGCGTGCGGAAGCAAACGAATTTAGGGTTTTAAGAAATAGCGAAATATGTGTTACCCGCTTTATCACTTATTTCTCGGAACTCACCTTGAATATTGCGCCGCAACCACTAATACTAATACTAAAATTTATCGAAAGTAAACATTTCATAGAATTGGGTTACCGTTACGTTAACTTGCTTTACCGGAAAGGTTATAAACACGCAAAGAGTCCCTTTTAACTTACGCTCAGGGTATAGTAACCGAATGTCGGATACTAGTCAAAGGCAGGTCGTCGACGAACACGCAACGCACCTGCATGTCGATGTTTGATTATTTTTTTTTAGTTTTTAAATATAAAAAAAAAATTTTAATAAAAAGTAACGAGGCATTTTTTTCCTGATGATGATGTAGATAAGTTTAAGGATTAACTTGGGGTTGTTTTTGTTTAAACTCGTCTGTGACTCTATCAATTGCCGATACAGGGCGGGGGTGTAGGCCGTGACGTACTTAGCATTGGGGGACGGAAGAGCCAGTTCATAATAAGGGTGAATTAATATTACCTATTGCATTGAATATCAAACTATAAGAAGGCCATATGAGCCGATTTCCTAAATCTGCTACGTTAAATTCATAGATGGCACAATGAGTTCACCAACAAGAAAGCGACTAACCTTTTCACTGCTAAATTAAAGCATTGTTGCCGCCTGTCTGTTTGACTTGCTGCATGAGTTTTTTAAATTTATTTTTATAGCTTATCGTAAAACTTAATTTCACATAAGTACCTACACCTATCCTAGATTTAAGAAGCTTACATTTATTTTCCTACCTATAGTATAGTCTAGACTTAAAAATGTCCCTATTTTTAATTGCTTTGTAGCTTATAATATTTTCAACCTTTTGACGTCCCAACGTTAATTACATGAAAACATATTAACCGCCATGTATTCTATTTCTAACAGAATTAAATGACGACTCTCACTATTCAATACCTACCTAGGCTACCTACAACGTATGGGTAAAATATGAATGATGTGCGGTTTGTTTGTATAACTTGGTTTTAATTTTCAATTTTCAATTCATTATTAGATACTACTTTTCAAAATGGTTAAAATAAATAGGTTTTAATTTCTTACTTAAGAAACATCCAGTTTGTTTGTATTAGTGTATTACGTATTTTGCTATTTTTCGACGAAATAAAACCTATTTTAATTATACTTGCTGTCGCTTTTTATCTACTTTTATTTGTTTAACATTTATCACCTAATGCAACGGTAAAATCATTATGAAAGTAGGTCCAATTACCCCGGAGTAATCAGCGTACATATTATTATCAAAAACATTCGGCTGGAATTGAGAACCTTCAATTTTATTGTCTGTAAAAAATGCTTGAATTCTTAAAAATTCCAATAAAATACGATATGCGGCAACACCACGACATCACATCAGTGAATTTGAGACACCTGTTGCCGAGGCGCTGCATTATAACGACAGACAGGCGACAGATTTAAGGTTAGAGTTACGATCAACTCCACAATGGCGGCCAAACCAGCTCCAATACGTCAAAAAATGGGTTGTCAACTTTTCTCGGACATCCGTCATTCTTATATAGTTTGATATTCAATGCCTATTGTGATCTAAAAATCGCAAAGTAAAAATTAATACAGAACCGAAAGACGCAAGCATTTCTTACAATACCTTATGTCAAGGGGATTTCTGAATAGATTAGAAGGAAGTACATGTTTTGGTAAATTCTGCCTCCAAGAGGTACAAATGGAAGGGGTAAGTTTCCAAACGCAGCCGCTAGGGAAAAGTAAAAAGTTTTAAAAAATTCTTCGCTTGGAACGAATAAACGGGTGTTTGTCATTTACAAACATTTTGCCCCTAGGGGGTAGAAAAGGGGGTGTAAAAGTTTATATTGGAAAAAATATTTTTTAACGGACATTGTTGACGTTTTTCAATATCTTTATAAATTCTACCTAAAGTGTTTTAAATGCGAAGCCCATGGAACGATTCTGTGAGCGGTATAAATGATCTGTAATGGAATAGATATATTTTTGATAAATCTAAATTTTTTAAAAATTATTTTCAAACTAGGAGAAACTTTTGAGATAGAAAGAAATAATTGGAATAAGTATAAGTAGCGGGTATGAGGGCAGGCAATAAAATGACACAATTGTATTTATCCCAACGTTTCGTTTTATATAAAAACTTGTGATCACATTGATACTGACAGTTCGGAACTACACCATGGTTCCAATGTGTTTTCGAGAAAATGTGTGGTCATATTCAACAGTATGAATATACAGGCTTACAGACGGTTACAGACCTTTTTATTGATTTGATTGATAAAGTTTTTATATAAAAGGAAACGTTGGGCTAAATACAACTGTGTCATTTCATTGCCTGCCCTCATTTCCGCTATACTATATATTCTAATCTACTAGTAAGGGCGCTATACTTACCTAAGAAAGAAATAATGTAAGAAAAAACCAAATAATTTTCTTTTTAAAAATTACCAAAAAGAAATTACCAATTTTACTTATTCCTAAACACTCAAGATCATCATCAATGTGAAATTAATTAGATTGATGACGCCCAAGTAAGTAGCACAATAAAAATATAGATATTAAAGAAAAATCCTTAGACCTTGTCTTAAAGAAAGTAAAAAAGTTGTTTATCCAAATAAACCAGTAAAATCATTATTTCGGAAGGACGTCTGGAAGGACCACGATACTCCTCTTACTAGTTTCCGACCATCTCCGACCCCTAAAGTTTCAGAGAAGCTGACAAGACAGGCTGTCATCCTAAAACCCACACAGGAATGATAGAACACAGACGCCATAGTACAGTTTATATTACTATGTTCAGCGATTAGCGTGGCCAGTGGCGCCGCCAGAATTTTATTTGGATGGGGGGGCATACCTGTTTACTTTTATTTTTAAGCAGTGTTATTCTCGACCTAAGTTTAATCGTACTAGAATTTAAGGAAAATTGTAATAGTTTTCTAGGAAAATGTATTAGATGCCGTATCAGGCGCGGATCCAGGCTTAAGGGGGGAGAGGGGGCGCAAAAAAAGTTACAGTTACAAAATACGAAACTAAAACAATCCAGGAAGGAGAAATATTGCGAGATGTACCGTGCGAGCAAAAATTATTTGCATTGCATTGCATCAAAGAAGGCTTGGATTAAAAACGTAGGGCTTGGTTTAGATCACAATAATATGGGGATGGGGACGATATATCTAACCAAATCTAGGTTAAAATTTTGTCAAATTCATATTATGACATGATATGCTAAACTAATGAGTAATAAAATAATACAAATTTATTTTTGTTGTTTACAAAATTAACAAAGTAAGAATATACAGAAAGAAAAATAATTACATAAATTGCTGAAATTGGCCACCGCCATGCTCCAAGCATAAATTCACACGTCTCTTCATATTTTCGAAAGTGTTGACCAGCATCTCTGGAGAAATGTTACCACATTCTTGGATAATCCTTTCTTGTAATTGTTCTAAATTTGCAACTGGTGTTTTAAAAATAGTGTTCTTTAAATGAGGAAAAACGAAGTAACCCATAACCGTTGAACAAGGTGATCTAGGTGGGAATTCAATGTCTGATCGAAAACTGATCAACCTGTCGTCGAAAAAATTGCGTAAATAGTTAATAGTTTCGGCGGCTGTATGCCGGGTCCTGTTGAAAATATCCAAAACGTAGTTCGTCGTCAAGTAATTGCCCCACAAATGGATTCAAAATATTGTCTCTATACCGCTGTGCTGTAACTGTCATGGAAAAAATAGGACAAACAATTCTTCTTCGGGAAACAGCTAACCAGACACCAATTTTTTGAGGGTGCAATGTGGACTTTACAAAAAAATGGGGATTTTCACTACTCCACATGCGTGTATTCTGAGAATTCACATAACCCGAGAGGTGGAACCAGGCTTCATCCGAAAAAAATGTCAGGTCTAATAAATAATTTATTTCCAAGAAATTTTGGGTAAACCATTGAGAGTAATTCCTGCGTCTTGTATTTCTTGGAATACTTGCACTTTATAAGGAAATTAATTTGGCTGCTTCTTAAGAATAGTCCTGCATGTTCCATAAGATCTTCCCACTTCTTGGGTCAGGCGTCTTATACAATTTGTTGGCGTATTTTGCATTATTTCACGAACGTTTGCAACAAGTTCTTCTGTTCTTACAGATGGTCTTAATGCTCCTTTTTTGTGTTGTCGTCAATTTGTCAATGTGATTACCACGCCACTGATTGTTTGTATTTTGCGGTTGTGAATAGTGTGTGTGAATCCCGGAGTTATCTGCTCAGATCTGCTACGTTCATTGATTTTGATTTTATTAAACAACAGCTGTGTATCCAGTGTATCTGAGTATTTCCTATGTAGTTACAAATTTCCAGTAAGTACCTACCTATCACAGGCATCCTATTAAGATTATTATTAGGATATTTAATTTACAGTGTGTAATAAAAATATATGAAATGCTTGAAATATATTATTGCAAACCGTTTATCCGATTTTTATGAAATAATGTACACATTCGTAAGAAGTTACTCCTGATCGACAAGTGAGTTCCGCTTGTTTACCGTTTTTTTTGTAATCGATAGGAAATTAATTTTTTAAATGGGGCACTATTATTGAATTTAACCGGTTCTTTTCATGTGTAGGGGCGAGTAGTGGAATTTTCAAAGCAGCGTGGCGATATTTAGCTTTTTATAGTTGGCAACACTGAGACCTGTAGGCTGTAGGTGTTAGGGAACGGAAACTAATGAAGGCAGAAGAAACAAGCGTTCAGAGTCTGGCTGTGGACTTTTTAACCGCCCAATCAACATTCGCAATAAAGCGCGGGAAACTTAAAAATATATGGGGTAGAATGCGCACATGTTCCTTAAAAACCATTAACTTTTTTTTCTGCTTTATTGGTAGAAAATTAGGCCTTAAATTTTTTCTCACGTCAAAGGAAATAAAATATGGCTTTATCGCGGAAACCATTAATCGTATACAACTTTCGGAAAGATTTTTTTATGAGTAAAGTGGTCAAGAGAAATTGCTGGAATTTACTTTTAAGTTCCTCATTTCGCCGCAAGGGGGCACAATTAAAAATTGTTTTTTTTAATTCTAAATTTCTCCGAAAATTCCCATATTAAGGTATAACTCTGATTACATCATTCGAAAGCTTAGACAATTCTGCATCATTTTGGTTTAAGGGTCATTGGCGTGCCGACCTTGATAAGAGTGGGAGAAGCTATTAAAAGTGTAAACATTAAAATCGCTGTAACTTCTAAACGACTTATCCGATTTTACTAAATTTAAGCTTGTTTGGAAGGGGAAAATACGTATCCTCAATTGCCGTTTCCAACAGTACACGATAGTGTTTAATAAAGTTGCTAGAGGGCGCAATTCAAATCATACTGTATAACTATAACATCATAATCGAAAAGTAGATGAAATTTGCAAGAAAAGATGTGAAGACCGCAGTTCGATATCTTTGTTCGTTTCAGAGTTATTGCCAAAACAATAATTTCTAATACAAATTGCGCCCTCTAGCAATTTTATTACAAACTATCGTGTATCTTTAGATACGACAATTGAAGGTACTTCTAACCAAGCTTAAATTTAGTAAAATCGGATAAGTCGTTTAGAAGTTACAGCGATTTTAATGTTTACACTTTCAATAGCTTCTCCCACTCTTATCAAGTGAAAGTGTAAACATTAAAATCGCTGTAACTTCTAAACGACTTATCCGATTTTACTAAATGTAAGCTTGTTTGGAAGGGGAAAATAAGTATCTTCAATTGCCGTATCCAACAGTACACGATAGTGTTTAATAAAATTGCTAGAGGGCGCAATTTGTAATAATAACAGTTTTTTCGATTTTATCCCGAAAATTCAAATCATACGGTATAACTGTGACATCATAATCGAAAAGTAGATGAAATTTGCAAGAAAAGATGTGAAGACCGCAGTTCGATATCTTTGTTAGTTTCAGAGTTATTGCCAAAACAATAATTTTTAATACAAATTGCGGAGTTTCGGAGAAATTTAGAATTTAAAAAAACAATTTTTAATTGTGCCCCCTTGCGGCGTCCACTTTACTTATAAAAAAATCTTTCCGAAAGTTGTACGATTAATGGTTTCCGAGATAAAGCCGACGTCCTCGCTTATTTGACCACCCGGTACAGAATGTGAATGAACAGTTAATAGTTTTTAAAAATTATGAAAATCCAAAAAAAATTATCAATTTTTTGTATTTTGAATACAAACTGCTAAATTTTGTTTATATTTTAATATTTTATGGTACCAAGCTATAAAGGAAAAAAAAGTAGGTATAGGTTGATGTAGAATGTAGAGTATATTGCCTGGTATTTTATTTATGAAAAAAAAATTAAAATTCACCTGGCAACGTAATGACATTAATTTCTATGTTATAATTATTGATACCTTGAATTATTATCCAATCTGTATAAAATTTTTTGAACGATAATTATATTCACATTCTAATTTAAAATATATAGGCTGATCCAGTTACAATAAAAAATATTTTAAATAGCTCACTTTTGTCAAACTAATTTTAGGCTATTGAAGCCTAAGGAAATGTATATAGTCAGCACCTTTTTAGTTTTCTATAGCTATCAGACGTAGACAAGGGACAAGGGGAAGGTTATGGTGGTTCTCCCCAATCCCCCCCCCCCTTCTCCCACCCATGAAATCCAGAAATAGTCACAATTATCTCTTTAAAACCTGAAAACTTTAATTAACAAAAACAATTTTGCTGGTTCAATTGATATATTTGCCGTGATCGACCAGCTAACTTGACACAGTGTCATTTAAAAACGTAGCCTAGGGGGGAAGGGGATAAATAGGATTATCCTCCCGCTCCCGAAATGTTAAGGGAAACTTGGGCGTGGCCCCGAAATTTTTTCGCCTGCGTTGACTGGATATCAAAGACAAAGTCATTCTGAACCCCCCTTAACCGAAATTTCTCGCTGGCGACGGCCTTAATGTAGCCCCCCCCCTTGAATATATCCTAGATCCACCACTGATTTCAGTGTATCTATTTCAGGGTTGGAAAAAACATGTTTTTTTTTATTTTTAAACAAAACAATTGTTTTTTTTTTGTTTAAAAGAGTTTCTTTTGTTTTAAACATGTTTTAAACTCCAAGAAAAAAGTCATGTTTAAAACTCTGCTTTATCTCAAACTTAATTAAAAACTTATTTATTTAATCGTCACACCAAAGGATATCTGCTATGGACGGATGAACTAATGTCCATAATGATCCTATTATAGCTGTATATGTGTAACTCATATCGAAAAGGAATCAGTTTATTTGATGGAATCATTTGATACTTCTGGGCACAGCCATACCTCGAAATATCTTCTGGAATTGTGGAAAAAATCAATTAGGAAGTGCCATGAAGAATATGCATGTAACGTGACTAGAGTAGTAACAGACAGTGCAGCCATAAAGATGAGAAAGTACTTATTCGAAGAACTAGACAGTAAAGATATAATAACCTGTGGTTGTTTAGCCCACATACTCAACTTATTGGCTCATGACTTAGAAGTACACCCAAAAGTAAAAAGTAGCACTACAAAAATATGCAAATATAGAAACGTTAATTTTGCCAACGCGAAATATAAAGAGGGTGGTGGGTCAGTTCCCGTTTTACCACAAGACGTCCGCTGGAACACTTTGGCAGACAGCATAGAAAGTTTTTTAATAACATTACATAGTGACTGTTCAAACAATAGGGTTGTTCTCGACAAGGATATTATTAAATTGGTAAATTATATGGATATGAAAGCTTATGCTCACAACTATCTTAAAAAATTGAAATATAATTCTGTTGCACTGGATAAAGCACAAAGAAGTTTATGCAGTCTAGGAGAAATCGTAGAAATTTTGATTAACCTCTTAAAATCATTTGACATGCATGGAAGAATCACAAGAATTGAGACGCGATGATTTGCAGAAGGTTAAATATCGTTTGGAGATGGCCCTAACTACAGCTCATTATTGTGCAAACTTACTGGATCATCGATTTCGGGGAGAAAATCCAGATCAGGCAGAATTAGACAGTGCAATGGAGTACGTAGAACTTTACCATTCAGAAGCAATGCCAACAATAATCAATTTTCGTGCACAATGCCCTCCGTTTAAACCATATCTTGGTGGAGATCTATAAAAAAATTTGAATTCAACCACCATCCAATTAATGCAGCAACTATAACATACAGCGGTGGCATCGTCTGCTAACATAGAACAGATATTCTTCTCCTATGGCTTAGTTCATTCCAAATTAAGAAATAGGTTAGGTAACGAAAAAGCAGCAAAAACTAGTTTTGATTTTTAGGGAGCTTAACGGAAATCCAATTTTTTTTAATTCAGAAAAGGATAATAATAGGGACTTAGGACCTACTTCGTACTTTGTTAATTAATTTTAATTAACTGTTATCCAATGCCAAATGTCCTGTTGGATTTAGTTAGGTTTTTAGAATAAAAATAATCAAGAAACCAAAATTATGTTTATTGTTATAGTTCGAAGTTTTTTAATAAAGAACGCATTTCTATGCATTTTGTTTAATTATGATAGTTAACAGTTTTAAACATGTTTAAAACATGTTTAAAACATATTTAAAACACTTGACCTTGTTTTAAACATGTTGAAAACACATGTTTTAAATGTAATTATTTAAAACATAACAACCCTGATCTATTTACTACTAAATCGAAGAAATGACTTTTTTACTTCAAATTAAAAACAAGAATAATTAAGAATTATTTTCAGACCCTTAGAAGGGTGAAATTGTTAAATACGTACCGGAAACTACAACGACAGATTAAACAATCGCTTGCGCGGATATCCGCTGCAGTAAGTTTGATGAACAGAGCAGGAAGAACCGCTAGAAGATATAGTATAAGCTCTCTGCTTAAAAAAAAAACAAGTCAAGTTATGATACATTTAATTATTCGGTAAGTCATTTTTCAATTTTCTTTTTATTAATTTTTTTTATTTAATATTTTGGCCCTACCCGTTTCAATAATCATCAGCCGCCACTGCAATTGAGTAGTTTTGTATCTAAAACGATATGCTGGTGATAGTAAAGGCCAAAAATGGTATCCATTTCCCAGGTCCGTCTTAAAAAAAAATTCCAATTACTCCCGAAATTCTGTTCATTCTCCGTAGTCCCATCCGAAGGCAACGTGATGCTTCAGGACGTGCAGCACGGCCCGCCCGCTCCACAGCGCCGGCAAAGCAGGCGGCGGCAGGCCGCCCAGTGACAAGTGCGCGCCCCCACCCCCAAACAGAGCCGATCCCCGTTGCCACCCCTCGGCGGCAACTATTCCCCACCCTCCATCCCCGACGGACAACTTTTTGTGTTCTGTGTATCCTAAAGCGGATGGATCGTGCCGAATTTCGTTAAAGCGATAGCCCGCTCTATATATTCGCGCGCTCTATCTTGCTTTACACTGAAAAAAATCGACGTAAAATAAGACAAAACACTGATAAGGAGATTGTGACGATATTGAATGAAAAAGTTGAGCAGTGCTTATAAAAATAAGTTTTTGAAAAGATTTTATCTCTAACCATTTAATAATAGGTGCATAATACTTCTGATAATAAGAGCATTATGCTATCCATAATACAACAAGTGTAATTATCATAAAACAACAGACATACTGATAAGTGTTTCATTCTCGTCTCGCTTTTTCCCGTCTCGTCTCCTAGCGAGAAGAGACGAGAACGAGACGAGGGATTTTTCTGCGAGAATGTCGTGAGACCAGACAAAAATATGCGAGAACGAGAAATCTCGCAAAATTTTAAGAATTAGATTAGGATTTGTGATAAACTTTAAAAAGAATCCCGTTAGTATCACTCGAAAAAAAGGTGTCTTTATAATCAATATTGCAAGGTGGCCATATAGAAAAAAGGACCAAAAAAAATAATAAACCTTTTTTTAAAACTTCTATAGTTTTCGTCGAAATTTTTGATACAGAGAACCACTTGATAAGTGATAATCGTCGTCATGAATTAAGTATTATATTTTTTAACCAAAAAATCGAGACACGTTGCCAAAAAACAATAAAAGAAAGGTCTAAAAGAAATAATGAACCTTTTTTTTTTATAACGTCTATAGTTTTTGTCGAAAGTTTCGATACAGAGAACCATTTGATAAATGATAATCGTCGTCGCGAATTAAGTATAATATTTTTTAACCAAAAAATCGGGACACGTTGCCGAAAAACAATAGAAGAAAGGACTAAAAAAAATATTAAACCTTTTTTTTTAAGCTTCTATAGTTTTTGTCGAAATTTTTGATACAGAGAACCTGATGAATGATGAATTTGATGAATGATAATTGTCGTCGCGAATTAAGTATAATATTCTTTAACCAAAAAATCGGGACACGTTGCAGAAAAAACAATAGAAGAAAGGACTAAAAGAAATAATGAACCTTTTTTTATAACGTCTATAGTTTTTGTCGAAATCTTCGATACAGAGAACCATTTGATAAAAGATAATCGTCGTCGCGAATTAAGTATAATATTTTTTAACCAAAAAATCGGGACACGTTGCCAAAAAACAATAGAAAAAAGAACCAAAAGAAATAATGAACCTTTTTTTTATAACGTCTATAGTTTTTGTCGAAATTTTCGATACCAGAGAACCATTTGAAAAATGATAATCGTCGTCGCGAATTAAGTATAATATTTTTTAACCAAAAAATCGGGACGCGTTGCCGAAAAAAGGACCAAAAAAAATAATGAACCTTTTTTTATAACGTCTATAGTTTTGTCGAGATTTTCGATACACAGAACCATTGGATAAATGATAATCGTCGTCGCGAATTAAGTATAATATTTTTTAACCAAAAAATCGGGACACGTTGCCGGAAAAACAATAGAAAAAAGAACCAAAAGAAATAATGAACCTTTTTTTTTATAACGTCTATAGTTTTTGTCGAATTTTTCGATATAGAAAACCAATTTGATAAATGATAATCATCGTCGCGAATTAAGTATAATATTTTTTAACCAAAAAATCGGGACGCGTTGCCAAAAAACAATAGAAAAAAGGACCAAAAAAATAATAAACTTTTTTTTATAACGTCTATAGTTTTGTCGAAATTTTCGATACAGAGAACCATTGGATAAATGATAATCGTCTTCGCGAATTAAGTACTTATAATATTTTTTAACCAAAAAAAGACAGATAAATAAAACAGACACTTGTTTTTAGAAGGCTGATCTATTTTTGCAATTGCGTGCATTCTGTTCCGCCACGTGATTCTGCAGGCAATCATCGTTTCCGATTTGTGCCTTGTATAGTCAAAAAGGGTGTATCTTACTTTTAATATTTTAAAATTTAAACCCCTTTTTGAACTTTTCTTCAAAGTATGCCAAAAGCCCTTTTTCACTGAACTTGCTACTAACATTTTTAAAATTACACCATGGAAACGATTCTACGAAAACTCGTACTGTTACTTTGACTTACTATAGGCAATAACTCGAAAGTCGCTTTATTAGCAGCTTCCTCCATTTCCGCCCGGAGAAATAAATTTTCTTACTTGTCAACAAACGATCAAACTTTCACTACCTTAGCAATAATAAACTTCATGGATTTCAAAATGATATTTCATAAATTTAATAACGTAAGAAATGCGTTGATTTGTACTTTTAATGGTGTTTTAAGAAAAAAATAGTGTATGATATAATATGTGCTAAAAATAGCTTATTTCGTTGGAAGGGTCTTCTAACAAAATAAAGTGTCGCTAATACTATATACAGTGGGGTTGGTTAAATATGGGCATTTTTTTATTACCGATTTCTCAGGAATTTTTTTTCTTGATAAAAGTTGGTGCATGTTCGATAATCATATTAGGTGCACTTGGAACGGTTGCAAGTCAAACGGAGTACAGGGTAGGCCAAAAAATATAAAACTTGTACAAGAATAAAGTACCCCTATTTCAGAAAATTCAGCAAAATGTTATGAAGAAACGTTGCTTAGAATTAAAAGTTATGCATAGATTCAAAAACGCGACCTCCTAAAATAAAAAAATATATTAAAAAAAAAAAAAAAAATTTCCCAAAATTTTTTTTTTTATTTTCACCATAAAGACTTCATGAATTAATCAAAATCAAATCAATTTCACATATCTTTCTTCAAATTCAAGCATATTTGTAAAATTTACTTGAATTTTTAATTTATTAAGCAATCACAAACTTCATGTTTGTTGCAACGATATTAAACACAACTTTAAAATATCCTAAAAATTATTTTTAACAATTTAAAACATTAGTAATGATAATATGTTAATTAAAAAACTCTCATTTAAAGTGCCAAATTTTTATTTTAAATGTTTATTAGAAAAACTACAAATTAAGCGACAAACATGAAATCCTACTAAAATAATCGCAAATACCTATGGAAAAAAACAAATAAGGGTTAAAAGTAAACATTTTGACAGTTTGGTGGCATTATTTATTCATAAATAATTATTGTTGTTATTTGATTTCAAATTCCTCCTCCAATACAGTTTTAACGTTAGCCGAGAAGGCAGAATTAGTGTTAATATGTGTAGAAAACAATAAAACAGTGCGTGAAGCAGGAGATATATTCAATGAACGACAACCAGATAAACAAGTTCACTATTCAACTGTAAGCAGAATTTTAAATAAGTTTGTGATTCCTTAATAAATTAAAAATTCAAGTAAATTTTACAATTATGCTTGAATTTGAACAAATATGATATATGTGAAATTGATTTGATTTTGATTAATGCATGAATGTTTTTATAGTGAACTAGCTATACCCCGCGCGCGTCGCTACGCTACTTACTAAAATAAATTTGAAGGAAAGACATTACACAAATATCCGGCATCCCGACATCCCAGCATCCGTTGCGCCACTTTTTTTATGCCGAAACCTTCCTCGGCCTGCATACAACAACTCACCAAATCCCGGCATCCCGGCATCCCGGCATGCGTTGCGCCACTTTTTTTAATGCCAAAATTTTCTTCGGCCTGCACACAACAACTCACCAAATTTTCATCGTAATCGGATAAATGGTATAGGAACGCATAGCGGACATACAGACAGACAGACAGACAAACATTCATTTTTTTATATAGAGATATAAAAAAAAATTTTTGGGAAATTATTAATGTTTTTTAGGAAAAAATATTTTTTTTATTTTAGAAGGTCACGTTTTTGAATCTATGCATAACTTTTAATTCTAAACAACTTTTCCTAATAACATTTTGCTGAATTTTCTGAAATACTTTATTCTTGTACAAGTTTTATATTTTTTGGCCTACCCTGTACGCCGTTTGACTTGCAACCATTCCAAGTGCACCAAATATGATTATCGAACATGCACCAACTTTTATCAAGAATAAAATTTTCTGAGAAATCGGTAATAAAAAATATGCCCATAACAACCACACTACCTACTTATATAATATACACAGGGTGTCCACGAATAGAGTTTGGAAGAGGAAAAATATTTTTATTAGCAGGTAGGTATAGAAGAAAAAGTCATTCTTTATAAAACGTATGCTAGTACTGAAACTACAATTTCGAATATCAGTTTTTCGATTACTATACAGGGTAGGTATGTCACAAACGGCATTTTTACTTTTTAGTTTTTTGTTTAAAAAAAATAAGTACCTAGGTAAGTCATGATTAAAAAAAATTTCATTAAAGTATTAATAAATGTTTACTTAAGTGAATATTGCAACAAGCCTTTGAAAAATGTTAACAAAAATTATTTGTATTTACTCTTTTCCTGCTTTCTACACCACTGAATTAGAAAATAATACAGATCATAACCTTACCAGTAAAAAGATAATTCTGAATTAAAAAAATCCAATTTTCCACAATTCTGACACTGACGCACCATTTTGTTAAGTTTGTATTTATAACAACAAAATGAAAAATCCCTTACAAAAAACTCAAATACAAAACAAAACTTCACATAAACACGTACAAATACGAGTATTCCGAGAACTAACCACGACTTCGACATCAATTACTACGATTACTCGTAGAAAAAAGAAGGGTTTGTTCGATTACTACAGCTGTTTTTGTTGCCACCCGTGAATGGCCGGCGCGTGCAAGAGGAAAGCGAGGTTGCCGCCATCATTCGATTTGATCACCATGGAAGTAAAATAAGTAGGTACGGTGCGAGCAAAAATTATTTGCATCAAAGACGGCTTGGATTAAAAAACGTAGGGCTTGGTTTAGATCACAATGATATGGGGACGATATATCTAACCAAATCTAGGTTAAAATTTTGTCAAATTCATATTATGACATGATATGCCAAACAAATGATTAATAAAATAAGTAGACAAATACAAATTTATTTTTGTTGTTTACAAAATTATAATACTTGCACTTTATAAGAAAATAGATTTAGCTGCTTCTTAAGAATAGTCCTGCATGTTCCATAAGATCTTCCCACTTCTTATTGGGACAGGCGTCTTATACAATTTGTTGGCGTATTTTGCATTATTTCCCGAACGTTTGCAACAAGTTCTTCTGTTCTTACAGATAGTCTTCCTGCTCCTTTTTGGTGTCGAATAGAACATGTTTCCCTAAACACAGCCACGGTTCTTTTCAAGAAATTGGAAAAATTAGCGATGAATTAAATTACTTGTAACGACAACGACTGTCAAAGATGACGGAATAATTGATTGATTGTTAATTCAGGTAGTTACTGGCACCCAACAGGTATTAACCTCTACGGTTAAGCATTAAGTCCTTAGATACAAGACCCTCTTTGATGCAAATAATTTTTGCTCGGACGGTACTAAATACAATGACCTGAAATAATTATATTTATTTTATTTAAACCAACAAAACAAAACTTGTTTTACCTATAAAATCTTATTAACGTTTGTACTTTTTTTGAATTATACTTGTAAAACGTGTATTTTATTAATTTGATTCTAATATATAAGTGACTTAACAATAAGGTTGATAACAGCGCTCCTTTTGATGCACGTGTTAAGCATAGTGGACCATACAGCTAACCAGACAAATTGTAAAAGCTGGAATCTTTGATTTCTTTAAAACGTAACGTAAAGAATGTAGTCTATTCTATAAGAAGTCTCTATACTCTATGGTTAATCTTTTATTTCTCCCTACTAGGAATTTATAAGAAACGTTTTTTCAGTGTATCCCGGCTCTATCCTCCTGTTCATCGAGATGGCTGCAGCGGATATCCGCCTGCGATTGTTTAATCTCTCCTTATGTTTCCGATACTTACTTCGCCGGTTTACCCTTTTACGGTTTTTAAAAGCAGGCTTTGAAACGATAACTTTGTTTTTGGAAAACTTTCTTGGCGCCGCGCCCTTGAAGGGTGTCAAGGTCGTGAGGAAATTGATCACGGAAAAGCGAAGAGCCAGTTATTGCAAGATCTTACATTTGAGAAGAGGGGGCTGTTTACAATGACGTAATAAAAAAATTCAAAAGTATTTCTTAAATTTAAATCTGGCAGTTCTGCCACAGTGTTGTTAACACTTAACTCCAACACCAAAATAATAGTACTTATATTACCTAACAAATACGAATGCGTTACGACAAGACAATTTTGAGAAAACCGTGTTTGAAGTTTCGGGTATATATCCTAGTAGGAAATTCACAACCAAGGAATTATTTTAGCAAACCTTCGTAGAGATAAGTATAAAGGGGTATTATTGTTTTTTGAATAAATAAATAATCAATTTTTCATATAAAACATTTTTTTTTAAATTACATAGGACTTTCTAGCTTAAGATTAGTAAACTGAAATAACAGTTAGTAAGGTGACATAGGACTTTAAGGCAAACTCAAAATTAAATAAATAAACAAAATATATTTTGAAACCTTGAAAAAAATCAGTTTCGGATTTCGCTCTATCCAAAAATCAAAAGAATAACTACAGGAACTAATAAAATTTCTTAAAATATAAAAAATTATAACAATAATATTATTTGTTTAACGTTACATACAACCTCTAACTAAATTCTCAGCTTCTCACGACATAGAACTTTGTAACACTACACATAGAACTTGTATTTATTGTGTTAGATGAACTAAAGATGTCACTGAAAGTTGTAAGTTACACATAGAACCTTGTGACACAGATAAGTCTAAGTGATAAAATTGTAACATAGAACCTTATAATTCTGAGCCAGCGAATATGTATACAAAAATATAATTTTAGATAATTAAGAGTAAGATAGACTTTTTTGAGTAATTAAGGCACAAAACGAAAACGCCGATGGCCTGCACGTGGCGGAACAGAATGCACACAAGTGTAAAAATATGTATATGTAATGTCAGTTACCGGCGTCAGACTTCTATAAACACGTGTCTATCTTTTTTTTTTAAATGTGTGTACCATATTTTCAATATAGTGTAAATTATAGTTTAATGTTGTTTTAACATAAACCGTTGTGGAAATTTGAGTTTTTATTGCTCGTTGTAATATGCGTTTCGTAATAATTGTGTGTATAACCTAACAGCAAAAAACAATGTCGGTATTATAATATTGTAGTTTGTGATAATATTATTGTAGTCTGTATGTAAATAGTTAAAATGAAGCTACCCAGATAACACACTTGGTTTTAATCTGCCGATATTGCGTTGGCCGGCAGTCATAAAAGGATTACTCACTTTGTGGTGCGGAAAAAGCAATAATTATTCGTTGGTTTATTTCAGCTTTAACGAACAACCGCTTAAAATATAACGGCCGGCATTTATAAAATTAGCACCTCTGTAACCGTATGCCAGAAGTGCATATCTTGTGCATGTTGTGCAAGCACTTAAAAGTAATACGCTTTAAAAGCGCGTAAGACGTTGACAGTTCAGTCACACCGAGTGAGGTTATATAGTTTCGTCGTTTTTGGTCTTCGGTCTTCGACTTTCGTCACTTCGTCCATTTTTAATTGGTTTTTTGTTTGGTACACTTGTTTAGTGAAATTATATAGCAAGAAACTTCAAGAAAATGAGGTATGTATATTATAATTTACACATTTTAGTAACTGCAAATTACTTAATTAAGCAAGGAACTATGTAATAGCGGGCTATAACGGCAAGAGCTGTTGAGTTTTCCATTTTATTCGGCTTCAGGATAGAAACCACAGAAAAAAAAGATAGAAATGACCCGCGGCCATATTGGTCGCTTTTGGCATTATATGAAATTTATATAAATAAATTAACTTTAAATTCTTATACCTACTATGAATTTTACAGTTGATAATGACTATAAGACTAAATGCATTTCTAAAAGAATATTTACCCTTCCCCTCTGCAGCGAAATGGGGGTTATGACTAAAGAATATACGAGATTTAGTATTTAGTGATATTTTTGTAGCTTCGTGCAAAATACTGATAATTAAAAGTAAAAATAAATCATTTATTACTAAATATTAAATAACTTTTACCTAAAAATGCGCAGGTATATAATTAACAAATAAATATTTTGCAAATAACGTGAATGTACATTAAATTTTACTATAACCTTTTAGGTCAGAGAGGATTTTGAAGTTGTAGGTGGACGACTCCATTGACACAACTCGAATAATAATAAGTGCAAATTATTAAGAACACTTTCGCAGAAGGAACTAAACTGGACAAGACGTAATAATAAGATTACTTTTTCTCAATTGACTGAAGTTTGAAAATTAATTTTAGGTAAGGATGTAAAAGACAATATTATAAGTATATTTTCATTACTAACCGTATATATTTAAATATCCAAGCTCAGCTAGATGGTTATAGACACTTTATATCTGTGTGTGTCAATAAACTATATAGGTAGTCAATTTTTAAAACTACATTTTTTTGTGAATTTGTTTAAAACAATAATTATTGACATTTTTTTTAGTTTAATTAATAGTAGTTCATGATGTTATAGTGTTAAAAGTTCCAATTTATTTAGTAGAAAGGAACAAGATAAAACCACTTTTAAGGGATACTTACATCATACATTATTTTTACAAAAACTGTTGAACTTGGCACTAAAATAGACGATAATATTTTAAAAACTTTTTCAAAATTAAAATTAACCATTACGCATGGTGTTACAGCTTCTAACACCTTACTTAGTAAGGACTAATGGTGTTAAAGTAAAACTATTTTTTTACACTGGTGTTTAAAGTAAGACTTAAAATTGCCATCTTAAAATTAATCATTTTTGACATTGAAAATTAAAATTTAAAAAGCCTATTTTTAATAGTGTTAAAGTTTGTAGATAAAAGTGCTTTAAATATAAAAGTTTGCTTTTTATTTTGTATTACGTTGCTGTAAGAAAAAAAATGTTTTTCAAGAAATGCCACCGAAAAAGATGTAGAAGTACAATTAAATTATATCTAAGCAACAGAGAAGGAGGAAGGGGAAAAAGAACTGCATAATTATTAGTTTTACTGCTGTCCAATCTATAATTTCCAGGATACCAAGCTGATTTAAAAGAAACAAAATTGTATGTATACTATATATATTATCTTTAAAATGTCTTCCGTATTTTTATGTCTTTGTGTTACCAAGTTGTATGTGTGGCACATATTATATACCACTTTGCAATTGCTAAAATAATTTTTGTCTCCATGTGCAACTATGTATTTATATGTATATATTTACGTACTTATACAGCTGGTTACAAAACTAACTAATCTTTTAAACACAGCACTTTTATACAGTTTCGAAGATCCAGGCATTAAATCTATAAATATAAAACTGTTTATTGCTGGGTCTAATCTTATTTTTATAAACAGTGTCTTTAACTGTCTGAGGTTGGAGACAATGCATGATCTTGATTGATCGAAGAATTTTGGACTTTCATTGTCTTTATTTGGTTTAAATCACAAAGTTTCAACTGGTATGTGTCTCCAGTCGTCTTCAGGTGAATACTAAATAAGAAAAGTAACTACAGGTCTATACTAGCTAGGTGCACTGAAGCCTCGACTGAAGCATGCCTGAAATATGTGTGCAGTTATGATAAGATTACATCTACTTAACAAAGGTTTCAATATATTTCTTTTGTCTACTAATATTTACTGAAGCAACCTAGGTTTTGATGAATAGCCACAGCTTCCTTGAACATCATTGGACATAGGAAATATATGGAAACCTTTGTTAAGATATGTAATCTTAGAATAAGACCTCGAATTAAATGCATGACTGCACATATTTCAGTGCACCTATTTAGATAGTATAAATAGACCTGTAGTTACTTTACTTTACTAATTTAGTATTCACCTGAAGATGACTGGAGATACTTACCAGTTGAAACTTGACAATGCAAGTCCAAAATGCTTGTATTAATCAATGTCATAACTAATATGCTACTTTTAGTTTATCGATGTATTAATTATAAATGTTTCTGACGAGGTAAAAAAATTAAATATTAAAATTATTTTGCATTTAAAAGTCTTATTTAATTTTCTCCCCTACTCCCTTAAGTTTTAGAATACTGGAGAAAATTTAATGCTTGCGAAAGGAAAAGGTCTAGGTTTTGGTACATTCATTTTTGGTGCGACCAAATAAAATAATTACGTTGTAGCGATACATAAAAAAATCTTAAAAATTACACAAAATATAATAATTAAAATGTGCACTTTATATGGACACCATATACAGGGTTAGGAAAAATTACCAGAACGGTCGATTATTTCAAAATATACAGGGGGTTATCAAAAAACGTCTTATTTAAAAAATGTAGGGCTGTTAAAAATCTACATATTGGTGATAAATTGAAATATACAGGGTCGCCCACAAAGTTGTGGAGAATGATAGTTATATTTTTTAAATTGAACACCCTGTATGTTTTTACATTTTTAAATTCCACATAAAATTATAATTATTTTTTATTAAATGCACTATTAGTCTATACTACATAGTTTCCGAGATATTGACTCTCGAAAAGTGACATTTTTGAACTTTGACAGCTTATAACTTTCTAACAGTACGTCTTAGAGCAAAACGGCTTACATGTCCCTATCTTCAATTTTTGTTATCTTCCCAAAAAAATCAACTTCCAGTTAAACCGGAACAACTATATTTCCTTCTTTCGAGTTACATCCGGTTTAACCAGAAGTTGATTTTTTTGGAAAGATAATAAAATTTGAAGACAGGGACATGTAAGCCGTTTTGCTCTAAGACGTACTGTTAAAAAGTTATAAGCTGTCAAAGTTCAAAAATGTCACTTTTCGAGAGTCAATATCTCGGAAACTATGAAGTATAGACTAATAGTGCATTAAAAAAAAAATAATTATAATTTTATGTGGAATTTAAAAATGTAAAAATATACAGGGTGTTCCATTTAAAAAAATATAACTATCATTCTCCACAACTTTGTGGGCGACCCTGTATATTTTAATTTATCACCGATATGTAGATTTTTAACAGCCCTACATTTTTTATAAAAGACGTTTTTTGATAACCCCTGTATATTTTAAAATAATCGAACGTTCTGGTAATTTTTCCTAACCCTGTACCTTTTAGACGGAATTTATTCCTTTAGTTATATCGCCTCCTCCTGTATGTGCCTTAACTAAGACCTGGAGCATTGAAATTCCGTCACTTGAAAGCAGTGCATTTAAAGCGCGTAGAATACTTATTCAGAGGTAGCGCTTTTAAAGTGCTTTTTTAGCAATCGTTATAGCGAGCCCGGCGGCCATATTTGCTGAAAAAGTACCGCGTGGATTTAGCCGGCCGTCCGGACGCCGGGGCGCTTTGCAAGTTAAATATGAAAGCGCTTCTCCGATTCTACAGTAACAGATAACAAGTACTTTTTAAGCGCTTTTGGATACAGTTTTGGTTATCTGGGTAGATTGTTTTGATTAACAACGTCATTATTTTAAAATAATCATACCGAAAACAAAACTTGCAGTGTACCAGGGTGCAAGTCAAATTACCATAGCTTCTTAAAACAGGGTAAGAAACTTTATCTACCTCAAAATTTCCGGCCAGTTATGATTTATAGAGAAAAAAAATGATTAAGAGCAATTCCCAGAGACAACTGGACACCATCAAAATAGTATGTAATTTACTCCATACATTTTGCTATAAGTGAGGTAATATTATATTTTTGCCAATACGATTATCACTTATCAAACGGTTCTCTGTATCAAACATTTCGATAAAAATTATAAACGTTATAAAAAAAGGTTTATTTTTTCCTTTGGTCCTTTTTCTATTGTTTTCTGTTGTAATTAAATTTATAAAATTTTGCGAGATTTCTCGTTCTCGCGAGACGAGAGTGAAACACTACATGTTTTTCAGCGTCTTTTAAATTGTTACTAGGAAAGACTAGTGACACTCTAGGAAGATTTTTATTATTGGGATATATTTATTAAAGGTTCTATTAGGATGTCAAAATAGACCTGCCAGACACAATACCTAAAAATTAAAATTGAAAAAGTATCATTGTCGCCTTTCGCATTTTTTCTGGTCTTCGCCAAAGTTCGGAAATGAATGCTACAAATCGGCAATAGACATGCAGTTTAACAAAAAAATAGCTTATAGGGACACGCAACCTATATCCGCATCAGCTTCCTGATGGTTTAACCGTGTTTAACGCGACGTAGAACATAGAAAACGTGACCATTTATTTTTCTCCTCAAAACGGGACCCTGCAAAATATGTTTGGTTTGTTAAAGTAAGGTACAACATAATTGAAAAATTTATTTTTAAGCATCATTATAATACGCGGCTTAATTAAGTTTGGTATTTCTCAGATGAAGAAATTTTTTTTAATATATTAGGTGACGAATTTAGAAAAGAATGGTAGTCTTGACAGGTTTTATTCACATTCACCTTCATAATCAACATCGCTTTAAGGACTGATACTTGCAATTGAGTTTTATCCGAAGTCCATAATTTGTTCATGAGTGAAAATATTCGCTCTATCGGTGCATTAGAACCAGGCAAGCATAAAATGTACTCGATGATTTTTTGAAAGTATTTATGATTGAGACTGTTGTCTCGAAAGTGTTTGAATAATAATTCAACCCATCGATTTTCAGTTGGCCCACTTGCATTATTCCATTCAGTCAATTTTTCCGGTGTTATATAGTTTGAAATAAGTGAATATTCGTTAAATACTTCTGAGTCATCGTTACAGCTAATATATCCCTTTTCAATCAGTGAATCTACTAATTTTTGCACTTCTTCCCAAGTCGGTATTTTATTCAAGCGGGCCCAATTATATATCTCTAAATCTTTATTGAACAACGTCCACTGCTCCAAGTACTCAAGACTTCTTAACATAGTATAACACAAAGTCGCTGTCGCTGTCTTTAAAACTACGCAACGGATTTTGAAGCGGTTTTTTTTTTAATAGATAGAGTGATTCAAGGGGAAGGTTTTTATGTATAACTAGCGACCCGCCCCGGCTTCGCACGGGTGCAATTTCAGAAAGTGGCATGCCGGGTACTAATATATCGGGTTTGTTTGGGTTTGTATTTATACCAGCGGGTTGTTGCCGGATACACGCTAGTGTTTTATAAAATTCTAAAGCCGTATTTTTCACATATTCTTCAATGCACATGGAGCCGCTTTTTTGAAGTTGTACCAATAAATTGCGAACGGAGTGTGGAAGAAACTTCGCCCACTTTCCGAAAACGGGACATTTTGGCGTCCCGAAGCTTTTTTGGGGACAACGAGACTGAGTGTCAAATATCGGGACTGTCCCGTTCAAAACGGGACGTATGATCACGTTAAACATAGAAGAATCTTGGCAGCTCATTCAAACAAGCCACAACTGTTAATAAACTTAGTGAGTCGAGCCAGTTGTAGGCTGCTCACTTCCTCCAGATCATTAAAATAATGGTTCGCCCATGCAAGGCATTTTCAAGCTTCTTCTCACGAGGCCAGGGCATTCATCCAAGAAATGGTGAATACTTTCCTCCTCTTTTTTTATCTCTGCAACTTCAGCAGAAGTCTTTATGGTATCTTGCATACGTTCGGCGTACTGAGAGCAAAAAATGTTTCCCCTACCCTAAGCGCGAGTGTCATAACGTTTATTAAAACTGTTATAAACAATATATCAGCCGAAAGTTGGGAAAGTTCAGTAAAGCATATTTTAAAAATCGAAGATTCGTATATTTACATACAAACTAATATATAAGTACAGCTCATTAAGCCTAATGATTAAAAATTTAGCGATTGCTTTTTCTTATAAAATCGAAGTAATGTCTTGAAAGACAATGAATAAAAACTAAAGTCATTGCTTTTGCGTGCAGCGATCGCTTAAAAGTGCAGGTATCGCTTCTAGTCAATGCTTTTTCTTAAAAAATAGAAGCGATCGCTATCATTTGCTTAGAGTGTGATGAATAAATTAAAGAATTGCTTTTTCTAGTGTAGCGATCGCTTTCAAGTTTTTAAGGTAGGTCGACCCCTGCATCATTTGCTTGATAGCAGCCAACTATTTATATTAACGTCAGTAAAAGAAAAATCTACAATGTACGTAAAAATTCCAGATATGATGATTTCAGAAAGTTATATCGATTTGACTGCGAAAATGTTGAGTGGTTGGCAAATTATTTTTTGACTGATACTGGTGAAAGGCGAGGAGGTGCACTGTCGCCTTTAAATAAGATTAAAGTCTTTCTGCGGAAATTGTCGGAACCGTGCTTTCAAAATTCTGTAGGTGAAGAACTCGGTGTTCACCAAACTACTGTCTGTAAGACATACACTTCTGTAATGGATGCAGTTTTGGAGAAGGCCAATATTTTGATTAAATTTCCTACAAGTGCTGAAGCTGTTGTGGAAGCTAAACGGTTGTGGCCAGAGAGATTTATTTATGTTCCTTCAATTTGTGAACAAATATCAACTGTTTGTCTTTAATTTCTTCATCACCACTATCACTTTCCTCATTTTCCTATTTTCCACAAAAACGTAACAGATTACTATTGCACTAAATAAATAGACCAACGTTGTTGTATATTTACGTCAACTCTTTTGCAAATTAGGCACCAAACTGAACATGAAATCTATAATCTAAACAAGTGGATAAGCCACGTCTGAACTTGTGTTGAATAAGCATTTGTTACCAAGGGCGTCCATAGGGGGGGGGGGGGGGCAAAACGGGCACTTGCCCCCCCCCTAGGCGTCCACATTACTATTTTATTTCATAATTCAGTATAAATCGAGGGGTAATTCACTAAGAAAAATTTGTACACCATTTTCCATATTGCCGAATTTTCTTCGTATTTTCCTTGTATTTTCTGTATTTTCCTTGTATTTTCTTAATTTTTCTCGTATTTTCTGTATTTTCCTTGTATTTTCTTAATTTTTCTCGTATTTTCTGTATTTTCCATGTATTTTCTTAATTTTTCTCGTATTTTCTATATTTTCATTGTATTTTCTCGTATTTTCTAGAACTTGTATACCATTTTCGCCAAAAAAAAATTGGCTTTACTAAATTTTTTTTTAGAAGTCAAAGCAGCGTTGTTCCAGAATCTTAAGTTGGTTATTCCCATCATTAAAACCGTCGAAAACCCGGCAGCGTTAACGACTTTACGTCATTGCCAAATTGATTGGCGCGCGTATTTTCCTTATGTTGCCTGTATTTTTCTCGTATTTTCTTTGTATTTTCATTGTATTTTCTTCGTATTTTCTGTATTTTCTTCGTATTTTCTGCATTTTCCTCTTATTTTCTGTATTTTCTTTTGTATTTTCTAGAAGTTGTACACCATTTTTGCCAGTGAATTACCCCTCGGTATAAATATTCAAGCGCGGATCCAGGGGGGGGGGGTCATGGGGGTCATGACCCCCCCCAAAACAGAAAATAAATAAATGAATTTACTGTTTTGACTACCTCTGCAGCTTTTTCACAAGATTCATGACAACATTACTATACCATAAATTAGTTATATTTTTTCTTTTTTTGAATTCACTTTAACATTAATTTACATGCATATATTATCTTATTTAATGTAAAAATTATCAATGAAAATTTTCTCGCCTATAGCGCATTCTCTGTCAAATTTTGGGCGTGGTCGCAAAAATTTTTCGCCTGCGGCGCTTTTTAACTTCATTTATATCATCATGACCCCCCCCCCCCCAAAGCAAAGTTCTGGATCCGCGCCTGTAAATATTGAATAGTACAGTGGTTAGTTAGTACAGACCAACAAATCACTAAACTGATTATGATTATTTACAAAAAAATAAAGAAAATTTAATAAAAAAAGTAATCAACGAGTTTGGCAAGACGTCTAGGAATTTAACATTTTTATTTTATGATGAAACCTTATAAATTGTAATTTTGTGTTTATTTTTTACGAATTCTGTAGGTTCCGTTAGGCATAAGGTACCTATATGTTAAATAATTAGTCATATATAAAAAAATATTGTTTAAGTTTTTGCCCCCCCCCTGAAAAACGCTCTATGGACGCCCTTGTTTGTTACAGAGGTGTACGAAAAACAGCAATGGCTTCAAAATTTTATTCATATCCAGATGTAGCAATTGCTTTTACTTATAGCATTTGCTAGTCAAGCAATTGCTTTTACTAAAAGAAGTAATCGCTTTAAGTAATTGCTTAATTTTTATTCATTAGGCTCATTGTTATTTGCCTAAATGACGACTCTGAGTGAAACAGAATTGGGTTTAGATTAAACAAATTTATTAATTATCTATTATTTTATTTGTTAATATTGTAAAATTAGTTAGGACATAGTGCGGGCGCTGGATGGAGTTGAATGTGCAAAAATATGAGCACTGCATTATGTGCATGGTTTTGTGCTCAGAAAAGCTTGCAGATTATGATTCTGGATGTTGCCAGGGGGATTATTGGTCCATTTATTTTTTACGCCCCATCCCCTTAGATATCAAATAAATGGACTGACCAAATGCTTTGGAACCATTTTAATGATTGTTTTAGTGACAATATCCAATTGTTTCTTATGATTAAAGATTGTTATAGCTAGTCAATTGAAAAAAAAAAGTTGAAAATAAAAACAAGAATTATTGTTTATAAAAAAATTATTTAATGCGAAAAAGCAAATTTGATTACAGGTCAAAAAATACAAATAATGAATCTTATTTATTTATTGATATATTTGCACAACGAAATACGATCTAGTTGTATTTTTTTGCAAAAACAAGCCTTCGTTTGATAATTCGATGTGCATTTACAGGGTTGCATCCGCAATTCTGGTAATGGGCGCTTCATCAGTTGCCGTGGGAATAATTTACCATTTTTTTTCATACCCTAATAAAGTGTAATCAATAGGCCGTAGTAGTGTTTGGTCAGCATTTATCCATATACAGTGTCACCAATAAAGTCCGCATCATATGAGATTTTTTTTTATTAATAGCTTTATTCGAAATTTGACTTTGGCATCAAGCTCTGCTTCGATCGAGATGAAAATTAGGCAAAAATATAGTAGTCACGTGATTCGCATTATCTGTCAAATTTTAATTTTTTCAAAAAAATAATTTAAAAGTGGGGTTATTTTTAAAAATATCGAAAAAAGTTATAAGAAAAAGTTTTTTTAAATGCAGTTTCTAGCCCACATGCAAAATTTGAGCAGCATAAGATAATTTTCATTTTTTACCTATATTTTGTAAATTGTACCACTTTTGCAAAATAATACTCAACGCAACTTACATAAAACTTCTTAGTTTTGACAATGCTTTATTTCAGATACATTTTCTTTAAAGAAGCGCCACAATAAATGTGTGTTTTTCTACAAAATCAAAATTGGGCTATTAAAATTTGGTCGTATGTGATGCAAAGTTTATTTGTTTTGGACCCTGTATAAGGTAACTTCATAAAATAAGTATTTTTGAAAACGTAGTTTGTGGTTGAAAGTAATACACGTTATCGTTATTATGACATAGCCTTATAATAAATTATAATATAGGGGTTTTAAATTAAATCGTTGAAAATAGATAAACTTTACGTTGTTAAACTAAAATTTATTTTCCACTTAAAAAACACTTTACTGAAGACACTGTGTTGTTTTTTGTCTTAATATTAAGGTGTATTACTTTCAGATACAAACTACCTTTTCAAAAATACTTATTTTATGGAGGGTCACAGGGTCAAAAACAAATAAACTTTGCATCACCTACGACCAAATTTTAATAGCCCAATTTTGATTTTGTAGAAAAACACACATTTATTGTGGCGCTTCTTTAAAGAAAATGTATCTGAAATAAAGCATTGTCAAAACTAAAAAGTTTTATGTAAGTTGCGTTGAGTCTTATTTTGCAAAAGTGGTGCAATTTACAAAATATAGGTAAAAAATTAAAATTATCTTATGCGGCTGAAATTTTGCATGTAGGCTAGAAACTGCATTTAAAAAAACTTTTTTTTATAACTTTTTTCGATATTTTTAAAAATAACCCCACTTTTAAATTATTTTTTTGAAAAAATTAAAATTTGACAGATAATGCCAATCACGTGACTACTATTTTTTTGCCTAATTTTCATCTCGATCGAAGCAGAGCTTGATGCCAAAGTCAAATTTTGAATAAAGCTATTAATAAAAAAAAATCCCATATGATGCGGACTTTACTGGTGACACTGTATATATGTTTGTGCTGAAGCTCTTAACAAATGTAAATGTAGAGCATCTGATGTACAAATTACTTTTAATAAATTTAAGCCGAAGCCGATATTTTGAGAAATTAATTTATACCAAAGTTCATCAGCATTTAATTTTTTTTATATTTTTAAGATTGTGCGAATTAAAATCAGAGTAAAAATATTTTAATTCGTCACTGATTATGCTTAAAATGCCTGTTGAAAATAATAAATTTTGGCTAGAAATTTGCATTTTCTTTATTGATGTCAAAAAGGCTAGACTTACTTCGAGATATAGTTTAGCCAAAATTGCGATAAATTGCCCAATCTGGCCCCACTGTAGTGAAATCGTTCGGCGCTCTGGTGAAATGTATTTTTGTGCTGTCTGTGCGGGACGAACAGGGTTGCCGATTTGCCAGTAATTACTTGCTTTTGCCAGTAAAAAATACGCCTGCCAGTAATATTGCCAGTAATGGCTTTATGCCAGTAATTTGCCAGTACTTGTTAATAGTTCCCCTCCCCCCCAGGATTTTTTAGACCTCTATAACTTTTCATAGGCTTCAAAATACCCAAAATAAGGACTTAATACTTTTAAAATTAAAATCAGAATTAAAGGAATTTGGAAAAACAAAAAAAAGATACAGATGCTATAGGTTCAGGGGCGGTAATTACCCCTCCCAGGAATTTTTTTTCAGCGTGAATTTTTGATTTTTGGCGTGGTCGCGAAAATTTTTCGCCCGCGGCGCAATTTTTCGCCTGCGGAGCAATTTTTCGCCCGCCGCGATTATTGCGCCTATGGCGAAATCCCTTTGCCAGTAATTGTCAGCGTTTTGCTCTCATTCTGCCAGTAATTTTAAGTGAAACCATCGGCAACAGTGGGGACGAATTGATCGGGAATATTCGGTATATCTCCCGATGCAAGGGCGGTGCCGTCGCGGTGCGCTGTTTGAATACACACTTTAGTTTTCAGTTTAGCTAACAGTTGATAGTATCAGTGTTTATATGCTTTTTAACCATTTTGGCGGTTTAATAACTCTGCTCGCGTTTTTTTTTTAATTATACATTTCATTATTAATTATGGCTAGTAGTTCGAGTTCGGATTGTGCTAAAGAAAGTAATATGGACCCAAATTCCGTTGAAAACATTATTGTGAATAACTTTTCGTCATTCGATTTAAAGAAGAAAATTGAAATAAAAAGGTTAGGAAGGCCGACACCGGATTTAAAATTAAATCAAACGTGTGCGAAAAGAAAAGAAAGTAGGTCATTTACTAGACATTTTAACAGAGATACTTATGCTAAAAACAAATGGATATGTGGATGTAATATCAGGAACTCCCTATTTTGTTTTCCATGCTTATTGTTTTATAACACAAACATGGATAAGAACTGGTGTCGCCTAGGCATAACAGATCTAAACCATTTACACGAAAAAGTAAAAAAGCACGAGTCGTCGAAATTTCATTTGCAAGCTAGTACGGAACTTGCGTTACTTGGAAAAGTTAATATCGCACATCAGTTAAGCTCTACCTATCGCTTGGATATTGCTAGACACAATGAGACTGTAAGAAAAAATCGATACATCTTAGGTAGAATTATAAGTTGCGTAAAGTTCCGTGGTGTTTTTGAATTGGTGCTCCGAGGCCATGATGAAAAAGAAGATTCTTTAACCTGTGGAACTTTTAAAGAATTAATAAATTACAGTGCTGAATTGGACAATGTGTTGAAAGAACATTTGGAAAACTCGAGTGCTTTTAAAGAAACATCAAAAACAATTCAAAACGACATTTTGGACTGTATGTTGACCGTGTGCCAAAATGAAATTTTCAAAGAGGTTGAAGGTGCGGATTTTTTGGCAATTCAGTGCGACGAAACTACAGACGTAAGTAATCACTGTCAAATGGCAATAATATTGCGGTATGTTAAAGAGCACATTATACGCGAACATTTCTGGACATTTTTGCAAATCCCTGATAAAACAGTCAGTGGTTTAGTGAATAGTATCCAGCAAGAAATAGATCCAATGCTGAAAAATAATAAAAATAAATTGATAGCACAGGCTTATGATGGAGCAAACGTTATGAGTGGTGGTGTACAAGCAATATTGCGTAAAAAATATCCGTTTGCATATTTTGTTCATTGTTATGCCCACCAGCCCAACTTAATAATGCAAAAAGCTGCCAGTCAATATGCACAAGTTCGGGTATTTTTTAGCGATTTATCTGGATTCCCGGCATTTTTTGTCAACTCCTCGAACCGCAGTGATATGTTAGAGCAAATTATTAAAGTTAGACTGCCTCTTGTTGCCCCTGCTCGATGGAATTCTAATTCAACGATCGTTAACACCGTTTACGAAAATAGGGACAATCTGATACTGTGTTTTCAGGAAATTTCCGAAAAAACTGAAAAAACGGTTACTTGCCGAGAAGCAAGCTCTTTAATAAGAACACTTGAAGATTCTCAGTTTATGTTTTGGTTGACGTTTTTCCATAAAATTTTTCCTCATGTTGATGTTCTGTACAATCAGTTTCAATCCAGACATATCGACGACATGCAACTGCAGAAATCAATTTCCAATTTTGAGACATCTATATTAAGCATACGCAATGAAACTGAAGTGATCAAACAAGAGTGTATAACTGAAAATATTGGTAAACGTAGCCGATTGAGTGATACTGACAGAAAAGGTGTGATTGCTTACGAAATTTGTGATGTTGTAATTACAGAACTGAAAGATAGGCTTTCATATAGGGGACATTTAGAAGCAAATGACCTTCTCATAAACACTTCTTATGCGTCTTTTAATACCAACTTCCCTACTGAAATGTTTAACAAGGTTACTAACTTCTATCCCATGCTCGCTAAGGAGCGATTAAAAACGGAATTGGAAGTAATTTATTCGAGAAGTGACTTTTTACAAATAAACAGCTCGACAAGTACCTTGGAATTCCTTTTAAAAAATGAGTTGGAAAACACCTTTTCAGAAGTCGTGAAATTATTAAAAATAATTTTGACAACGCCAATGAATACCGCTGAACCTGAACGTTGTTTTTCCACGCTTAAAAGGCTTAAAACCTTCCTTGGAAATTCGATGACAAACGAAAGACTAAATGCTTTAGCGATGATGTCAATAAATAGGAGTTTTGCGCATGAGATACCGAATTTTGATGACAAAGTGCTAAACAAATTTGTTGCGCTTAAAAACCGACGTATGGACTTCTTATTTAAAGACTAGAACCTTATACCATTTTTTTTTACCGATGGGTTCCTACCATAGACATTTACCTTTAGATAAGCAAACAATAATCACGGAAGTGGCAAATTTATGGCCTCGCGCATGTAAACAAAGCTAAACCAGATGAGGCATGCGCACTGCAACATTATCATTTGACGAATGGCAAAATATACAGGTCTGGGCTTTAAAATTTAAGTTCTTGCTCAAGAAATTGTAAAAGTTGACCTTCAATTTATTTTTACGTGTAAACAGCTAAAATTTGCCCCAAATTCTTGCCAAAAAATTGGAATTTCTTTTCAATATTTGATCAAGTTCAAGAAAAAAGGTAATGATTTCTGACATTTTTAGTAGTTGCAAACTTATCAGATTTTGATGATAGAAAATTGTTTTTAAAGTTTTGTTTCCAAAATTTGTTTAAAAATGCTCTGTTGCCACTTTATTGATATTGAAGTACAAAAAAGTAATAAATAGTTTTGGATACCTAACCAGAAAGGAGAACTTACCTAATTTTATTAAATAATTGTATCTAATATTGCGTTGAGAATCTGTTTTTGTTTCACTACAAGTAGATTTATTTGATCGATCAAAAGTACCCAAGTAATATTCTATTATACAAATTATTATCTTCTACGTTTAAATTACAGGATTGACTATCATCTTCTGAAGTCTCAAAATATAGTAAGCTTAAGGCTTTGTTTAAGAAATCTACGCTTGTCTTAAGAAAGTCACCGATTGGTACCGAGACAATAAGTTTTCAAGCTGAGACCACCTGCTTAGTTTCATTTCAAAGGGTAAAATCCATTTCAAATCATTTTAAGCCAATTCATTACCTTACCACTAAAATTTATTTTCCACTTAATGAACACTTTACTGGTGACACTGTGTTCTTTTTTGTCTTAATATTAAGGTGTATTACTTTCCGACACAAACTATACGCCTTCAAAAATACTTATTTTATTAAGTTACCTTATACAGGGTCAAAAACAAATAAACTTTGCATCACATGCGACCAATTTTTAATAGCCCAATTTTGATTTTGTAGAAAAATACACAATTAATATGGCGCTACTTTAAAAGATAGGTATCTGAAATAAAGCATTGTCAAAACTAAAAAGTTTTATGTAGGTTGCGTCGAGTCCTATTTTGCAAAAGTGGTGCAATTTACAAAATACGGGTTAAAAATCAAAAAATCTTATGCAGCTAAAATTTTGCATGTGGGCTAGAAACTGCATTTAAAAAAGCGTTTTCTAATAACTTTTTTCGATACTTTCCGAAATAACTCTACTTTTGAATTATTTTTTGGAAAAAAATTAAAATTTGACAGATAATGCGAATCACGTGAATACTATTTTTTTGCTTAATTTTCATCTCGATCGAAGCAGAACTTGACTTTACTGGTCACACTGTTTACAGTTTGGTACTTTCTTTCCCATGATTTTCCTTCTTTTTTTTTGGCTAAGGGCTTATATTCGATTCGATTTTGTGAGTTTTAGAGTTTAATTGACTTCATTCATTTTTAAACAAATTGTTGGGGATTGCCCAGCAGCAATTCTTCAATATCGAAGGACCAGCAACTATTTCGATTGCGAAAAATTGTATCACCATAGGATATGGGGCGATGAAAACACTTTAGTTTGATAACAGGAATAGGAATAGGTACATACACATATATTTACAACGTTTTAACAATGAAACTCTATTGTAAATGACAGATATTAGGTACACAATATAATAAGTGTTGGGAAAAAACGACTTATTTTAATAACCGACTACCGAGAATTCAAGTGATTTAAAAAACCGATTTATAACCGGTTTTTCACTCAAATTCTAATATTAATATTGGCGGTTCGTCGTTCATGTTGATATACAGCATTTGTATTGGGAATAACTGACTCGATGTTGTTAATCGATTGATTTTTTGCGGATTATTAAATGTGGCGGATATATTTTTGGATTTTTTGGCATCCCAGATCTCACAATTTAACAACTTGACTACTGGACCTTGAGATGTCACCATATTGCATAACTCATGATATTTATGAATACTGAATACTCACCATAAACATTAAGTTTTCAGTAGACGCCGACGATTTAAATCTAAATAAAAATAATAAATCTTATTATCCTACGCAGGCAACCCGTAATGCAGTATTTAAATCTAAATAATTAAATCATATTATCTTACACAGGTAACCCGTAATGCAGTATTTAATTTGAATTAGGTATATCGCCAATAACCGAAACCACTCGGTGTAGCCGCTCGCTAGGAGATGGCTCTAACCGCAGTGAGTGATTGACATGCGGGCAGCAACTATTATCTTACACAGGTAACCCGTAATGCAGTATTTAATTTGAATTATATTGCCAATAATAACCGAAACCACTCGGTGTAACCGCTCGCTAGGAGGGCTCTGGCAGCAGTGAGTGATTGACATGCGGGTAGCAACTTTGGAGACGCGTTGGAAAATAAAAACCATATGTTCGTCACTTGAATTATTTCCGAAGATAATCGAATTATTCAAGTGATTGAAAAAACCGAATGATAGGTTATTTTTTACTCGAGTTATCTCAACAATAAATATAATACACTAAAATGACTAAGTACATTATGGTGTTAAATAACAAGAGTATCTGCCGAAAGTTACCGCCAAAATTAGTGCCTTAAATTGTACAGTAAGTACAAAAAAAAATATAACCCGCAGTACAGGGTGAAACCGAAAGCTGTGCGCTTTTTTAAGATGAAATCGACCGTATTTTGCGAGGGAAAAGGTTGCACTCCTTTCCCGACCGTTCGGGTGAATTTTTGTCACTCCTTCTTGTACAGGGTCATCCAACCAGGACTGAACAGGGGCCTATTTTTTGAGTTTCCCTGTATTTTTATTTAAACCAATATAGCCATTTAGTTTATGCTTTGCCGTAGAATCTAAAATTACCATTTAAAAAGCGATCTGACTTAACACAAAGGAACTGTGGCGTAAAGTTGTTGTTTTTTCAATGGAACACCCTGTATATTATTTATTTTTATGAAAAGCCCTTCTTTCCTGATTCCATAAATATATAGTTTGTACATATTAGCTCGAACCGTTTTTTTAAGATATGAGCAATCAAACATTTAAAAAGCTGTATTCATTTGAGCTTAATACGTCTAGAATGCCTTGGAAAAGAAAATCCCCGTAATGGCGATGCATTAAAATAACATCATAGAAGGTACTGGAAAATAAAGTTTTAATATGCCTAGAATGCATTGAGAAACAAAACCATATATACCAATAACAATTATTATGTAAAAGTCTAGATTTTTTATAATATGTATACAGGGTGGCCCTTTAGTGTGGCAAAGTCCAATAGCTCCGTTACTATTTCAAATACATTAAAAATATTAATACAAAAGTTGAAGGGCAGTAAGTGACTTATAACGTAAAATTATTTTTAACTCTATAGGGTGGCTCAAAAAAGCGGAACAATAAAAAATGTACTTTTTTCAAATGGAACACCCTGTATATTTTTACATTTTTAAATTCCACATAAAATTATAATTATTTTTTATTAAATACATTATTAGAGTATACTTTATAGTTTCCGAGATATTGACTCTTGAAAAGTAACATTTTTGAACTTTGACAGCTTCTAACTTTCTAACAGCACGTCTTAGAGCAAAACGGCTTACATGTCCCTATCTTTAATTTTTATTATATTCCCAAAAAAAATAACTTCCGGTTAAACCGGATGTTACTCGAAAGCAGGAAATATAGTTGTTCCGGTTTAACCGGAAGTTGATTTTTTTGGGAAGATAATAAAAATTGAAGATAGGGGCAGGAAAGCCGTTTTGCTCTAAGACGTACTGTTAGAAAGTTAGAAGCTGTCAAAGTTCAAAAATGTCACTTTTCGAGAGTCAATATCTCAGAAACTATAAAGTATAGACTAATAATGTATTTAATAAAAAATAATTATAATTTTATGTGGAATTTAAAAATTAAAAAATATACAGGGTGTTCCATTTGAAAAAAGTACATTTTTTATTGTTCCGCTTTTTTGAGCCACCCTATAGAGTTAAAAATAATTTTACGTTATACGTCACTTACTGCCCTTCAACTTTTGTATTATTATTTTTAATGTATTTGAAATAGTAACGGAGCTATTGTACTTTGCCACACTAAAGGGCCACCCTGTATGATAATGATAAATAAATATTACAATAATAATTTATAACTGCAGTTTATAAAATTAGTAATAATTAATAATTCAAATGTTCAATGTGGCCCCCATTATTTTCAAAGCAGGCTCGGTAGCCCCTTTTCAGTCGGTCGAGCCTTGCTGTTGAAATATGATTTTCAACATTAATTCTATTAATTTCATTGGCAATTTTAATCTTTAATTCCTCAATATTTTGGCTTCTATGGCGGTAAACAACATTTTTTAAATGTCCCCATAGAAATGTGTCCATTATTGTCATATTAGGGCTATTTGGTGGCCACCTTATAGTGTCATTACGACCAATCCACTCGTATCGCTGATTCAAAAAATTCACAACATCACGAATTGCATGAGGTGGTGCTTCATCTTGTTGCCAAATAATATTTTGGGATACCATTAGAGGTAATTCGTCAATGAGATCTTCAACTTCATTTTGAAGAAACTGGAGATATCGTTGACCAGTTAATGACCCATTAAAAAAAATTGGCCCAATTATTTTATTGTTAATTATACCACACCATACATTAACAGACGTTCTACCTTGATATTTAATAGTTTGGTATTTTCTTGGATTTACTTGAGACCAATAGTGCACGTTGCGTCGATTATACATTCCTGATGTTGAGAATGTTGCTTCGTCTGTCCACAGGACCTTTTCAAATAGGTTCTCTAATAATCATTTGTGCAACATATTAAAACCGAAGTTCCTTTTGATTTGCCCTCAGGTGTTGCATAGGGTGAATTCGAAACGGAATTAATTTGTGCCGATTTAAAGTTCTTTGAACGGTGCCAAAACTCACTCTGTTTCTTCTTGGACCATACAAGATATCCCTTACCTACTGCTTCCTCTATGGAATTCATTGGATTAATACTAAAATAATTTAGTATTACACGTTCTCGGATCACGCTTCTTCCATCTCTTCGCTCGCGGTCGTGAAATGATTTTGTCTCCTCAAATAAACGTTTTAAGTTCAAAATTTTATAAAAATGTGTGATAATCTGAAATCGTTCTTCCAGGGAATATTTCATTTTAACTGATAAAAACTTGACAAATCATTATTATTTGCATGGTTTTGTTTCTCAAGGCATTCTAAACATATCAAAACTTTATTTTCCAATACCTCCTATGATGTTATTTTAATGCATCGCCATTACGGGGATTTTCTTTTCCAAGGCATTCTAGACGTATTCAGCTCAATTGAATACAGCTTTTTAAATGTTTGATTGCTCATATCTTAAAAACGGTTTGAGCTAATATGGACAAACTATATATTTATGGAATCAGGAAAGAAGGGCGTTTCATAAAAATAAATAATATACAGGGTGTTCCATTGAAAAAACAACAACTTTACGCCACAGTTCCTTTGTTTTAAGTCAGATCGCTTTTTAAATGGTAATTTTAGATTCTACGGCAAAGCGTAAACTAGCTAATATGGACAAACTATATATTTATGGAATCAGGAAAGAAGGGCGTTTCATAAAAATAAATAATAAACAGGGTGTTCCATTGAAAAAACAACAACTTTACGCCACAGTTCCTTTGTTTTAAGTCAGATCGCTTTTTAAATGGTAATTTTAGATTCTACGGCAAAGCATAAACTAAATGGCTATATTGGTTTAAATAAAAATATAGGGAAACTCAAAAAATAGGCCCCTGTTTAGTCCTGGTTGGATGACCCTGTACCTAGAAATACTGACCTTACTATACCTACTTGGGAAAAATACCGACCTATCATAAAACTAAAAATCCCATGCCGAAGGCAATTAAATTTTACAACTAAAAGGATATTTATTTTGGTCTTATTTTATGGTTTAAGAAAAGGATTCTTAATATTTTAATTTTTGTAACTTAACAGGACCCATAAAAACTACGTGGAAAAATTTAATTTTGAAAACAAATTTTAGAAACAAACCCTTAAAAACAATTTTCTATCCTCAAAATATGATAGATTTGCAATTACTAAAAATACCATAAATCACTATTTTTACAACTTGGTCAAAAACTGACAAGAAATTCCAATTTTTTGGCAAGAATTTGAGCTGTTTATACGTAAAAATAAATTGACCAACTTTTACAATTTCTTGAGCAAGAACTTAAATTTTAAGGCCCGGACCTGTCTTTTCCCATTTGTCAAATGATAAATTTGCAGTGCGCATGTCTAATCGCGTATAGCTTTGTTTACATGCGCGAGGCCATAAATTTGCCACTTTCGTGATTATTGTTTGCTTATCTAACGGTAAATATCTATGATAGTAGATAGTATGTTTCTTTGTTAGGAACAAACCTTTTCTGTTGCCCCTGGTATTATTAAAATGTAAATGTTGAAAAGTAAAAAAGTGTAAAACAATTTTAAAAAACAGGTACTTTAACTGAACTATTGTGCAAAATGTAGATATACTCAATACTAAAATTAGACATGTCTGTGTATGCATTATGCAGTTGTTGCTTTGCTCGGACAACCTTGAATTTAATTATAAAATTATTAAAGTGTCATGATTATTTATCATTTATCATCATAAAGTTTGTAAATTGGCCTTGCAGCAATAAATATTCTTTGTTCTAACGATTTTTTTCGTTTGCGTCATATCAAGATGAGACAATGGTATGACATTCTTTTCACGCTTTTTAGCTAAAATCAAAATAGAAACTCGCACTGGGCTTCTGCATTCTACGTCTCGCTACCCATCAGGAAGCTGGAAGGTTCTGCAGAACACGTGTGGTATTGTATTACAACGGACCTCATAGGACTACGCAACGAATACTTACACCAGGAAGAAGACAAACAAGCATGTTAATTGGTGTAAGCAAAAATGACATTAGGAAATATCAAAATTGTGAAAAACAGCGAGCCACCGTACCTGGAGAGACCTTGAGCCGAGAGGCGGGATGTTTAAATGCCCAATAAAATTCTGTAAATTGTACAAAAAAATATGAAAAATAAAACTAATAAATTAACTACATGATATAATTTTATTAAAATAGAAGAAAATCACAATTACCTTTTGAGTCTGGCTCAAGGGCGTCCATAGAGCGCTTTTCAGGGGGGGGGGGGCAAAAACTTAAACAATACTTTTTATATACAGTGTCACCAGTAAAGTATAGCTAGTTAATAGCTTTATTCGAAATTTGACTTTGGCATCAAGTTCTGCTTCGATCGAGATGCAAATTAAGCAAAAAAATAGTAGTAACGTGATTCGCATTATCTGTCAAATTTTAATTTTTTCCAGAAAATAATTCAAAAGTGGTGTTATTTCTGAAAATATCAAAAATAAAGTTATAGGGAAAAGTTTTTTTAAATGCAGTTTTTAGCCCACATGCAAAATTTCAGCTGGATAAGATAATTTTTATTGTTTACCCATATTTTGTAAATTGCACCACTTTTGCAAAATAACACTCAACGTAACCTACATAAAACTTCTTAGTTTTGACAATGCTTTATTTCAGATACATTTTTTTTAAAGTAGCGTTATATTAAATGTGTGTTTTTCTACGAAATCAAAATTGGGCTATTCAAATTTGGTCGCATGTGATGCAAAGTTCATTTGTTATTGACCCTGTATAAGGTAACTTCATAAAATAAGTATTTTTAAAAACATAGTTTGTGTCCGAAAGTAATACACCTTAATATTAAGACAAAGAACACAGCGTCATCAGTAAAGTGTTCATTAAGTGGAAAAAAATTTTTGCTTAACCCCACGGAAAGTTTATCTATTTTCAACGATTTAAGTAATTTAAAATCTCTTTATTTTATTTTTTATTTTTTTACTTTCAGTCACAAACTACGTTTTCAAAAATACGTATTTTATGAAGTTACCTTATACAGGGTCAAAAACAAATGAACTTTGCATCACATGCGACCAAATTTTAATAGCCCAATTTTGATTTTGTAGAAAAACACACATTTAATATGACGCTAGTTTAAAGAAAATGTATCTGAAATAAAGCATTGTCAAAACTAAGAAATTTTATGTAGGTATAGGTTGCGTTGAGTCTTATTTTGCAAAAGTGGTGCAATTTACAAAATATACTTACGTAAAAAATCAAAATTATCTTATCCAGCTGAAATTTTGCATATGGGCTAGAAACTGCATTTAAAAAAAATTATAACTTTTTTCGATATTTTTAGAAATAACCCCACTTTTGAATTATTTTTTGAAAAAAAATTTTAATTTGACAGATAATGCGAATCACGTGACTACTATTTATTTGCCTAATTTTCATCTCGATCGATGCAGAACTTGATGCCAAAGTCAAATTTTGAATAAAGATATTAATAAAAAAAATCCCATATGATGCGGACTTTACTGGTGACACTGTATAAGACTATTATTTAACTTATGCCTAATGTATTAATTTATTGATATGTTTTTATTATGTAATTGTTCAGTTTAGTGATTTGTTGGTCTACTAACTAACCACTGTACTGTACTATTCAATATTTATACTGAATTATGAAATAAAATAGTAATGTGGGCGCCTAGGGGGGCAAGTGCCCGTTTTGCCCCCCCCCCCCCCCTATGGACGCCATTGGCTGGCTTACTAGTATATTATAACCTATAAGGCCTTTTCACTATAACTGAATTCATCCTATTTAGCATAAACATCCCGAGTTAGAACCTATTGATAATCTTCCCAATAATAAAAATCTTCCTAGATGGTCACAAACCTTTCCCAGAGACAATTAAAAAGACGCCGCGAAAGCAGAAAGTTTGCAAACATGAGATCAAAACCTTATTACGTCATCCCATTATCTGCGCAATTATTTTATTCGTCAGCCTCGAGGGATTATATTGCCATCTTTGTTTTGATAAACTAAAAAGACAAGAACAGATTAAAAATAGAAAACAACCCGGCCGATATTCAGGTAGACGCGGCATTCGACCTTCAGCTGAATAACTGGGACCCATAGGTCGAGGCAGATGTTACGTCAATGAGTTTATTCCCGTGTTTTTTATTAAAGAGCGTATCTTGTTTATTTATTTTCCAGTAAATAAGTGAAAATTTGAAAAACTGAAACCGTAGAAATTTTTTTTCTCTGCCCTGTGCAATAGGATAAAAATCAAAATTTAGTAAAAAAGAACATTCCTCGTAATTTGCTCATCGAGATCCTTATTTACGGAATTTTCATTCATTCGCTACGTTGAAGTTTTTTCAGCAACGTGTCTATTTTCACTAGTAATCTCCCTCCTACTAGAATTTCTACCGGAAATATTTCCGAGAAAATGCTTTTTTTATGCAAAAACATACCGAGAAGAAATTTCAGTAACTTTATTTTTAGTGTTGCCGCGAGGACGAGACGAGAGACGATCTTCTCTCGTCTTGTCTCGCTTCTCTCGTGATTTAAACCAAATATAGTAAAAACCAAGCAAAATTTTAACGCGTTTAGGTTAGGTTCTATCATATTTGACATAAATAATTGTGTGCAATATATGTCAAATATGACAGAACCTAACCTAAATGCGTTAAAACCTTGCTTCGTATTTACTACAGGGAGGCCCATTAGTGCGACAAAGGTCAATATCTCCTGTACCACTAAGATAGCGGAAAACTTTTGACAAAGCTTATTAACGGCTAAGAGGTGCCTCTTATAAAATTATTTTTGTCTATACAGGGTGCTCCAAAACACCAGCATGGTAAGAAATTTCCATTTCCAAGATATTGACTTTTAAAAAATGTCATTTTTGAGTTTCGATAGATCTAACAGTACGTCTTAGAGCAAACCGGCTCACATGTCCCTATCTTCCATTTTTATTTTCCCAAAGAAATCACCTTCCGGTTAAACCGGAAGAACTATATTTCCTGCTTTTGAGTTACATCCGGTTTAGCCGGAAGTTTGATTGATTTGGGAAGATAGTGAAAATGGAAGATATAGACATATGCGCCGTTTTGCTCTAAGATGTAGGTACTGTTAGAAAGCTATAGGCTGTCGAAACTCAAAAATATAATTTTTCAAAAGTCAATATCTTGGAAACTCTTAAATATAGACTAATAATTCATTTAATAAAAGTAATTATAAATTTATGTAGTAACAGCAAATTAAAAAAAAAATTTTTTTTGGGACACCCTGTCTATTATGAGATTTTTAAAATCTTCTTAAATTCCTCTTATCAAAAATATATATAATGTCCATATTTGGACCGACTGTTTTCGAGTTATTTGACTGCAAATAATTTTATCCAGCGATAAACGTCATAACAATAGGTTATTCTGAATGGCCAGGCACGGCTAACTAAAAGAAACTATTTGCAAATAAATAACTCGACAACCGCTGGTCCAAATATAGACATTATGTATATTTTTGCAAAGAGGAATTTAAGAAGATTTAAAAATGCTCAAAAAAGTAACGTTTTTTGCTCGAGAGAGATCGAAAGAGACGAGAATTTCTTGACGAGAGAGGGTACTTCTCTCGTCTTGGAGCTTTATTCGAGAGATTTTAAATGTTGACAGATTTTGACCAAAACATAGAACTTTAGATTCCATGACTTAGGTTTTACGTTTTTCATACAGGTGCAGGTTTTAAAACTTGTGCCAATTACTTAGATAAATGGGCATCGTGTCGTAAATGTTTTCTTCTTACTAACGTAACGTATAGAGAATCAAATTTCTTAGAGACCGACCGAAGGTTCGGTTTCGGCTAGTTTCGGCCAAAAAATCTAGTTTCGGTTTCGGCCAAAAATCGGCCGCGCCGAAACTCAGTGTTCGTGAATTGTCGCGCACCGTTCGGCTAACTTTGGGTGAGTTCGTAGGCAGTGTTGTCTATATAATTAAAAATTTTTCTCTGTCGACCTTTTTTTTCAATCCGTTCTCAAGATCGATCTCGTCCTATATAAAATAAATTAGATTTTAACAATAAAATTTTTAACATGTATAAATAGGTTTCGGTTTCGGCCGAAACTGAGACCAAGGCCGAAAATTCGGTTTCGGCTGAAAATCTTGTTTCGGTCGGACACTACAAATTTCCTATCGAAATGTCTAATATGTCACCATCTATATTTTTAGTCGTTTTTGCAATTATGAGCAATTTTTTCTTAGGCTTTGACTGAAATTATTAAGTAAGTCATTTATGTTGTGATTGTGATATTCTAGTTGTTTACTTATTTAAAATTACTTTCATTATTTCTTACATCGCAGTCACAGTACAAAAATAATGTCTCATAATTCCGAATAAAAATATGAACAGTGACATAATGAGACATTTAGATAGCAAATTGGCTTCTCTACACGTTAGTTATATAAAACAGAGGGTGTTCCATTTACGAAAATTGACTTATGCACACTTCTCTAAATGGCAAAATTGATACAATTTTACAAACCTGCTGTATGAAAGAAAAACATAAAACTTAAGTTATGGAATCTAAAGATCTAGGTTTTAGTCAAAATATTAAATGTTTAGCCTTATTAGTTTCAAGGTTGCTCAACTTTCTTCTCGGTATATTTTTACATCAAAAATCATTTTATAATTTATATCGCAAAAACGGTTATAGATTATTATTTAAAAAGAAAGTTACTAGGGTTTTAATAGGGTCTCAAAAAATGCTAAAATATACAGGGTATTTTGTTTGAAATAACAAAGCTGACCATAACTTCCGGTGTAACCGAATGAGATTTAAACGTGAAAATATAATATTTCGAAAGTTGCTGCCTTCTACCAAATTTCTAAAAAATCGTTAGGTACCTACTCGTTTCCGAGATCGTTTAACAGGCCACTCAACGTGAATCACCCTGTATAAAATTCAAGGAATGAGTTGTATAGGCATTAGAAATATTTTTTCACCTGAAAATCAAACATCTACTGATACGTTATAATAAAACAACAAAATTTCTACAAATAATAATTTATTACAATTTATACCAACACATAAAAAAACTACACGTATAATACTCACAGTACAAAACATATTTTTGTAGAACTTTGTCATACAGTTTCATTCGCAAACATCAACAATGAGCAAAACTGTTACCAATTATATAAATTACCTATACAAAATACCTACATCCGTTCTTTAACTGCATACCAGTATGTACTATGGTTTACTCTTACTCCAATGACGATAGAGCAAGATATACATCTCATAACAGGCCGACGACGTCAAATGCATAATTACAACCACCTTGAAAAGAAGCCATGAAGTGACATCGGGCAACGCCGCATCAGCGGGGAGTTGCGGATCCACAAGCTATTATTATGACGCCCGGCAACGAGTTTTTTATTCTTTCTGATATTTTTTGTGTTTTTTTTGGCTCTGTTCCAACTATAGTGATATTGAAAAATGTACAAAAAAGTAATAAATACTTTTGGATAACAACTTACCTAATTATTAAATAATAGTAATATTGCGTTGAGAAGCTGTTTTTCTTTCACTAGGAGTAGATTTATTTGATCGATCAAAAGTAATATTCTATTATACAAATTATTATTTTCTGCGTTCAAATTACAGGATTGACTATCGACTTCTGAAGTCTCAAAATTTAGTAAGCTTAAGAAATCTACGCTTGTCTTAAGAAAGTCACCTACTATCTGGGTAACTTCGTTACTTTCACAATCTATGAATTGGTACCGAAACAATAAGTTTTCAAGCTGAGACCACCTGCTTAGTTTAATTTCAAAGGGTAAAATCCATTTTAAATCATTGTAAGCCAATTTATTACCTTTTGAAAAAACCTTTACCTTCATAATATCAACGTCCACTGAAACCTGATTACAAACTAAAAGAAAAAAATAGTACTTACCTAAGTACATACTCAGGTATCTAGAGGTATCCTACCTACTTATGAACTATCTCTACTAGTGATATTTTTAAACTAATTCCCATATATTTTCAAGTTACATAAACACTTCAATATTTAATAAATTAACTATAGCCACAAAACAATAAAGTTTATCCCAAAGAGCTAACTATAATACAAAAAACACAACTTCTAAATTAAAACAAATAAAATTCTGCCGCCATTTATAAGACCCGTAAACAAACCGCCAGGCCTGCCATGCTGTTGGATTTTTCACTTTATTAATGCTATTAGAGCAAACCCGCACCAAAAATTTTCATCAGTATTTTGTAAAGGTTCTTAGCAATCATGCCACTTAAATTTTCTCAATTGAAAATACAAATTAATACAAAAAACTGCAAAGTTAACACCCAGGTCGCGCGTAAATTACATACTAAACCATGGCTAACCTCAAAAAAGTCACGTGACACATGGATCTTCAAGCAGTGTTGTCAATGTTTGTTTCACGGCTTCTTTCAAGATGGTTGTGGCATAGTCATAGGTGCACCAGAGCCGTATTCGATTGTGGCAGAGATTTGGATCGATCTGATCTTAAAAATCAGTTCAGTGATCTAAGGTGAAACACGGATTTTTATGTCAGCTGTTCGTTTGGGTTTCGATTTTGACTTAACCTCATTTCATGTTCAAAAATTAGTCGAGAGTAGCGTAGTAGTATTTTATAAAGCGGGGGACTAAAGTAAAACAACATAAACATTATTTTATTTCCACTCTTCTCATTCACATACAGGAAACATTATTATTTACCTAGATGGATTCAAAAAGACGTAATTCATCCATTTCTTCTTCTATATCACAGTTAATTTTATTGAAAAAATGACATAATCAAAGAATACTAATAAATATCCATCGAAAATCTAAAAACAGGGGAGAACTATTTATAACCTCCAAAACCATAAAGTAAACAAAACGAACAACGGATCTGATTTTGATGATTCTGCAATTTCCCAGGTTCACTTAGACGGTAGTGGGGGAGTGATCATTTGCCATGCCAATCGAACATAGGTCAGATCAGTTAGATCAATCCGGATCAATCTAAACCAGCGAATCGAACATGCCTCAGGTTCCTCGCGAGTTCCACATTGAAACCATGTCCAAATATACACCAATTTTTACTCTAGAATAATACTCGCCCCTTTTGGGGTTTATTTGAGCTTAAATTTGTAATTATTGAGAATTTACCAGTGCTATGACGGCGCATAATGCCAATTACAAGAAAAGCTGTTGGCTGATAGCCAATAAAAATTGTAACTTTACAGTCAGAACGATCGATATACAGGGTTGTTCAAAAAAAAAATAGGAATTTTTGTTTTTATACCTATAATAACATTTTTATTTATGGGCCGATTTTATGGATTTTTATTTTATTTGAAAGATGATCCATCCTCTTTCCAGACAGACCGTCAATCTCCATACACCGCTACTTGGTTAAACTCTAAAACCTGCTGTAACTTTTTTGAATAGGAGCGTATATCTTTACGTTCAAGATTATGAAATCTTCAACATTTCTGAACAGAATAAAAGGTCGTACATGAAAATATATTAAAAAATAGCTGTCGTATGACAAAATAAAGATGTTTTAACTTGTTGAATTGAAATTCCACTTATTTTGATAACAAATTTTTCTAAATGGTAATTTGTAATGACGATAAAATGATTAAAAACACTTTAGTTTTAAGATGATCCGAAGTGAAATTTTACGAAATTTCCTGCTGTTTTTGATTACTTATATCAAATAAGAACATGTTTTTAGAATGGCGCAACGTGTCATACCATTACCATTAATTATTAAGGAAGAACGTTGTTGATTTTCTAAGACCCCACGAATAGCCTTTAAATATCCCTGATTTAAACCCTTGCGACTACTTTCTGTGGGGGTGATTTGTAGGCTAGGGTTCATAGAAACTGAAGAGTATCCGAAAATGTCGAAGAACTTCAATGTTGGGAGGAAACTAGTCAAGATCACATCAGAGGAGCCATCGATAGTTGGAGACGACATGTGGAATTAGTAGTTGAAGCTAATGGGGGTCCCATAAATATGTAATTCTTTCTCTATATTTCAAGTGTGTTTCTTGTTTAAAACGGTTTCCCTTTTGTTTAAAAAAAAATTGTTTTAATAATTATTCGTCAAATAATGTGCAATGTTAAAAATTCAATTAGATTAAAATTAATTGTTATATAAATAAAAAATAATTGTTTTTTAGTTATCTTTTAGGCATGTAGAAGAAAAATACCATATTATGTCATGTTGATTTTGAAAAGTATTAATAGAAAATCGAATTCAACAAGTTACTACATACATGTCTTTAGTTTGTCATACGTCAGCTATTTTTTTAACATATTTGCATGTACGACCTGTTATTTTGTTTAAAAGTGTTTAAGATTTCAGAATCTTGCACATAAAGATATACAGTGCTATTAAAAAAAAGTTACAGCCAGTTTTAAAGTTTAACCAAGTTGAGGTGTGTCCCCCATTTTGTTTTTTCCAACAAATGTCAAAAATATAAGATTAGCGGTCTGTCTTGATCCATTCTCTCTAAAACAAGGCAAAAATCAATAAAATCGGTCCATAAAGTTATTATAAATAAAATCAAAATTACGGTTTTTTTAACAACCCTTTATTATAAGGAATATTCCACACTGGTCTAGAGTCCGCAAGACGTGGCAACACTGGCAACGTCTGCCTACTAGCGGCAACAAGTGAATATAAGAAAATCAATTATTATGAATTGGATGTGTGGTCTATCCTCAGGTCTATCTTGCTTTATCCTCATTGGGATAAATTGCCTGTGGGTCAATACTTAAATCCTCTTAATTCATAAAGTGCCCTTTTTGATGTTACATTCGCACATATTTCACTAACTCTGTAGGCCTTGGCTAAATACGACATTCTGCAAAACGAAGGCTTTCTGGATGGCATAGACAAAATCGATGATTTAGTAGGTACCTACATAAAGTATAATCTTAAGATAGATGCAGTGTGTTTGTAACTTTGAATACATTCAGAAAATCCAGTAGGTACAGTTTTTTTTTGGAAGAATGATTGGACACTGGTAAAGTGTATACGATCATAGTTGAGACAGACAAAAAAACTAAAAAAAATTTGATGACAGACTTGTCAAGTCCCCGTCGACTATCTTCGAACATCTGTATAGGGAGCGATCAATACAAGTTTTGTTATATTTGTAGTTTTAGTGTGTGATGCAGTCAATTGATCGTACCCCCAATATTTACGTTTTCTCATCTGACTTCGTATGAAGTATACTTAAGTATTAACATTTTAGATTGTGGTCTTTGTTATAAAACAAATATTGATACAGTGTGTCTCAAATTAGATGACGATATCGATAATTTTTTTAAATGGCAACCCTAGTTTTTTATTGACTATTTTTAAAGTGCATAATATTAAGTTATAAGTAGGTACCTACATAAATATGTATCAAATTTTAAATTTTTGGAGTTGAAAATACGAATAAGACAGGAGTGTTGGTTAATTTTATTTGTCCCGGAGTAATTAGAAATGTTTAATAAAACGGGTTTTACTTGTGTTTAGGATATTGCCAAATAGTGAATGTACAACATTTTGAGCATTTATTGACTAAAAAGTATTAAAGATGGATAGAACCATTTTTTTTTGTTAGGCAGTTGAAGTACAATAAATACGTAAGAAAATTTACGCACGTTAGTTGAGGAGTTAACGTGACAAATCGGTGGCAAGAATTTTAGTTGAAGTGCTTATCTTCTGTGTCCGTTAACGTAACCTGCAAAAAATTTTCACATTTATCTTTATTTTTTTACCTTTTTCTGTGATTTTTTAAAAGTTAAGATGGGATACTTATTGCTATTCTTGGAGAGTTTAATGAAGATGATGATATAGATGAGGGAATGGTGCTACAAATTTTAAATGATAACCTGGGTAACAGAGCTGAGCTTTACGGACGATTTAATCTGGATGAAATAGCATCTATTGAAGCGAAGATGTCTGTGAAATTATTAGCGATTAAGCGATTTGTTTGTAGGTTTTTGTGGTTAGAAAAGTTATTCATTTACAACCACAGAAAAAGGTAAGGAACTGTTTGTAAAAAAACGGCATTTCGGAAATAATCGGTTATGTTCGGAGGTCCTTCGGGTAACGGAACGTTCATTTTTCATGTCCCGTAAAACAACGCAATGTAACGTACGCCCGTTAAACTGCTTGAAACACGTACGTCAAAATGTGATTACTGCGCATGAGTAGCTGTCAATTTGTACGTATACGTTAACGTTCGTGACCGCACTTCAACTGCCTAATATCTTATACACTCTCGTGCAAAAAAAAACGGGCATCATAAAATTTGGATTAAGGTGGGAGTATTAACATGCTTGCCAACCTATAACCTATTTCGCGTAGATTTATTTATGTTTTCTAGCTTTTATACAAAATTTAAAGAAAATCAGTATCGACTTGATATTCTATAGGTAATAATTGACATATTGAATAAATATCAAGGAATTTCATAACTTATTTTAGGAGAATTGTATAGCGAAAAATATCGGGTAAGGTTTTTTTTTACATTATTATGTCATTGTCACTCATTGTTCTTTCACTATACAATTCTCCCAAAATTAGCAATGAAATAAATTGATATTTTTGTAATATATCAGATACTACCTAAATAATGTACCGACGATATTGATTTTATTTAAATGTTAGTTATTAAAATAATAAACTCAAAAAATCAACGCGAAATAGGTTATAGGTTGGCAATAGATTGAATGACGTTGAGAATTCAACCTTAAGCTTCTTTATAACTTTTTTATTTTTACTCCGATTTAAGTGATTTTTTTAGAGAGATACATTTATTAGTTTTAATATGCTTATAGAAATTTTAAGAGAAATTAATTTTTTGACATATATTATACAAGGATACTTACTTAATCGAAAAGTTTTTTTTTGCTTAGTGTCAAAACACCCTGTGGAATAATTAAGAAGCAAAATTACATCAAAATATCAGTTTCCATTAAGAGCAGTAACCCCTTTTACCACAATGAAAATTGCCGAACGTTTTGCTGGTCAAACGAGAAAGAAAAATTAAAAATTGGTATTTAGAAAATAAATTCTACTTTAAATACCCCATCCAGAAAAGTAAATGACGATCGAAAATATTCCCAAAAATTTTTTTTAGAAATTTTTTTTATTTTTAGTAATTTTGTAATATCTTAAACAATTCTTTATTGGTCAAAAGCAAAATGACTTTCCCGGGTGTAGAATGTTGTACCAAACAATTTTTCTTAAAGCCATTTTTCAATATCGGCCTTACTTTTTTCTTAAAAACGTTGGGCGCGTAAATCCACTTTACACGCTTAAATTCACTTATCGCGCCCAACGTTTACCTACTAAAAATAAAAAAAATTTCTAAAAAAAATTTTGGGAATATTTTCGATCGTCATTTACTTTTCTGGATGGGGTATTTAAAGTAGAATTTATTTTCTAAATACCAATTTTTATTTTTTCTTTTCGTTTGACCAGCAAAACGTTCGGCAATTTTCATTGTGGTAAAAGGGGTTACTTCCTCTTAAGCCGCAAATATTCTTTGCATTTTGGTTTTTGGTTCATGTCAAATCAATACGTGTTCTCACCCAAATGTAAAATGATCTTGATGATGTCAATAATTTAAATTTTTCCATAATTTTCTCATTGCCATTGCATTCAAAATATAATAGAATATTAAAATGCAAAAAAACAAATGCTATTGTAACAGCTATCTAATCAAGATTTAACAAACAAATAAATTTAGGGAAAAAGGTGCGTTTACCTAAGCTTTAAAAAATAACATTTTCGCAAAACAAACTTAACACGTACCGACAACAACTTTTTCACTTAAACATATCTCTATTATTTCTATTGCCTCCCTTAGTCCTTACTACTGCCTGTACACATCGGTTCATGACATCAATTAGCCCGCGAATATCATCCTGGGTAATATTCATCCATTCGTGACTCTTTAGATGCGGTAGTAACTTAGGTCCAGTTGCCGGTCCGCCTGAGTTTAAATTACCTGCGTGTACTGTCCAAGAAATGACATTTTTATTTCGAACCTCTCGAAGTTGGTTTTTTGCCTGTACCTACTGACGTCAAACGACGATTCCGAAGAGTTTTAAGTGCAAGAAATCGGTCATCAATAGCTTTAGTTTTGCGTTTCCTAAATTATTGACATCATCAAGATCATTTTGCATGTGGGTAAGAACAAATGCACGTATTGACATGAACCAGAACCAAAATGCAAAAAATATTTGCGGCTTAGTGGATACTAGTATTTTGAAGTAATTTTGCTTCTTTATTATTCCATAGGGTGTTTTGACACAAAAAAAACAACTTTTCGATTATCCTTGTACCTATATTATATCAAAAAACAAATTTCTCTTAAAATGTGCATAGGCATGTTACCTAAAACTAATAAATGTATCTAGAGCTCCCAAAAAAATCACTTAGGTAAATCGGAGTAAAAATAAAAAAATTATAAAGCCCTCAACCACAGAATATATACCTAGCGTAGCTATATAGGTATTCTGTGCCTGAACTTAATCCAAATTTTATGATGCCCGTTTTTGTTGCATGGTAGTGTAAATGACAAGGAATAAAAATTTGAAATTTGGTACTGATTACTGATTATTATTAGGTAGGTACTTAATAAGTAGGTATGCACTTTAAAAATATTTAATAAAAACTAGGGTTGTCATTTAAAAAAATTATTACACTATCAATATTTTTTTTATATTATAAAATAGACCGTAAATTAAAATGTAAATAGGTACCAGTGTCCAAGAATTTTTCCAAAAAAAAAAACGGTAGGTAAGCTACTGGATTTACTGAAGTTATTCCAAGTTACAAACTTAATCTGTTTAGCTTTTATTAAAACGATAGATACAAACTAAAACATGTGTATAAAGTTAGCACAGCAACTTGCTTTGAAAAAGATGGGAATGCATATAATGATTGCCCATCGTATGCCCACTTTTGCCCATACAATAGATTTTTTTGCCCACAATTTGTTTAAAAATAAATCAATTATAAATTTTCGCGGGCCAACCTCCATTGAAAAAGTAAAGTAAGTATAAATGCCAATGCATCAGAAAAAAGCTTTTCGTTTGCCCATCAATTTGTTTTTTCAAAATTAAATTTTTACAATTGTTAAATAAACAAAATAAATTGAAAAATTTTAAAAACCGACTTTTTTTGCATTAGTCCATAGATCTTTGTTTGCCCATGTTTGCCCATCAATAGTTTTCTCAATATTAAATTTTTACAATAATTGTTAAATCTAAACAAAATAAATTGCTAAATTAAAAAAGCCAATTTTTTTTGCATTAATCCATAGATTTTTGTTTGCCCATCAATCAGTTTTCTCAATATTAAATTTTTACGATAATTGTTAATACCTAAATAAACAAAATAAATTAAAAAATTAAAAAAACCGATTTTTTTGTATTAATCCATAGTTGTTTGCCCATGTTTGCCTATCAATCAGTTTTCTCAATTTTACATTTTTACAATTGTTAAATAAACAAAAGAAATTGCAAAATTAAAAATCCTATTTTTTTGCATTAATCCATAGATCTTTGTTTGGGTTTGTTTGAGTTTGTTTTTTTATTGGCTTTAATTTAGCAATTTATTTTGTTTAGGTATTTAACAATTGTAAAAATTTAATATTGAGAAAACAGATTGATGGGCAAACATGGGCAAACAAAGATCTATGGAATAATGCAAAAAAGTAGGTTTTTTTAATTTTTCAATTTATTTTGTTTATTTAACAATAAAATTGTAAAAATTCAATTTTGAAAAACAAATTGATGGGCAAACATGGGCAAACGAAAAGTTTTTTTCTGATGCATTGGCATTTATACTTAATTTACTTTTTCAATGGACGTTGGCCCGCGAAAATTTATAATTGATTTATTTTTAAACAAATTGTGGGCAAAAAAATCTATTTTATGGGCAAAAGTGGGCATACGATGGGCAATCATTATACGCATTCCCATCTTTTTCAAAGCAAGTTGCTGTGCTAACTTCATTAAGGTAACTAAAACATATTGCACGAAAAAAATGGAAAATTTATAAAGTGACACAATACTGTTTCAAGAATTTGAAAAAGTCCTAATTTATTACTGAGCTTTTTCATCAGGTGCAAGGTTTTAGTATCGACCCCCTGCACTGAATAATATGTTAAAACTGAGGATGCATGGTGAGCCTATCCACATTTTTATCCTCTGAATGTTAAAAACAAACTGCACTTTTTCAGATTACTTAAGTCTTTGGTGGTCTACATAATGTATTGTTATCATGAAACTATAATAAAATTCGAGCAAATTACCTCACTTAAGAAATATCCTATAGGTAGGAAATACAAAACAAATTTACAAAAATGCATTTGTAATACGAAAATCACGCTTGGTTCGTGTTTTAAGACAGCCTTTATTAAAAAAGTGCTTACTATATTTCAGATCCATTATCTGCAATTTCATTGTCCACACTTTGACAGATTGCAATAGAAATTTACTGTTACGAAAATAAAATTGCAGACAAGGAGCTTGGTACAATAATAATAAAAATTAATCACATTTAATAGACATTGAACAACATTTGGTTAGGTATGGCAGTGAACCGTAAGGAATATAATGTGCTTCGATTGATGATACAGTGGCAGTAAGTCATTTGGAAAAATGAAAAGTTATTGGTTATTGGCCTCAAACCAGAATGTCATTGCCCCCGAGTCACTGGCATCCCATATGTTCGTAAAGTGATGCGAAACGCGGAAAGTTCACCCTAGTGTTTGCTGTGTTAAAAAGTTGCCTATTGTTTACCTTGCGTCCATGCTTGATTCCGATTGAGAACCATGGTCAGAAGAACTGCTACTGGTAACTGTTTCTGTAGTTTTAATTTTGGGTTTATATTCCGTAATAACAACGGTAACGCTATTTACAGTAACTTCTCTGGTCTGAGCGGTGCTCCTGTCAACGTTCTTTAACCGCGGAGGGTGTCGCCGTTTCTTAAACGCTTTTTTATCTTTCCTTTCCTTTTTAAAATTACTACTGCCACTCGTTGCTGGAAGGAATTGACTGGCTACCTGTTGGGCCACTAACTGAGGGTTTATTCGGGGTTTCCTTGTCGATGTTCCCTTGCGAACGTCACACATCAAACATTTAAAAGCTTCAGCAGTGTTTCTGAACGTACACACACTACAATCCCAAAAATTGTCTTCTACCACTTTAGGTGCACGTTTAGCCCGTCGAATGGGACTCTTTTTATTATCCATTTTGCACAAAAACACCGAGAAAACTTAATATTTTCGCACAAAGTGACACAAACAGCAAACTGATGACGCCATGTTTGCTTTAACTGTGTAGTTCCTTGACTTGCCGTTTCGAGCAGCAGCATCGTCGGTTCCAATAATCAAGCGAGAAGCGATGTTGATTGAGTATGTTTCCTATAGAAGAGTCAGTAACAGCGGGTATATAAAAAAAAAATGTCAATTAGGTATTGTAGTATTGTGAATAGGGTTGGGCATATTTCACTTGTGCGAGGATTTTAAATTTCAAGTTGAAATTTTCATGAAACTTATAAATTTCTGCGAAACTTTGGAAATTTATGAAATTTTTGTGAAATTTATGAAGTTTTTGTCAAATTTATGACTTTAAAAAAAATCTTAAATGTCGTGAAAATTTCATTAAATTTTCTACTATATCTGGTATTTTATTTTTTTTAAACTAGTACCGGGTGATTCAATAAGAAAGGCAGCCGGCTATCCCGGAAACTACTAAACGTAGAAACTTGGAATAAAAAAATTATGATTAAAGCGGTCCTGAGAAAAGTCTGGAAATAATTTTTAAGTTCCGCATTTTGCCGCAAGAGGGCGTAATTGAAAAGTAAATTTTAAAATTTTACATAACTCCGAAAATTTCACATTAAGGTATATGTTTGATAACACCATTTTAAAGCTTGGACAATTATGCATCATTTTGGTCTTATGCTCATTGGCGAACCGACTTTAATAAGAGTGTTGAACGTGTAAACATTTAAATCGCTGTAACTTTTAAACGACTTATCCGATTTTAGCAAACTAAAGACTGTTTGGAAGAGAAATGTATGCACTTTCACCAATCGTATTTAGTTGTCCATAATAGTTCTCAATAAAATTGCTAGAGGGCGCAATTTGTAATAATAATAGTTTTTTTTGATTTTATCCAGAAAATTCAAATCATACGGTATAATTATGATACCATAATCGAAAAATAGATTAAATTTGCTAGAAAAAATATACAAACCGCAGCTCGATATCTTTGTTCGTTTCAGAGTTATTGCCAAAACATTAATTTTTAATACAAATTGCGCCCTCTAGCAATTTAATTTGAAACTATTGTGCACTATTGGATAAGGCAATTAAAGGTACTTACATTTCTCTTCCAAACAAGCTTAAATTGAGTGAAATCGGATAAGTCGTTTAGAAGTTACAGCGATTTTAATGTTTACACTTTCAATAGCTTCTCCCACTCTTATCAAGTGAAAGTGAAAACATTAAAATCTCTGTAACTTGTAAACGACTTATCCGATTTCACTCAATTTAAGCTTGTTAGGAAGAGAAAGGTAAGTACCTTTAATTGTCATATTCATGGTACACAATAGTTTCAAATCAAATTGCTAGAGGGCGCAATTTGCATTAAAAATTAATGTTTTGGCAATATCTCTGAAACGAACAAAGATATCGAGCTGCGGTTTTTATATTTTTTCTAGAAAATTTCATCTACTTTTCGATTATGGTATCATAATTATACCGTATGGTTTGAATTTTCGGGATAAAATCAAAAAAACTATTATTATTACAAATTGCGCCCTCTAGAAATTTTATTGAGAACTATTATGGACAACTAAATACGATTGGTGAAAGTGCATACATTTCTCTTCCAAACAGTCTTTAGTTTGCTAAAATCAGAGATAAGTCGTTTAGAAGTTACAACGATTTAAATGTTTACACTTTCAACAGCTTCCTTTACTCTTATTAAAGTCGGTACGCCAATGAGCATAAGACCAAAATGATGCATAATTTGAAGAAGTAGTCCATGCTTAAAGTGGAGTTAAAAGTATGGGAAAGAAAGAAAAAACAAAAAGTCTTCCTCCACAAAATTTAATAGAATAATTCTTAAGGGTCTCTACATGTTTCGAACGTAGAAACGTTCATCATCAGGAGACAGAAAATGTAATTAAAAAGTGCTGATGGTTTTAGCAGAAGAGAAAATGGTAAAGGACCTTAATGGAGCTTTCATGGGATCGAAAAAATATTTTTGATGTGTAAAAGAGCCATAAAATGGAGAAATTAATGAAATTTAAACCATATCAGTATGTGAGAAGTCAGTATAAGTGGTCTAAGATAGATAAAAACTGAGGAAGAAGAAGGATCTTTCTAAAAAGAAAGTATAAAAATTATTTAATTTTAGTAAACATTTAAAAGTTTTTGTCAAAAAGACTTAGGTGGAGAAAATTTGTAGTGGTTATCACACAGGTGATGAAAACCACATAAAAGAGACTGGCCTCAGTACCCCACCAGTCTCTTTTATGTGGTTTTCATCACCTGTGTGATAACCACTACAAATTTTCTCCACCTAAGTATTTTTGACAAAAACTTTTAAATGTTTACTAAAATTAAATAATTTTTATACTTTCTTTTTAGAAAGATCCTTCTTCTTCCTCAGTTTTTATCTATCTTAGACCACTTATACTGACTTCTCACATACTGATATGGTTTAAATTTCATTAATTTCTCCATTTTATGGCTCTTTTACACATCAAAAATATTTTTTCGATCCCATGAAAGCTCCATTAAGGTCCTTTACCATTTTCTCTTCTGCTAAAACCATCAGCACTTTTTAATTACATTTTCTGTCTCCTGATGATGAACGTTTCTACGTTCGAAACATGTAGAGACCCTTAAGAATTATTCTATTAAATTTTGTGGAGGAAGACTTTTTGTTTTTTCTTTCTTTCCCTGATGCATAATTGTCCAAGCTTTAAAATGGTGTTATCAAACATATACCTTAATGTGGAATTTTCGGAGTTATGTAAAATTTTAAAATTTACTTTTAAATCACGCCCTCTTGCGGCAAAATGCGGAACTTAAAAATTATTTCCAGAATTTTCTCATGACCGCTTTAATAAAAAAAATTGTTATCCCAAGTTTCTACGTTTAGTAGTTTCCGAGATATAGTCGGCTACCTTTCTTATTGAATCACCCGGTACATAAGTATACTAAAGTATAAGTATGAAATAAAAAAATATCTAAAATAATCTGAAAAATTAATTTATTTGTCGTATTTGTCCATTGACATTTTGTCTTCATCATCTATTGACATTGGACCTAAGCATGGAAAGGTTTGTGAAAGTTTTACTGAAATTTATGAAAATTTTCTGAAAGTTTCGAATGTAATAAGGACATTTATGAGTTGAAAGTTTCAGGTGAAAATTTCAAAAATGTCACTTTTTGGGTTAAGTGAAATTTTTCTGTTTTGAAAAGTTCAAAACAGAAAATTTCATTTGAAACTTTCAAATGGCCCAACCCTAATTGTGAAACTAGTAAGTTGTGTCATTAGATGAACAACTTTTGTGATTTAAAATTATTAGGCTGAAACGTTCTTATGGTAAGTTATATAGCTACACCGCCCGAAAAATTGTGATTTTTTGAGCGGATTGTATTTTAACTCGCAGATCACAAATCAAAAAACAAAATTTGGCGGAAAAGCTTAGTTTTTCAGATATTTTTTTCATAAACGTATGCTTTTGCGCCATCGCTTCAAGGCATCCTATATAAAGACGTCCTATTTTGTCGTTTTGAAAAAAATTATTTGTCGACAAATGCTACAGAAACTGAACAATTTTTTTATTCTTAAAATAAAAACAAAGAAATATGCACACAGTTTAATATCTACTAAGTTTTATAAGAATGAAGAATGGTATTGTTTCCCTTACTTATTATTTACTAGTTTAGCAATCGGCAATTTGTGGAAGACCTTCTACCTTCCTCGTTTTTCTTCCAAGCCTGCTGCTCCACCTCCAAATTTTGCCAGCTCTGTAACCTAAATAAATATAGTTTAAAAAAACTAAAAAACACACTTTAATTAATCAAACTAAAAAGCCGAAAATAAATATAGTTTAAAATAATTCTTGAAATTCTTAATATAGGCAGAAAATAATAATGAACGATAAACATTAGTATTATTGTGAAAAAAGCGTGGGGTGCTCGATGTACGAAAAATATAGCACAAAGCGACCCACCCTTTTTTCACAATAATAGTAATGGTTATCGTTCATTATTATTTTCTGCCTACATTAAGAATTTCAAGAATTATTTTATAGTATATTTATTTTCCGCTTTTTAGTTTGATTAATTATTAAAGCGTGTTTTTTTAGTTTTTTTAAACTATTTTTATTTTGCATATTTTAGTTTAAGTTATTGTTAAGAAAAAAAATTTTTTTGCGTAGATTGAGCTAGATTAGTAGATTATTGTATTGTCAGCGGTTCTTGATAAAAGTCTACAAAATTTAAATTAAATCTGACCGTTTAAAGTGGGTCAATCGGGTTCAAAGAAGTCGGTTACAAACAAACATACATACAAACCTGAAAAAAATTTTCAAAATTTGTCAACATTTTATTTTGACGGGTAGAATTTAAAAAAAAAATTTCTCTATTCTTAGCGACAATATCTATACGACCCCACGTTTTTTTCATTACTATCGGTTATTGTAATTATTCTGACATATTGACAGGTGTCAAATTTTGACAAGAGAATTTTTTGCGTATTTTTTTCAACTTTCCACCGTCAATATACATACGACGTTATAGTTTTTTCATTAATATCATTTTTTTAAACGATTTGACTTATTGACAGCTGTCAAGTTTTGACAGGAGAATTGTTTGCTTATTTTTTCCGAAGTCTCCGCATCGAGTACTATACGACCCCATAATTTGTTTTGTCAAAATCGCTTCTTCGTTTTATACCTGACAGCTGTCAAAATTTGACAGGATAATTTTTCGCATGTAGATTATTGTATTGTCAGCGGTTCTTGATAAGTCTACAAAATTTAAATTAAATCTGACCATTTAAAGTGGGTCAAAATCGGCTTCAAAGAAGTCGGACAAACAAACAAGCAAACATACAGGTGAAGCTAATAATAAAAAGCGTGTTAAAATAGTGTAGTTTTGAATTCTGACAAGTGAAATACACAGTCATATATTAAAACTTTTAACAATTTTTAAAAACGTCTTGGAATATAAATATTTAATAAACATCCTATTTTTGTTGTCATGTGTCGAAAATGCAAACAGGGGGGGGGGAAACTTTAACTTAACTTTGACGTGCTTCCTGAAGAGGGCAACTTCAAAACAAAACAATTATTTGTGAAAACTCCAAAGCGAAACACAGTTGCCAACACTTGAAACTTCAGATATATTTAGAAATTTAAAATTTAGAAAAGTAAGAGTCCAAACAATATAATGGAAACTATAACCGTGCGAGCAAAAATTATTTGCATCAAAGATGGCTTGGATTAAAAAACGTATGGCTTGGTTTAGATCACAATGTTTGGGGACGATATATCCAACCAAATCTAGGTTAAAATTTTGTCAAATTCATATTTATATAAAATAATGAGTAATAAAATAAGTAGACAAATACAAATTGATTTTTGTTGTTTACAAAATTACCAAATTAAGAATATACAAAAGAAAAAGAAAAATAGTTACATAAATTGCTGAAATTGGCCACCGCTATGCTCCAAGCATAAATTGTGGGTAAACCATTGAGAGTAATTCTTGCGTCTTTCAAAATCTGCGGCTTGTATTTCTTGGAATACTTGCACTTTATAAGGAAATAAATTTAGCTGCTTCTTAAGAATAGTCCTGCATGTTTCATAAGATCTTCCCACTTCTTGGGACAGGCGTCTTATACAATTTGTTGGCGTATTTTGCATTATTTCACGAACGTTTGTAACAAGTTCTTCTGTTGGTTTGAAGGTTGTAGACAATGATGTATCTTGAGCAATAAATGTGTTTTGGACTTCCATTGCCTTTAGTTTTTCATATCACAACGTTTCAACTGGTAAGTATCTCCAGTCGTCCTCAGGTGAATGCTGGCACACTGTTCAAATCTGGTATATTTTACGTTAAGCGGTTAGCTACAGAAACAGAACCGGTTAGCTACAGAAACAGAAGTTCTTTTACCTTCGCCTTCTCCATTTCTTAAATTTTGTAAGGGAGTCTTAATATTTTGTAAAGATATAGAGTATGTACTAATTTTTATTATTTTTAAAATAAAATATTGACGGACCCTTCCTTACCTATCAAAATAAGTATGTGAAAAGTGAAAACATTATAAAATAAAGGAAAAGAAGAAAACAACATTTATTTCTTTTAGTATTTAGTTACAAAAAGCAAAAATAGGCATTTATGTATTCATTACAAGGAAAAAGTAATACATTTTTTGCGAGGAGTAGACTTTGTGGATATAAATAGGGTGTCCCGTAACTAAGGGGTTAAACAGCAACAGGAGATAGTGGAGTTAAGAATATGTAATTTTATTCCATTTCTTTTAAGAGATACAGGGTGATCGAAGTAAATATTTACTTTATAAAATTGGCGATGATTTGATGTTAAGCGGATATGAATCAAATTTGGTAGGTATCCTAATGTTTTTGAGGGCAAGAAGGAGGATTCCATAATAAGTTTTAAGATACCTTCTAAGAACGCTAGCTACACAATAGAAAAAATTCTCGCATATATTTTTTGTCTTTAATCTCGATACTTCCATTAGTTTTTGAAATAATTGCGTTTAAATGCAAGATGGCAAGAAACATTTAAATAAACACCTTTCTCAACAAAATATATTTATTGAAAATTAACCGTGCGTGTTTAAGCATAAATGACATATTTTCAAGTCTACTATCACCTGTTGCTCTATTTGCCCCTTAGTTATGAGACATCCCGTATATGACGATAAGTAAATGTGCTCTATGGTTTAACTAGGCACTTTATTGATTTGACACCTGTGCTGCCATGCATATTGAGAAGGCAACTTAAGTATTTATTACTATTAAAAAGTAATAAAGAAGTGTACCTACACTCGAAATTCGTAGCAACCTACTAAATAATAGATAGGTACAAAAAGTATACTAAAAAACAAGAAACAATATTTTCAAATTCACGTTTGTTATAATTTTTGTAGGTAAAGAAGCCTTAGCTCTTTACAAGCTTTAATACTGTGCTAAGGCTTCCAGTAAACCTATTATTTACATGGAGCTAGGCATGCAAACTCTTTACGGTAACTGATTTTTCTACAAACAGTTTTATAAATAAAGTATCTAAAAAATATAGAAATCAATAATTCTGATGATGGGAAAATATGCCAATATACAAGGCACTTTTTAGTAAATATGACAGTAATAAATTAAAATAATTTACTGTTAATTACCTTATTTACTTCGACAATATCAACTGGATCATTGAGCACACAATAATCATGAACCATAATAATCATCTAAGCTCAAAAATATTAAATAATAGATGAGTTAACCTACCACAATGGTGTTTGTACCATAGACAATTTACCTTTAGATAAGCAAATAATAATCACGAAAGTGGCAGTTGTATGGCCTCGCGCATGTAAACAAAGCTAGACACTATTAGCCATGCGCACTACAACATTATCGTTTGACGAATGGGAAAATAGACAGGTCCGGGCTTTAAAATTGAAATTCTTGCCAAAAAATTGAAATTTCTTCTAGTGATTTCTGACATTTTTAGTAGTTGCAAACCTCATCAGATTTTGAGGATAAAAAATTGTTTTCAAGGGTTTGTTTCTAAAATTTGTTTAAAAATAATTCGTGGTCGTGTTTTTAGTTCGAAAAGGAAGAGAACAAGAACAAGTGAATTAAACTAGTCTTATAAAATCGAATATAAAAACAAACAAAATCAGCAAAATAGCCAATCTACGGTGTTATCGCGTACCAACCTCAAGTCAAATATTAGTTGGTATATAACTTGTATTGATTTTTACAATTTGGCAAAAACTTGGGTACGTGTAAAATATTTTCAAGCAAAATTTCGTGTTCAAGAATTTGAAAAGTTTTTGCCCGAGAACTATTAACCCGTTTTGGCTTTATTAAAAGCTTAATGCCGGGATGTACAGATTTTAACCAAAAAATTAACCAACCAGCAACTTTGACAGAACTAATTTTCTCACAATCAGACACAATTCACTAAACTACACAATAACTAGAAATCAGTAAATATTAAGGTGGGAGTATCAACATGCTTGCCAACCTATAACCTATTTCGCGTAGATTTATTTATGTTTTCTAGCTTTTATACAAAATTTAAAGAAAATCAGTATCGACTTGATATTCTATAGGTAATAATTGACATATTTAATAAATATCAAGGAATTTCATAACTTATTTTAGGAGAATTGTAAAGCGAAAAATATCGGGTAAGATTTTTTTAAACATTATTATGTCATTGTCACTCATTGTTCTTTCACTATACATTTCTCCCAAAATTAGCAATGAAATAAATGGATATTTTTTGTAATATATCAGATACTACCTAAATAATGTACCGACGATATTGATTTTCTTTAAATATTACTTATTAAAATAATAAACTCAAAAAATCAACGCGAAATAGGTTATAGGTTGGCAATAGATTGAATGACGTTGAGAATTCAACCTTAAATACCTACCCACAATAGCTAAGAAAACTACAAGGAATCCACAGAGAAACCTTAAAACGCAACAACAAAAATGGCGGCCGAGCCGGTTCTGCAGAGTATCTTGTGCATGTCGATTATTGTCGATAAAGTAGGATAGGCCGATAACACGAGGTTTGTGCACATGCACGAAGGTGTCCAAAAGGAAGCCAGCTGACCGGCGAGTCATGCGCTCGGACGTATTTTTTCACCCATAAAACGTAACTTTTGTTTGCGCAGGAGATAAGCTGTACGTATCTAAAGGTAAATTGTCTATGGTATGTACTCATCATTAAACTTAAATAATAAACACCAAGAAAATAGGTCTCTGAAATATATAAAATCAAAAAGGGTAATTATCTATTATACGCACACCACGCCGATTTTGGTGATTTTTTCAGGAAACACGTATTTCGATGCGTAGATTACGAATCCGAAAACGAAAGTTGTCGGAAAAGCTTAGTTTCCGAGATATTTCCTTTTTAAGTTACGATTTTTCATGGGTTTGTTTACATCGTGTTTACTTGGGATTTTTATCGTTTTTCAGCCACCTCTCACTACTTTTTAAGTTACACAGGATATATACTAATTTAAATCGTGGTTAAAAGAAGGAAAATGCGCGTTTTCACGCGCATTTTCCTTCTTTTAACCACGATTTTCCACTATGGGAAGCCATCGAAGAAACGAGGTTAGGGTAAGTTTAAGTTTTAGTTTTTATGTTGGTAACCATGAGTAATATTTGGTGCGAAATATTTATATTTAAATCAATCTAGTGGGCGCTCTTTTTTCAATTTTTTTTGTTTTTGAAAGTGCTTTCCACTACTTTTCAGTCTCTGTCTTTTTATTTAGGTTAAATTAAGGAACTTTTGAAAACGTGAATTTATAATTAATTAGAAACAATATATTTAACAAGCATAATGAATATTGCCTGTAAAATGAGGTTGCACTTTGTTTTCTTCTTCTTTTGGTTCACACAATACTTGCCACAGCGGAACTTTAGAGTATATTTGTTTAACTTGCAAATATTTGAGCACTTTCCACAATTAATTTTAGATACAAATATTCCGAGCCCTAATAAATAATCAATAAGCGGCAAATAAGCATTAGTTAATACTAAAAATGCAGTGAAATTCATTTTTTGGAATAGCGTCCTAATAAAAACCAAACTTAATAATGAAAATAAAGCCGCATTGGTTGGTAGCCTCATTTAAAAACGAAAAAAATTGAAAAAAGAGCGCCCACTAGATTGATTTAAATATAAATAGTTCCGCACCAAATATTACTCATGGTTACCAACATAAAATCTAAAACTTAAACTTACCCTAACCTCGTTTCTTCGATGGCTTCCCATAGTGGAAAATCGTGGTTAAAAGAAGGAAAATGCGCGTGAAAACGTGGTTAAAAGAAGGAAAATGCGCGTGAAAACGCGCATTTTCCTTCTTTTAACCACGATTTAAATTAGTATATATCCTGTGTAACCTAAAAAGTAGTGAGAGGTGGCTGAAAAACGATAAAAATCCCAAATGTAAACAAACCCATGAAAAATCGAAACTTAAGAAGGAAATATCTCGGAAACTAAGCTTTTCCGACAACTTTCGTTTTCGGATTCGTAATCTACGCATCGAAATACGTGTTTCCTGAAAAAATCATCAAAATCGGCGTGGTGTGCGTATAATAGATAATTACCTCAAAAAGTAAATGTTTAAAACACACACTACACAAAAAACAGCCACAGAAACACTTAAAAAACACCAAAATCGGAAGAAAATAATATGACGCAATCTGACGCCTGACGCATGAGCTTGCTACGGTCCACTGTTGATCTGGGAAAGGACGAAACCAGATTAACTGTCAAATGTCGTTGTCTTCTGTCAAAACGCTTTGTTTTAAAAAAAAGTTGTTGGCTGTCTAAAAATAGGGTTAAGAAGAAAGATAATTATTGAATTAATGGTGAACACAACACAGAAAATGTATTAAAATTTCATTTTATTTCTTCCTCATTAATATTTTTTCCCTGATTTTCTTTCTTTGTGGCTACAAATAACCAAAACAACCTTTGGTTCAAAGACAATAATATCATTTTGCATAGTAAACTATGACTACCTGCCTCCTAAACGCGAGAATTTGCAGAAAGAATTAATTTAATGCACTTTGTTTTAAAAAAAAATTAACTGAAAAATCAATAAAATGTGTCTATCTATTTGAAAACGCAAAAGTCCACGGATACCTAGTTAGGTTAGCAAAATAATGATATAATATCTATTATAGTATTATGCTTCATCCTCATTAATTTTCTCGGAAGGTATCCCCAAAAAAAGAACTTATCTAACATTTTCCCAGACTTTTAAGGAGCAAAAGGACCACTAGAAATTCTATTATACCTTTACACGCAACATATTTCTCCGGAATGTCTATAATTCATTGGATTGGAAATTAATGCATCCATAAATTAAACACACTCTTGACATTTTCCAAGTGTTGTTAATCCCTAGTTGTAAAATTCCTAAAAATCCCAACCTGCCTGCGGTGTGGGAGTGATGTCAGCGATGGTGGATATTTGGGCTATTCCCAGAATTTGGTTGTGTAATTTAAGTTGTCCATCAGTTTTATTAATGGCTTCTAAGAATTGCGGGCGGGTCCTCCGTATCGATGCCGATGCTATTAAGAGCAAACTTTAGAGATGTCTTCCCCATTTCGTTTTTTGTTCAATATTTCGTTTATTTTTCGTTTTTCCAAAAATCGGCCAAATATCCCTCTTAGGCCTGGTATATTCATATAAAGATAGGAATGATTTATCCGTCAAATAATTTATATTCTTAGGATGACCAAACTTGTATTTTCACGTCGGAATAGTGATAACCAGTGGATGTTCTATCTTTCGATTTAGCTATCCCTTACTTACTCCTCCAAATAAGCGTTTATCTAAAAGATAATCACCATTATAAAACATGCGCAACAGATTGTCGGCGTTTTAATAGATTTCGACTTACAAAAGCTGCTGTAGTTCTTATACTACATGAAATTGAAGATGATCTTCGTAATCGAACAGAGAGGTATGTTTTACATTTTTTAAGAATATTAATTGAAGAAAAGAAAGGCAGCAAAGTAAAGTCAACGCATGTAAGTGTACCTACGTATGATTTAGAAGTGTATAATTTAGTTGTAAGTTTGCCCTTTGTTTAAAGAAATTTTTTTATACATCGATCCTAATTTGAAAATATATTTTTTTAGGAATCTGGATCGTGCAATTAATCCACTTGACAAACTACTACTAACCCTTAGATTTCTCGCAACTGATAATTTTTACTTAACTATGGGAGATTTCACAGGAGTACACAAGACCACAGCAGGAAAAATAATTAAACAAGTTGTTACTGCTATTTGTCATTTGGTTCATACTCATGTACACTTACCCCAAACTGAAAAAGAACAGCAAGAAGCTATATAGAAGGGATTTTCTTAATATATCACGCTTTCCAAGAGTATTTGGTGCAATTGATTGCACCCATGTTAAATTACAGTCACCTGGGGGAGATAATGCAGAGGTGTATCGAAATCGTAAAGGATATTTTTACCAAGTAGTTTGTAGTGCAAAACTAAAAATTATTGATTTAGTAGCCCGTTGGCCTGGATCAGCCAATGATAGTCATATATTCGAAAACTCTGCTCTCAAAAACAGGTTACGAAATGGAGAAATGGGAAATGGAGTCTTGGTAGCAGATAGAGGGTATGCACTAAGGCCAAATGTACTTACACCATTTGATAATCCACAAACACAGGTGGAAAATGTTTATAATGAAGCACAAATTAGAACAAGAAATGTGATCGAGAGACTTTTTGAATTTGGAAGAGACGTTTTGTAGTGTTATCGGTAGGGATTAGGTGCAAAATTGAATTTGCTCAAATGATTATTGTGGCTTGTGCCATTTTACATAACATTAGGAGTACAATTAGAGTTAACTTTTTCTTAAAACAAAGCGTTTCGGCAGCAGACAACAGACAACAGACAACGACATTTGACATTAACAGCTGGTTTGGTTTCGTCGTTAAAGTTTCCAGATTAACAGTGGGTCATAGCAAGCTCACGCGTCATGTTGCGTCATATTATTTTCTTCCGATTTTGGTGTTTCTTAAATGTTAATTTAACATTTTTGTGCATTTAAAGCTTTGTTAAGTGTAAAGTTAGTTTGATTGCCGTTGAGATTTCACTTATAATCTCCCCAGAGCATAAATTATTTTCGGAAATTTTTTCGAGGTGCGAATCTCTTTAAATATTCGCAACTAATAAAATTTTCGGAATTTTAATTTAGGCAGGAGATTCGGCAGGAAAATTTTATGCGAAAGCTATTTGAAAATGGAATTAAATTGGTGACATTCCGATGTAAGGGACATAATTCCCTGTGTTGTAAAAAACCAATAGTGGGCACTATATTTTGGTAAATCATAAGCAGTTTCACATTTTCACTTTCCCTGTGCTCTAGTAAAACAATGTTTAAATAAAAATCTAAAATAACGCCTCCAAAATAAATGATAAATTTCCGCCTTCTAATAACACAAACGCCACTGTTTCTATTACAGCTGTCAAGTCAGGGGGATTTTCACTTATTAATTTTACAGGTTTACGAAAAAAATTTGTTGTTGTAATAGCAACATGTTAAAAAAAAAGTAAAGTAAAGTTCGTGTAACTTGTGGTGCTCAAGTCTGGTGCTAGCGTTTTCAGGTCGCGCAAGCGCCTCTAGCGTGACTTAACGACCAGAGATGGCCGGGACCGACAGCTTTACGTCTCCTCCGAAAGACGACCTTACACCAACCAACTAAAATTCGGTCATACTTTTTTTATTATGCGTTTGCCCACTCCGGGAATCGAACCCGGATCGCCACGGCCGTAAGCGGTATCTCTACCACTGAGCTACGACCGGGCTTAACATAACATAACATAACATGTTAAAACACAAATGACAGGTATAACATTTTCAATCTAATTTATTTAACGCATTGATTTTTATAATTCTTAAATTAAAAGATACTTTTCGTAGTTTAGTTGTTAATACTGTAGCGGACATACATACAAAATATAATTTTACCAACAAATTATTTTGTAGGTACTTGCTGGTCAAAGTGGTATGAAAGGGCAATAGAAAATGTGCATTGCATTTTGACCATCCGTTTACAGCTGTACCCGTCGACCAGGGGTCGGGAGTAATATAAAATAATAAAAATTAAAATTTCGGTAAGTCCAGGCAATAAAGCACGCCTCTAATTGCAGGGCATCTTTTAGAAATATTGCCGACGCTTTTTGGGATTTCCCAAAAAGGCAAAAATAAAGACAGTCAGTTAATCGATTCTCTCGGCACTCTGAGACCGCTCACAACCCGCTCCGTTGTAAATATTGTAATGTTTATGTAAATATACAGGGTGTTCTCAAAGTTGAGTCATTTATTTTACCAGGTTGTAGAACTCGTAAAAATAAGGAATTGTACCAAAAATCATTTATATAAAAGTTGCAGAATAAAGAAGTTATTAACAATTGAAAAAATGTAAAATTTAAAAACTGTAAGACCTGATTTTGTGATATTCTCGACCACTGCGTTATCAATGTTTTGTTTACTGGCGATACTGGGTATGGCTTATTTTTTTGTAGGATACAAATTACTTATCATTCATTCATTTTACAGGTTTTAGTGGTCGAGAATACCAAAGAGCAGGTCTTGAGTTTTTAAATTTTACAATTTTTCAATTGTTAATGACTTCTTTATTCTGCAACTTTTATATAAATGATTTTTGGTACAATTATTTATTTTTACGAGTTCTACAACCTGGTAAAATAAATGACTGAACTTTGAGAACACCCTGTATAGTTTAAGTGTACATAAACATTCATTTCACTAAACACTCCATATACGACCAAAACACCCCCAAAATACCTTTGGACACAGAATATATAGGGAAGTTGCGCAGCAACCAGCAATATATTGAAAAATACTCGAATGCAATAATACACCCTTAATTTAAATTTAAAAAATTCCAGGCGAGAATAGGGGTGGGTCCGTTATAAATTTAATATGTCCGAGCTATCCTTTAAAAAATATTTTCACGTTTCTTTATGTAACCGACCCACGATTCCAAGAAATAATGATTCTACAAAGGAATCTACCTCCATTAAACCTCGTATTTCATACCTGTCTGTCTTTGTCGAAACACAAAAAACACGAAAATGAATGCCCTATAGAGCCCAGGTATATAATTTGGAATTATAGAACCTGTATTCGAAAGTTTAACGCTCAATATCAGGGGCGTACAGGGGAGACCTGATTAAAATGCCGGGTGGTCAAATAAGCGAGGACGTCGGCTTTATCTCGGAAACCATTAATCGTACAACTTTCGGAAAGATTTTTTTTATGAGTAAAGTGGTGAAGAGAAATTGCTGGAAATTACTTTTAAGTTCCTCATTTCGCCGCAAGGGGGCACAATTAAAAATTGTTTTTTAAAATTTTAAATTTCTCCGAAAATTCCCATATTAAGGTATAACTCTGATTACATCATTGGAAAGCATAGACAATTCTGCATCATTTTGGTTTAAGGCTCATTGGCGTACCGACCTTGATAAGAGTGGGAGAAGCTATTGAAGGTGTAAACATTAAAATCGCTGTAACTTCTAAACGACTTAACCGATTTTACTAAATTAAAGCTTGTTTGGAAGGGAAAAATAAGCATCTTCAATTGCCGTATCCAGCAGTACACGATAGTGTTTAATAAAATTGCTAGAGGGCGCAATTTGTAATAATAACAGTTTTTTCGATTTTATCCCGAAAATTCAAATCATACGGTATAACTATGACATCATAATCGAAAAGTAGATGAAATTTGCAAGAAAAGATGTGAAGACCGCAGTTCGATATCTTTGTTCGTTTCAGAGTTATTGCCAAAACAATAATTTTTAATATAAATTGCGCCCTCTAGCAATTTTATTAGAAACTATTGTGTACCATTAGATACAACAATTAAAGGTACTTTCAAACAAGCTTAAATTTAGTAAAATCGGATAAGTCGTTTGGAAGTTAAAGCGATTTTAATGTTTACACTTTCAATAGCTTCTCCCACTCTTATCAAGTGAAAGTGTAAACATTAAAATCGCTGTAACTTCTAAACGACTTAACCGATTTTACTCAATTTAAACTTGTTTGGAAGAAAAAGGTAAGTACCTTCAATTGTCGTATCCAATGGTACAAGATAGTTTCTAATAAAATTGCTAGAGGGCACAATTTGTATTAAAAATTATTGTTTTGGCAATAACTCTGAAACGAACAAAGATATCGAACTGCGGTCTTAACATCTTTTCATGCAAATTTCATCTACTTTTCGATTATGATGTCATAGTTATACCGTATGATTTGAATTTTCGGTATAAAATCAAAAAAACTGTTATTATTACATATTGCGCCCTCTAGCAATTTTATTAAACACTATCGTATACTGTTGGATGCGGCAATTGAAGATGCTTATTTTCCCCTTCCAAACAAGCTTAAATTTAGTAAAATCGGATAAGTCGTTTAGAAGTTACAGCGATTTTAATGTTTACACTTTCAATAGCTTCGCCCACTCTTATCAAGGTCGGTACGCCAATGAGCCTTAAACCAAAATGATGCAGAATTATCTAAGCTTTCCAATGATGTAATCAGAGTTATACCGTAATATGGGAATTTTCGGAGAAATTTAGAATTTAAAAAAACAATTTTTAATTGTGCCCCGGTGCCCCGGCGAAATGAGGAACTTAAAAGTAATTTCCAGCAATTTTTCTTGACCACTTTACTCATAAAAGAATCTTTCCGAAAGTTGTACGATTAATGGTTTCCGAGATAAAGCCGACGTCCTCGCTTATTTGACCACCCGGTACATACAGTGTGACCAGTAAAGTCCGCATCATATGGGATTTTTTTTTTTAATACCATTATTCGAAATTTGACTTTGGCATTAAGTTCTGCTTCAATCGAAATGAAAATTAAGCAAAAAAATAGTAGTCACGTGATTCGCATTATCGGTCAAATTTTAATTTTTTCTAAAAAATAATTCATAAAGTTTCTGAAAATATCGCAAAAAATTTTTAGAAAAAGTTTTTTAAACGCATTTTTTAGCCCACATGCAAAATTTCATTTGCATAAGATAATCTTGATTTTTTACCCACCACTAAAATTTATTTTCCACCTAATGAACACTTTACTGATGACACTGTGTTCTTTTTTTGTCTTAATATTAAGGTGTATTACTTTCAGACACAAACTACGTTTTTAAAAATACCTACTACTTTTTATTTTTATTTTTTTTTTAATTATTTATTTTACGTCGGCCTTTTTCCGCAACGAGGCCAATCACCGACGCCAAGGAATTTGTCACACACTATCTGGTAATTTTTGCCGAATCCCTCTTTGTCGAGGGTAGGGTTCTTTAACGTGCCACCATCCATGACACGGGGCCCACAGTTTAACGTCTCTTCCGAAAGACGGCGCCACCTCTTAAACCAAATTCCAAATTTAACATCGACGTTGCCGGCACCGGGAATGGAACCCGGGCCTACGATCTGTGAGGCCGCTGCGCTGACCACCAGACCACAACGTCGATTATATACCTATTACTTATTTTATGAAGTTACCTTATACAGGATCAAAAACAAATAAACTTTGCATCACATGCGACCAAATTTTAAAAGCCCAATTTTGATTTTGTAGAAAAACACACATTTAATATGGCGCTACTTTAAAGAAAATGTATCTGAAATAAAGCATTGTCAAAACTAAGAAGTTTTATATGTAGGTTGCGTTGAGTCTTATTTTGCAAAAGTGGAGCAATTTACAAAATATGGTTAAAAACTTAAAATTATCTTATGCAGCTAGAAACTGCATTTAAAAAAACTTTTTCTAATAAATTTTTTTGATACTTTCAGAAATAACCCTACTTTTGAATTATTTTTTGGGAAAAAATTTAAATTTGACAGATAATCCGAATCACGTGACTACTTTTTTTTGCTTAATTTTCATCTCGATCGAGGCAGAACTTGATGCCAAAGTCAAATTTCGAATAAAGTTATCAATAAAAAAAAAAACATATGATGCGGACTTTACTGATGGTCACACTGTATATATTTTTTTGTAAATAATAATTATAATACAAAATGTAATCTATTTTTGATTTTGAGAAACGATTGATTATATTTTCTCAATATTTACAAAAATCTAAATGTACAACGAGTGGGTGGGAGGGTTTCCCCCCTTTTACAAAACAAATCGCATAAAGTCTACCCGTTTTTGGACGCCCTGTATCTCAAGAACCAAGCCGTTGCACACCCATGTTCACATGAATTTTTTATCAAAATTAATCAAATATTCATCCTTTAAAGCAGGGGTCTTCAACCGGCGGCCCGCGGGCCGCTTGCGGCCCGCCCTTAACTTTTTTGTGGCCCGCATACAAATTTATTAATAAAATTAATATAGCCTGACCCATTAACTATAAATGTGTTTGTATAAATATTGTCTTGAGTTTACTATATTTCAGCTATATTAAACTTCTAACTTTCTATTTGTTCTGGCCCGGCAATCGATGGGTAGCCTAAATATGGCCCTTCTATGAAAAAAGGTTGAAGACCCCTGCTTTAAAGTTTGTACAAGTACTTAATAAACACCCTGTATACTTTCAATTTTGTACTAGATCCGGCTCTTATTTTCCGCACTGCCCTGACCAAGGGCGTCCATAGGGGGGGGGGGGGGGCAAAACGGGCACTTGCCCCCCTCTCGGCGCCCACATTACTATTTTATTTCATAATTCAGTACTTATAAATATTGAATAGTACAGTAGTTAGTTAGTAGACCAACAAATCACTTAACTGAACAATTACATAATAAAAACATATCAATAAATTAATACAGAAGGCATAAGCTAAATAAATAGTCTTATACAGTGTCACCAGTAAAGTCCGCATCATACGGGATTTTTTTTATTAATATCCTTATTCAAAATTTGACTTTGGCATCAAGTTCTGCATCGATCGAGATGAAAATTAGGCAAATAAATAGTAGTCACGTGATTCGCATTATCTGTCAAATTTAAATTTTTTTTCAAAAAATAATTCAAAAGTGAAATATCGAAAAAAGTTATAATTTTTTTTAAATGCAGTTTCTAGCCCACATGCAAAATTTCAGCTGGATAAGATAATTTTGATTTTTACCTATATTTTGTAAATTGCACCACTATTATATACTATTATATTGAAAAAATTGTACAGTAGGAAAAAAAAGTCTGGCAAGAATCGAATTATTTTTTTTTCAATAAACAATTTTATGATTTAAAACCCTTTCGCCCAAATGCACCTATCTAGTAAACACTAGTAAATCTGGATTAATTTTCGTTGTATGCTAGGTTAATCTAGATTATTGATGTTATCTTTCGACAGTGCATAACACCAACACCAACCGAATATAATCCAGATCAATCATGTAATCTCGATTAGACCGGTACGGTGCATGCGGGTGTTAGACTATATTATGTTAAAGTATGTACATTTTTTCTGCCAAACGAGTAGTCACGTGAAAAATGTCAAAATAAGTTTTTAGATTATCCATTATGCAGAGAAATTAAAAAGTTCTTTTTCAATATTCCATCAAGGCCTTCTGAGATTTAAGAAAAGGGCGACAAAACTATGACCGGCTGACTAACATCTGCGTTGCTCTACCAGCTCCAGAATTTGTCTGTCTTTCTTCTTCGTATGTCAAAAGCAGAAAGATAACTAGTCTGATCAACGCAGCACTCAGTGTTGGATGGGCTCAGACAAACCGGCCCTGGCAAATTTTTTTTCATTCAGCCCTCCCTCGGGGACAAGAATCAAAAATATGTTTTAAGAATTTCACTGTAAAGAAAACAAAACAATATTTTGGTATTTTTATTTTTGAAATTAATACATACCTATGTAGTAGTAATAAATATACATGTTATGCATACCTGTATTAAACACTATAATATCGATATCAATAATATTATCTGATTTTTTTACAAATGACAACTTACATGAAGTAAAAACACGATACAAAATTTTAATACACAATGCTCGTTATTTATAGGTTAGCGATTTTTTTAATATTGAACTTGATGCTGCAATTTTTCTCTTTGATCTCGTCATTTTCAATTTGACCCAATATCGATTTTTCAATATTGATTAACATAAATGCCCCCAATAGGTTATCCCCTAATCTATTTCTTAGCCGATTTTTTATATATTTTAGCACTAAAAATGATCTTTCGCAAGTTGTTTGAGATATTGGGACTGTAAGAAGATACTGATAAGCTAGTGCCAACATCGGATAAGCTTCTTGATACATGTTATATTTTAGTATAACTAAGTAACAACAGATTACACAATTTTGGCAATTAGGTACTTTCTGTAATATTTTTGCAAAAAATATTGTCATTTTTTTCTTTTCCATCGGCATTTTCGAATTCTTCTAAGTTATTTAGCGGATTTGTTTCATGTTTTGTATTTAGAAGTTGGTTTAGGCTTAGTTTGTATTGATCCCATCAGTTATGAATGAAACTTGAAAGTTCTTCGGAAAATCTACCCAAAGTTGCCATTTTATCAATTTTTTTTTATTTTTGGTAATATGTAGATACTGCATTGCATTTTCGGAAAATTAAAGTCATTAAAATATTTAGGGTCCAATATAGCAAAATATCTGCATAAAGTCTCCATTTTGAAAATCTTGACACCATAGACTCAGAAGCGACATCAAGAAGAACATTATACGTTTCAACTCGAAACTTATCTTTTTGTGTTTGAGGTTGTTCATCAATGGCTTTCTCGCCAAAGAACTTCTTTATTGTTCTGTGACGAATTTCAGGAAAATTCTCTCAATTTGTTGCAAGTCTCGTTTTTCAAGTTCAAATGTTGCCCATGATAAAAAGTCATTTGTAGCTTTTTCTACTTCAGACTTCAGTCATATTTCTCTGCATGGATTTCATTTCTTGAATAGAGTTTTTTACCATAGAATTGCAAATAAGAAGGCCTTTTGTTTGTAAATAACGCGATAAAGGACCCGTAACTGAGAATATTTTTTAAAATATTTGACTTAAAAGAATATTTTCATATTTTACTAAGATAACAGGTTTTTGGCTGTTCCACGGCCTGCGGCCCGACCAGCCTTAAATTGTACCGACCCGGTTGCTTAGACGTCCCATCCAACCCTGGCAGCACTGCAGTGCGCATGCAAATCGTCAATAGTTGGGCAAATCGAATTGACGATAGAAAATGGCGTCGTTAATCCCACCTTAAAAATTGAATTTAAAAAGTTATTGCAAAAAAAATGAACTATTGTTTTTCTTGTGCTTTCTTTTTTTGACCGGGAGTGTAGATTTTACTTCAAAAATTTCGCCTGTGATACTTTTTTTTATCTCAGCACCCAACCATAATTAACATACCGTGCGAGCAAAAATTATTTGCATTAAAGAGGGCCTTGCATCTAAGGACGTAATGCTTAGCCGTAGAGCTTACCACCTGTTGGGTGTCAGTAACTACCTGAATTAACAATCAATCAGTTATTTCCTCATATTTGACAGTCGTTACAAGTAATTTGATTCATCGCTAATTTTTCCAATTTCTTGAACAATTCACGCAATGAGCTTTACGAAACAGCACAAAACATTCATGGTTGAAGCGTATTTTCGAAACGGGGTGAGAGTAAATGGTGAGTGGCAATAATATCCGGGTTTGTGCATGGACGATTTTCACGAATATTTTCCTAACGTTGCTTTTATTGCCTAAAAAGAACCGTGGCTGTGTTTAGAGAAACAGGTTTTTATACAACACAAAAAAGGAGCAGAAAGACCATCTGTCAGAACAGAAGAACTTGTTGCAAACGTTGGTGAAATAATGCAAAATACACCAACAAATTGTATAAGACGCCTGTCCCAAGAAGTGGGAAGATCTTATGGAACATGCAGGACTATTCTTAAGCAGCTAAATTTATTTTCTTATAAAGTGCAAGTATTCCAAGAAATACAAGCCGCAGATTTTGAAAGAGGCAGGAATACTCTTAATGGTTTACCCAAAATTTATCGGAAAGAAATGATTTATTAGACCTGACATTTTTTCGGATGAAGCCTGTGAAAATCCCCATTTTTTTGTAGAGTCCACATTGCACCCTCAAAAAATTGGTGTCTGGTTAGCTGTTTCCCGAAGAAGAATTGTTGGTCCTATTTTTTTCCATGACACAGTTACAGCACAGAGGTATAGAGACAATATTTTGATTCCATTTGTGGAGAGTGGAGCAATTACTTGACGACGAACTACGTTTTGGATATTTTCAACAGGACGGTGCAACTGCCCATACAGCCGCCAAAATTATTAACTACTTACGCAATTTTTTCGACGACAGATTGATTAGTTTTTGATCAGATATTGAATTCCCACCTAGATCACCCTGTTTAAGTTTAACGGTTATGGATTACTTCGTTTTTCCTCATTTAAAGAACACTATTTTTAAAACACCAGTGGCAAATGTGGAACAATTAAAAGAAAAAATTATCCATGAATGTGGTAACATTTCTCCAGAGATGCAGGTCAACACTTTCGAAAATATGAATTTATGTAATTATTTTTCTTTTTCTTTCTGCATATTCTTACTTTGTTAATTTTGTAAACAACAACAATAAATTTGTATTTGTCTACTTATTTTATTAGGTACTCATTAGTTTGGGATATCATGTCATAATATGAATTTGACAAAATTTTAACCTAGATTTGGTTAGATATATCGTCCGGTCGTCCCCATATCATGGTCATCTAAACCAAGTCCTACGTTTTTTAATCCAAGCCCTCTTTGATGCAAATAATTTTTGCTCGCACGGTATTTTGAAAAATGTATTATTTCATTTTAGGTACCTACCGCGACTTTGTCTATTTATAACATAGTAGGCTGCCGGTTTTGCGTCGCTGCCTACGACTATCGCGGACGGTTCAGCGTTTCCCCGACAAACCGCCGAAACTGCACGAATCGCCAGCAGGTCACTGACAAGGGCAAGCTGTGAAGCCGTAGAAACGTAAAATGCAACGCCAAACAAACGCGCGACAAACGTGAAATCGTGAAAACGGCACAAATTTCTGACGTAAAAGCAATAATAATAGACTTATTTACATCGAGAAGATGTCTCGTAGACCCACTATAAATTCAGGCGAATTGATAGAGGAAGTTAAGAAGCATCCGTGTTTGTACGATAACAGAGGAGTTCATGGAAACCATGAAGTTAAAAATGCTGCTTGGGGAGAAATCGGTGCCACCATGTTTGAGGACGAATGGAATGAATTTACTCCGCAAGAAAAAGACACAATGGGTAAGTTGAAAAGGTACGTGTACATTAGCAAGAAACTTGCGACATTTTATTGCGCAAGTAGATGTCAGCGTCTGTGTAAACACTCCCGAGACCAAAGTCCAAGAGGTGAGGTGTACTTGCGACAGTTGATCTCTGCAAGTTAATACGTGTAGTGTAGACGACGTATATTCTTCTCTCAGAGTTCAAGATTTTATTTCCATACCTGTTGCAAATTTTACGCGAGAGTGAATTGTATAAAGTTATAAAATGGCAGAAAAAAAGTGTTGGTCGAAAGATGACACTTTTTCGCGTGTCACGTGTCGCGTATCACTTTTGGTTATGTTAGGTCCAACTAATTTTAAAAGATAGTCAAAATCAGCATTTGACATTCGCAAAAAATTATCAAGTTGTTTTGGATCTTCTATTCTTAATTCGGAGTATTCGGACAATAAGGTCTCATGAACCCCAAGATCACACCTTTTCAATATCCAATCTCTTGTCCATAATCTCTTCTTTTTCTGAGTTTTTTTCGTTAAACGTAAAACTATATATGCAGCGGCATATCGAACTTGTTGACCCGCCATTTTAAATAAAGTTTAGCACAAATATTTAACAGTGCAAGTTCAGTGTAAACGCACCAGACATATTTTCTGCAATATTGAATGACATTTCTCTCACAACTACTTGCCAGACACGATTTGCGGCAAATAGTTGCTCTAGTGTAAACATGCATGCAAGTTTATTGAGAAATAAATGTCGCAAGTTTCTTGCTAATGTACACGTACCTTTAGGTATTATTAAGGTATCTCACTACAGTATATAATAATATTTACCTGGTTATCTAATCTTATGGCTTGAGGCTTGAAGTATTGGGCCTACTACTACTACAGTGACGTAAATAGCTTTTTGCGATGGGGGGGATATGACACCTTATTTACGCCACTGGCCTACTTATAAGGCTGCCCACCGTCCCTCTCATTTTGCGGGACAGTCCCGTATTCTTTAGAATTGTCCTGCCTCTAAAAGTTTACCTGAAATCGTCACGTATTTGTTAAATCTGTCCCGCAAGTCCCGGAATGAACATGCAGACGGTGTGTGCAATGTTGCATGTAAAGTACAACATGGGAAAGTGTGCACAGTTCCTAGAGATATTAAATCGGAACCCAGAACTTGTCAGGAAATTTTGTGGAGTCAAAAAATATGATTTTAAAAATAAATAGAATATTTGTTTAAGTAATACCTTGTTTACATTTTTTTTATTTAAATTCATTTTCTTCAAATAAATTTTCCTTTTGTTGTTCTATTCAATTAAATTAAAGAAGAATTTGATGGCCCAAGGGGTGGACAACCCTAACCCTATACAAGTTTACATGTAATGGTGAAAAAGCGAATATTGTCCTGCTGTCCCGCATTTGTCATTTTAAAAGTTGGCAGCATCGTATCGGAGATACTTGTAGCCTTAGTAATTAATATTGCGCGGATATCAGGTAGTGAAAGGACCTTTAAACCAGAGTCGGAATGAGGACTAATTGAAAAATATTATTTATTATTAGAGACTAAAGTTTTACAGGCAATTATAGTATTTACCACAAAGTGTTACGTAAATACATTGACGGCCTGGTCCCAGGGTGGAGCTGCTCCAAATTTAATGGCAATATTAAAAAACGATATCTCAAAAACGGTAACTCTCAGAAAGCTGAACTTTTGGAGACTCTTATGTTGGATTGCACAAAGGTTTTTAACAATAATTACCTAATCGGGTTACTTGGACTGTGACAGTTATGATATTGACAAACATAATTTACTCACAATCAAAGTGGTTAATTTTTGTACAAGTCTTGTATAAGATTGTACAATCTTGCACAAGTTTGTACTGGTTTGTACAAGTTAGTACAAAGTTTAATTGTAAGTAAATTATGTTTGTTAATTGTCACAGTCAATAAAGTTGCCTGATGAGTTATTTATTGGCAAATAGATACCCATGTGCAATGCAATCTGTCTGTAAAATTTCAGCTTCTTGGGCTTTACCGTTTTTGAGATTTCCTGTTTAATAATGATATTACATTAGGGGCAGTCTCCCGCCCCAGAGGAGAAAAAGGGCGCCGCCAATGAGCCTAATGAATAAAAATTAAGCAATTATTTGAATCAATTACTTTTTAGTAAAAGCAATTGCTTGAATAGCAAATGCTATAAGTAAAAGCGATTGCTAGATCTGGATATGAATACAATTTTGAAGCGATTGCTGCTTTTCTTACACTTCTGTAGCAAATGCTTATTCAACACAAGTTCAGACGTGGCTTATCCACTTGTTCAGATTACACAGGCCTGCATGAAATTTGTGATGACTTGATTTTTGTTTGTTGAGCTCAGTTTTTATATAGAAATAACTAATTAAAATAAAATTGGTCTCTATCACCAACAGATTTTTTTTTTTGCAAAAAAAAAGAAAAAATACAAAAAATACTTATAATAGCCGTTTTAACATTTTAAAATTAATATAGTACTTCAAATTCTAAATGATTGATGAAAGGAGCTTTAAAGCTGTTCTTTTACATAATGACAATGTTTTTGCTTCTGTTTCGGTCGGCCATACAGTTAAGTTAAAGAAAAACTACCTATGAAAATTTAGAGGAATTACTTTTAAGAATACAATATGAAAGTCACAACTGGGAAGTGTGTGAAGATCTAAAAATTTTAGGTCTTCTCTTAGGTCAGCAGTCTGGATTTACTAAATTTCCATGTTTCCTGTGCGAGTAGGCTAGCAGGAATCGAGAACAGCATTGGATAAAAAGAGACTGGTCACAAAGAGAGACTTTAACACCTGGAAACATAAATGTAATTCGTGAAAGTCTTATTGACCCTCAAAAAATTTTACTTCCACAACTTCACTTAAAACTTGGACGTATGAAGCAATTTGTTAAGGCATTAAACAAAGTAGGAAATTGTTTTAAATATTTGTGTACAACATTTCCGGCTCTGTCAGAGGCAAAATTAAAGGAGGGAATCTTTGTAGGGCCGCAGATTAGCAGCTTGATGAAAGATACATAATTTGAAAAGGTAATGGAAGATAAGGAAAAACATGCATGCAATGCTTTTAAAGAAGTTGAACATAAATTACTACTATGTTGAGATCGTTGAAAATATGCTGGAAAATTTCAGGAATTTCAGAATATGAACATAAAAATTCACTTTTTACATTCCCATTTGGACTAATTCCCGGAAAATCTTGGGGACGTGGGTGAAGAGCAAGGTGAAAGTATTCATCAATATATTAAAGAGATGGAAAAAAGATACCAGGGGCGCTCGGACACAAAAATGATGGCCGATTTCTGTTGGACATTGAGAGGAGATCTTTCTTTAGCTGAAACAGAAAAACAACCAAAAGAAGCTTTTCTGAAAAAAGAAAACGTTTTTTGAAGAAGCGTAACGAATAAATAACCATTTATAATAGTTTATATGTGTATATTTTGTATATTTTTGTATTTTTTTCCTTAATATATTCAAAAACTAGCTTATAAATGAAACAAATCGTGTTTTTTCTATATTTTTGGATTTTACCGGTTTGAAAAATAACCTTACGTGATATAAAAAAACTGAAAGCAGATTTGAAATCAGCGCTACCAAATTACTAGAAAACAGTTAAAATTTTTAAATCAACTTTCAAAGTGTTAAAAAATGCAGGCCTGTGTGTTATAGATTTCATGTTCAGGTTGGTGCCGAATTTGCAAAAGAGTTGACGAAAGACAACAACGTTGGTCTATTTATTTAGTACAATCTGTTACGTTTTTGCGGAAAGTAGAAAACTTATATTTGTGATATGGCAGATTTCAGTGAAAATGAGGAAAGTGATAGTAGTGATGAAAAAATTAAAGACAAGCAATTAATATTCGTTCACAAATTAAAGGAACACAAATAAATCTCTCTGACCACAACCGTTTAGCTTCCACAACAGCTTCAGCACTTGTGGGAAATTTAATAAAAACATTGGCCTTCTCCAAAACCATCCATTAGTATAGTATATGTCTTACAGACAGTAGTTTGGTGAATACCGAGTTCTTCACCTAAAGAATTTTGAAAGCCCGGATCCGACAATTTCCGCAGAAAGACTTTAATCCTATTTAAAGGCGACAGTGCACCCCCTCGTCCCCCTCGCCTTTTACCAGTATCAGTCAAAAAATAATTTGCCAACCACCCAACATTTTCGCAGTCAAATCGATATAACTTTCTGAAATTATCATATCTGCAATTTTTACGTACACTGTAGATTTTTCTTTTACGGACGTTCATATATTCAGCCATAATTAAAGAAACAAATTAAGAGCTACTCACGTGTATGCCGCGGAGAACTAAAGTTGACTGCAACCAAGCAAATGATGCAGGAGTCGATCTACCTTAAAAAGTTGAAAGTGACCGCTACACTCTACACTAGAAAAGGCAATTCCTTAATTTATTCATCACATTTTAAGCAAACGATAGCGATCGCTTATATTTTTTAAGAAAAAACATTGACTAAAAGCAATTCCTGCACTTTTAAGCAATTGCTGGACGCAAAAGCGATTACTTTAGTTTTTATTCATTGGCTTTCAAGAAATTACTTGGATTTTATAAGAAAAAGCAATTGCTACATTTTTATTCATTAGGCTCAATGTATGTAGTATGTATGCCCTTTGTGGTAAGTCTTGGTGGTTGTTGTGGTGTGTCTTGTGGTTGTCCGTAAAATGTTAGTCTCTTTAATAATAATAAACGATAGTTCCAATGGTTTAAAGGTCCATCACTACCTGCATGATATCCATAATCTGGTTTTTAATTACTTATAGTTAAAGATTTGATTAGTAAAGGGAGAATTCAAATTCTGAAAGTAGAGGGAGATGATTCGTTCTGCGGCAAGCGTGCACTGGCTTCTGCGCATGCGCTAGCAGTGAGCAGGTTCAAAGCTGTTCATTAGTCGTTCAAACCCGTGCATTATAGTCTAGAACGGTTAAAAAAATTTACATACAATCTACTATGGGGATTGCAGGGACGGATCTAGAGACTAATTTTTGGGAAAAGGAATGGAGTAAATTGAATTACCTAACCTTTGTCTTAATATGCCATTGATATAATGTTCATAATTAAAGTTCTTGAGATTTGTAGGGGTTAAGTATCCTCTATTCCGCCGTCTCCGTAGATCCGTTCTAGAGATCAAACCAGGAACCTCTTTATTATGGCCAGTGGCGTAGCGTGCAGGGGACCAGGGGGGGCGATCGCCCCCCCGCCCTTTGAGTCCTTTCCTAAACGGCGCCCCCTTCCCACTCTCCCAGTTCCAGGTTTTAATTAGGTTGTAATTTGTTTATAACTTTTAGACTATAGAAATAGATAAAAGAACCCTGTTACCTATTTCGAGATTGTATTTTATTTTCACTACTTGATTTAATTTATAATAAAAATATTTTGCCACGACCAATAATTTGTATTCTTTCAGTTATTTTGCTTTAACAATTAAAAATTGCTTAAAATATCTAATTTACTAAAGACTAAATTTTATCTTTTTAAAAGTGTGTTATTGTCGCCAATGAGAATATACAGGGTGTCCCATAACTTATGGGCCGTAGAGTAAGTAGAGATACTAGACATCAAACTAAGCCGATTAAGTCATATAAGTTTTTTCGGATTGTTACTCGTTCTAGAGATACAGGGTGTTGAAAGTAAAAGTTTATTATTATTATTATTAATATTATTATTTATTTAGTTAAAAGTTTAATAAAGTGTATTGAGGTCAACGGTGGTCACTTTCAACATTTACTAAAGTGAGCTTCTTGTTTTTGTTCCACTGTTTCGAATTTATTGCGTTGTGATAATTAAAATATTAATTTAATTATGTACATGGTTTTTTATACTTTGGAATGTTTAAAGGGAAATATCTCGAAAACCGTTAAAGATATTAAGATCAATCAGGTATACCTTTTTGACTCAGAAAATGCCCTTCTTTAAGAAACTTTAATTGAAAAACACCTAATATCACAGGTAAGAAAAAAAATCATAGATTTATGAAGTCCAGTGTATGCAACTAGCGCCCTCTAGTGTGAAACTTAAAAATTTCTACAAATTCTTATTTCTTGCTCATAAAAATATAATACTGCCAATTTTCAATTCGATTCATTAAACGGTTTTAAAATTATGGCTTATTTTCGAGAATAAACTTTTACTTTCAACACCCTGTATCTCTAGAACGAGTAACAATCCGAAAAAACTTATATGACTTAATCGGCTTAGTTTGATGTCTAGTATCTCCAGTTACTCTACGGCCCATAAGTTATGGGACACCCTGTATATATACTCAGAGTTTTAACAAAATTCCCACCCCTTGCTGGTTCATATTTTGTTTTCATGTGGCCATTTTAGACATGACGAAACAAAAACTTTATTTCTCTGGCCAAAATTTACTAAATAAACGAAATTATACATTAGCAGTGAGGCGCCCTTTGAACAAGGGCGTAGATAAGGGGGTAATTACCCCCCCCCCCCCTCCAGGGCCCATAATGAGCCATAAAAACGAAGCACTTTTTTACTTGATCTATTTTTTTGTGATTTTCTTAAGGACCTTGTGTATTTTATATTTTTTCTATATACTTGAAAATCAGACATCATTGAAAAAAGGGCGTGGCACCTAAAAAAATTTCGCCTGCGGCGCTATTTCTTTTGGCGCCGCAACCTTTTTACCCCCCCCCCCCATAAAAAAAAACATCCACGCCCTTACCTTTGAGGTTTTCGCCCCCTCCGCCCCTTCAACCACGCTACGCCACTGATTATGGCTAAAATGTCGTATTCATTAGCCAATTTACCTTTTAACTGTCGATATTCCGTTATTTTTAAAATTTATTTAATTTTTTTTCAGTAAAAGATTTGCAAGTCAAATGGAAAAACCTTAGAGACAATTTTTCCCGCCAAACCCGTTTAATAGAGCAAGCAAAATCTGGCGTTGGAAATTTTCCTAACAAAAAATATGTATTTATGGATCAACTCAGTTTTTTGGCTAATTTTATCAACAAACGGTAAGCTAATTTTAACCAAATAAGAATAATATCTCTGGAAGCGTTTGTTACAAACGTCACAAAGGTTTGCTCTCATCCACGAGGTAAAAACTCGACAATCCTTTCTATTTATTCATCTCGATACGACTGCTGCGAATTAAAAACCGTACCGTAAAACGGGGCTACTTCGGCCAGATTTTACAGTTTTTTGCATTTTTTAAGGGTAAAAACTTTCGCGATGCAATTAATGTTTTTTATGTGGGATACTACATCCTTGCTAGAGTACTTCCTAAAAGAAAAAGTTTGTTTTTTTTGTTCTAACATACATATTTTTTTGGTTGAAAAGTGTCCGAATTTACCCTACAAGGTAGGGGCAACTTCGGACACCTTCTTTAAACCGAAAAATATTGAAGTAAACATGGCTTAATAATTACTTCGGACACTAATTTCAATTTTAAAAATATATAAGGTGGGTAGGTAGTAAAAAAAGTTAGCAGAAAAGCCAGAAATATTAAATAAAAAGCTTTCATATTTACCATATCATATAATATGATATTTATTTTATAAAAATACAAAATATTTTCTTACAAAAATAATAACAAACATGTAAATAATAAAAACAATAAAAGCACGAACTCTTAAAACAAATGAAAACAAGCAACCTATTATTCTAGATGAATATTTGGCATATTATGAAACACAAATCGTTCTCTTCTTACTAACTTGCTTCTTCATCAGAGCTTAGTACTGGTGGACGACCAGGATTAATTTCATGGTTTCCTTAAATCTGATCACTTATAGTGGATTTGGGAATCCCATAAAATTTCGATGCGCCTCTGACATTGCTTTTCGTCGAACCGCTCCTACAGCCATTGCTATAGAGGCGACCCCAACTGCCTTCTGTATATGCGAACCATGTTCGAAGTTGCCCCTCAAATTTGGGTTTTTTTACTTACACGACCTCTCTAAAAAAAAGACATAGCAACTATAAATTCCAAATATTTTCAAAATGGTAACAACATATAGGGCTACAAAAAGTAAAATAAAGTTATCCCCTATCATAACTAGTTTCGGCTTTGCGCCAGTTACTTTTATCACTTTTGAAAAGTTCAAAAAATTGCTTCATAATAAAATAACACGTGGAGACGCGACACTTACCTCTAAACGCTGCTAACTGTCGGAACGTACATTTGTCTAAAAAAATTATTCGTCATCGTGATTTTAGTTCCAAAAGGAAGAGAACAAGTCAATTAAACTAGTTTTATAAAATCGAATATAAAAACAAGCAAAACCAGCAAAATAACCAATCTTCGATGTTACAATTTGGCAAAAACTTGGGTACGTGTAAAATATCTTCAAGCACAATTTCTCGTTCAAGAATTTGACAACGTTTTGGAATGTGGAATACTTTCACCCTTGGATTAATACTCGGATTAATATAAACATACCTATACCTACTTTTTCTTTTTACCAGTTATTGTTTATATTTCAATCAGAGTCAATAAAACCACAAACACAATTCACTAAACTACACAAAAATGAGAAATCCATAAATATTAAACACCCACATACCCACAATCCACAATAGCAAAGAAAACAACAAGGAATCCACAGAGAAAACTTAAAACACAACAACAAAAATGGTGCCAAGGCGGTTCTGGAGTGTATTTTGAGCATGTCGCTAAAGAAAGACAGGCCGATAACAAAGGGTTTGTGCGCATGCCCGATGCTGCTGGGGGGGAAGGCACCTGACCGGCGAGCCGTGCGGTCATTTTAGCCTATTTTTCACCTATAAAACTTAACTTTTGTTTGCGCACGAGATAAGGTGTACGTATCTAAAGGTAAATGTCTATGGTTGAAATATGTTGAATTGAATTGACCCTGTTTACATTGGTTATTTACTATTTACTGCTCTTATGCAGCATGCAGCTTAAAATATTCTCCTGTTATAAGATAGTAAAAACGCTGTCAATCAATATAGGTGTCAAGACTGTCAAGACTCTAACTTGAAGTCTCTGCGCCTACCATTTAAGAAATGCCGTACCTGTGAATTAAAGGCTGTATAATATCATATTTAATATGAAGACATTTCAGTCTAGATAATGTAAATGTTAAAAAATTACTTTTTGACATAGGTAACATTATTTCAATGGTATCATCTTTTATGACAAATCTTGTAACGAAAGAATTTCAAACGTGTGACTGTGTATTGACCTTTTATCCTGTTTTAAGAATGTATAGTTTACTACTTCGAGACGAATTTCGGAAAATAAATTACATATAAGTAGAACAAACAGTATGTTTTTCATCGGCACCCTCTCACCTATAGTTTCCTTTTTAGAGAGAAGTTCACGATGCCCACTGAAGACAGTAGTGACTCCATGTTCGAAGACCAAAAGCCATTTAAAGACGTATCAATGTCCGATTCCAATGACGCAACCGCATTGTCTCAGTCAAAAATACATTTCGTCCCAATTCAGCCTAAACCCACTATTACTACCACAACATTTAAACCTATTGACATAAACACTTTTACTGTGAACAGTGTGCATTCAGACGAACCACCGACCAAGCGGCTTGCTGTTTGTATGGAGGAATTGGTGGCCATGCAGAAAGAAGATAGAATGGAAGATACGATGGGCAATAAGAAGTTCTTGTTGTCTCTGCTTCCATTTATGAAGAAATTGCCGGACGATGTGAATTTGGAGGTTAGGTTGCAGCTGATGAGCGTCTTGCAAACTTACAGTGGTGGTAAGGGGTTGCAGAGCTAGTATGCTAGGATTTCCTTAATTATGTGTTTTAATTTCGTTATGTAAAGTTTTTATGAAATAATATAAGTTCGAAAAAAAAGCAATTAATTTTTTAAATCTGAATCATAAGTGACTGCCACATTAGCTATAAAAACAAAAAAGGAAAAGGGAATTTGGGAATTGGGAACTTTTCTGCTTTTGCGTGACTTTGTCAGATGTCACTACTTATCTTTTAACTATGTTTTCGTCCAATATACATATTATGTTCTTGTCTTTTCATGTTTTTAATATTTGTTTACATTCCTTCGTGTAAGTGGCACTTGGGGGTAGGGTTGTGGATTTGACCGGTCAATTTGTTTTTGGTCAATTGACCGGTCAATTGACTAAAATAAATTAAAATTTAAAAATGCAGTGGATGAACCTAACTATACTTGCCAAATTTCTTATTTTGTATTTTGGAAAAAAATATTTTTTTTATAACAAGTTCTGCTTGTTCTGAAAAGTCTATTGCCATACCTAAATTTTATACAGGGTGGTCAAATGGATGATATAGTTAGGTAGGTAGGTATTCATTCTATAAGTGTATATCTCAATAGTTTATTTTTATATAACCATGAAAACATAAAAACATGAACACTTAAAATAAAATATCAGGCTCGGGTAATTAGGTAGCTGAATTATTACGAGCAGTAAAGTATGTAGCCAATGGTAAATTTTCATCTTCGGAGTCAGATTCTAGCTGCTCGGCTTCGGAAGACGAAGAGAGGCCGACCATTGGGATTCCCAGAATCGGGTGTTATTGTTTTCTTAAATAACGGCACTATAACGATACACTAAACATTATCCTGGGTGGTAGGAGGTAATCTGGACAGATCACAAATGCATAAATAATAAAATAAAATTGATATATTTTGACCGAATTTGACCGGTCAATTCACCATGCCCAACTCTACTTGGGGGTAAGTACATTAATCTGATTTTTTCCTTCCTTTTTCTATTCCTAATTTATTTTAGCCCATCGGTGCTGATGATGGTACTTTCTAGTACCGAAACATGTAGGTACACCCCAATAAATTGACTTTTCATATATTATTTGTGAAGAATTGAAGATGACTGTGCGTTTCTTTTCCCATAAAAAAGAAAAGTACAAAGTGACGAAGAGACGAGGAAATGCATGGCTTTTGAAGAGAAACCCGAGTTTTTCGATATTAACCTTTGAACGAGCTGAAACTGGACCGGAAAAATTGGTTTAATTATTTTCGAGTAGATAACTAAACCAAAAACAAGCTAGCACAGAGTGACTTGCAGTAATGTTAAGATTTATTTCTACAGGCAAAAGTTACGAAGATTTCAAATTTTCGGTTGTCATCTCACCTCAAACTTTGGGCGACTTTAAGGGCACAGTCTCAAGGCCAATCATATAAAAACCTACAAATGCCTTAAATGTAGGGTTAACTTGCGGAACCTTGCAATTATTAAAAAAAAAATTAGCATCTAATTTTGGAAGGGCTGGAGTGTTCAGGGAGGCATTGACGAATAGTATGCCGGTGTTTTTTTTTTATAAATGAACAGAAACTTAAAAAAAGCAGTTTTTTGAAACCACAAAAATTGCAACAATTTATCTTAAAATCATGCATGTTTTGGTATATTTTATTTGCAACCCTGCAATCAAATTAGTTACGCCTATTTTTTTGGCAATATATATTGCTTCAAAAAGTTTGAAAGACACTTTTTCTCTATACTTACTTTATATAAAAGAAAAAGTACATACCTAGGTATGTTTATATTAATTCAAGGAAGTATTCCACTGGTCACGTTCTCGGGCAAAACCTTTTTCAAAGTTTTGAACAAAAAATTGTGCTTGAAAATGTTTTACACGTGGGTAGGCCAAGTTCTTGCCAAATTGTAAAAATCAATACAAGTTATCTACCAACTAATATTTGACTTGAGGTTTAACTAGTTTAATTGACTTGTTCTCTTCCTTTTCGAACTAAAAACACGACGACGAATCATTTTTAAACAAATTTTAGAAACAAAACCTTAAAAACCATTTTCTATCCTCAAAATCTGATAGGTTTGCAACTACTAAAAATGCCAGAAATCACTAGCTTTTTCCCAACTTGATTAAAAATTGAGAAAAAATTTTAATTCTTTGTCAAGAATTTGGGGCAAATTTTAGCTGTGTCCGCGTCAGGGCCCGCTCTAGGGGGGGGGGGGGGCAACCTGGCCCCTGCCCAGGGCGGCAAGTTGGAAGAGCGGCATGAAAAATCTAAAAACCACAGGGGTCATAAATCCCCGTTTTGCCTAAGTACGTTCCTATGTATATTTGAAGTTTGAACCATTCCAATTCCCAGTTAACAAAATTAATTTTCTTTGTTTTGCCGTCTTATTTTCTAAACCGTGACAATCTCAACAGATCCCTTTTCTTTTTAATATTTTGTCAACGATTGAAGCGCGTAGGAATTCAAGTCGCACGTGCGGTAAAGTAGGCGGGGTTTCTGCTGTCTCTCTATAATATGCATTTTGTACTAGTAGGTGTAGTGGGGGAAAGCGCGATTTTAATAGGAAAACTCGCACAATTTAAATGTGCGCCGTTGAGTTCATTGCGTGTTAATTGCTGTATGAATTTATTATTTGGAGTTTTCCTTGATATTTTTGTTATTATTTTGGGGCAGTAAAGACTTATTTTAATAAAAATGATCAGTTTTAATGCCGAAACGACTATATGAATGTGGAATATTTGAAAAACAATTTTAGCTCATTAAGTATTGAGCAAAAAATTTAAATTAAAATTGAGGGAAGACCTAAACCCGAAATTAACTTGACACAGATCACAAAGTGTAGATTTAGGGACTTTATTGTTATTGATAAGTTTGCTGCAAATAAAAACAGATGATTGGACTTTACTTTTAAACAATGTACCCACTACCTAATGAAAAATAAATTGGCCTTTTTTATTTTTTTTATCTTATTTCATTTTCAATGAAATAATATAGGTAGGTACCTAATCATAAATTTTAAAAATATTTACTAAAAATTATTGACCAAATTTGGGCGTGGCCTTAAAACATTTTCGCCTGCAGCGGGCTTTCAGTGCACCCCCAAGTTAACAATTCACGAACCACCACTGGAAAAAGGCGGCAATTTTTTGTTTTGCCTGGGGCGGCGTTATTGCTAGAGCGGGCCCTGGTCCGCGTAAAAACAAATTGAAGCAATTTCTTTAGCAAGAACTTAAATTTTAAAGCTCGGACCTGTCTATTTTCCTATTCGTTAAATGATAATGTTGCAGTGCGCATGTCTAATCGTGTGTAGCTTTGTTTACATGCGCGAGGCCATAAATTTGCCACTTTCGTGATTATTGTTTGCTGATCTATAAATGTCTATGGACCTAGTCCGTCCCTGCTAACTATCATAATAAGCTCCCGCAGTAATATACCTAAATCCGGTACTGTTCTGTAGCGTACCTGCGTACGCAATGTTTCAAGTCAAACCGGCCACAATATCAACAAGTGAAATTTGCAAATCTCAATGATAAAACCCACAAGTTTTTAAAAAAGAAAAATACGCAACATCTTTAGAATCTAAAGTAGCAAACAAGTACAGGTTTTTGTTCCGTTGTTGTTCTGGGAAAATTTATTCATATTAAAAATATTTTAGCACAAAAAAAACAGAACCACACACATACATGAATATACATACAAAACCTCTAGAGGGACTTATAGCATAGCAGTTTCAAACTCTCGAGTTATCCAGTCTGATGAATATTCCGGCTCGGAGCAAAGCCGGGACCGTGAAATATTTCTCTGGTCTACTGGAGCATGTCACTGCATTGTGAAGTCGGCCAGACGTGGCCACCAGATATAGGATATCTTAGAGGGGGCATGGATGGACAGACCCATAGTTATAAAAATTAAGAAATTAAAAAAAAAATTAATGCTTCAACCAGTGCCGGATTACCCATAGGGCAGGGTAGGCGCCAGCCTATGCCTAATTCCGCTCCGCTGCACAAAGGACATACCTACTGAGAAATTTCTGGCCAAAATTTAAATAAACCACAGACCTGTAATATAAGTCTACAATATAGCTACCGTGCGAGCAAAAATTATTTGCATGAAAGAAGACCTTGCATCTAAGGACGTAATGCTTAGCCGTAGAGCTTAATACCTGTTGGGTGTCAGCAACTACCTGAATTAACAATCAATCAGTTATTCCGTCATCTTTGACAGTCGTTACAAGTAATTTGATTCATCGCTAATTTTTCCAATTTCTTGAACAATTCACACAATGGGCTTTACCGAACAGCACAAAACATTCATGGTTGAAGCGTATTTTCGAAACGGGGTTAGAGTAAATTGTGAGTGGCAATACAATCCGGGTTTTTGCATGGACGATTTTCACGAACATTTTCCTAACGTTGCTTTTATTGCTGGGGACTTTTATCATTGCCTGAAAATAACCGTGGGTGTATTTAGGGAAACAGGTTCTATACAAGACAAAAAAGAAGCAGGAAGACCATCTGTTAGAACAGAAAAACTTGTTGCAAACGTTCGTGAAATAATGCAAAATACGCCAACAAATTGTATGAGACGCCTGTCCCAAGAAGTGGGAAGATCTTATGGAACATCGCAGGACTATTCTTAAGAAGCAGCTAAATTTATTTCCTAATAAAGTGCAAGTATTCCAAGAAATACAAGCCGCAGATTTTGAAAGACGCAGGAATTACTCTCAATGGTTTACCCAAAATTTATTGGAAATAAATGATTTATTGGACCTGACATTTTTTTCGGATGAAGCCTGGTTCCACCTCTCCGGTTATGTGAATTCTCAGAATACACGCATGTGGAGTAGTGAAAATCCCCATTTGTTTGAGTCCACATTGTACCCTCAAAAAATTGGTGTCTGGTTAGCTATTTCCCGAAGAAGAATTGTTGGTCCCATTTTTTTCCATGACACAGTTACAGCACAGCGGTATTTATAGAGACAATATTTTGAATCCATTTGTGGAGCAATTACTTGACGACGAACTACGTTTTGGATATTTTCAACAGGGACGGTGCAACCGCCCATACAGAAGCCGAAACTATTAACTACTTACGCAATTTTTTCGACGACAGATTGATCAGACATTGAATTCCCACCTAGATCACCTTGTTTAACGGTTATGGATTACTTCGTTTTTCGTCATTTAAAGAACACTATTTTTAAAACACTAGTTGCAAATTTAGAACAATTACAAGAAAGGATTATCCAAGAAAGTGGTAACATTTCTCCAGAGATGCTGGTCAACACTTTCGAAGATATGAAGAGACGTGTGAATTTATGCTTGGAGCATAAGTGGCCAATTTCAGCAATTTATGTAATTATGTTTCTTTCTGTATATTCTTACTTTGTTAATTTTCTAAACAAGAAAAATACATTTTTTGTATTTGCCTACTTGTTTTATTACTCATTAGTTTGGCATATCATGGCATAATATGAATTTGACAAAATTTTAACCTAGATTTGGTTAGATATATCGTCGCCATATCATTGTGATCTAAACCAAGCCCTACATTTTTTAATCCAAGCCCTCTTTAATGCAAATAATTTTTGCTCGCACGGTATAATACAAGTCTGTGAAATAAACCCAGATATAGTTATATTTGTTAACTTAGGAGTAGATTGTTTTAACTTTAATAAAAGTCTAAATTATTTCAATCGGTTATTTATTATTTGTTATCAACTATCAGTGGCGGCTCTTCCATAATAATATGATCATTTGGTCAACGACCTCCCAAAAATATGTGAAATTATATCAGGAAATATTATGCGTTTTATTACATTATTTTACTCGTAAATGTAATTAATTTAACTTAAAAAGACACCTTATAATATTTTAACCGTTCCTCGTAATCAAACCAGGGCAGCGTTCGAGCGGTAGCGGAACGTTAAAGCAAATTGGATTTATCAGCGCGGGTCGGGTTATCAGCTGCAGCACTCCGCAGTCAACATAGAAAACGTTCAGAGGTTGGCCGAAGGTCGATGATATTGTTTTTATATGAGTTTCGGGTATTTTCATTGGTCAAAATCGTTTGTGTTTACTGTTTTTTTTTTTGTATCTAATAATTTCCTATTTTTATGGTCACAAATACGAAACGAATATTACAACGAGCAGTAAAAACTTAAATTTTTACAATTGTTTATGGAAAAAAACACAGGGAAACGTCCCGGCTTATTAATTATCCAGTTAAAACAACATTAAACGATATTTAAACCATTTTACACATTTTTATTACAAAAAAAGACAGATAAACAAGGCAGACGCGTGTTTTTACAAGCCTGACTCCGGTACCTGATCTATTTTTGCACTTGCGTGCATTCTGTTCCGCCACGTGCAGGCAACCGGCGTTACCGTTTTGTGCCTTAAATACTCAAAAAGGATCTATTTTGCTTTTAGTATTCTAAAATTCTATGTTTGTATGCATATGCATGTGCATTATGCAACGTTAAAAACATGATTCAAATTTAGAGGCACCGGCGCGAACAGCGAAGGAAGTGTTTGAATTCGGCTCCAACAACGCATGCGAATTTGTTAGGTAAAATAAGTATTATTATTTTGGTCATGTGTGAATTGAGTGTTAGCAACACTGTGCCAGAATAGCCAAATTTTAACTTTAGAAACACTTTTAAAATCGTAGCATGATGCGTTTATAAAACTCATGGTAATGGTAATACTAACAACTCGTATTTTTTTATGGCGTCATTTTGCGAGAACGATAAATTTCGAGACCTCTCGCGAGACGAGACGAGAGAATATCTTACGAGATGTTAGCGAGGCGAGATTTAGAAAAATTCTCGTCTTGTGTCTGTCCCGTCACAAATAATTCCAGATAATCTAAAACCACTTCAAGCAAGAAATGATAACTGATATTGGTGCTAGGAATCTGTGTCCGTCGGTAAATATAAAAAACCCATCACGTGACCGCCCGCTAGGCTCCACACTGGCAATACACACATGTTCGGATGATAAGAACCGCTGTGAAAAAGCCAACAGAACTGTATCATTGCCCGATAAGACCAGATAAAATAGTATATACTAGATTTATACAAGGAAGTAGAATACGCATACGAGTTTCAGAGATAAAAATTAATGACTATGTATAGGTGGCAGCCAAGCGGGCATGTCTTCCTATCTTATTTTACGCATTTCTATATCTAAATAAATTTTCTGGAATAGATTATTATAGGTACCTATACGAACCGTTAACCGGTTTGTAGAAAAATACGTAAAAATAACAATAACGGACCGAAAGTTTACGACAACAATTAATGAGTAAAGTAATCATAACCTATATGCTATATGGACAAAAGAGGCGTTGTGTTAGGTATACCCAGAGACATTTACCTTTTAGATACTTACAGCGGCGCACCCAGGATTCTATGTTAGGGGGGGCCCGCCAACCAGTGCTGGAAGCAAATTTTTTAATAAACTTTTAAGTTACGCATTTTTCTAGAACTTCGGAGCTTTTTTAACAGGTACTCTTGCAGGGAAGATCGCAATAGCCTAGTCATGGGAGTCGTTAAACGGTTTCTTAGGGGGGGGGGGGCATTGGCGGCTTGTGACTTGTTAACTTGGGGGTGTACTAAAAGCCTGCTGTAGGCAAAATGCGCCGCAGGCGGAATTTTTTTTAAGACCACGCCCAAATTTGGTCAATAATTATTATAGTAAATATTTTAAAAATTTATGATTACCTTCTTATTCTATTGAAAATGAAATAAGATAAAAAAATAAAAAGGCTAATTTATTTTTCATTCAGTGGCGCAACCAGGGGGGGGGCTGCCGGGCTGCAGCCCCCCCCCCCCCCGAGCTTAGAAACTTAGCCTATTCGTTTAATTGCAAACCAATTTTTCATGTCACGCCTTTTACTAATATTTTATATTCAGCCACATAATTTACATCAATCATGTTAGGTTTGTTCCTACAGCGAATCCCCGACAACATCATGATAATTTTCAAACCAACTTTACGGCGCAAGTCTGATTTCTGACCGGTTTCAAACTCTTGAAGGAACAGGCGTTCGAAATCAACTAACTTCGGTTCGGTGTTTAAAACTGAAGAAATTTTAAACGATGGACATAACCTCAAATCTCAAAATTGTTTATTATTATTTCGTTAATTAAACTCGTGTGGCTCGGCCCAATAAATAAAATTAAACAAAATAAGTAACTTATATATTAAATAATATGTTGTAAAAATGTTAATATCTCCTCCAAAGATTGGCACTTTTCAAATCAAAAGTATTAAGAGACTATGGGAAGTTTTAGCTCAAGAAGTAAATAAAATATTAAACACCAACCTAACAGCAGACATTTCTGAATCTTCATCAGACGACGCAATGTCGCTCATTTCTCAATTTAATAATAGATAAAGTCTTATACAAAAGCAAAAACCGCAAAAACACGTCTAACAAAAATAGGTTATGTCATATGTTATGCTAGCGTTTAACCTCGCATGCTCCGGACATTTAACTGGCAAAAGATTCGCAAACTGCTCTGACAGTTGGCAAACTATCAGAGAAACGCGTAGGAACAGGAACAGCGACTTTGGGTTTTCAAACTGTCCAAAATCTTTGTGGGAACACTTTTATATTACTGCGCAGAATCCTGACTGTCAAGGACTGTTTCTGATCGCTGTAGGAACAAACCTGTTATCAATAGTGAAATTATACTACGTCTGACTGAATGGACCGACCGAAATACTTCCACTGAGGCATCTGGATTACTGGCCAGCATTATTATAAGTCCCAAATTTTTGATGGCACTAATTTGTACAGAAAGAATATATGCCGCAAGATTCTACAAACAGTCGATTTAAACCTTTTTTAAGCATTACAGTTAGCTAATGACGTAACAGATCAAGTTAAAGAAATAAGAGGCCTGGCAGATGATAATTTTCAAAATATTTTTAAGGAACCGAAGATCTACTTTCGGAATACGATATTGAAATCAGAGTACCTAGACTACCGCCAAGACAAACACAAAGATTGGTTATAAAAACCGATTCCGCTGCTGAGTATTTTAAAATAACAATTTTTATTCCGTTTTTAGATGGCCTCGTAGCAAATCTCGAGGATCGGTTTTTAAAACATCGAGAAACCCTCCAAAATTTTGAATGGTCTTTCCATAAAATATGATAATCATAATTTTGATAGTCAATTTAAATGTTTTCTGAAACTTCACAGCTTCTACAAGAATGAGTTCCTTGAAGAGTTTTCCATTAAAACGATGTTAAAAGCTGAAATTGAGCTGTGGTATAAAAAATGCCAAAAAAAAACTGAAGGAAGATTTGGACAAAGTGTATTCCGAATGTGATGCCAATATATTTCCTAATATAAAAAGGCTTTTACAAATTTTTTTTAACTTTGCCTATTACAACCGCCACATCTAAAAGGTCCTTTTTAAACTTAAAATATTTAATGACATATCTGCGTAGCACAACGGAAGAGGACAGATTAAATGGTTTGGCAGTTCTTTATGTGAACCACAATATTGATATTACCGTGGCAGAAATTCTGGACGAAAAGGCAAAAACAAAACGAAGAATTTTACTTTAATATTAGTATTATTAGTGATTACTTACAACTTATTGTATAAGGTTTTTGTTTTGTTTTAGTATAAGTATGATTAATATAATATATTAAGCGTTACTTATTTTAAATACATTTTTTCTAATTAAAATGAAATCTCTAATTTTTTTTTCATAAATATTTAGTTAGGGCCAGCGGCGTATTATTGCAGAAGTTTTATGGGGCTGTTGCTCTCGTCAATCATACGTATTTTACCCAAAAAAGGGCGTGGCACCCAAAAATTTTTTGCCTGCGGCGCAAAAGAGCGCCTTGGGCGCAAGAAGTCAAAGCCCCCCCCCCCCCCCCCCGAACTAAATTTCTGGTTGCGCCACTGTTTTCATTAGTGGGTACATTGTTTAAAAGTAAAGTTCATTCTTCTGTTTTTATTTGCAGCAAACTTATCAATAACAATAAAGTCCCTAGATTTACACTTTGTGGTATGTATCAAGTTAATTTGGAGAGTTTAGGTCTTCCCCTAATTTTAATTTCAATTTTTTGCTCAATACTTAATGAGCTAAAATTGTTTCTCAAACATTCATAGTTGTTTTGGCATTAAAACTGTTTATTTTTATTAAAATAAGTCTTTACTACCCCAAAATAATAACAAAAATATAAAGGAAAACTCGAAATAATAAATTCATACATTCAATCAAACCATATTAAACCTCAATAAGTCAACTTTTGTCAATAAGTCAACTTCCAGAGGGGGGGGGGGAATCCCCCACCTGGCCCCCCTCAAACGAGGCCCGTGACGTAAATCTAAGAAAATTGACTTTTTAAAATACTTCTTCACTTTCATAATTTTTCATTTCATTGGGGGTTTTGGGGGGGCCAAGGCCCCCTTGGCCCCACCCCCTGGGTGCGCCACTGGATAGTTACAGCTTATCTCCTGCGCAAACAAAAGTTACGTTTTAACGGTCAAAAATTGCGTCCGAGCGCACGGCTTACCGGTCCGATGCCTTCCGTTCCAGCAGAATTGGGCATGCGCACAAACCTCTTGTTATCGGTCTGTCCTTCTTTATCAACATGCTTAAAATACACTCCAGATCCGGCTCGGCGCCATTTTTGTCGCTATGTTTTAAGTTTTCTCTGTGGCTTCCTTGTTGTGTATTGTGGGTGTTTAATATTTACGGATTTCTAGTTCTTGTGTAGTTTAATGAATTGTGTTTGTGCTTTTAGTTTAGTGACTAGAATGACTAGTAACAGCGGTTGTATTATTTTGTTATGCCCAAATAGGGGTAAAATACCGGGTTTTTCGTATTTTCAGTATGTATGAAGTAGTGATGTAACTTGATATAAGTATAAATTTATTTTATCCTGATCAATTTAAACACATCTAACTAGGCCTAGGCCACACAAACAAGGTATGAAAATAAAGAGAAGCACACACCAAGCCAAGACAGATTATCCCGATGCATGTTTTGGTATAATTTATTTGCAGCCCTGCAATCTAATTAAATAGGTAAGGTGGAGTGGGGTAAGTTCGTAACTGGGGCAAGTGCATTAAGTTCAGTGGCGTAGCGACAAATTATGGGCCCCCCGCGAAAATTGTGTTAGGGCCCTTTCGCCCAGGACATCGGCCCCTTCGGGGCCATAGCAATAGGCTCTTTCGGGCCCCCCCGCAACTGCGGGGGTTCGCGGTAGTAGCGCTACGCCACTGATTAAGTTATTAATATTACTAATATATTGCACAAATGTCAATTTTTTACTTGTTGAAATCTACTAAAAGTTACATTATACATTTGTAACACAGATGGCGCGGCGCGGTAAAATATAAAGTGGGCGTCTTTTACCAACGGTTGAAAACAATGTTACAAATGTGATGAACCTTAAAGTTGTATGTGTTGCATTAATACGTTAATAGTTATAATAATATGATATTGTGAGATATAAGTATTGGTATGTAAAAATATACCTTATAGCCTACCTTAAACAAGCAAACATCTTGTTTTATCTCCTATTTTACCTAAAAATCACTAATTTGCTCTTGCCCCGCTGATATTATCATACGGGGCAAGATCAGACCAAATTGGCGGGAAAGTGCGCGGTGATCTGTACTTACCCCACAATGCGTTTTTTTTTGACCTTGTGCATTTTTCCGTGAACGTAAAACTTTAAATTGAAAAATTAAAGTCAAAAAAGAAAAATCTAACAACAAGAATTTAACATATTATGACGATTTTTCCTCAGATAGTGATGTTCCTTTAAGTGAAATTGCCACTTCCTCCAAGGATGACAATTTGTGCTCTATTTGTCTATGATTTTCGTCATTTCCTCGATAAGAAAGAATTGATTCGGTGTGTAAGTTGTATGCAGTGGGTATGTGATGATGATGATGATTTCTTTACTTTCGGGACGATTCTTGTTACTTTCCAGACGATTTTGGGTAGGTAGCTATGTATTCACATCGTATAGACTAGTTATTTGTTTATTTTAAAAACGAAAAATGTACTATACAACCTATTGGTATTCACTCTTTTGGAAAAATCGCCTGCACAATTGCTGAATTTCTTAAAATACCGAATCCCAAAGAATACATCGGGCACTGTTTACGCAGGAGCTCAGCCACTTCTTTACTCGCTGAAAGTGGTGGTAGTAGGTATAACCAACTTGAAGAGACACGGAGGATGGAAATCAACCAATGTAGCAGAGGGACACGTAGAAAATTCTTTAAGAAACAAAATTCACATAGCTTCACAGATTGAAAAGGGACGTAACGAAATCAATATCTCGAAAACTAGTAGATACAATTTTATTACTGATGCGTCTAATTCTAATTTTAACACTGCCACTTTTGTTAATATCCCTAATAATATTAATATAAGTAATTGTCATAATTGTGTAATTAATATTCATAAGTAATGTATTCATAAAAGTGATTGTTATATGTAATTGTCACTTATAATCTCCCTAGCAGCAGAATTATCGGGAATTAATTCTGCTGCGTGGGAGATTCGGTAAAAAAATATCATAAATTGGAGTATTTTCTTATTGTAATTTTTTTGCTAAAATGCTACAAAAACATATTTTCGGCGGCTTTAGTTAATTGTAACTAATTAGAGTTTTAGAAATGAAGTTCATTTTAGCCGTTAGTAACTCATTTTTATTACTAAAATGTGAGAAACATTAAATAACAAATTTGTTATCTGAAATCCAATGTCTTTATAGTTTTAAATTCAAATAAAACTTTAAAAACATATTTCCGATGAGTTTAGTTCATAGACAATTTACCTTTAGATAAACAAACAATAATCACGAATGTGGCAGTTTTATGGCCTCGCGCATGTAAACAAAACTGGGAACTATTAGACATGCGCACTGCAACATTATCGTTTGACGAATGGGAAAATAGACAGGTCCGGGCTTTAAAATTTAAATTCTTGCTCATATGCCACCATAGAGGGTTTATTTTACCCCTATTTGGGCATAATACAATTATACAACGGCTGCAACTAGTACTAGTCATTGTTTATATTACAATCCGAGTCACTAAAAGCACAAACACAATTCACTAACTAAACTACACAAAAACCAGAAATCCATATATATTAAACACCAGTCCCACAATCCACGATAGCCGATCCGATAGCTGAAAACTTTAGAAAACTACAAGGAATCCGCAGAGAAGAGAAAACTTAAGACACAACAACAAAAATGGCGGCCGAGCCGGTTCTGGAGAGCATTCTTGAGCGCGTCGATTATTGTCGATAAAGTAGGACGGCCGATAACACGAGGTTTGTGCGCATGCACGAAGGTTCCCCGAATGAAGACAGCTGATCAACGAGTCATGCGCTCGGACGTATTTTTTCACCCATAAAACGTAACTTTTGTTTGCGCAGGAGATAAGCTGTAGGTATCTAAAGGTAAATTGTCTATGGTTTAGTTTAATATGACGCACTGTATTTTTACAATAGAAGTTGATTTTACTTGTTAGTAACTAAGGTTTATTACTAAAATTTCAGGACATTAATTCGTTTTCAACCATAACATCTGAAATTACATGTGTATACATAGTTTCAAATGAAACTTAAAAAAACATATTTCCGATGAGTTTAGTTAATTTTTTGATGTGTCTCTTTTAGCCCCGGTGTTCGATATGTAAAGCAAATTGGTTAGTATCAATAAAAATTATAAGTTGACAACAAAATCTATTTTGATTTTATTCTGAGTGACTTTTGCCAATAGATATAAAGCACTTCATTAAGAAAAAATTATCACTTGTTAATTTCATTAAGTTAATAGGAACTAACAAAATTATCGCAAAATTATTCTATAACTTTTACTAATTTAAATTACTTTAAATTGTAATTATTATAAATTATTTTATTATAATTATACCTACACCTATGCTAATTTGTACACTTTTTTTTATTGATTTTTGTAAACAATTTCGCATTTTTTGAGGTAGTGGATAAATTATCTTTGTTGTTGTAAATTACACTTTATGTTTTGTTCAAATGTTTGCCTTGTGTCGCTAATTCCTTCCTTAAACATTGCTCAACCAACCGTTATTTTTATTAGAACTTCTTATTAGTTATTAATGTTTTTATCATATAAATGGCCTTTTATATGCAAATAAAAACCGTCGTCTTAAAGCGTAAGAATTTTATATGAAATAGACATATTTATAAACACTTTTGCAACGCAAATTTGATTATAAAAAAATACAATTGCAGTTGCAAATATCCTGAGAATAAAGTCGAGCGATTTCAAAAACATATTTCTCAACATTTTATTGTTGGTTTTTATTCGAATTTCCCAATACATATTTGAGAAAAGTATTTGGTATAAGAATCGGTGGATGATGAATGTATGCGGACTTTAATTTCAAAGCTACATAAGAAAGGTTTTAAAAGGTGAAAAAGGTCCGGCATATTTTACAAAGAAAAATATTACTTTCTCGTGAATAATAACAAATTGATGGGGTCGGGAGCCAGTGGAGTGCCTCGTAAGCCAGGGGCGGATCTATTATTTTGATACAGGGGGAGGACTAATATTTAAACAAACAATTTGAATATATACAGGGTGTTATAAAAGACTTAATAAACAAGGATATCCTGATCACGTCGTAGAAAAATATTTTTAAATGTCGCTTTGCCATAATAAGCGAGAAAATTCACCATTTGCTTTCCAGGATATGTGTGATTTGTGGCAATGATTGTCAAATTTAACAACGATAATGCGCCGTCCTCATTGGTGAAGGTAAATTCTTAATGTAAATTTTAATACAAAATTAAAATAAAACCTACCTCAAAAATCCAAGACCTCTATAAAATGTACAATCATAATAAAAATAAACAAATCGTTATAATTCCAATCTATGTATATCTTCCCCGGTTTATTTGGTTGTTTTTGACCCTTTTAACTGACTTTTTCACATACTCAGTATGTTTTAACTTATTTCTATTTTTCTTCACATTACGTAATTTCGACACACAGTTTTTCTAATTCCATAAAAGCTCCAATAAGGTTTTATACCGTTAATCATTTTCTCTCCATCAGCAATAAAAGATTTTTCCGTCTCCTGATGAAGATCGTTTCTATGTTCGAAACATGTAGAGACCTTTGAACCAGTTTTTTGTTCTATTAAATTTCGTGGAGGAAGACTTTTAGTTTTTTCTTTCCTTTCCATATTATTTTTTCTCTTTTCTCTCTAAGTACTGTAAATAGTTGAGAAGTTTTAAGCCAACCTTAGATATTAAAATTTCATAAAAATAAATCGAATTACGTCGTTTTTGCTAAAAACCCTTCATATTATGTTTCCCTTGATAAAATAGAAATAAAATATTTTTAGGTAAAATAATACACAAGCGCCAAGAGGCACAGTGTTGTCCGGCAGGTGGTTCTTTATTCGCTCCCGTAAATGAAGGACCAGCCCCATCTTTACGTATGCCCACATAAAAAACGGCAGGTGGTCCCCTTGGGTGAATAGTGTAAGTCGACCTTTTCACAGGAAGTGAATTTTTTTTGCTTCATCGATTATTTTATTTTTACAGTAGAGTGAATATTGAATATCAATTAAAAAACTAATTATTTTAAATTTTATCTTTAGAAATTTAACGCTAGTAGTTTATTTTCTACTAAAATAACTAAAGAACAATAGTGTAAAACGAAGTATCGGAATAATGGAACACCGATGCCGTAAATAAGAATTTTGGCTCTTCTATTCCAGTGGCGGAGTCAAGTGGGCTCCGCCCTCAACAACGGTACAAGTGTTTTTAAAAGAAAAAATTTATAGGACCATATTATGTCCCCTAAATTTTCTTTTAAATATATAATATATACAGTGTGTCCACGGATAGAGTTTGGAAGAGGAAACACATTTTTATTAGTAGGTATAGAAGAAAAAGTCATTCTTCATAAAAACATCTGCTTGTCCTGAAACTACAATTTTGAATATCAGATTTGCGACAGAGTTCGTCACAAACAACACTTTTAATTTTTGGGATATTTTTGTTTTTAATTCCTTGATTTATTAAACGAATTTTGCTAGTGTTGAAACTACAATTTCAACTATAAGATTTGCGATTACCATACAGGGTTAGTCAGAAACAACATTTTTAGTTTTTTGGATTTCGTTTAAAATAAATTTACGTAAAAACAAACAACTATTGTTGCTTTCTTACTTCGAATATGATTTTATATCTGGCCGAGTAACGATTTTGTTGTAAGAAACCCATTTTTTATTTGCTTACCTTCAAGTATTTTTATTATTACATGTCATATTTCTTCAATTCATTCAATCATAAATTATAAAACTTTTAATTTTGATGAAGTAGTCCATACTCAAAGTGGAGTTGAATAGTATAGGGAAAAGAAAACCATAAAGTATTTCTCCACAATTTTAATTCAATAGCTCACGCTATAATCTACATGTTTCGAGTGTAGAAACAGTCATCATCAGGATGTTGAAGTAAAAATTATGAACAGCTGATGTTGTTAGCAACAGAGAAAATATATTAAAGTTAAAGGTGGAACTAATCCATAATGGAGCTTTCAATAGCACGTATAGGGAGTGAAAAATTTTACAGTCAAGAGGCGGAAAAACTATCAGCACGCTGAAAGGTCAGGGACCAGTAAAATGCCACTATGGGCGGGAAATAAAGAGAAAAACAGGACATATCAATACAATTCCATGTCAAATGAAGTGTTTTGTGGAAATCAGTTCAAAGTGTGTGTGACAATGTTTTCATCACACACACTTTGAACTGATTTCCACAAAACACTTCATTTGACATGGAATTGTTTTGATATGTCCTGTTTTTCTCTTCATTTCCCGCCCATAGTGGCATTTTACTGGTCCCTGACCTTTCAGCGTGCTGATAGTTTTTCCGCCTCTTGACTGTAAAATTTTTTCACTCCCTATACGTGCTATTGAAAGCTCCATTATGGATTAGTTCCACCTTTAACTTTAATATATTTTCTCTGTTGCTAACAACATCAGCTGTTCATAATTTTTACTTCAACATCCTGATGATGACTGTTTCTACACTCGAAACATGTAGATTATAGCGTGAGCTATTGAATTAAAATTGTGGAGAAAGACTTTATGGTTTTCTTTTCCCTATATAAAACTTTTATTCAAACGTGGTACCACCGAGTTAGCGCATAGTTCAACTCGACATCTGAATTCCCGATAACAGTTCCTAACTTGCTGTATTGGGATATTTGCAATAACTACTCTTATTTTTTCTTTCAAGAGATCTATGTTAAATTATTGAAATTGGTTTTATACACATGTGCATGGCTTCAGATATCCCAATAAATGAAAGTCGATAATTGTAAGATCGGGACTATTACGTGCCAACTGATTTGGACAATAGGTACCTTCCAATCTATTTGTTCCCAAAGTGGTGATTTAGCCAATCATCTTTCTTAACGAAACATATTTATTGAGCGTAAAGGACATATTTTCAAGTCTACTATCTCCTGTTGCTGTCAGGGCCGGAGCTAGAGCTGAATAGGCCCCGGAGCAAAACAAATTTTGGGGCCCCTTATTGAAATTACTTTTGATAATACCACAGTATTAATGTCGGGTAAGAATAACAGTATTTTGTTAATGTAGTTATTTATTGTATCTTATACCAACTTGTTGGAACAGCTATTACTATAATCTGGCAATCTTCTACACATAGAATCGACGTAAACACCGCGCTCTCATGATAATAGAGACATTTTGCACCTCTTAATTCGTCATTCTTTTGTGGTTATGGTTATTCTGAGCATGCGCAATGTCAGAAAGGTGATCCGCTATGGTTAATAACCATAACGGACTCCGTTAGTTACGGAAGGATAAGGAAGAGCTTATCGTTATCCTTATGGTTATGCTTAAACTGCATGGTTGCCGGAACATACAAAAGTTATGAAGCATCATTGCTATGAATTAAAATTGTGATAAGCAATTAATTAAAATTCAAAGCAATAGTAGCTTTACATTAAAATATACAACTTAATCAAATTATTGTTACGTTAGGTATTTTATTTTGTTTAGGTGCGCCGGCGCCAAATTAATAACTACAGACAGAACGTATAGGCGCTGCAAAATCTCTGGTTTTAACAGTGGCGCTAATCGTTATGTTTAATAAAGTTAACCATAACGGAGCCAAAAACTGATATTAATTTAAGAGGTGCAAAAAGTCTCTATTTTGTCACAAACGCAAGAACTTACAACTAAAAACACTTCTTTCTAGATTTTATAGTGGCAAATTCGTTTATCACTTTATTAAAGTCAATTTTGCGCGTTCTTCGATTTTCAATGGACAGTCTTGATTCTCGAATAAATGTAGGGCCACTATGGCATATATGAACATGAACTACTGGCGCGGGAAATTTGAAATCCCTTGATAACATTAGGTCCGATCAGCAAACTTTGAGATTTGCTTTTCTCTATTACCTGAGCATGTTTTTTAACATTTTTTTTTTAAGTTTGTTGGAGTATTGACAAAAAAACTGTTTGCAATGTATTAATGTATTTGAATAAAGCTAAATATTTTTCTCTTTCCAACCCCTGCCGGGGGGGCCCTCTGGGTAGGGGGCTCCGGGACGCCGCCCCGCTGTAGATCCGGCCCTGGTTGCTGTATTTGCTCCTTAATTATGAGTATTATTAAGTAAAAATGGTTTAACTAGGCACTTTATTGATTTGATAATAGATGAGTTAACCAAAATGGTATTTGTAATATTGTAATCACTTTTAAACTTAAATAAGAAACACCAAAAAATTTATATAATATGTTTAAAACACAAACAACCACAGTCTGTGGCAGGGCCGTATCTGAACCAAAATTTTGGGGGGGGGTTAGACCAGTGGCAAAAAATACTAGTTATACTTTAAACATACATTTAAACATACACACATACAAACATATAAGGATTTTATTGTTTTCGGGGGGGGTTTGAACCCCTAAAACCCCCCCTCAGATACGACCCTGGTCTGTGGTTCGAACGATACTTTCGATTCCGAGTAAGTATCGATGTGTGAAAGTCGATGCCCGATATTTTAGTTGTCGATATCAAAACACGATACCTACTTCTCAAGTAAAAACCTGTCACCACCAATCGTCACCCTTCAGTCCAGTGGCGTAACTAGCCCTCTGACCTGGGGGTGGCCTAGGGTGGGTCTGTTATTGTGACTTGCAGTGGCTTCTCGTGTAGATGTGGGCCTGCCGCAGGCGAAATGCGGCGCGGTCGAAATTTTTTTTGACCACGCCCAAATTTTAACAAATTTGGTCAATAATCAACAGTAATATCACAAGACCTTGTTTTTTTATCGGTTGGATTTTTCAGCTGTCACGAAAACTTTTTTTTGGAAATTGTAAATGATGCTATATTTGCGAGACGAGCAGTGAGCTTACAAAGTCAGCCTTTTTTTTCTGGGGGGGGGGGGGGGGGGGGGCTAGCGACGTCTGAAGGGGGGCCCGGCCCCCCTGTAGTTACGCACCTGCCCTTCACCATCATTTACATTTTGCAATGACCGACCAGATTTGATTCAAAAGGACGAACTTTTTTAATTTAGCAAGATGCTGTTAAAAACGGCATTAAAAATCCACGTTGGACGTGCAGAATCCAGTTGCATGCGTAAATCAGATAACTGTATTGCCGATAGAGAAAGCCGTTAGCTTGTTTCTGTCGTCGTTAATTTACAAGTTCGTTGAAATTTTTTAAATTCATTTTGTCTGCGTCAGTTTAAATTCTAAATCTTACAACTTTACAGATAAATTACTCGATATTGAGTGGTATAGATACTTTTAGCACGATACTTTTTAGATATCGATACATATTATATTGCGATAACAACACTAGTATTTGGTATCGATACCTAAGGTCGATAGTTCGAACCCTACTCGTATGATAAGTTCGTATCGTCTATCGCTTTGATTAGCTGGTTTGCTGGCCGGAAGCAACTGTATTTATTTATCTTGTAAACTAGGTTGTTGAACACAAAATAATTTATATATTGGTCGACACCATTTCTAATCAGTTTCATGCAAATGATATTACATAAAGTTAATTGCAAGAGAACATTTTGACATCCAAATGAAGGAAATAGAAAACATACAGGTAATTTATTTAAAAATTATTTTAAACATGTTCAGAAGCCTTGAGAGTAACGTATTATGAAGAAAAGCAGTAGTGAGACTGCGATTTCCAATATACAGGAACATTCAGAAAGTAAATATGTGTATAAAATGAAATATTTGAGGTTCCTGACATTGGCGGCGCAGTAATTTGTTTTGGGAGGGGGCTTGAGCCCACTTAAAAGAAAGAGGGGGATGGTGTTGATCGAATTCTACAAAGCTGTATGCACTTTCATGCAGTGGGTTAACAAAAACTGAGTGGGCCCCCCCGCAAACGTTTTCAGGGGCCCCCTCTCTATAACGAATGGAAAATTATAATTCTTATTTTCATTACTATTAGCAGTGGCGCAACCAGGGGGGGGGGCTGCCGGGCTGCAGCCCCCCCCCCCTGTGCTTAGAAACTTAGTCTATTCGTTTAATTGCAAACTAATTTTTCATGTCACGCGAACTATTTTCGCATATTTTTTGCGATCTCAATGTTTTATGGATTTGTAATTTTTTTGTTTATCAATGTAACATGGAATCTTACGTTTTTTGAGTAATTAAAGTATAAATTTTAATAAATAGCTCAAAATTGTACATAATGATTAAAAAAAAATTTCGAATTCGATTTTTTTCCGTTTCTTTGCATTTTTTGAGAATATTTACCATAGTATAATGTATATATTTTTTTACACCATCAGAAAGTGGAGATTTCAATGAACAAAACGCCCACCGACTTTTTTAAAACAGCAGATATTTTGACGTGAGAATTTTCGATTGAAAATAAGGGTGCTTTTTCGATATTAAGTCAAAATAAGGTGAAAAAATAAATATTTTAAATCAAAATAATTACAGTGTGTTTGGGACATAAAAAGGTAAGTTATCACCAAATTTCGTGAAAACATAATTTTTTTTGTAAAAGATAAAAATAAAAAAACAAAAACTTGGTTATTTGAATTTTTCACATAAATTTTGAGGCAATGTGAAAAAAGTGTTAATACAAAATTTGTAGATCTTTTTATTACCTACAACTTTGCCATTTAACGTTTTTCCCAGAGAACACACAGCCAACGAGAAGCGACAGCTGGGCGTTTTGCGGGTCCTGTTTTGGTACGCGCATGTCGCAAAGATGTTGTGTATCGGTAAAAAACATGTGCTCGTCTAAATTGTGTTTAGTCCGTGAGCTGACGTTGCGCCTAGCTATTTTTGGTATTATTTTGTTTTCGTTGTGTGTTGTAAAATGTCTGGATATTATTGTGCCTACCCGTATTGTTCAGTGAGAACCGGCCAAGGATTAAGTTTATTTAGTTTTCCAAAGGAGTACGAACGGTAATTATTATGATAATCAATTAATTATAATATGAATGATAGATTTAAAATTTTTAATCTTAAAGTTTTTTGGGATGTAGGTACATATTTTTAACAGACTTGATAAATAAAGATGGAGCTTATTAGTTTTCTTATGTTTTTATGTTTAATCGCGAATAATTGTTGATATGATAAAATAAAATAATAAGATATAAGTTGCAAAGGTCTGGTTAAAATAGTTTTTGGGTAGATTTATTTCAAAAGGGGTAGAAATAATGGATATTATGTTGCTTTAAATAAAATATTTTGTTATAGTGCAAAATTGTGGATAGACGCCTACAGTAGGCCAGATTTATTGCCAAATATAATAAATGCACACAAAAACTATCGGCTTTGTGAAAACCATTTCGAAGAAAAATATTTTTCAAGAAGTGCAACTATTAAAAAAACCTTATTTCCGCAAGCAGTACCCACAAAGTTTTCTAACCTTTCGCCAACATGTGAAGAAATGCCTGAAGAAATTATTCCTTCATTAGGAGAGCCTCCCAAAAAAATTATTATATTGTCAGGTTTGTATGCTTTATACAGTGAGTGGCAGAAAGTTCGCACCAAAGGGTTTTATTTTTATTTGAAAACTTACCAAATTTTTTTGGCGGTTGAAAAGTTCTGCATGTCCTTAAGCAAAAAAGAGCATAGACAAAACTAGTAAATATTGCGCCGTATACGAGAAAGAGGTGAAAACGGTAAATTCACTCAAGAATAAATTGCCCTTATTTTTCACTGTGGAAATTTTTTTTTATTAGGAAATGTTGTTTGCACTTAAAACTTATCCAAATACACCAAATTTTAGCTCGGTAGCACAAATATAAATATTTTTCATGGCTACTAGATTTAAATGAAAACGAATTTTATTGTAAGGGTTTAAACACCAGAAAAGTTGAATTATTTTTGACGTTATTTTATTAAACGTCCAGTTCTCGCGTATTTAAACAAATTTAAGTAAGTTATGTGTCTAATTGCCCAAGAGGTGTTAAAAAATTGAATTTATAGGTTGCATAGCTTCTATCGATTCGTTATACGAGGGGGCGTAAAAAAAAGTAAAAAAACACTTTTTTTGTGGTACCGAGCTGAAATTTGGTATTTATGGATAACTTTTAAGTGCAAACAACATTTCCTTATAACAAAATTTTCTACAGTGAAAAATAAGGGCACTTTATTCTTGAGTGAATTTAGCGTTTTCACCTCTCCCTTGTATACAGCGCAATATTTACTAGTTTTGCCTATGCTCTTTTTTGTTTAGGGACATGCAGAACTTAAAAAGTTATACGAAAGCTACGAATTTTATCACATATATAAGTTTTTTTAAATAGGCAAATGTAAAACAATATGTAATTATTATTCCTCTAGTAATTTCAGAATTAACATGTATTTCTGAATAAAATTTTTGTTTTTTTACAACAGCTTTTTACTTATTCAGGGTGAATTAACTTTTTTTTAATCCCCGAAGGACCACATTTTTTATCCATGGGTAAGTAACTATGACACTAAAGCAATTGTCGAAAACGTCACTGTAGTTTTTAAAGCACAAAAAACTGTGTAACAAATTACTGACGTTTTAATAAAATGACATTTATCTCACGCCACCCCATATCTACGTATACCTAGTCACGATATATTTTGACGTACCTAATAGTGTTCTATAATTTATGTTATAACATGTTTATAATATATAAGTACGTATTTTTGCCCGTCACAAATCGAAGGAAACTCAAACAAATCTGTGAAAGCGTTAGAAATTTAAAAGTTTTTTAATATAATAATTTTTTTCATTTTCTACTTTAATAATATTCTTAATTCCCAAGACTAACAAATTTAAAACTTTTTTTAAGTTTTTATGTTTGAAAAATAAATCAAGTTATAACATTTGCACCTGTACTAAAAAGTAATGTCGTTCAGTGTAGAAAATAAGCAAGTTTTCTCGGAGTATTATGTTGTGGATCGACCGTTATCGTTGTGTGAAGGTCATTGAAAAACGACCAGTCGATATCAAAGGTGCCGACAGGTATTGTCGCTTCTGCTTGCTGTTAATATTCTGTGGTTTTTCCATAGGACTTGTAGTTTTCCCGGAAATCGAGATAAATCGTTTTCTAGCCCTTCATTTTTGTTATGTTCTCTTTCTTTTCCAATGGGTTTCATCCTACTATTATTTTTTTTGTTTCAAAAATTATCGACCCTGGTCTACCTATTTATGCGAACCACGATATTGATATTACCGTGGAAGAAATTCTGGACGAAATGGCAAAAACAAAACGAAGAATTTTACTTTAATACTAGTATTATTAGTGATTACTTACAACTTATTGTATAAGGTTTTTGTTTTGTTTTAGTATAAGTATGCTTAATATATGCGTTACTTATTTTAAATACATTTTTACTAATTAAAATAAAATCTCTAAATTGTTTTTCATAAATATTTCGTTAGGGCTAGCGGCGTATTATTGCAGAAGTTTTAGGGGGCTGTCGCTCTCGTCAATCATAAGTACTTTACCCAAAAAGGGCGTGGCACCCAAAAAATTTTTCGCCTGCGGCGCAAAAGACGCAAGAAGTTAAAGCCCCCCCCCCCGAACAAAATTTCTGGTTGCGCCACTGACTATTAGGTTCAGGTTTATGAATTTTTGAATTCGTTAATCGTGTAATAATTTAATTAGGCTTAAACCCACATTATGTGTTAAGTACCTACTATTAAAACAGCAAACAATTAGAATTTATTTTATAATCCTAGGTAGACTGGTAGACATAACATAGGTAGGTATTAAGTAATTATACGTAATATTACAGCAAACATGATGCAAAATCAAAATTTTAAAACACCACCGATAATGTTGCGTTTGCTTACCATGTATTGTAGTAACGGGGGTAGCAGTGATCGAGCCTCATAGAATCCAAAAGACAGAAAACAGTAAAACAGATGAACACTCAACAAGTCTACACAAACATTATATCACTAAGTACTATACAAGGTATTTATTTATTATTTTACACCATTTCACAGTTACAATGAACCAACTAACAAATGGGTATATAGGCTATTTAAAATAAAATAGGTAATAATATAACAATAATTCAAAAATTTGAGATAACAATTTAGACTTAAATTGTTATATTGAAACACGCTAATTTAGATTTATACTGGATAAACCACAGCTAAAAATGTCAAATCTATTTTGGTGCAGATTGTATGTGTTGCACAATCGATAAATAGGGGAGTATTTACAGATATTGGTACGCGCGGTTGGTACATAAAAAGTGTGGGAATGACGTGTTCTAGGGACGAGGAATTGTAGGTTTTCTAATATATCACTGCATTCAACTCTATTATGCAAGATGTTGTGAAGAAATTTAAGTTGGGAAACTGTACGTCGATCTTCTAAGGAGCAAAACGAGTGCCTTTGCAATAGAGCTTCTTCTAGAATACCGATTTCAGGATACTGACCATCAATTTTAAAACTTAGATATTTTAGAAAACGTCGTCGGACCCTTTCAATGCGATTAAGGTGCACTTGATAATATGGAGACCATACAACCGAAGCGTACTCCAATTTAGATCTTACAAATGCATAAAAAAGTATTTTTAGTGTGTGACAATTAAAAAAATCACGAGAATGTCTTATAATAAATCCTAGGGATCTATGACAGGAGGCAACAAGGTCATTTATGTGGGGAACAAAAGATAGTTTACTGTCAAATAATACACCCAAATCGCGAAAAGTCTCAGCTCTGTCCACTGTAATGTTATTAATTTTGTAATCATACACAATGGTATGTCGTTTTAATGAAAAGGTCATTATGTTACACTTACTGATATTTAACGGCAATTTACTTTGAACACACCGTCTATATATCATGTCAATGGACAATTGAAGTTTTTTACAGTCTGCCAGGGTACGAATGCGAGCATAGATTTTCTTGTCATCGGCATAAAGAAGACCATCACTGTCAAGATTATTAACTATATCATTAATAAATATTATAAACACTAAAGGACCCAAAATGGACCCCTGTAGTACACCCGATGTAGCATCCAATGGAACAGACGATTGGCCACCGCACTCCACTATTTGTTGTCGTTCATTTAGATAAGAATGGAAAAACTTTATAAGATTATTTGAGATACCAAACGAGCTGAGTTTATTAAGTAAAATTCTATGGTCCAATCTATCAAATGCCTTAGAAAAATCTGTAAAAATAACATCAACCTGACAGTTCTGATCAAAGGCTTCAGCCACAAATTGTGTAAAACAAACTAAGTTGGATGTTGTAGATTTGCCCTTAACAAAACCGTGTTGTTTATCCGACAGCTTACTCTTAACTTGGAAGTACAAATTTTCATGAAGAAACATTTCAAAACATTTGGAAAAATTATTGATGATACTTATTGGTCTGTAGTTCTCGATTTTGGTTTTATCACCTTTTTTATACACAGGAGTTATTTTGGATTTTTTCCACGTATCAGGATAGCATGAGGTTTTTAGGGCCAAATTAAATATTTTACAAAGAGGTTTTGCAAAGACGTATGCACAATCACGTAAGAGGAAAGACGGTATTTTATCAGGACCCATAGTTGCTTTAGGCTTAATCTTTTTCAAGCAACGCAGAACATCATCCTCAGCACTGTTAATTGAGAAAGAATCAGTGGAATTAAAAGTTACCCCATCGGCGACCGGAGTTGGTAAAACACATGAATTCTGAAAGAATTCGGCGAAAGCATTTGCAATTTCACTATGATCTTTTAAGTTATTATCACCCACTGTCATTACTTCTGGAAGTTGTTTATTATGTTTCTTATTGTTTATTAATTGCCAAAAGTTGGATGGGTTAGACGAGATACGATTTTCCATATTTTCGCAATACTGTTTATATGCATATCTTATATTATGTTTAATTTGTCGCCTTAGCTGCCTGAAATCTAACAAATCCGTACGAGCCTTCGTTAGTTTATACCTTTTCCAAGCTTTGAACTTATTTTTAATTAATTTGATAATGGGAGAATTAAACCAAGGAGGATAATTTTGCCTACGTCTAACAGTTTTAGGTACAAAAATATCAAGGGTTTTATAGATTTCGGAGTACAATAAATTACAAGCTGAATTCACGTCGTCAACCTGGTCTAGGAAGTCCCAGTTAACATTACCAAACTGAATGTAGAGATCCACAAAATTCGCCCGCCTAAAGTTGTAGTAAATATTACTAATTTTCTATTTATTACATTTTTTTATCAAGTTCCAAATCGCAACACAAGATTATAAGGTATTATACAAAACGACCAGATCGTAGAAAGTTTTTTTTGGCAAAATCGTTTATAATTTTGTCGATATTTAATGTTTTAACAAATTCGTGTTCGATACTATCCGAAAGGCGTTATTGTCCCATCGTGTTACGTAAATGGGTTTTTACTATTTTAAGTTTGGAAAAAGATCGTTCCGCTGATTCCACACTAACTGGTAAAGTTAGAAATAACATCACTACACTTCTAGATACATCTGGAAAATTTGAAGAACACACTGATTTTTTATCGAAAAATGATCCGCAAGTTTATACACTGTTTTTAATTTTGAAATACTATCTCCAAGTCCCTTTTTGAGACTTAAAATTTGACTAGGAAAATCACTGGAGAAGTCTTTATGGTATATCGTTTGTAAATTCCGCGCTTTCACGTATAATTCTTCTTTCTTAACGATGTTAAATTCTCAGGATATAAAAAAATAAAATTAATTATGAAATGAAATACCTATGAAAAGCAAATTTGGAAGGGGCCGTTGATGTGGGCCCCCTGTTGCTGTGTGGCCCCTTAGTTATTTATTGCCTTCTAAGTCACACAATGTTAAAATAGACTCGCGCAGAGCTAGGTAGGGTCACACCATACGATCGTCACACCATAGACAATTTTATTGAACATGATAATAAGTATGGTTCTGACGCAACAAATTCCTGTGTTTACATTTAAGTTACGTTTATTGGTTAGGTTTTTGAAGCCAGTTTTTAATATTTGTTGCTAGGCACATAAGAGTACGCACGCGTACTCTTAGCTTTAATATCCTATATATAATTGTTTTAGTTTTTTTTTAAAAAGAGTTTTTCCGATAAATTTGTGAACATGCAGGGAAAATATTAAAGGATTACAAGAGGAAATTAAAATGTATTCAAGAAATCTTAAATCAAGCAGCTGAACGAATAGCAAATGGAGAGAGCAAAAGGTCGGTTGCAAAGTCGCTAAACCTCAATGAATGTACCCTAAGGATTTAGTACCTCTGGTCACATTGAAAACAAAAAACTTACAAGAAAGACATGAATATAGAAGTCCTACTCAAAGCACTGACCTTAGCCAGAATGGGCAGAATGTCATTGGGAGAGTTGGAAACTTATCAAGAATTCCAGTTTTGGATGAAAACCCTCTATGCTATGTCCCTGGCCCTTCATGTTCACACTGCGATCCGGGCCCTTCCTGTTCGAAAGTAACGCCAAAAATGATCATGCCATTATCCAACATTAGCAAACACGAAGGCAAAAGTCTAAACAATTCGAAATTCTTTTGTCCACTCCCTATAAGGATCAAGTTATAGCCGAACTACAAGAAAAGACTAAAAAGCAAGGTGGAAAAAGAAATGTTTTTAGTTCTCGGAAAACTCAGCTACCTAAAAAAAATACGTTGTCCTCTAAAAAAAATTACAAGGAAAGGACAGTACAATTTGTCCTGGATGCAATGGCAATGAGCGTTTTAGCTCATCAGACTGGATAAAATGCATTAATTATTATGGAAACTGGTGGCATGAGGACTGCACAAGCTACATGGGGATACAATATTTTGCTTGCGATTTGTGCGAAGGTTAGCCTACTATTCTTAAACTGTTAATATATTTATAGTTTTTAATGCGTACTCTTAGGCATATAGGTCGCGTACTCTTAGGACACCAGTCATCAAGAGTACGCATTTTCGATTTTTTTATTTTTTTAATACATAACTTTGAGAAACGTTTTTAGTTTGCCAATATATGATATTTTTTTATGATATTATTATATAACCCACCAGTTTTTGGTATTGATAAATCATTTGAAGCAAAAGTTTGTGTTTTGATTACTCTAATAAATTAGATGCGTACTCTTGGGCGATCCTACCCTAATCAATGATTACCAAATTTCTGCTTCTTGACTACACGTCACACTTTTTTGGGACACTCTGTTACCCTGTTTAAACAAAAATGTATTCCTGAAACGCGCCCCAGAATACAGATAACGTCTGCCAAATATTAAAATCCTAACTTAATTAATCAGTGAGCTAAAGAAGAAGGGAAGTGTCAAGTGAGGTGCAGAACCCTGTATATTATTTATTAAATAAATAGTATTTCATAGTTTTTAAATGCTTTCAGTTAATAGATAATGTAGGTTTTTGAAATAGCCTAGGTTTTTTTTTCTTGTCTCAACATAAGAATGTAAATATGTAACAATAATAATGCCCATATTCTTGACAGGGACCCTGTATAAAAATAGGCGTTATAATAATTATAAAAGTAATTTAATGATATGCAAGAGCCTTGAGAAAATATATAAAAGCAGCAGAAACGATGGCGATTTCAAAAATATTTTCCCAACGTTGTTGCACTTGGTTGCGGCAATCTCGATCCATTTTCTGCAGTTCATGGTCGATATTTTGCAAGTATGAAAATAATGAAACTATGCTGCGTGCTACGAACAATATTTTTTTTAATTTCGTGGTAAAATACCCTTTTTTTGTTTTCAACGGTTGGGTTGGTTGTGTGTGAATTAATATTTTGAAGACATTGGCCAGTGCACTGCACTGTTTAGAAATTTGACCTAACCTAAAATGAAATATATTTTTTTTAAACCGACCAGAAACTATACACTTTCTGGACAATTTTTCGTCCAGAAAATAACGTTTTGTCGATCAAGGTCGGAAAATTGACGTTAGAGATCGGAAATAGTAATTTACGTTACAAGACCGGAAAGTAGTGTTTTTCAGGTCGAGACAAGCATTTCCAGGGCGAGCCATAGGCGAGTCCTGGAAGCTTGGAGAGACCTGCAAAACACTAATTTTCGGTTGCGTGACGTACAATATTTTTTTTAAGACCGACACTTCGATATATTTTATAATCTACGCGAAACAAGTTTGACATAAAGAACAAAATTAAAAATCAACGAACTGTCACTCGACAATACATCGAAATCTTGTTGTCATAATAACGAAATCAAGGTATCTTGTATCATCAAAGAGCGATTGGAAAAACAAAAAACAGGGTGACAGTGACATTAGAGACCGGAAAAGTGACATTAGAGTCCGGAAAAGATTTTTCCGGTCTCTAATGTCACTTTTTCGGTCTTGCGATCGGAAAAACGTTATTTTCTAGACGAAAAATTGTCCAGAAAGTGTAAATTTTCTGGTCGGTTTTAAAAAAAGATTTTTCCGGTCCCTGTTTTTCCAATCGCTCTTTGATAATACAAGCTACCTTGATTTCGTTACTATAAAAACAACATTTCGATGTATTGTCGAGTGACAGTTCGTTGATTTTTTATTTGTTGTTTATGTCAAACTTGTTTCGCGAGTGCGCAAATTTAACAATATGACTTCAGATTTTGAATTATCCGACACGGAAAATGAGATTCCATGCAGAAGACATTTTGAAGGCAGCAAGGAAAGCGACTTACGATATATTGCCAGTAAAATCAAAAGCCCGTTGCGAGAAGTCATACTACGCATTTAAAAATAATATTAGATATAATATAAGTATAATAAGTATATCGAAGTGACGGTCTTAAAAAAAATTGTACGTCACCCAACCGAAAATTAGTGTTGTGCAGGTCTATCCAAGCTTCCAGGACTCGCCTACGGCTCGCCCTGGAAATGCTTGTCTCGACCTGAAAAACACTACTTTCCGGTCTTGTTACGTAAATTACTATTTCTTTGGTTTAGGTATGAGCAGACTTTTTTGTTAGGCGTCAGTGCCGTAGAAAGCGGGTATTCAGAGTGTTTGAAGAACGCGAGCTGATCAGCTCCGGGAGGAGCCCACTAGACTCCACAGTGGCAGCCAAGGGTTCAAGTGTTCAAAAATTTTGCACATACATATTAAAAAAAATACAGGGTTGCCTAGAAGTCCGGAATAAAATTATTATAGCCCTAACACAGCTTGTGATACATCATTTGAAAACTAATATCTCGTACAGTATGCTCATAAATTTTGGCGCAATTCTGTCAAGCTATTTCAAAATGGCGACTGTTAAGATTAATAAAAAATCTCTATTTAAGTAAGAATGATAAATCATTGATGTTTTTTTTACCTTTCAAGGTAATGGAGATAAAATAAGAAGTCAAAGTATATGATATATACCTACTGTACATATTATTATGTGCCATATTATTAAAAGTAATATTTATTAAGTTGAACATTGTATACAAAATTGTAGGCACTGACGTTGTTTTGGCTAAAAAGAATCCATCCAGTGCATCTTCTACGAAGCTTGGTATACTTTTCCGTACCAAAAAGTTGTATACACCTCAACAACTTTTGACACTCTATAAAGCCCAGATTCGACCATCACTGGAATACTGCTCTCATATCTGGAGTTCTGCACCGAAGCATACCCTTCGGTTGTTGGATTCCATCCAAAGGAGAGCCGTTCATCTAATCGGCGACCACGAGCTGACTAAGAACCTCGACAGCTTAGAACATCGAAGACAGGTTGGTGATTTGACTCTCTTCTACAGATATTTCCATGACAAGTGTTCGACGGATATTGCCCGCTCGATTCCACCTAGAGTAATGCATAGCAGAAACACACGACGCACCACTGCCGCCCATCCCTATGTGGTTCAACTTAGTACACCCCGAACATCATTGTTTCAGAACTATTTTATTTGGAGGACGTCATCTTTGTGGAACGGCCTTGCTGAGACCGTGTTTCCAACCGAATATAACCTCCAACGATTCAAGAAAACCGTGAATCGCTTTCTTCGCACACGCACCGCTCCCAGAGCGCCTTAAAGGATTTTTCCTATAGTGCTTGTGCTCGATCATAAAAAAAAAAGTGTTGAGGGGGAGGGAGACGTATACAGATTGTGGTAAGTAGTAAGTGGTAACGATAAAATAGTGATGGAATAAAAGCTCCAAACAATTTTTTCCAGAAAACTTAAGAAATTAAGAGAGCATTGATTTCCGAATCTATATTATTTTAATTCTGGTATTCTTTTAAATGAAAGGACAACTATTTCGATCAAAAACATACTACTTATATTGAAAACTAAATTTCCAAAACCTTGGCTTCTGACCACTGTATATTATATTGGTTGGTCCATACATGTTCCGCTATACCTGATCTCGAAGTTTCACCTCTTTAGTATGTTTCAGATGTTCTTTAACTCGTACGGGAAAAGGTATTTTTGTTTCTCCAATGTACGATTCGCCACTCTCGCAAGGGATTTAATAGGTCATTCAATTAAAAAAAAACTTTAAAAAATCATCTTTCCGTTTTTATTACAGAAAATTTTTGTGTTAGGAAAACAATTTTATTATTTTATAAATATAGAAAAATGTTTCCGGGCACACCCTGTGTTCTTCGAAAACAGCATTTCTCTCGCAGGACCCTTTATACTGCGGGCCCATAAGCTACATACACTACATCCTAGCAAGCCTATGCTTAAATCCGGCCCTGGATACATGATACATGTAAAAACGTATAGGCCCTGCCCTTAATAAAAACTTGTTTATTAGTAAGTGGTTGCATGTTTTACCATCACATTGTAGTTCATGTTGCAAGTTTGCAAATTAAGCATTAACAATTTATTACATCATAATATTATTTTAATTTATTTCATTAAAATTATTTATAAATAATAAACAAGATTTTACGGTGTACATTAATTAATTGAATTTGTTTTACTATACAATTTGATTACCATCGTTTTGCTATTCTCTGTAAATAGTTTTTTTTAACTGTTCCCGTTTCAAATGTTAGTAAATTATATTACGTAGTACAGGGCTGTCCAACTTCAAGGGCCAAAGGGCTGTTATAAATAAGCAACTGAAGGTTGTTAGGACAGCATCATAAAATACTTCGTATCCAACTTTATCAGTAATTTGTAATAGATTCAAAAATGTCTTTGTTTTTATGAATATTTTTATTTATTCCCAAAAATAACAAATACTTATACAAAGAAAAGTAGTGGGAAGTATGGGGATGTTAATTTTCACTAACCAGTGTATCAATATTAACATTAATGTTTGTTGTTGACAAACGAAGCAACTCTTATAAGATAGGGAACACTTATATTTTGACTTTATAAATATAAATATAAAAAGCTCACAAAGCTGCGAAACTCTAACCGATCCTCCACAAGTATTCCTGTAACTGGACTGCCCCATTCCCCCTTAACTGTTTTGCGCCAGTTACTCAAACTTTACAAAAATATTTCTGTGAACTTTGGTTAACTATTTTTCCATAAAAATACTTTAAATATTAAAAGAAGCTTATTTATACAAGCAAGATGAAATGTAATTAACCTCTTTAAAATATAATAATAAGGATAAATGGAACAATAAAGAATGAATTTTAGAACTAAACTTTCCGTATAATATCCATAATAAAAATACGGCATTGTTTGTAAAAGACGAGACATCATAAAAGAAACTAGTTCTAACAAGGTCAGGTAAAATTACTTTTAACAGAAAAAAAAACTTATTAGAATTTAAATGGTGTTGTTAGTTTCCAGTAACAAAAAGCATTTGAAAAATAATAATACCATATTAAATTCTCATTTATGCTGTACACATTTTAACACCAAAATATTAAAAGAGTTGGTGGAATTCTATAAGCAGGGGCGGCTCCCGGAACGGAAAAAAATTGCTTTTAGCTGCTAGAGAGAGAGGAACTAAGGGCTGAGCTGATAAGAACGTCACCGACAAAGTAAAAACGGTTGGAACCAGTGGCGGATGGTGGTGATAATTGTAATAGGTAGGGCCAAAAAATCTATTAAAAAAAAATTAGAGAAAAAACTTACCGAATAATTAAATGCAGTTTAATAAAGACAATCCAAACACATAAAATAAAGTGTATTACTCGATATTGTCGCCGATTAGAATGGTAGGCGAATGTAGTTGTGTAGCTTAAATGGTTTTGATTTATGTTTTTATTTTCTACTGAGAGTGAGTATTTATTATTAACAGTGCCCACAGTGGCATTTTCTTTGTCAGCTGGAAGAATTTTTATAAAACTGTCCTTTTGAAGAGTCACACGCTATTAACACTGCCAAGATTAAACATAAACTTTGGCTTAGATATGTTGCTGATACATACCTTTATTATCTGGACAGACAGCAACGAAGAGCTGATACGGTTTTTGGAACATATTAATAGTATAATAAGACAATCGATTAAATTTATCATGGAAACAGAAAAACATTTCATTCGACCTAGTGATGGGAATAACCGAGTTATTTTAATAACCGACTACCGAATTTCAAGTGATTTTAAAAACCGATAGAAACCCGGTTTTTCACTCGAATTCTATATTATGGGAATATGGGCGGTAATTTGTCGAACAACACTGCTGACTTCTAAAAAAAAAAGGGCGCCAGTTCCGTGAATTAGTAAAAAACCGATATACATAAACCTATTCGGGCACTATCAATTAAAAAAACCGGCTGTAACTATGATTCGGGTCGCCAGTTCCGTAAACTAGATTGTCTAGCCACAATGAGTGATTGGTATGAATGGCATGCGGGCAGTAACGTAGCTATAGCTTTTACATGGGGGGGGTTTGGGTATGTCAATGTCCAAAACAAAAGCGCCGCAGGCGAAATTTTTTTGGGTGCCACGCCCTTTTTTATTGATGGTTTTTACCTTTTAGGTAATTTTCGACTCTCGAGTCTAAGTCTCATTAATATTATCAAGTTACAACTAACTAGGTATATACTGGATTATTATTGAAATAAATATTAATTATACATTTAAATTTGTTTTTTTTTGTAATATTTCAGCAGTAATACAGTATGATAAGTATTTTCCCATGGGGGGGGGGGGGGGGTTTGAACTCCCAAACCCCCCCCCCCCCTTATATACGTGCCTGCATGCGGGTCGTTGGAAAATAAAAACAACCGAATTTTCGTCACTCGAATTATTACCGATGATAACCGAATAATTCAAGTGATTGAAAAAACCGAGTTATAGGTTATTTTTCACTCGAGTTATCCCAACACTAATTCTACCTTTTCTCGATGTTCTCGTCAAACGAAGTGCTGAAAACATAAAAACTTCAGTGTACAGGAAACCCACTCACACAGGGCAATACCTTAATTACGGATCGAATCATTTAAACTACATAAAAGAGGGCATAATTCAAACTCTTTATCACAGAGCATCTCTAACGTTTGCAACAATTCGGAAGACCTTAATATTGAAATTTCAAACATCAAAAAAGATTTAAAACATAATGGTTACTCTAAAACCTTTGTAAGTATAATACCATCTGAAAACTTAAAAATCGCGAAGTAAAAACTAATACAGAAACGAAAGAGGAGCAAGCATTTCTCACAATCACAATGTCTTATGTCAAGGGGATTTCTGAAAATATTAGAAGGATAACCAAAAACTATAATATCAAAACAGCCTTCAAATCCGGAAATACGCTTAGAAGCTTTCTTACAAAAAAAAACCCCGTAATGAAAACACAAAAAATTGTATCTATCAAATCCCTTGCGAGTGTGGCGAATCGTACATTGGAGAAACAAAAATACCTCTTCCCATACGAGTTAAAGAACATCTGAAACATACTCAAAGAGGTGAAACTTTGAGATAAGGTATAGCGGAACATGTATGTACCAACCAGCATAATATACAGTGGTCAGAAGCCAAGGTGTTGGACACGGAACAGCACTGGAGAAAACGAAAATTATTCAAAAAAGCAGCTTTCATAAATTAAAATACCCATATATTTAGTAAACCAAGTATAGATATCCCCAATATCTGGAAGCCTCTTCTTGTCCAAAACCAACAGCTCAAGCTTCACACGCCAATAAGCACGTAGGCGGAGTCATCAAGCTTCATTGCACATGGATAGTATTTTTAAGACAGTAGCCTTAGAATTATAATTTAGTTTACACTTGAAAACGGTTGGAGGTACTAACTAACCGAAACGTTGTGTTAAGTAACAAAATAAAGACAATGGAAGTCCGACAAGGTAATTTTTTTGATATAACTTCGTTGTCTACCTCTACCACCTTCAAACAAGCCCTATAAATGGCTTGAATGCAGTGAAACACTGTTAGGAATGACTAACGTAACGGGGAGTTTTCGCATAAAAATAGCTGTCAAAGATGATATTCTTTTCCTGCTGTCGCGAGACTAGACAAGACTGACAAGAGATCATCTTGCGAGATATTAGCGAGGCGAGATTTGGATAAAATCTCGTTCCAATTTGCGAGATAAGATGAGACTCTTTAAAAAGTGCGAGATTTCTCGTCTCGTGAAACAGTAGGAGGCGCCCCTGTTGCATTAACTCGGAATCCCGCCTCTCCTCTAAGCAAACAAATTTTCTGGTATGAATTACTAACATGAACAAGCACATTGACCTCATAGAAAAAATTCCAGAATATTTACATCAAAACGCAACTTCCAAGCTTTCTTTTCATATTAAAATTAAATATTCCTTTCTTTTTACCTTATACGATTATCAAACTCAAGCAACCGTATAAAACGCGGTATAAAATATATTTAAGATATTCAAATATGTAGCAACGAATTCCGCAAAATGTTTATTACATTTTCAAACAATTTTTGGTGTGTATTTGAATTTGTTATCAAAGCATGTGGAGCCAACATGGCGTCTGGTTTACTTTAGCTCGGGGAACGGGGAAACGGTGTTGCAATACCTGGTTCAGGACAAATACATTCATGGACGTGTACACAGAGGCGTAACATCGTGAATCCATTGCAGCACGTATTTTTGGCCTCAGATGGCACTGTAATTTTCCAAAATAGGATATACTACTGTGCGAGCAAAAATTATTTGCATCAAAGAGGGCCTTGCATCTAAGGACGTTATGCTTAGCCGTAGAGCTTAATACCAGTTGGGTGTCAGTAACTACCTGAATTAACAATCAATTAGTTATTCCGTCATCTTTGACAGTCGTTACAAGTAATTTGATTCATCGCTAATTTTTCCACTTCTTGAACAATTCACACAATGGGCTTTACGGAACAGCACAAAACATTCATGGTTGAAGCGTAGTTTCGAAACAGGGTTAGAGTAAATGATGAGTGGCAATACAATCCGGGTTTATGCATGGACGATTTTCACGAACATTTTCCTAACGTTGATGCTTTTATTGCTGGAAATTTTTATCATTGCCGGAAAAGAACCGTGACTGTGTTTAGGGAAACAGGTCCCATACAACACAAAAAAGGAGTAGGAAGACCATCTGTAAGAACAGAAGAACTTGTTGCAAACGTTCGTGAAATAATACAAAATACGCCAACAAATTGTATAAGACGCCTGTCCCAAGAAGTGGGAAGATCTTATGGAACATGCAGGACTATTCTTAAGAAGCACCTAAATTTGTTTCCTTTTAAAATGCAAGTATTCCAAGAAATACAAGGCGCAGATTTCGAAAGACGCGGGAATTAGGTACTCTCATTGGTTTACCCAAAATGTATTAGAAAGAAATGATTTATTAGACCTGACATTTTTTTCGGATGAAGCCTGGTTCCACCTCTCCGGTTATGTGAATTCTCAGAATACACGCATGTGGAGTAGTGAAAATCCCCATTTTTTTCTAGAGTCCATATTGCACCCTCAAAAAATTGGTGTATGGTTAGCTGTTTCCAGAAAAAGAATTGTTGGTCCTATTTTTTTCCATGACACAGTTACAGCACAGCGGTATAGAGACAATATTTTGAATCCATTTGTGGGGCAATTACTTGACGACGAACTACGTTTTGGATATTTTTAACAGGACGGTGCAACCGCCCATACAGCCGCCGAAACTATTAACTACTTACGCAATTTTTTCGACGACAGATTGATTAGTTTTCGATCAGACATTGAATTCCCACCTAGATCACCTTGTTTAACGGTTATGGATTACTTCGTTTTTCCTCATTTAAAGAACACTATTTTTAAAACACCAAATTTAGAACAATTACAAGAAAGGATTATCCAAGAATGTGGTAACATTTCTCCAGAGATGGTGGTCATTTTCGAAAATATGAAGAGACGTGTAAATATATGCTTGGAGCATGGCAGTGGCCAATTTCAGCAATTTATGTAATTATTTTTCTTTTTCTTTCTGTATATTCTTACTTTGTTAATTTTGTAAACAACTTTGTCTACTTATTTTATTACTCATTACTTTGGTATAATTATCATGTCATAATATGAATTTGACCAAATTTAACCTAGACACATTGTTAGGAATGATTTGGTTAGATATATCGTCCCCATATCATTGTGATCTAAACCAAGCCAAGCCAACCAAGGTTTTTAATCCAAGCCCTCTTTGATGCAAATAATTTTTGCTCGCACGGTATTAAATTTTCAGCTATGCAGTGATACCTTTGAATAAAAACTGAGTGATACCAATATTTTTGTTTAAAGGTGCATCATCAAATGTAAAATAAACCGACTTTTTGTCGTCCGCTGTCACTGAATTTCTCCGAAATCGCACATACCATTTATTTAATTTAAAAAATAGCAAGACCTGTCCTTCCTTACACTCTGTTTCTCATGTCGCAGATGTTCCGATTACCCTTTCGTTTTCAAAATATACTATAAGTAAGTATAAACAATTATTTATTTTGCTGAAACTCTTGCAGAAATGTATTTTGATATTTAATAATGATTTAAAAATATTTCTTTTTTGGTTTCAATCAAATAAACTTACGTTAAATTTTACAAAATCTTCTTTAATGTTTATAACTAAAAATAAAATAAATTCCATCATTAACCCCTTAACATTTAATAATGAAAATATTTAATATTCCAAAACGACACAATTTTTAGGATTAGTTTTAGACGAAAATTTAAATTGGAAATGCCATATCCAGTATATTATCAACTTCTTTGGTATCATCTGTTTCGTACAGAGCTAGATATTTCATTCCTTTGAAATACTTAAAAAATATATATTTTTCATTAATATATTCAAAATTACAATACTTACCTAAATGCTGAGCTATTTTTCTCTTTTTTTTTATTAAAAACTTTTTCCGCCATACTAACTGTCAGTAAATCTGTCAAGTGTCAATCAACCAATCTTTCATTCACCTTCGTCACAGCACGTGGACGCGTACAGCTGCTTTTCCTTTAAATTTTTCAAAAAATGTACAAATTTTTGTCAATTTTTACGGTTTTTAAATTAAACCCCACACGGGGTTACTGAGCCTGAAAACTCAGTACCCCACTAACCAACACCTTATGGTTCTTCCATTTGTAAGTACCTACTTTTTACCAAAAATAAGTTTCAAAAATTCTTTCAGCTAAATTTGATTTTTAATTTTAATTTCATTTTCTATTCTTTACAGATTACCTTACTTTCTTCAAAAATTTTTTCCTCACAATGTCATATAGACACATACCCACTTAAATGTCCCTTTTTTTTATAAAATAACAAATTTAAAAAAAAACTTTCGACACCTTTTTAGAAAAGGTTTTTTCTTTCCCAGTTTATTTGGTTGGTCTAGACCCCATTTGCTGACTTCTCACATACTCAGTATGGTTAAACTTCCTTCAAGTTTCTTTATATCATGTCTACTTAAAACATTGAGTTTTATTAAATAAAAGCTCCATTAAGGTTCGACACCATTTTCTCTTTTGCTAAAACCATCAGCACCAAATATAATTTCTGTCTCCTGATGATGAACGTTTCTACGTTCAAAACATGTAGAGACTTGTGTTGAATATTTTTATTCTATTAAACTTTGTGGAGGAAGAGTTTTTCTTTCTTTCCCAATTAAAGATATATTCACTAAATTAAATTATTTATACTATTTTTTTTAAATTGATTTTATTAATGAATTAAATTGGATTAACTTCCATTTTTTTTTAATGGTTATTATTTTCTATATTATGTTGTCACTTTCCATGAAATGAACTGTAAAAGTTAGTTCGGAATAAAGAGATTTTGAAAGTTAAGCTGATTTTAAAAATAAATTTTCTGCCAAATAAAGGCCTTTAATTAAAATAATTAAAATAATAAAGAATATTTTACAAGATAAACAACGTTTGAAGTTTGAACCTTTAGCTATCCAGTGAAACCTGAAACCAAATTTACACCTGTTTAACTAAATTCTACTGGTGATTTTTGGTAACAGACGAACGGCTGAAACTATTTTTTTAAATATTTATCTTGGTTATCTATCGTTAATGGTATAGAAGTCAAATCTAGAAAAATTATTTTATTATTTCTAAGTTAACAAAATATCGAGCAAAATATATATCATGAAATAAACTCGAAATTATTAAAATTTGTGCTGTCAAAAAAAGGACAAAATGGGGTATTTCGACTTCGGTTTCTTCCTTTCGAGCAAAAATGTTGGACGAAATGGTTTATTTTTGAGATCTCTACATTTTAGTTTGACCAAAAATGAGGGAAAATATTGGTTATTTATATTCATATTTTTAATTTTGAAGATGTTCTGCAATTTTCAAAATACAATCAATCCAAAGATCTTTTGTATTTAACTTTTCTTTATAGGTCTTACAAATTCTGCTTACTTTGTTTTCCTGATGTTGAGTGTTTCTACACTCGAAACATGTCGAATTATTATGAATTATTCTAGGTTCGCCTAGTTATTCTAATAAACTTGTGGAGAAAGACTTTGTGCTTTCCTTTTTTTTTAATGTTACTTTTTGAACGTTTTCTTGGAGGCGGATAATTTAAACACTATATAGTATGTGCTAAGTATGTTATTCCTTACTTATTGATTTATGTTTTTCTATACTTATTTACATTTTAAACTTAGGGTCGAGGCTGTGAAAGGATACAGAAAGTTATTTTACAAAATACAAATCATCACAGGTACAGGTTGTTTTAAAAAAAATCTCGGAATTGGTAAGAATTTATAGTTATTCTCTCTTCTACCCCTCTTACCTACGCCATTGCTACTTGCGTTTACTTTCATCATTAGTAATTTATATAGGACGACAGACTGATGTTTATTCAATAAACATTTTAAGGATCAAATACGGTTTGCTAAAACACCTACAATGTATAGGTTATCTTTTTTGCAAAAGAAAACTACCTTGTATCAATATGGGAGTTACGATTGAAATAATTATTTCAAGAATTACTGGAAACACTGAATTTTTAAACAGATATCTTTTTGTCTGGAATTTGTTGACTTTTAAAGCTATTTGTAGCTGTTATTTCTTACTGAGACACAACTTGGTAAACCTGCTCCATTTTCTACTGCCAGCTTCGCCAATTAGTAATTAGAGAATCGCACTACTCTAAGTCTTGGTCTTGTTTTGTTTGTAAACTGTCATACGTTGCTGCCCCACGTCCTCCTGGGGGTATGGGGCAACATGCTTGCCAACTTATAACCTATTTCGCGTTTACTTACTTTTTCTAGCTTTTACACAAGATTTAAATAAAATCAATATCAACTGTATATCTGCCTTCATAAGGTATTTCTTTGACCCGTAGCTTTAAAACAAAAGACACTAGAACAACAGTTATAGATAAAAGTTGTAGAGCATTTGCCCCACCTGGCCCCCCTTAAACGAGGCCCGTGAGGTAAATCTAAGAAAATTGACTTTTTAAAATACTTATCCACTTTCATAATTTTTCATTTCATTGGGGGTTTTGGGGGGGGGGGGCCAAGGCCCCCTTGGCCCCCCCCCCCTGGGTGCGCCACTGAGGTAGGTATTCTATGAAATAATTTGGATGTCTGTAAATACCTACATAGTTTATATCGGTAAAGAGGCTTTTAAGGAGACGTACAAAAGATTTTAAAAAAATTCGATATGATTCATTATACATTTTCTGTTTTGAGGTGTAATTTTACTGTTTAACACACATTATAGCAGAATTCCTTTAAGCTTCTTTTAAATAGCAAAGCCAACGGCTAAGTCGAGCGTTTCTTTTAAAAATTTAACACAGGAAAGACTTTTTCCTCCCTCCCCCCGTGCCGTCGTTAAGTATGCCCCTCTTTATTTCCTACACGAACTGTACGAAGTTGATCGCGACGAAACGTTTCTTTAATAACTTCGCTAAACAAAGGTTTTTACTTTGCTTTGCTGTTTAAAAAAAAATCCAAAAAGTACAGACATCCCTAAAAAAAATCTCATAAAGAAGTACAAGCTATCTTTTTGTTACTTTGAAATAAAAATATCATAATTATTTATTATTTTTTTAAATTAGTTACGTGGCAAAATAAACCTTTTTTTATGTAAGAAAAATACCAAAACGTGCACTAAAACTTGTGGATAGTGTGGTTGATTTGCGGATAGTATTGGATCTCTCTCTCGGTTTCGTGCCACATATCACATATCACAAAAATGTTAAGAGATCTTCGAGATATTTTATGAGTCCACAATTCTTAAAGTCTCTGTTCTGTGTTAGACCCAATCTGGAGTATGTATCCTCAGTATGGAGTCCATTTTATGCAACACATGTAAATAGTTGGGAAACAGTCCAGCACAAGTTTCTTAGATATTCAGCATTTAGAGTCCCAGACGGTTATTCAACCATATATTTAGTAAACCAAGTAAACATATCCCCAATATCTGGATGTGACTACTTGTCCAAAACCAACATCTCAAACTTCACACTCCAATAAGCACGTAGGCGGAGCCCGGAGTCATCAAGCTTCATTGCACATAGTATTTAAGACAGTAGCCTTAAAATTATAATTTAGTTTACACTTCGTCGTTAATTTAACTAAGTGGCGTATATGCAAAAATGCGATATTTCGATTTTTACGGTGGTATATGTGAATTGACATGAGGCATGCGCTCGCTAAGTGGCGTATTTCAATTCCCAACGGTTTAAAAGTTATTCCGTTTTTTCGTTTAGGCGTACGACTAAAGGCCGGGACACACCATGCACCCTTCCGATCCGACTCCGATCATACAATCGGACGAGTGCCTGGACCGCTATTGTCCAATTTAAGAGAAGGAATGGTCTCGCGCGAGAGAGCATTCACTTCTCTTAAATTGGAGAATAGCGGTCCAGGCACTCGTCCGACTGTATGATCGGAGTCGGATCGGAAGGGTGCATGATAGGTGTGTCCCGGCCTTAATAAGCGCTAAGATCGCTTTCGCTAACGGGCATATATGATATACGTCTATCAGTAAACCTACGTCAAATGGCAACATTGTACTTTATGAGACGTATATGCCTATATCCGCCTGTTTGAGGACGTATGCCAATAAGGTTTTAACCTCAAAATTAGCCGTTATTTTAAATTAACGTGACAAAGTTTTATTGTTTTGGTGTTCTATTGCATAGTATATATTGACTTTATTGGTAAAAAAATGTATGAAGGTAGGTACCTACTCGTTAAGTGAAGGAATGGGACACAAAATGTTGTCAATTTCAATGAGTTGGTACCTAGTGTTAGATAAGATTTTACAAGAAGGGAGCCAGGTTAAAATTTTATATAAAAAAAAAATGGTACTATGCAGCTGTGACAGTCGAAAATTATAAATGATTACGATTCGGAAGATGAGTTACCGCTAATTCATTTTAAAGAGATAATAAGTAAGGAAATTAAAGAAAAAATCGGTCATTCATGTGGCAATGATTTAAATGGTTTAAAAATATTAAAACCAGTAGTATGTATAATAATGTATGATACATATGAAATATACCAGCCTATATAAAAATTAAGCAATAAATTATTTTACTAATAGGCGTATATATATTGGTAAATGCAATAGGCGTATATCAAAATGCAATAAAAAATAATTTTACAGAGTGGCGTATATATTTTTTTTAGCCATATCTCTTCTGTAGATAGTAATATTACATTTTCATAGATACCTTTGCCAAAGTGTTCAAAGGACTCATCGATATATCTAAGCTGATTATTATATGCGTTTTACTTCCAGAATTACGAGCAAGTCAAATTTACTAAAATCTTTAAAAGGCTCTCCTGGAACGTTAACAAAAGTGATATACGCCACTTAGTCAAATTAACGACGACTTGAAAACGGTTAGAGATACTAACTAACCGAAACGTTGTGTTAAGTAGCAAAATAAAGACAATGGAAGTCCATTAAAGGTAATTTTTTTGATATTACTTCATTGTCTACCACCTTCAAACAAACATGTGTACTTGTTGCAAAACCTTTTTGGTACTACGTATCGTCCATCCTGTACAACGAAAAAGTCAAACGTAGGTAGGTGGGATAAAATATGTCTGAAAGGAAATAAAATTCAAACTTGAACGTTTATAAATTTATGCACGATACGCGGCTGCTTCTATCAGCCGACCCTTACTTAATTCATTTATTATTCAGTCTGAGTCACTTAAAAACAATACAGCGTATGATGCATTCTATTTTTTCCGCTCGCAGGAATTAACCCATGAAACTTTCATGAGATTGCATTGCGTGTTGGAAATGGATTGCACGCTCGCTCGGGCCGTACGGTTGCACATACTAGCTCGTTTTTAAATAGGATTTCTCGATTTTGTAATTATTCACTGCCTGCATGAAGGAAAATGCCATTTACTTAGAAAATTTCACAGTTCCATGGGAAATGTTATCCTATGGTTTACACTACGACCTGTAATATGCATCTGCTTTGTCATTATGAAATAACAAAAGTAAATATTAGTCATTAGATACCTGCACAGAGGGATTTTATTTTTAACGTTGATGATGGCACCGTACATTTAGTAAAATATACGAATCGCAGTTAGGATTAGGAAGGTGCCTTTTTGGTAGATGATACATTTTATTGTTTGAAAAGACCAAGGCTTCCAGATATTGGGGATATCTTTACTTGGTTTACTAAATATATGGGTATTTTCAACGGCGTAGCTATAGCTTCCTCAAGGGGCGGGATCCGACACTGTCAGGCGCGGATAAAAGAAAATGCTGGCAAAAGGCGCAAACAAAAAAATTGCGCCGCAGGCGAAAATTTTTTGGGTGCCACGCCCCTTTTTAAATCAAGGTGCTTAGTTTTGAAGTGGAAAAAGTAGGAAACACAACACAAAATCATCAAGAAAATTACAAAAACAACCCGGTGCGTTTAGGAGGAGGGTTTAATATTTTTACCTATCTTTCAGAGAATTTCTACTTTTGAGCAGTTATTGGACTCGGAGCTGAATTGACATGGTGATGGTTTAATCAAAAGCTGAATCTGCAGTATTATTTGTTTTATATTTGAATCAAAGATTATAATGTTTAAAAGATATTGCTGACATTTTCGCTTCCTCATCTGTTTTCAAACTAAAATCTAGCGACAGAGAAGTCTACCCTTATTCCTCGTCCATTGAACTGCATTGTTGCCAGATTCTCTTGAATAGAGAAGGGTTGCCATTGCATACAAGTTTATTATTATTATGAAACTTTGAGGGAAATTCAAAGTTACTTAAAAGTTCACTTAAAGAAGCACGCGTCACGTGGCTTTAGCGTCAATGGGGGGGTCCGGACCCCCCTAAACCCCCCTTATATACGCCACTGGGTATTTTGATTCATGAAAGCTGCTTCTTTGAATTTTTGTTTTCTCCAGTGCTGTTCCGTGTCCAAAACCTTGGCTTCTGACAAGGGCGGATCCAGGGAGAAGTTTCGGGGGGGGGGCACTATTTAGTTGAATTATACAAGAGGTTAGACAACGTGTAGGGTAAATAGCGCCGCAGGCGTTTTTTTTTGGGACCACGCCGAAATGTCATAAGAATGCATGGCATGGGCACTATTTATGTTGTAGGGAGGTATTTCGGCGCATCGACGAATGCATAAATGCAATCGATCAGTCATATTTCTTCGGTTCTTAGGGCGCTCGGGGGGGGGCCCCTAGTGCCCCCCCCCCCCACTGGATCCGCCCTTGGCTTCTGACCACTGTATATTATGTTGGTTGGTCCATACATGTTCCGCTATACCTGATCTCGAAGTTTCACCTCTTTGAGTATGTTTCAGATGTTCTTTAACTCGTACGGGAAGAGGTCTTTTTGTTTCTCCAATGTACGATTTGCCACACTCGCAAGGGATTTAAATCCCAATATATTTAGTTAACCAAGTATAGATATCCCCAATATCCTTTAAAAGCCTCTTCTTGTCCAAAACCAACAGCTTAAACTTCACACTCCAATAAGCACGTTACATTTGAAAACCGTTAGAGATACTCGCTAACCAAAACGTTGTGTTAGAAGTAACAAAATAAAGACAATGGGAGTCTGACAAGGAAATTTTTTTGAAACAAGTACACCAGTGATTTATACAAGGTCTCATTAATACGAGGCTTATCGAAAAAGCGCTCGGACATGTCGATTTTGTTTTCTTTTTACGCATATTTTAATATTATTTGGAAGTATACAGGGTCTCACAAAAGCGATACAAATATCGACTAAACTTTTTTTAATGAAACGCCCCATCTTAGCGATCTCTAATTTGGAGAAAATGACCTATTTAAGTTAAAAATAGTTTATTTTTTCTTCTAAATTGACTTTTTGGACGAAACGGCCAAACTGTATGGTCACAAGAAAGATTCGAACTTATTATTAAGTCTTAAAAGTCGGAAAATATAAGTGACCCAAAAGAGATGGTCCAAAATAGTAGATAATTACCTGGTAAATCGATAGTTTGATAGATAGGGCTATGGAAAGTCAGTAATAGCCAAAGCAGTTTATTTTTTACCTTAGATTGGGCCTTAAAGCCCGAAAATATTTTTGGCCCATAAATGAAGAATAAATTACTTCGTTTTGTCTTTAATATATTTTCATGGTCGCAGGTTACAATGTGAACATTTTCTGAGGTGGTGTATGCTCTATAATCTATATTATACTTTTACATTTTGTACTTAAAGTCCAGAAGGCTTTAAAGTATGAAATAGGTTATTGTACTTATAGTTGACTGAAATAATTTCTTTATAGCCAAACAGTCCTCTTCTTTTGTCCTCAAAGACTCCTCATGCCTTTAAGACAAATACTTTACTGACGCCATATTTTTCTTAACATGGTGTATTTTTTTCTTATTATTCGTCCAAGCATTGGCTATATTTTAAATTTTTTGTACTTTCATTTATCTTGTTTTTTTTTTAACTAAATGCCTTTTTTTGGAGGCCCGGTTAGTTTGTCAAGGTAAAATTGAAATTCATACGAAATTTTTTTACGCGCACCTAAACTTCACATCGATGAAATAGTTATTTCATAAGTAGTATCTATTCTACTAATATTATATCTATCTATTTCATTCAATAGCGTCTGACATGACATGTGTTGATTTAAGAAAACTCCTGCCTTCTGCGCTTTGATAAAAATAAAAACAACATAATATTTTTATCTTTTTCTAAAATTGTGGTTATGGTACAGGTAAAAACACCTCTTTACTACCACGAAGAAGGCTCTACTTGGTCTTGTCTATGAAGCCCAATTCTCCTAATGACAGGTGCTTTTTACCCGTTTATTACCATGGTCTTATTTGCCACTAGGTAACTAAGTGGTTTATATTACTCACTTCTGGCTATGTAAAGCAGCCTCTCGGCTTTATAGCGAAGACCTTAGGTAAAAGTCACCTTTTTTAGACTATTGTTTGTTGGGATATACAGTGACCGGCAGAAAGTGCGCAGCATAGGGAAAAGTTTTTTATCTTTAAGTTTAGAAAATTAATTTTATTTTAGATAGGTTCTGCATGTTCTCAAACCAAAATAACACCCATTAAATCCGGTAAAAGTCTTATGGTATACGAGGTAGGATCAAAAACTTGAAATTCCGCTAAGAGTTTTTTTACTAAGAATTATTCTTTTAATTTCAAAGTTATACCTAAATTCCAAATTTCGCTTATTTTGGACAAAAAATGGATTTAATCGTGTTTTCTGAATAACACTGTATAAAAAATAAATGGCAACCGAACAGTACGAAAATAAGATTTTCTGCAGACTTTGTTAGAGATTACCGTTGATCATAAGTCCGATTAGTTTGTTTTCATAATATTATGGCTTTTTAAAATAAAAACATAAAAATATTAAATATTTTTGCTGCACACCGTATTTTATTTTCTGAGGGTACAAGTTAATTTCATCTAACTGATATTTTTTGATTTACATTGACTTAAAGCATCTCCTAAATAGTTTTTATACATTGAAGTATGCATAGAAAGTTTCCTTTTGATTTATAAAGAAAAAAATTTAAATTAAAAATATTTTGAACGGATTTTATTCGTCACGCAAAATAAGGAAACTTTCTATGCATACTTCAATGTATAAAAAACTATTTAGGAGATGCTTTAAGTCAATATAAATCAAAAAATATCAGTTAGATAAAATTAACTTGTTCCCTCAGAAAATAAAATACGGTGTGCAGCAAAAATACTTAATATTTTTATGTTTTTATTTTAAAAAGTCATAATATTATGAAAACAAACTAATCGGACTTATGATCGACGGTAATCTCTAACAAAGTCTGCAAAAAATCTTATTTTCGTACTGTTCGGTTGCCATTTATTTTTTATACAGAGTGTTATTCAGAAAACACGATTAAATCCATTTTGTTGTCCAAAATAAGCGAAATTTGGAATTTGGGTATAACTTTGAAATTAAAAAAATAATTCTCAGTCAAAAAATATTCTAAAATGAAAGATGGAGGTACTTTACTCTTAGCGGAATTTCAAATTTTTGATCCTACCTCGTATACCATAAGACTTTTACCAGATTTATTGGGTGGTATTTTGGTTTAAGAACATGCAGAACCTATCTAAAATAAAATTTATGTTCTAAACTTAAAGATAAAAAACTTTTCCATAAGCTGCGCACTTTCTGCCACTGTATAACATTTTTGAATTCCACAAATAATTTTTACTATTTAATTAATTAAAAGTACCATTTCTCTGTTTTCAATTTTAATCCATTGACGTTTGAAAATACATTATAAAAAAACAAAAATTTAATATCATAAATATAGACATGGGCAACATTAAAATAGGCATAATTTGGGATTTGCAAAGTGTGCATATCTTACTTTAGGGGAGGCCAGGAATATTTTTGTTGGGGTGTCCTAGGCCAGCTATGCCCCCCCCCCCCCCCGCGTTATAACTGCAGATCGAAGGAAGAAAATAAAAAAATACTGTCTATCGCTGTATCTCGATTTCATTTGGTCAAAATTGAAAACGCAATGAGCTATTGTAAGTAGGTCTTATATGTTCATAAAGTAGAACTCTGGCCGATTGGCTTCACTGCGATATGATTTAAAGTTAAAAACCACGTAATGTGTCATTCTATAAACGTAACGTTTTGATTTAAGTTTGCATGATAAAGCAGTATATATCGCTGTATGAAATAGGTCAAGTAATAAATTCTCTTTAAAAAAAACTTTTGCTAAATTTAGAATATTCATAATTTAATATAATGCTTCAGTGTGGTATATAGGGTTGCCTTCTCTAAATTTGAAAAGCCAGGATTAGGTAGATAATAATACCAGGACATTAAATTGAAAAGCAGGAAGCAGTATATAAGAGCGATAACAGTGTGTATCAGCCAAATGAAATAAATTCGATAATAACGACCGTGCGAGCAAAAATTATTTTCATCATTGTATCATAGAGGGCCTTGCATCTAAGGACGTAATGCTTAGCCGTAGAGCTTAATACCTGTTGGGTGTCAGTAACTACCTGAATTAACAATCAATCAGTTATTCCGTCATCTTTGACAGTCGTTACAAGTAATTTGATGCATCGCTAATTTTTCCAATTTCTTGAATAATTCACACAATGGGCTTTACGGAACAGCAGAAAATATTTATGGTTGAAGCTTATTTTCGAAACGGGGTTAGAGTAAATAATGGTGAGTGACAATACAATCCGGGTTTGTGCATGGACGATTTTCACGAACATTTTCCTAACGTTGCTTTTATTGCTTGGGATGTTTATCATTGCTTGAAAAGAACCGTAACTGTGTTTAGGGAAACATGTTCTGTATAACACAAAAAAGGAGCAGGAAGACCATATTTGGAACAATTACAAGAAAGGATTACCCAAGAATGTGGTAACATTTCTCCAGAGATGCTGGTCAACACTTTCGAAAATATGAAGAGACGTGTAAATTTATGCTTGGAGCATGGCGGTGGCCAATTTCAGCAATTTATGTAATTATTTTTCTTTTTCTTTCTGTATATTCTTACTTTGTTAATTTTGTAAACAACAAAAATAAATTTGTATTTGTCTACTTATTTTATTACTCATTCGTTTGGCATATCATGTCATAATATAAATTTGACAAAATTTTAACCTAGATTTGGTTAGATATATCGTCCTCATACCATTGTGATCTAAACCAAGCCCTACGTTTTTTAATTCAAGCCCTCTTTGATGCAAATAATTTTTGCTCGCATGGTAAATTTGGGCTTATCCGAAAAACGCTCGGATACGTCGATTGGTATTTCTAGTTGCGTATTTTTTTTTATTAAAAACTTTTTATACTTGGACTGTCATGTTACAGTGACCAATACCAACTTTCTTATTTTAAATGCAACATCCTATAAATTATTCAATTTTTGGATTCTTCAGAAAATTTTAGACATTTCATGTACAATATCCTATACCTATCTTCGACTGTTTCGGAAATATTAAGTGTTTTCAGATTTATTGCATTTCAGCGCTTCTTTTTACTAATATAAAGTAAAAAAAAGGTAATAAATAGATAAATTACCTGCTATACACGTAGGGAAAATGTTTGTCCGCCCATCTCTTAAGCGGCCCTCACACGATCAATAAATATTGTCAATATCGGAGTATTGACAATATTATTGAACGTGTGAGTAGAAAGATTGACGGATTGTCAATATGTAAAATATTGATGGGCTGGTTTGATGAAAACCAAAATATTTGCACGATTGACAATAAATATTGACCGTCTGAGGGAGAGATTGACAATCTTGGCCATTTTGTTGAGAAGTGTGGTAGCGTACACCTGAACAAATCAGTTTATTATTTGTCCAGTAGCGCATACATAGCTAATATAATGAATTGTGATAGTGAGGCTTTGATGTTTCTACCACAATTCCACTAATAGTGTTAGGAGCTACAATAGCAGAAAACTTCAGGCATTCAAATGATTTACCAGTTGCTAAAAATCGGAGAGTTAATGACAATGTCTCTTCAACTGAAACTGCCTTTCTCATTATTGTTTCTTTTTTCACGATGATTGGTCCCACTAGATTCAACAACTCTTCGTAGCAAGCGTTCGTCATGCGAAAGTAATTTTGGAAATCTTTTGGAGTAGAGACGCGCACCTCATCCAACAAACTCATGTGAGAAAACGTGTCTCTCTTTAGAAGCCACTCTCTAGCCCATATTTGCTTTTTCTTCTTCCGTTTTATTGATAAAGCTAAAATAATAGCTACACAAGCTTTTTGACGGTTCGACATCCTTAACTGTTTGCGCGAAACTAAATAGATTGTCAATAAATATTGATAGTGTGAGGAATTACAGTTTGTCAATCTTTATTGACCATATTGACAAACTTTTATTGACAATATATATTGATCGTGTGCGGGCCGGGCCGCTTTAGTAATAAGTTAGAATAGTACAAATATGAAGTATCGCAAAGCAAACAGAGGTAGGTAGATTATGTTTCCCCCGCTTCATCGTATTGCATCTCGCTCAAGGCACTCGCTGGTGGCACGCCGCGCCGCGCCGCTTCGATTCTATTAATATCAAATAAATATTCATTCTTTCGTACGTTTTTTAAAATTTAAAATTCAACCGAAGCAGAATCAAGCAAAACGCATCGAGCCAGCCAGATCCGATGCGATGGAGTGGGGAAACATAATCTACCTATTTCTGTTTAGTTTGCGATACTTCATATTTGTACTATTCTAACTTATTACTAAGAGATGGACGGACAAACATTTTCCCTACGTGTATACGAATTTCCAAAAAATCGGAGGAAAGAGTTACAGGATAAAAACTTCGAAAACTGACGTTTGTAAACAAATCTTAATCTTTTTAGTAGTGAAGATTCTACTATTGGGATTTATTGTCATTAGTAACTACCCCATAGGGGTAGAATTTCAATCTTCGCCACTAAAAAAAATAAGATTCGTTTACAAACGCTATACTTTTCGTAGTTTCTATCCTATAACTTTTCCGCCGATTTTTTGGAAATTCGTATACCTATAGCAGGTAATTTATCCCTTTGAAGTTTACCAAAGACGATAAATCACACACACTACAAACGCTAAAGGCGGAATTGACACGTACCCAAAAAAAAATATCATTGCTCTATAAACGTTGCTAACTTCACACATATCCAGAAAGCCACAGAGAAAACGTAAAATACAACAAGGGCCGATTCTGGAGTGTGTTTTGAGGATGTCGCTAAACCAGGAAAAAAAAAACAAGAGGGTTGTGCGCATGCCCATGCCTGTAGGGCGGCAACGCGTGTGACTGGCGAGCTATGCGTACAAACGCATATTTTCACCCATAAAATCTAACTTTTGTTTGCGCACGAGATAAGCTGTATCACAACCACCTTGAAAGGCGCCGTGAAACAGAAACATCGACAACACTGCTTGAAGATCCATGTGTCACGTGACTTTTTTGGGGTTAGCCATGCTTTAGTATGTAATTTACGCTCGACGTGGGTTTTTCGTATTAATTTTTATTTTTATCCGGTTTTCGATTGATATCTAATAGAAAATTTAAGTGACATGATTGCTAATATAAGAACCTCTACAAAATATTAGTGAACATTTTAGGTGCGCGTTTGCTGTAATAGCATTAATAAAGTAAAAAATCGAACAGCCTGGCCGGCCCAGGGCGGTTTGTTTACGGGTCTTATAAATGGCGGCAGAATTTTATTTGTTTTAATTTAAAAGTTGTGTTTTTTTAGGTCATTGGGATAAACTTTATTGTTTTGTGGCTACAGTTAATTTATTAAATATTGACGTGTTTATTTAACTTAAAGGTATACTTATGTGAATTAGTTTAAAAATATCACTAGTAGAGATAGTTCGTAAGTAGGTAGGCTACCTCTAGATACCTAGATAAGTAGGTACTATTTTTTTTTCTATTAGTTTGTTTATTTATCAACATGACAAGCCCCTGCTGTATTCCTGGGTGTAACTCTAACTATAAAAGTGTTTTAAAAGCAGGTGAAGAGAGTGTAATATATTTTTATAGTTTAGATTTGACCAATGACTGTATAAATATTGTTAATCAGGTTTCAGTGGACATTGATATGAAAGTAAAGGTTTTTTTAAAAGGTAATGAATTGGCTTACACTGATTTGAAATGGATTTTACCCTTTGAAATAAAACTAAGCAGGTGGTCTCAGCTTGAAAACTTATTGTCTCGGTACTAATTCATACATTGTGACTTTAAAAATCCATAAGTTAACAGAGATTATCAAAGTCACCCCTTATCACTCAGCATAAGAATTAAATTTTAATAAACTATCCTCGCAAAAGTGAAAATTAGACTTTAGTTATGATGTCAAAAGAAAACTTTATTTCATATATAAATTACAGAACTTAAAATAACATATTTTAACACAAATTTAACGTTCAAAAACATCAACAGATTCATATATAAATGACTATCAATCTCACCCCGAAAGTGTTATCAAAGTGACCCCGCATGATATATCAACTAATAGTTTTCAACCAAGCATATTTGGCGCCAAATTTTACATGAAATGAGGTTAAGTAGAAACCACCTCATCGTAAATAACCGATTTTTTAATAAAATTGCTAAAAACTGATGAAATAACTTATAATTTTAGACAGTGTCAATTTAACGCTAATTTGCAGTATTATTATAGAATATTTACAAAAATATTATAACAAACACTTACCGGCATGCTAACAGGACACAACATTGGCGAAACTTCACTCTTTCGACTGGGCATGGCGCGGATGTCCGCGGATTATAATTGCGGGATATTTAAATTTATTTAACAAAATATTACCTGTTATCAAAGTCTCCCCATAAAATCAATTTCACCCCATTTGACGGTAACGAAGTTACCCAGATAGTAGGTGACTTTCTCAAGACAATCGCAGATTTCTTAAACAAAGCCTTAAGCTTACTAAATTTTGAGACTTCAGAAAATGATAGTCAATCCTGTAATTTAAACGCAGAAGATAGTAATTTGTATAATAGAATATTACTTTCGATCGATCAAATAAATCTACTCGTAGTGAAACAAAAACAGCTTCTCAACGCAATAATACTATTATTTAATAATTAGGTTAGTTGTTATCCAAAAGTATTTATTACTTTTTTGTACATTTTTCAATATCAATATAGTTGGAACAGAGCCAAAAAAACACAAAAAATATCAGAAAGAATAAAAAAACTCGCCCGTTGCCGCGCGTCATAATAATAGCTTGTGGATCCGCAACTCCCAGCTGATGCGGCGTTGCCCGATGTCACTTCATGGCTTCTTTTCAAGGTGGTTGTGGCTGTATGATCCTGACCAAACCCGTTTCCCCTTTTTGATACTGTTCGATATGAGAATACATACAAATACAGTGGGTCCACGATAACTATTCATATTATGCTTATTTTATCGTAGTTGTAAATTCTTACATCGCCGACTAGCGACTCACAAAATAGTATTTTCTTTTCTTCTCGGTCACCTTGGCTTAAATTTTCTCGATGGAAAAGATTTCCATGTTATAACGACGGTATCATAAAATCTAAAATTTACGATTATTTCTTTGCATAAATACCGGGGAAATTATATAACTCTGACCTCCCAAGTCTCGGTGTGAGTGCGTGTGATTCTACCTGGCCTTCAGTCAGCAACTTACCTGAATCCGTCTGCTAAATTGAGGTTGTATGGATGGAGATTGCGTTTTGGAATTTCTAATAGAAATAAAAAAAAAACATAAAATCAATTATTTAATTTTTCTGTTGTGTATAAGAGCCCATTTCGTCCGACGCGTGGGTGAAGAAATATAAACCAATATAGAAAAAAGAAAAGCACAAAGTCTTTCTCCACAAGTTTATTAGAATAGCTAGGCGAACCTAGAATAATTCATAATAATTCGACATGTTTCGAGTGTAGAAACACTCATCATCAGGAAAACTAAGTAAATAGTACAATGCCGATGTTGTAAGCAATAGATAATAAGTCTGTAGGATTAAGCCGTAATGGAGCTTTCAATGGTGTACACGAGGTGTAAAAAATGAATAGTCAGAAGACCGACAAGACTTCAGCATACTGGAAAGTCAAGGGCTAGTGCAAAGGCCCTGTCTTGGGCAGAAAAATGAAGAGAGCGAAAGAAAAATTAGAGAGTTTTAACAGACTTTGTGAAAATAATTTAGGTATAAAAGTAGTGAAAAGTCTTAAGTTTCATTAAATTTTGTCGGAGACATGTAAAAATGGTGAAATGAGAGGGAAAGAAAAAAAGAAAAAATTGGCTTTCGTAAAATTCAAAGCATCATTTAGCTTGAAGTAAAATGCTGTTGGGGTACCAGGCTTTGTTATGGCCCAGTTACCCCGGCAGGAGTCAAAGCATACACATTGTGTGCAAAATTAAAAAATTTTTAAATTTTTTTGGTTTTACCAGAACATCTTAGAAAAGCAACCTTTTCTTTGTTAAAAAAGTTCAACTGCAAGCAGCACGTGTCAGAAGGGAAATTTCAAAATATTTTGAATCCATTTGTGGAGCAATTACTTTACGACGAACTACGTTGTGGATATTTTCAACAGGACGGTGCAACCGCCCATACAGCCGCCAAAACTATTAACTACTTACACAATTTTTTCGACGACAGATTGATCAGTTTTCGATCAGACACCACCTAGATCACCTTGTTTAACGGTTATGGATTACTTCGTTTTTCCTCATCTAAAGAACACTATTTTTAAAACACCAGTTGCAAATTTAGAATAATTACAAGAACGGATTATCCATGAATTCTATACCTGGAAACTTCTTGGCTTCGTCCGCGGCGGATCTGTTTTCTCCTGCCTGGCTCTGTCTGTTTTTCGTTCCTTCTCACTGTCTGACACTTGACAGGCCGCTTTTCGATGCCGGTCGGGGCTGGGGTTTCTAGCGAACGGTTATCAAACGTATCCGACCCAACTTGGAATTTTATATTATAGTAAAATAACAAGCCGGACGGGTTCATGATGGTTTTAAAAAATAAATCAGGGGTTTTACAGCACGGAATTTTAAGGGACCATCATCGCTGTTGTTTCCATTCGCGCTCAAAAACTAGCTCTTATCAAATATGACAAAACCGTCAAAAATATAAAAAATATGATTACTACTCATGATACAAAGAAAGAAGAGATATGACATTGCGCATGTGGGCGGAGCCAAATCGACAGCCGCTTACGTCATGTGGTGATAATTTTCTGGCGGGCTTCGTATAACCTACGTTTGGTTTTATGTACTATTGTTATTATTTGTTATACAGAAAGAGGTTTTTAGTGTTTTTTTGGATTATTATTGTTGTTTGTTAGTGACAATTAGTTGTTAATATGCGTTGTGCAGTGGCGTTATGCATAAGTGACAATATGACAGCTTTTACTTCTTATAATTATCTGCCAAAGTATAGGTACCTATACATATTTATGATACAAATCAATGTTTAATATTTCAAATTTTAGCTTAAAAAAAGTGTTCTCTTCCTCGTAGGTGAGATAAAAAAGTTTAATTTGACTAAATTGGTTTAAAATAATAAACTGTTATATGTGTGCCTTATTTTTTAATAATTGTTAATGTACCTCTTATACTATTATGATAATTACCAGTCCTAGTATATTTTTTTAATGTCTAAATGAGTTTTTTACATCCTTATCTTTGGTCAAATTATAGTCAAATGCAGTGACGGACTGGAGCGGGTGGCCGGGTGGCCATCGCCACCGGGGCCAGAAGGCCTTTGGGGGCCAATTGGTCCAAACATTTAAACAACCTTTTTTTTTTCAAAAAATGTTCTTAATGAGGGTTGGGGCCATAGAGGCCGTGTAGCCACCGGGGCCATAGAGGCCGTGTAGCCACCGGGGTCAAATGATTCCAGTCCGCCCCTGGTCCAATGTTAACAATATAAATTTATAAACAGACATCTCCAAAAATATTATCGTTACCTATTGCATAAAAAAAATCTTAATAAGCAAATTAATTGATTTTGGCCATTTAAGGCTCGAAACTGTTCTAAAAATTTTTAAGACTGCACATTTGTACCTATTTTTTTTATCAAACAATTTATTGCTTAAGGTGGAAGGGCCAAAAAATATAGGCTATTTTTTTATGATTTTGTAAAAATAAATAAGTAATTGTAATCATTTAAAAGATAAAATGTATGTCAGCATAAGCAGAAAATTATTTTCATTGAAACCAAATATATTATGCTAAATTTTAACATTTAACCCAAGAACATCATGAAATACGTTCTGATTTATGAACCTCTATCCTTAAAGTACTTAAAATAATATGCACTGAAATCTTCCAAATCAAAAATTGCAAAATATGCAGTAAAATTTCTATTTCTAACGGCTAATCCTATGTAATTTTAAATCTCGTTAGCACCACATGACGTCATTGCGCGGACCGGACCGAATTGGGAATACGATCGATCATATCTTTCTTTCTTTGTATCATGATTACTACTAAGATATAATAGTATACACAAGAGTCTCTGGGCACGAACCAAGCACGAATATATTTAAACTGCGAGTCAATCAAGCGCATGTTTCCCGATAAATGTCATTTAACTTTTGATGCGGCTCCCTTGTACCTATACTATACAGTAATACAGTGTCACCAGTAAAGTCCGCATCATATGGGATTTTTTTTATTAATAATTTTATTCGAAATTTGTCTTTGGCATCAAGTTCTGCTTCGATCGAGATAAAAATTAAGCAAAAAAATATTAGTCACGTGATTAGCATTATCTGTCAAATTTTAATTTTTTCCAAAAAATAATTCAAAAGTGGGGTTATTTCTGAAAATATCGAAAAAAGTTATAAGAAAAAGTTTTTTTTTAATGCAGTTTCTAGCCCACATGCCCTTCAGCTGCATAAGATTATTTTGATTTTTTACCCATATTTTGGAAATTGCACCACTTTTGCAAAATAAGACTCAACGCAACCTACATAAAAAAACTTCTTAGTTTTGACAATGCTTTATTTCAGATACATTTTCTTTAAAGTAGCGCCATATTAACTGTGTGTTTTTTCTACAAAATCAAAATTGGGCTATTAAAATATGGTCGCATATGATGCGAAGTTTATTTGTTTTTGACCCTGTATAAGGTAACTTCATAAAATAAGTATTTTTGAAAACGTAGTTTGTGTCTAAAAGTAATACACCTTAATATTAAGACAAAAAAGAACACAGTGTCTTCAGTAAAGTGTTTTTTAAGGGGAAAATAAATTTTAATTTAACAACGTAAAGTTTATCTATTTTCAACGATTTAATTTAAAACCCCTATATTATAATTTTTTACTAAGCTATGTCATAATAACGTTTAATAACGTTTTTAATAGTGATGGGATAACTCGAGTGAAAAATAACCGATCACTCGGTTTTTTCAATCACTCGAATAATTCGATTATCTTCGGAAATCATTCGAGTGACGAAATGAGTGATGAACATAATGGTTTTTGATAGTGATGGGATCACTCGAGTTAAAAAAATAACCGATCAGTCATTGCGGGGCTATACAAAGTAGTTAGTTTATGGAAGTGGCGACCTTTTTTTTTTTATATATGTGGTTGATTATTTAAGTGATTAAAAAAAAATGAATTTTTTTAAATTGCCCCTCATATAGCATTTGAGTGAACAATCGATTATTATTCGGTTTTTTAAATCACTCGAATGCTCGGTAATCGATTATTGAAATAACTCGATTTTTCCCATCACTAGTTTTTAAGGTATATTGGGATTTGGCTAACTATTGGCGATTCGCATGCGCACTGCAGTGCTGTGTTGAACAGAGTAGTTATTTTTATGGTTTGAGCATACGAAACAGCAAGACAGACATATTCTGGACAAGGGCGTCGGCAAGGAAGGGCAGGGGAGGGCTTCTGCCCCCCCTAAAGATTCGAAAAATATAAATAAATAGATATAAATAACTAGGTTCCGAAAATGTCACAGAAGAAATTATTCTACTACCGTTGCGGAAAAACTTGGACTGGAGGAAAAGATAAAATCAGTGCCTCGTACTGTTCCAGAGACAACATCATCGAAGCAACCACCCAGCATGCAGGAAGCCCTTCAGAATTCTGGAAAAGATCTTTAATAATAGATACGGTACCATATTGGGACTCCATTATTAGTTCTCTTGAAGTACATTTTCCTAAAGAAAACACTCCTTCATTCATTCGCATTAACGAAATTACACCCAGCGCAAATGTTAACCATGTCAGTGGAAAGTCAACAGAAGCCTGCGAAACCTTCGCCCAATTTTACGACTGAACAAATATAAAAAATGAAATCGAACTTTGGCGAAAATTGTGGCAGGATCAACCTAATCTAACAGAACTTACCGTTGCAGTTGTCCTAAAGGAGACGGAAAACTTATTCCCCGAAACAAGAAAAGCTTTAGAAGTTTTAATTGCTCTACCATGCACAACGTGTACTGTGGAGCGATCCTTTAGCAGCTTAAGAAGAATTAAAACCTGGCTGAGGAGCACTATGGCAGAATATCGGCTAAATGACATAGCAATGATGAGTATTCACAGAAAGCTAATTTTTTTACAACCTAGAAGATTTTATCAATAAAGTGGTCGACAAATTTGCAGAAAATCCTAGAAGATTATGTTTTAATTAATTTTGTTTTATAATTTGAATTTCATTTTATTTTTTATTCATTTTTTCTAGAAATAAAAACCTACTTTAAAAATTGTAGTTGCTATATATATATTTACGTATAAGTTGTATTTCCCATATCCGCTCTCTTATCTTGCCACCCTCTGGCCCATTGGCTGGCGACGCCCTTGATTCTGGAGCTAGTAGAGCAAGGCAGATGTTAGTTAGCCGGTCATAGTTTCGTTTATTTTCGTGTTTTGTGCAATTACGAAACCTTTCCTGTTAAAACAAACACATATTCTCTTGAATTCTTAGGAGACATCTAGATAGACTTAATTAACCATCAGTTTCGGTTATTTCTAATAACAAACATTTCATTTATCATTTGCGATTATAAATTTAATATTATTAATAGTTCATCCATTTTAATTACGGTACAATAGGTGGCCAAACCTTTGCGCTCACTGAGAACTAAACCAGCTGTCTGTATTTTACACTAGGCATTTTGGCGGGGTTAAACGTAAATTATAACGCAGCATTAAACGCGAAACATACGCAGGCGCACCGCTTGCCGCTTGATGGGCTCGCAGCTAGACTATTTTGGTGCCCCGAGATTCCTGTGTGATAAAGTACCCCATGCCAAAGTAATCATTTGTTTAAAATTATTCTTACTTTTTCATCTTCAATATCGTAACCGAAAGGAGCTGATGGGCGGACTCTGCGGACGTAAAAAAAAATCAGATCCGTGCATTTACGAAATACACATTGCTCGGATTCCACGCTAAACTGTAAGTCCTGTCTGGCAGACGTTATGGTATATAATGGGCCTCTTAGGCCGTATCATGGCTCTTCCGCCAACTCCTGCTTAAAAAAAAGTTGCCTGGTTTTTATTATTTATCGCGAATAAAATACGTTCCTTCGTGCGAGCAATGTAAAAAGAAATGAAACAATTGGTTGTGTAGCGAAATTGAATAAAACTTCGATGAAAGATAAGTCGCATAACCCAGAAAGTATTCCGAAAAAAAAATTGTTGGCATAATGTCTAGCCACATTTTGAGTAGGTAGGTACTATAATCGATAACTTCGCGACCTCATTCTGTCACGCCAGCAGGGCCGGATTTTAGTAGGTAACCACCTAAAAATAATTGTTAAGCTTTAACAGAGAGAGAGATAATTAAGCGACACTAAATAACGACCCTGTATACATGGGTTGGTTGAAAATACCAAAATATTAAGCTTTGTACACAATATGATTAATCTAAATATTAAAACTAAAAATAAATTAAATTAATTTTTTCAAGTAGCGTTTATATTTAATGTATACAAAGTGTTAATTAAGTATGGTCATAGAATATATAGCTACGCTAACGTTGCTATATATTCTGTGGTATTTTCAAACTTAAGGGTGTTATTCCTTACTCACCAAAAAGTTTATATAAATATACAGGGTGTCCGGGAAAATGTGGGAAATCTCCCGGATATAAAAAAAAACACGTGAAAAGAATACTACAAGTTCCTATAAACTTCTATCGTATCGGCCTCCTCTTCGGAGATAATATGGGCTCCCAAAGGGAGCCAACCATGGAATTAAGTTTTTGACACATAATTATTAAACCAACAGGTATATTTCAATTTTTTTTTCAAAATATGATGTATAAAACCAGGTAAGACCCTTCAAATTACTATCCCAGAAAGTGTTGCGAATTACTCACATCTGCAAAGACGGACTAGCTGTGACACTAATTTGCCCATTTTTTTTTTACGCCCTGTATGATAAAAACTTTGGACAACGTATTTTACATACTTTTAACTATTGACTAAAAATTAAGTACTCTTCATTCATGTCGCTAATCCTAACCGTTTTCGGAAAAACGTCATTTTATTGCGATCATGTATTAATATTAAGCAGTTAAAAGTGAACATTTATAATTTATACTATTTCTTTTATTGAAATACGCTAAATATACATGATGTAAATAAATATGTTAAAAATTACGTTTTTCCGAAAACGGTTAGGATTAGCGACATGAATGAAGAGTACTTAATTTTTAGTCAATAGTTAAAGGTATGTAAAAAACGTTGTCCAAAGTTTTTATCATACAGGGCGTAAAAAAAATGGGCACATCAGTGTCACAGCTAGTCCGTCCCTGCAGCTGTGAGTAATTCGCAACACTTTCGGGGATAGTAATTTGAAGGGTCTTACATCATATGAAAAAAAAATTGAAATATACCTGTTGGTTTAATAATTATGTGTCAAAAACTTAATTCCATGGGAGCTCTTTGGGAGCCCATATCTCCGAAAAGGAGGCCGATACGAAAGAAGTTTATATGAACTTGTAGTATTCTTTTCACCTGTTTTTTTCATATCCGGGAGATTTCCCACATTTCCCCGGACACCCTGTATATAAGTCCTAAACCTGTTCTGTTTTAACTATACAGGGTGTTGAAATATTTAAAAAAACGATCGCTCACACGTTGCCACAGTAACCGGTAGAATTAGGAATATACGTACGATTATAGTTAAGTTTGAAAATGTTGAGAGAATATTATTTTCGTAAAGGTATTTAGGAATACCACTAGGAAATTTTTCTGTGGTAAAATATGGTTCAATAGCTTTAAGTTCTTTATATAAATCGGTGGAACTTATGTCACCCTCTGAGCTGTTTATGTCTGTAAGAGCTTGATACATTTTCTAACAATTGATTTTAAGCTCGTCATCGTTCCTAACTTTGGTTATACCATATATTACATTACCAATATCTGCATGTTTTGCAACAATCCGGAAGACTTTAATATTGAAATTTCAAATATCAAAAAAAATTTGAAACAAAATGGTTCCCTGAAACCTTTGTAACTAATACCATCTCAAAGCTTAAAAATCGCGAAGTAAAAACTAATACAGAAACGTTGTTAAGGGGATTTCTGAAAAGATTAGAAGGATAACCAAAAACTATAATATCAAAACAGCCTTATTCAAATCCGGAAATAGGCTTAGAAGCTTTCTTACAAAAGTAAAACCCCCCCGTAATGAAAACACAAAAAATTGTAGGTATCTATCAATTCCCTTGCGAGTGTGGCGAATCGTACATTGGAGAAACAAAAAGACCTCTTCCCATACGAGAACATCTGAAACAGACTCAAAGAGGTGAAACTTTGAGAGCAGGTATAGCGGAACCTGTAAGTATATGGACCAACCAACATAATATACAGTGGTCAGAAGCCAAGGTTCTGAACCAATAACTCCTACACACATTATCGAGGGGTTGTTGTCTGAACACGGAACAGCACTGGAGAAAACGAAAATTCAAAAAAACAGCTTTCATGAATTTCACACTCCAATAAGCACGTGTAGGCAGAGTCATCCAGCTGCATTGCACATGGATAGTATTTAAAACAGTAGCCTTAGAATTATACTACACTTGAAAACGGTTAGAAATACTAACTAACCGAAATGTTGCGTTAAGTAACAAAATAAAGACAATGGAAGTCCGACAATAATCATTGATTCAAAATTAAAAATTTTTAATTATTTTGTATTATATCGAAGATTGCCGGAAAAGTAGGTTATTTTAAAAGAATCAGTTCTAATTTAAGTTTGTTTTTAAAAAAAAACTGTATTTAATACTATTATATTACCACATTTTCTTTTTGTGCTTCCATTTTATATTGTGCTAGTGAGGAAATATTTGATAAATTACAAATTTTACAAAATAAGGCAATGCGGAGCGGATTATTTTAAATTGTGACAAATATACAAAAATTTATTTTATGTTGAAAAATTTAGATTGATTGAATGTCAGAAATTAAATTTTTTATTTAGTATCTTGTATCTTTATACATAAAATTAAAAATAGTTTATTGCCTGATTGTTAAAAAAAATTTTGCTTTTTAATTATGACCATCATTATTATAAAACAAGAACTAATCAAAATTTTTATGTGGATAGAGTGTCTAAAGCATTAGCTTATAAATCTATTTTTTCTACAGACGTGTGGAAAAACCAATTTTCCGCACGGACATCAGTGCGGAAAATTTATTTTTCCTACGAGCGTGCGCAAAGTAGTACTTTGCGCACGCATTTTTGTGTGCAAAGTTACACTTTTCCGCACTAGTGCGGATAAGACTTTTATCCGCACTGGGTGCGGAAAAGTAAAACTATTCAAAAATCTCCTTGGTAGGGAATATATATAAACACTGTTAAAATGAGCAGCTCTGACGATAAATATAAATGTTATAAACAAATAATTAAGTTTCCTATTATTTTTTTTATTGTTATGTAATTTTTTAATTTTCTATTATTTTTTTTTGTTATGTAATTTTTAGTTGTAAGTATATTATAGTTCTTTCTTTAAAGTCGAATTAAAAATTATTAAATAAATTATCATATTTTTATTTTTGTTGTTATCTGATATGAAGCTCGTAGGAAAAATGTTGTTCCTAACAAGTGCGCAAAGTGCTTTTCCGCACGCAAGAACTTATCCGAACTCCGCTTCGCGTCGTTCGTCCAACTGTACTTGCGTGCGGAAAAGTATCACTTTGCGCACTTGTTAGGAAAATAACTATTTCCACACTAGCCCGGAAAAATTTTTCGGCACGAATATGTCAAAAATCCGTGCGGAAAATTGGTTTTTCCACAATAGTGCGGAAAAATTTTTCGGCACGATCATGTCAAAATCAATAATATATCAATTATAACTTGTAGTTATTACTTTTTTTCTCAGAATTAGTTACTGTTACATATGTATGTGATTGTTATAGTTAATTAAAAATTATTAAATTTCTTTGAAATATGTGTTACTTATTTCCACATGTCTGTAGAAAAACTATTGTACCTGACACGTGCGGAAAATGTTTTCCCTGCACTCGGCTGCATAACCGAACTCAGCTACGCTTCGTTCGGTAAACGGCAGACTCGTGTGGAAAAATTCATTTTCCGCACTTGTTAGGTAAATAGCTATTTTATAAAGGTTTGATAGAATATAATAATTTGGAAAATTCTATTAAATCTCAAAAATCTTTAAAACTGTTTAAAAAAACTTTAAAATTACATTTAATTAAACAACAAAATGATACGTAATATTTGATACAATTTACAAAATGTTTAACTTCTCTATCTGTGTTTGTTAAAAGAAGTTTTAAAATTAAAAATAAATCTATAAAAATGTGTTAAAAATTCATTAAAAAATATTTAATTGTAGCTTTTTGCTAAATAAAACATGTTACTACTTACTACTACTACTACAAGGTATTTTTTTTATGTTACTTCATTTTCTACCACCTTCAAACAAACATTATTAATATGTAGTAGACTTTTTAAAGCTTCTCGACAAATTCCCGGGCGCACCACTTATGGGTACTCCTGAAAGTACGGCTCTGCACGCCAGTCCTACAGTTTGTTTCTTCGTTAACGTTTATCTTGATATTATTTATTTTGCCTGTGCGAAAAGTTTATTATTTAAATATTTCAAAACCTCGTCGTGTTACGTAACCACCGTGCAAGTCAGTTTTGCATATCTTGTTGACAATTAATATCCTGTAAAAGTAAAATTTCAAAACAATGATTTATTGGTTATAAATCTGTCTATACGCAATAAAATTGGGAGTTATATGCAATTATTATTAACCCCTTTTGCATACAATATACATAGTGATAAAAAAACCTATTCTATATTAATAAATTTACCCATACACAATAGGTATTGTCAAGGTTAGTTATGATACGCGGCGCGTGCGTTGGCATCAAAGAGGGCTTGGATAAAAAATGTGGGGCTTGGTTTAGATCACAATGATATGGGGACGATATATCTAACCAAATCTAGGTTAAAATTTTGTCAAATTCATATTATGACATGATATGCCAAACTAATCACTACATAGTATAAAACAAAGTCGCTGTCGCTGTCTGTCCGTCCCTCTGTATGCTTAAATCTTTAAAACTACGCAACGGATTTTGAAGTGGTTAATAGATGGAGTGATTAAAGAGGAAGGTTTATATGTATAATACATGCATAATATTGTAGAGAAACACTGATAAATTTAGAGGTTTCTAATGTGATGTCGTAAATAAACACATTTTAGCCCGCGCTAGTGAGTAATAAAATAAGTAGACAAACAGAAATTTATTTTTGTTGTTTACAAAATTAACAAAGTAAGAATATACAGAAATTTTGGGCAAACCATTGAGAGTAATTCCTGCGACATTCAAAATCTGCGGCTTGTATTTCTTGGAATACTTGCACTTTATAAGGAAATAAATTTAGCTGCTTCTTAAGAATACTCCTGCATGTTCCATAAGATCTTCACACCTCTTGAGACAGGCGTCTTATACAATTTGTTGGCGTATTTTGCATTATTTCACGAACGTTTGCAACAAATTCTTCTGTTCTTACAGATGGTCTTCCTGGTCCTTTTTTGTGTTGTATAGAACCTGTTTCCCTAAACACAGCCACGGTTCTTTTCAGGCAATGATGAAAATCCCCAACAATAAAAGCAACGTTAGCAAAATGTTCGTGAAAATCGTCCATGCACAAACCCGGATTGTAATGCCACTCACCATTTACTCTAACCCCGTTTCGAAAATACGCTTTAATCATGAATGTTTTTTTGTGCTGTTCCGTAAAGCCCATTGTGTAAATTGTTCAAGAAATTGGAAAAATTAGCGATGAATTAAATTACTTGTAACGACTGTCAAAGATGACGGAATAACTGATTGATTGTTAATTCAGGTAGTTACTGACACCCAACAGGTATTAAGCTCTACGGCTAAGCATTACGTCCTTAGATGCAAGGCACTCTCTGATGCAAATAATTTTTGCTCGCACGGTAGTTTCCCCCCAAAAAGATATTTCGTTTTCAGTAAATCTGTCCACAGTCTATATAGGATCCAATCGCTCTTTCTTTGTCAGCAATAAAGCCTTTGTAAAAAATTATGTAAATTAATTTGAGAGGGTCCGTTTATCCTATTTGAGCCAACCCTGCCCATTCTTGCGCTTCAGGTGTGTTTCTTTATGTTTAAATTGATGCCTTCGTATCTACGCTTTAAGCTTCTCTAACTTACGTCAAATAAGAAAGGCCGATCCTCCCTCTTCCATCCACCGACACAGACCCGAAATTCGAAATATAAAATGATGAAAGGAGACCACTCAAGCCCCGGTTCATTGGTGTACATCGTAACCGAAATTTGTATGTGCAAGGGAACTTTAAAGTAAGACCATCAACATTTTTAATAATTTTTTTTTAATCTACAAATACCCAATGATAAAAATAATTGGCAGACTCCCGGACTATCTAATGTCATTTAAGTCGCGCCGTCTTGCCCTTACTATGGAAGCGAGAAATGTCAATATACCTAGGAATCTTGAGTTTCGCTTGTGTGCTTAATAAAGGATTTTGAAAATATTGAAAATGAAATAGAATGGACGGTTCTTGTTATGCATGGCATCTGACTCGCGCATAATGAACCAGCGGCGCACCCAGGATTTTATGTTAGGGGGGGCCCGCCAACCAGTGCTGGAAGCAAATTTTTTAATAAACTTTTAAGTTACGCATTTTTCTAGAACTTTGGAGCTTTTTAACAGGTACTCTTGCAGGGAAGATCGCAATAGCCTAGTCATGGGAGTCGTTAAACGGTTTCTTAGGGGGGGGGGGCATTGGCGGCTTGTGACTTGTTAACTTGGGGGTGTACTAAAAGCCTGCTGTAGGCGAAATGCGCCGCAGGCGAAATTTTTTTAAGGCCACGCCCAAATTTGGTCAATAATTATTATAGTAAATATTTTTAAAATTTATGATTACCTTCTTATTCTATTGAAAATGAAATAAGATAAAAAATAGAAAGGCTAATTTATTTTTCATTAGTGGGTACATTGGTTAAAAGTAAAGTTCATTCATCTGTTTTTATTTGCAGCAAACTTATCAATAACAATAAAGTCCCTAGATTTACACTTTGTGGTATGTATCAAGTTAATTTCGAGAGTTTAGGTCTTCCCTTAATTTTAATTTCAATTTTTTGCTCAATACTTAATGAGCTAAAATTGTTTCTCAAACATTCATAGTCGTTTTGGCATTAAAACTGTTTATTTTTATTAAAATAAGTCTTTACTACCCCAAAATAATAACAAAAATATAAAGGAAAACTCGAAATAATAAATTCATAAATTCAATCAAACCATATTAAACTTTAATAAGTCAACTTTTGTCAATAAGACAACTTCCAGGGGGAGGGGGGGCAAATGCCCCACCTGGCCCCCTCAAACGAGCCCGTGAGGTAAATCTAAGAAAATTGACTTTTTAAAATACTTATCCACTTTCATAATTTTTATTTCATTGGGGGTTTGGGGGGGGCCAAGGCCCCCTTGGCCCCCCCCCTGGGTGCGCCACTGTAATGAACCATAATACACTCGGATGATTATACCTATATAACCAATATGATTACATTGCTTATTATGCGCAACATTATACACTCGTTAAGTAATATACTACCGTGCGAGCAAAAATTATTTGCATCAAAGAGGGCCTAGCATCTAAAGACGTAATGCTTAGCCGTAGAGCTTAATACCTGTTGGGTGTCAGTAACTACCTGAATTAACAATCAATCGTTATTCCGTCATCTTTGACAGTCGTTACAAGTAATTTGATTCATCGCTAATTTTTCCAATTTCTTGAACAATTCACACAATGGGCTTTACGGAACAGCACAAAACATTCATGGTTGAAGCGTATTTTCGAAACGGGGTTAGAGCAAATGGTGAGTGGCAATACAATCCGGGTTTGTGCATGGACGATTTTCACGAACATTTTCCTAACGTTGCTTTTATTGCTGGGGATTTTTATCATTGCCTGAAAAGAACCGTGGCTGTGTTTAGGGAAACAGATTCTATACAACACAAAAAAGGAGCAGGAAGACCATCTGTAAGAACAGAAGAACTTGTTGCAAACGTTCATGAAATAATGCAAAATACGCCAACAAATTGTATATAAGACGCCTGTCCCAAGAAGTGAGAAGATTTTATGGAACATGCAGGACTATTCTTAAGAAGCAGCTAAATTTATTTCCCTATAAAGTGCAAGTATTCTAAGAAATACAAGTCGCAGGAATTACTCTCAATGGTTTACCCAAAATTTATTGGAAAGAAATGATTTATTAGACCTGACATTTTTTTCGGATGAAGCCTAGTTCCACCTCTCCGGTTATGTGAATTCTCAGAATACCTACACGCATGTGGAGTAGTGAAAATCCCCATTTTTTTGTAGAGTCCACATTGCACCCTCGAAAAATTGGTGTCTGGTTAGCTGTTTCCCGAAGAAGAATTGTTGGTCCTATTTTTTTTCCATGACACAGTTACAGCACAGCGGTATAGACAATATTTTGAATCCGTTTGTGGAGCAATTACTTGGCGACGAACTACGTTTTGGATATTTTCAACAGGACGTTGCAACCGCCCATACAGCCGCCGAAACTATTAACTACTTACGCAATTTTTTCGACGACAGATTGATCAGTTTTCGATCAGACATTGAATTCCCACCTAGATCACCTCTTTTAACGGTTATGGATTACTTCGTTTTTCCTCATTTAAAGAACACTATTTTTAAAACACCAGTGGCAAATTTAGAACAAATACAAGAAAGGATTATCCAAGAATGTGGTAACATTTCTCCAGAGATGCTGGTCAACACTTTCGAAAATATGAAGAGACGTGTGACAATTTCAGCAATTTATGTAATTATTTTTCTTTTTCTTTCTGTATATTCTTACTTTGTTAATTTTGAAAACAACAAAAATAAATTTGTATTTGTCTACTTATTTTATTACTCATTAGTTTGGCATATCCTGTCATAATATGAATTTGACAAAATTTTAACCTAGATATATCGTCCCCATATCAATGTGATCTAAACCAAGCCCTACGTTTTTTAATCCAAGCCCTCTTTGATGCAATTAATTTTGGCTCGCACGGTATTATGACGGAAAGAGATTACCATAACTGCATTGCTAGCTAAAAATGCCACCCAATTCCTCATTGAAAAAAACACGATTTCTTCTTAATTTTCTTATAATATAATATACGATTCGTTTTTAAACGTTAATGACGATAGTAAAGATGGATCAAGGGATGCATCCTAAATTTATGGACAATTTTAAAAACAGTTTTTACTTTTAAATAAATTTATTTAAGGTTGAATTCTCAACGTCATTCAATCTATTGCCAACCTATAACCTATTTCGCGTTGATTTTTTGAGTTTATTATTTTAATAACCAACATTTAAAGAAAATCAATATCTTCGGTACATTATTTAGGTAGTATCTGATATACAGGGTGATTCAAAAGTACTTTGACAAACTTCGGGAGGTAATTGCTGGTAATATTTTAACACGAAAAGTTCTTATAAACAGTGGTCCTTGGCGACTTCGTTACTGAGATACAGGGTGTTGAAATGTTAAAAGAAATAGTAATAATTTTTAAATAACTCCTTAACGAGTTATCTTTTTTTTATGAAATTTTGTGAACTAAATAAGCATCTAAAGACACTTATTTTCAAAGTACAACACGTTCGTAAATTTAACCAGTGGCGTCGGTACAAAATGTTACTATCATATTTTTTGTGAAAACTATGCTACACCACTGACTTATTTTATTTTAACCTTTTTCTTATAAATCCCCCCTTTATTTAGAACAAAAAAGATCACGTGTGTTTTTTTGATACGAGGGACGGTTTAAGCGTAAATGATTATTTTATTTGAATATACACAAATATTAAAAAATGTGTTTTAAACTGATCAACCACTCAAATATTTATTACAGTATTTTAACGAATACCTACATACATACTTACTAATAAACAAATATGGAAGTTAGTTACCATTAAAAATAACAAAACTGAACAAATAAAACTCAGTGGTAACTAACTGTCAAATATATTTTAATTTATCGACAAAAAAAGCATTTCCAAAGCCGCCTTGTCAAAATACAAAATATTAAAAAATAACATACTAATAAATAAATATGTATGCCACTGAAAACGTGTTATACTTAGAAAATAGGCATCCTCAGATACCTTCCTTAGGCATATACATATTTGTTTATTAGTAAGTAAGTCGTTTTGGTATTCATTAAAATACGGTAATAAATATTTGAGTGGTTGATCAGTTTAAAACACATTTTTTTAATATTTGTGTATAGTCAAATAAAATAATCATTTACGCTTAAACCGTCCCTCGTATCAAAAAAACACACGTGATCTTTTTTGTTCTAAATAAAGGGGGGATTTATAAGAAAAAAGTTAAAATAAAATAAGTCAGTGGTGTAGCATAGTTTTCACAAAAAATATGATAGTAACATTTTGTACCGACGCCACTGGTTAAATTTACGAACGTGTTGTACTTTGAAAATAAGTGTCTTTAGATGCTTATTTAGTTCACAAAATTTCATAAAAAAAAGATAACTCGTTAAGGAGTTATTTAAAAATTATTACTATTTCTTTTAACATTTCAACACCCTGTATCTCAGTAACGAAGTCGCCAAGGACCACTGTTTATAAGAACTTTTCGTGTTAAAATATTGCCAGCAATTACCTCCCGAAGTTTGTCAAAGTACTTTTGAATCACCCTGTATAACAAATATATCAATTTATTTCATTGCTAATTTTGGGAGAATTGTATAGTAAAAGAACAATGAGTGACAATGACAATAATGTTAAAAAAAATCTTACCCGATATTTTTCGCTATACAGTTCTCCTAAAATAAGTTATGAAATTCCTTGATATTTATTAAATATGTCAATTATTACCTATAGAATATCAAGTCGATACTGATTTTCTTTAAATTTTGTATAAAAGCTAGAAAACATAAATAAATCTACGCGAAATAGGTTATAGGTTGGCAAGCATGTTGATACTCCTACCTTAAAGATAAATAACATCATGCAAGAAGTATGAAATTAAAGAAAAAATATTTACAAATCCTTAACCCTTACCTCTCTTATCTAACATGTTTTTTCGGACACCCATATCCGTGCTACCGGCCTTCGCCGGCACTGATCTATAGACCGAATTGACCGCCAAAATAGCTGAAGAAATCCCAAATAAAAACGCACCCAAACCAATAATAGATTCTACCTGCGAACATCCTTCTTCTGGTTCTTTTCTACCTAAGATATGCCCGAAGATACCCATAAGATGATGCAGTAGACTTCCATTTTCGAAAAGCAACCTATAATCTCGAATTTAGATGCCTGAAATAATAAACCTTTATTATATACTTTTAATATTATGTCTGATGTTCTAAAAGGAACAGTAAAATTTAATTGGTAGAAATGCCGATGCAGATATTATACCGGCCGATCCAAATTAGACGTAGAATAGAGGAATTATTTGAATGCCTGTTAGATGCGAAAGCTGTATTTTTTGTCGGTATTTATTGCTTCTTTATTACTGATAGTATCTTTTATATAGCTAGTTAACATTTTATAGGGTACCTACCGGCTACCGGCAACTGCAAAAATTTTATTACCGTTAGTTACAAAAAGAAAAGTACCTACATATTTATTGTAAAATAAATATTATTATTTAATTTTTTTTTTTTTTAGATGTCGACTTTCTAATCTAAATAGCCAACAGCAGGTGCGGTTTTTGATGTCTAGGGGGGGGGGGAGGGGAGTGAAAAACTACAGCATTTCCGACGCGCGGTATTTGTTTTATTGCGTGCAGGCACGTAGATATTACCACAATAATTAATATATTTATTTAGGGGAGGGTGGACGATCGCCCGCATATTTGGTAATTAGTTTTTCTTTGTCTAGCGCAAAGTTGGGCTTGCAATAATAATAATAATAATAATAATAATAATAATAATAATAATAATAATAATAATAATAATAATAATAATAATAATAATAATAATAATAATAATAATAATAATAATAATAATAATAATAATAATAATAATAATAATAATAATAATAATAATAATAATAATAATAATAATAATAATAATAATAATAATAATAATAATAATAATAATAATAATAAAAAGAATTTACGGAGCGGTTTGACTGTGTTTTCATAATGACGGGTATAGATTCAAACTGTACAATCTCCGTGCTTCATTAAATGTCGTTTTATATAGTAATTATAGCCCTGAATCGAAATAACTCATAATTTTTAGTATTGAAAATACTACTGAGATCGTTTTTATGCAAACTTTGCATTGGTGTCGCGGTGTCGATCTGTCGCGACCCAACACCGTAATATCTCGAGCGGTCTTGTACCATAATACTCTGATTCTGATAATACTTGGTAAATATAAATATAAATAACAGCATAAAGTCGTCTAGTAAATAATGTTTAGTTTTAGTTTGTGTTTTAAAGAATGCCATAATAATTTTGTTAAAAAATTGTTTTATTGAGATAAGTTATATAATTATGTATATTTGTGTTTTGAAGACTGCCATAATAATTTTGTTAAATAAGGTAAGTTCACGTTATTTAAATCGGAATATTAAGTCGAAAAAAAAAGAGTGGGAGGCAAAAAGTGAGAGCACAATAATTGCATATACAGGGTCCGCCCAAATTTAGTTAACAAATGGGATAATTTTTTTAATATTGATTTCTCAGAAAATGTTATTGTACATAAAATTTTTGCATCTTAAGTAAATCATTTTGACGTATTCAAATCTTCTGTGGCATAAACAGGGTGAATATAAAATAGAAAAATATGACGTCAGTGACTCAAAAATTTTTAAAAATTTAAAAACTGAAACAGCAATATTAAAGAACTAATAAATCCAAGATAAAAAGTTAAATAAAGTTTTTTTCTAGTGCTAATAGTTTTCAAGAAAATTCAAGTTAAAAATCAAATTTTTGCTGTTATTGAATTTTTACACTTTTCATATTAACTTTACATATTAACTGTTAATATGGCTGTTTCAGTTTTTAAATTTTTTAAAAATTTGGAGTCACTGACGTCGTATTTTTCTATTTTATATTTACCCTGTATATGCCACAGAAGATTTTAATACGTCAAAATGATTTACTCAAGATGCAAAACTTTTATGTAGAATAAAATTTTCTTAGAAATCAATAATAAAAAATTAGCCCATTTGTTAACCAAATTTGGGCGGACCCTGTAGAATTAAAGAACATTTTTTAAACTGTTACAAAATACAAATTAAAATGTGGGCTTTAATTATTTTTAAAAAATTTTGAGTCACTGACGTAATATTTTTCTATTTTATATTCACCCTGTATGCCACAGAAGATTTGAATTTATGTAGTGTTAACCAAACTTTTACAAAATATAAATTAGAATGTGGGCTTTAATTACATCACATAGGACATTAAAATTTTAAAGCTGTGTCTGGTATTTTCAATACATAGGATGCTTGCGTAAGGTGCAAGATCTGTGAATTTTTTTTTAAGAAGTAGTCCATGCTCAGTGGAGCTAAATGTATAGAAAAAAGAAAAGTACAAAGTCTTTCTCCACACTTTTTTTATTAGAATAACTAGGCGAACCTAGAATAATTCATAATAATTAAATTCGACATGTTTCGAGTGTAGAAACACTCATCATGAGGAAAACAAACTAAATGGTACAATGCTGATGTTGTTAGCAATAGAGAAAATAATAGTGGGATTGAGCAGTAATGGAGCTTTCAAAGGTGTAGAAGAGGTGTAAAAAATTGAATAGTAAAAAACCGACAATCATGACTTCAGCATACTGGAAAGTCAGGGGTTAGTGCAAAGGCCCTGTCTTGGACAGAAAAATGAAGAGTGTAAAAGAAAAATTAGGGAGTTTTAACAGACTTTGTGGCAAACATTTATTAAGTAGTGAAAAATCTTAAGTTTTATTCAGCTTTGTTAGAGACATGTAAAAGTATTGAAATAAGAGGGAAAGAATAAGAAAAAAATGTTTTTCATAAAAGTCAAAGCATCATTTTGCTTGAAATAAAATACTTTTGGGGTACCGGACTTTTTACGGCCCAGTTACCCCGGCAGGAGTCAAAACATACACATTGTGTGCAAAATTAAGTTTTAAACTTAATTTTTTCTTTTTCTTTCCCTCTATTTCAATACTTTTACATGTCTCTAACAAAGCTGAATAAAACTTAAGATTTTTCACTACTTAATAAATGTTTGCCACAAAGTCTGTTAAAACTCCCTAATTTTTCTTTTACACTCTTCATTTTTCATAATCAGATTTACAAGTGCACATATTATCAACATTACAGAATAAATACAACACTTGACCATTTAACAATTATTATATCTTACAATTTAAATTTAACCCCAGAAAATAAACAGTTTCAATGTTGTTACATAACGAGAATTGTTTAATAAACATATTTTAAAAGAAACCGGAAATTGTCATGTGTTCCTTTTTTTGTTTTATTAATTATTTTGTATTTTGCAACAAGATTTCTCAATACAAAAAAAAGCAAAACCTGTAAAAGTAGTAGGTATGTACATTAATAACGTAGGTAAGTAGTAGTTAGTCAAACATAATAGTCATACTCGGGAAGGTTGTAACATCACTAATCGAAACCGTTCTCAAAAATATACAATTTTCACCAATCTAAACTATCCTCTTCAAAAAAAACTCCGCATTAGGATATATTTCCATAATCACTATTTTTCGTCTGCAAAAATCAAGGTAATTCGTTTAGTTTATTATTTTATTTCATCAATTTTTTCCCCTCAATTTAATACGAAACAATACAATGATTTATGTGCGCATTCTAAGACATTTATTTTTAAGTTTTTCGCGCTTTATTGCGAACGTTGATTGGGCGGTTCAAAAGTCCATAGCCAGACTTTAGACGCTTGTACAAAAATTGAGTTTATTTTACATATCTTTAAATACTTGCACATTAATAACGTAGGTAAGTAGTAGGTTTAGTCAAACATAATAGTCATACTCGGGAAGGTTGTAACATCACTAATCGAAACCGTTCTCAAAAATATACAATTTTCACCAATCTAAACTATCCTCTTCAAAAAAAACTCCGCATTAGGATATATTTCCATAATCACTATTTTTCGTCTGCAAAAATCAAGGTAATTCGTTTAGTTTATTATTTTATTTCATCAATTTTTTCCCCTCAATTTAATACGAAACAATACAATGATTTATGTGCGCATTCTAAGACATTTATTTTTAAGTTTTTCGCGCTTTATTGCGAACGTTGATTGAGCGGTTCAAAAGTCCATAGCCAGACTTTAGACGCTTGTTCAAAAATTGAGTTTATTTTACATATCTTTAAATACTTGCACATTTCGAATATAATTTATAGAAAATTAATCGTGTATACCATGCGAGCAAAAATTATTTGCATCAAAGAGGGCTTGGATTAAAAAACGTAGAGCTTGGTTTAGATCACAATGATATGGGGATGGTATATCTAACCAAATCTAGGTTAAAATTTTGTCAAATTCACATTATAACATGATATGCTAAACTAATGAATAATAAAATAAGTAGACAAATACAAATTTATTTTTGTTGTTTACAAAATTAACAAAGTAAGAATATACAGAAAGAAAAAGAAAAATAATTACATAAATTGCCACCGCCATGCCAAAAAATAGGACCAACAATTCTTCTTCGGGAGGCAGCTAACCAGACACTTCTCCACATGCGGGTATTCTGAGAATCCACATAACCGGAGGGGTGGAACCAGGTTGCATCCGAGAAAAATGTCAGGTCTAATAAATCATTTCTTTCCAATAAATTTTGGGTAAACCATTGAGAGTAATTCCTGCGTCTTTCAAAATCTGCGGCTTTTATTTCTTGGAATACTTGCACTTTATAAGGAATTAAATTTAGCTGCTTCTTAAGAATAGTCCTGCATGTTCCATAAGATCTTCCCACTTCTTGGAACAGGCGTGTTATACAATTTGTTGGCGTATTTTGCATTATTTCACGAACGTTTGCAACAAGTTCTTCTGTTCTTACAGTTGGTCTTCCTGCTCCTTTTTTGTGCTGTATAGAACCTGTTTCCCTAAACACAGCCACGGTTCTTTTTAGGCAATGATAAAGATCCCCAGCAATAAAAGCAACGTTAGGAAAATGTTCGTGAAAATCGTCCATGCACAAACCCGGACGGTAATGCCACTCACCATTTACTCTAACCCCGTTTCGAAAATACGCTTCAACAATGAATGTTTTGTGCTGTTCCGTAAATCCCATTGTGTGAATTGTTTAAGAAATTGGAAAAATTAGCAATGCATCAAATTACTTGTAACGACTGTCAAAGATGACGGAATAACTGATTGATTGTTAATTCAGGTAGTTACTGACACCCAACAGATATTAAGCTGTACGGCTAAGCATTACGTCCTTAGATGCAAGGCCCTCTTTGATGCAAATAATTTTTGCTCACACGGTATTTTATTATAAGAAACTAAGCACAAATGATATATTTTCCGGTCTACTATCTCCTGTTGCGGTATGGTCCGTTAATTATGGGACACGGTATATAAAGCCTTATTCCATTTTTCGACAAACGTGGGCGTCATATTTTATTTTTTCTAAATTTAATTTGCTTCGTTGTGTTCATGGAAAAGCAAAAAGCTCGTTAAACTTCGATACAGCATTAAAACGCAATTGCATCAGCAAAATTTTCATTTATTTAGCCTATCCAAATTAAACCGAATTTGAAAGTCAAAAAAGCTGCTTTAGGATTCCGCCAACATTTGCTACTCCAAATGATTTTATTTGTTGTTGTTGAATTGACTTGCCTATTCAGCACAGCAGCACTTTTTGTATAGTCAATTGTGCATGCACGGCCTTTTTAAATGCAGGAAGTCTATCAGGGCCAACTACGTTCGGGCTTTTGGTTTTGAACAATATCAGGGTGGGTATCGCGAATCATTAGCTAGTGTTTATCGAAATAATAAAATTAATTACCGCCAATATTGAAACTACCAATCAAGGCGGCTCACTAAGAAACAAACATAGGCAGTGGAGGAACATAGGGGAAGGTTGCCCATATTGGACCAATTTCCAGATTTCTTATCATAGATTCTGATAATAACGCAAAATCGATCTTGAAGCTATACCTTAGTATACTTTAGTATGTTGTTCAACTGCAGGATTTTTTGCAGAATTTTATTTCAAAGTATCTATGATATACCAGGCTATAAAAAAACCTTTGCAAGTGGTTCAATATAGGAAACCGGTTGCCTAAATAGCACCTGGGGATTCCAAAATTGGACCACATGATTTAACTCGGAAGCTTAGGTGTTAAATAAATAAATAAAAAATAAAATTGTTGGTATAGGAAGTTTTATACTTATACAGTGTGTCCACGGATGGACCTAACTATACTTGTAAAAAACTTTATTTTCAATTTTTCGAAAAAAAGTCATTCTTCATCATTTCTTTTGCTTATTAAATAAATATAATTCATGTAAGAAAATTTCCATTTTTTTATACAGGGTGCACAAAAAATGGAAAAATGTAGATTTGCAAAATAAAAATTTTTTGATCCAACTTTTTTGAATGATCAAAATAAAAGAGATTGGAAAGAGAATTCGAAAAGCCGAATAAAGTTTTGAGATATGACCTGTGGTAACTACGATATTTTATATTAAACTTAAATAAATTATTGATATTTTCCTTCAGATTTAAGTTTTAATATAAAATATCGTAGTTACCACAGGTCATATGTCAAAACTTTATTCGGCTTTTCGAATTCTCTTTCCAATCTCTTTTATTTTGATCATTCAAAAAAGTTGGATCAAAAATTTTTTATTTTGCAAATCTACATTTTTACATTTGTTGCACACCCTGTATAAAAAAATGGAAATTTTCTTACGTGAATTATATTTATTTAATAAGCAAAAGAAATGATGAAGAATGACTTTTTTTCGAAAAATTGAAAATAAAGTTTTTTACAAGTATAGTTAGGTCCATCCGTGGACACACTGTATTTCAACAAAACATCAAATTTATAATCAAAATTTCGGTAGAACAGTGGCGCACCCAGGGGGGGCCAAGGGGGCCTTGGCCCCCCCAAAACCCCCAATGAAATTGACTTCAACTAGAGAAATAGAGAGAGAAAAATTTACTTGAAAACTTGCATAAAAAAGATTTTGCTTAGAGTTTTATGGTTCTAAGGTAAATTCTTAGGAAAATCCTAAAAATATTACATTAAAATCGTGTAAATTACGTTTTGCTCTGTACACGCCAAGCACTAACGGCTAACTAGTCAAGGTTGCCAGATCAAAAAAATAAAAATCCCTAGAAATATGTTTAAAAAATCCCTAGATCGGAAACCAAAAATTTAGGGGGGGGGGAGGGAGAGCTTTGACAATTGATAACCAAAAAAAAAAATTGGTATCTTTTTGGGGTGTACTACCTATTCAAAGAATAACAAAACTTAAAATTTTTGCAAAACCTTCATTCTTTTCTTCTTTCTATTAGTATTGATAGAACAAGCATCAAGAATACGATTTTTGTGATTTTAAGAGAACCACGCTGACGTTCTATTGGTTGTTCTATTCTATTACACCGTCAAAAATAGATACACAGAACACAAAAACTAGCGCGGGATTCCCCGACTTGGGCAATTTCAAACGTACGCCCGGTAGTAACTTAGCTGTATCCGCGTTATTATATTTGGTCGCTCTGATGTGATGAAGATTTTGTATAATAGCATAATATAAACATATTTTAGTTTAACTTTTTTTTTGGCTTCTATAAAGCCTCTTAAAAATCCCTAGATTTGGGTGTTTTAATAAAAGTTTTCCCTAAATCTCTAGATTATCCAAAAAATCCCTAGATCTAGGGAAATTTCCCTAGACCTGGCAACCTTGCAACTAGTTGAGTTTGTTGCCGATCAAAGGTTCTAGGTGGAAATGGAAGTATGTTACAGTGTTGCCAGATGATATGGCACTTGTTTAGTTTCGGAGAAATCTACTGTGGTCCAATTTAGGTAGCGGTTCAATATAGGCAACCTTCCCCTAATAGGAAGATTTTAAGCCACCTAAATTGTGAAGAACGTTATACGCTAAACGGTAAACTGAGCAAGCGCAGTCTGTGGCAAATGGTGGATATACCTAACGTTATAATATATTTGCTTCAATAGAGACTTTTTGCACCTCTTAAATTAATATCAGTTTTTAGCTCCGTTATAGTTAACTTTATTAAACATAACGAGTAGCGCCACTGTTAAAACCAGATATTTTGCAGCGCCTATACGTTCTGTCTGTAGTTATTAATTTGGCGCCGGCGCACCTAAACAAAATAAAATAGGTACCTAACCTAACAATAGTTTGATTATGTTGTATATTTTAATGTAAAGCTACTATTGCTTTGGATTTTAATTAATTGCTTATCACAATTTTAATTCATAGCAATGATTTGTATGTTCTGGCAACCATGCAGTTTAAGCATAACCATAAGGATAACGATAAGCTCTTCCTTATCCCTCCGTAACTAACGGAGTCCGTTATGGTAATTAACCATAGCGGATCACCTTTCTGACATTGCGCATGCTCAGAATAACCATAACCACAAAAGAATGACGAATTAAGAGGTGCAAAAAGTCTCTATTATGTAAGAACTTGCGTTAAACTCTAAACGTTATTCCGATCATGCGCAGTTTCTCAAGAATACCCAATAACAATTTTCTTTCGATTCTTTGCAGCTAACCTTACTTTTCTGTTGTTTGTTTAATAATGCTTTTATTTCTTTGTGCCTCATGGAAAACATTAAAAATATAGTGAGATGTTGAAACCATCAATAAGGTCTAATAGACTTAATAATAACTTAATAAGGGGAGCCATTCTTATTGACATTTTTGACCTACCTATTTTAGCACCCCCAAGGCTTGTTTTTAACTTTCATGAAATAGGTGAAAAGGAAGCAGAACTTAATTTTAGATTTAAAAACGAAGATATTCCCAGATTAGCTTACGCTTTAGAAATTCCAAATATGTTTAGAACTAAATCAGGGCATATTTCAACTGGTAAGAACGTTCCAAGAAGGACCATATAGAGACATGTCTTATTTCATTTCATAAAACTTTCCATAACGAAGAATCTTGAAATGGGTTCTGGGACAGTACCTCGCGCAACAAAACTAATTCGTCATAATATGGTCTGTAAACCGCTGCCATTTTTTTTAAAACATCCATAATTATATCAAATCAAAAGTGAATACAAAATGACAATAGAATTTACTATGGAGGGCTTTAGGTTAGGCGACCGATCGCAATACATTGGTTTCGGGCAAAGTTTTGGATCGGTAAAGCAGCTTTAAAAATGGCCGTCAGGGGCGCATGTGTTTCTTTAAATCTGTAAAATGCATGGGTTCTTATGGGATAATCAACTGTTTTATTGAATTTAGTTAACTAATCGTCTACAGGCTGAGATATGTATATATTATATCTAATAAAGCTTATTTTATTAATTATTGGATAAAAATAGCGTCTATCAAAACATGTAAAAAGTCAAACACTTGACGATCACTGCGCCGCGACCGGGAAACAGCGAACTAACTACTAAACAGGGACGTAAATTTAAAGAACAGCCATTTTCGATCGGACTCCTTCCTAAAGCCCTCCATAGAATTTACTAATGTTTCGAGGTTAGAAAACCACCACAATTCGGCGTTGCCAAATTAGGACATTCCAGATTTTTGTAACTTATTTTAAAAGCTAAAACAAAAACATCTTGTATTAAAATTAAATTTTTTAAAACATTTACCTATGTATGTTGTATGTCATAAATAATTTTGATGTTCTTCCTTTTTTAAAACCAAATAAGAATAATACCACAGAATATATAGCTTTGCGTAGCTATATATTCTGTGATAATACGTTTGGCACTTGATGTTATGTGTGTATTTGAACCTAATTAGCGGAGTACGTTATCGCTTATTAACGTAATCGGTTATTTTTTTCACTACTACGCATGATCAGAATAACCGGTAACGTTCGTATAACGTTGATCAAATAAGTGGCTTTAAATCTCTCCATTAAATACCATAGATATTTACCTTACCGCACGATTAGACATGCGCAGTGCAACATTATCATTTGACGAATGGGAAAATAGACAGATCCGAGCTTTTAAACTTTTTAAAGCAATATATTGCCCGAAAAATAGGCGTACCTAATTAGATTGCAGGGCTGCAAATAAAATATACGAAAACATGCATCGGGATAATCTGTCTTGGGTTCTTTTTATTTTCATTCTCGTATATGGGGCTTTTTCGGGTTGAAGAATACAAATTGACCAACCGTTTTTTCGCATTCTGTAGAGGGCGCCACATGGGAGCCTATACTTTAATTTGAATGGTCCCAACTTTTTTGTCCTACACTGTATGCGCATTTTGACAGAATATTTTTATTCTCCTAACCTTTTGACATAAAAAAGGTATACCACTTTTGTTTCGATAAATCTAACCGTTTTCGAGAAAAACGCTAAAATAACATTGCTTGCATGTGATTTTTTTTTCTTAAAAGAATACGAAATAATTTTTATTTATTTTCAACCCTAAACATACCTAGCATAGCAAAGCAAGGAATATTCCATGGAGTTCGTCGGAATTTTTTAAGAAGAACGTCACTTTGAACCTTTGATTTGAATGTTTAATTTATTGTTCTAGTAACTTAGGTATTTTAAAATTGCAAATAAAATTTAACTTTAACACCCTGTAACTCCATTAATAATCAATTTTCGAAAAAATGTTATAGGAAGAGATAGCATTTATTTTAGGTCAAGAATTATCCCCTAAGTTTTTTGCTCATGGATACCCTGTCATTGTAGGTATAATAGTATAGTTAGATTACAAAAAGTTAACTAAAATTAGCGAAAATTTACTGAAAATATAACATAATTTACTTTTCTAGACGGTACTTTGTAACTTTTAACGATTTATTATTACGTTAATCAACGGTACTTTTATGACGGGTTGGCACGTGTTTAAGTGTCTGGCGTTGCTTTAAAAAATATATAAATGGTTATTTTGCGTACAGGCGCGTATTTGAGAGGGTGGTAATGGATGTAGTTACCCCCTTCATAAGCCATTTTTTTTTAATTGGACAGGTGGAAATCGAGAGCAATAAATTTTGATTGATTTTCTTGTAAAAAAAATGTATCATTAAAAAAAAAATTCATTAATTACCCCCCCAAGATCAACACTCTAGATACGCGCCTGGTAAAGTTACTCCTTTTTGGGGACTTGGGACCGTATGAAGACCGACGTCAGATAGACAGTCAGTCATTTCTTGTTCTGTATTTGTATAAGATGCTCTGGAAAAACCTTCAAACAATTGATATAAATAGTTTATGGAAAATTTTTTGACACTCCCAACAGCCAATTAAATTTTGTTATTCTTTATCATCTTACATAAATCACCCAATCATATCAACATTTAAGTGATAACAACACTCCGGGTGGTTTTCAATCACTATGACACCCATGCATAATTTATTATGACACCAATACTTTGACAGTTCATATTCCAACTAGGTATATAAATTTCAAAATGTCACGTTTCGGCAATGCAAATTTTCATTGCATTAACGCGCTAGTTAATGAAACAATCCCAAAAATACCAGAAACAGTCACAAATACACGTGGGGAATATTTATGGAGTTTTGCTGTGAACGCAAATACGAGTGAAATAAACATAGAAGCGTAGAAGAGCTGGCAATGATACTGAAAGATTGGGCGGTTAATATGAGAAAAAAAGATGGGACTGAATTCAAAGAAGCAACGGTAAAGACTATGTGGAACGTTTCGTGCAAAATACAAGAAAAGTACTATAATGAATATAAGATTATGATTGACCCGTTTAACAGTATAGTATTTAAACATGCCCGAGATGCCCGCGATGCAACCAGAAAGAAATTACAAGCAGATCCATGTAAACGTCATACCAGTTCAATTTCGTTAAGTCTATCTGAAGTAAACCAAATAATATTCTTCTGGAATGAAAATACCCCTGAAGGTCTTATTCGTAAATTCTACCATATTGCTGCAGTAAAATTAGCGTGGAGAGGAGGCGAAGCAGTTGCATGTCTCCTGGATTTTTTTCAAATCGAAAAAAATAACGATGGTTCTCCAACAAATCGTATTGAATATAATCCAGTGTGAAGTAAAACTTACCAAGGCGGTTCAAAAAGCTGTACAAGTAGTAAATGGTAGATTGTGAATAGTGAAAGTCATGCAAAGATGCCCTGTACCTACGCCTGTTTCATAAATTGATATCAAAACGAGGCGTACATAATATTATAACCTCACCACGGCTGTTCTTAAAACCAAATCGACACTGGAAAACGGAAATCGATAGTTGGTACGATAATGTCCCTGTTGGAAAAAATACTATTAATGGATAGACAAAATCGTCTGCTGAAGCTATCGGCCTGAATGTAAAGGACAAAAAAATAACAAACCATTCAAACAGGTCAACTGCTGTTAGCGAATTGGCAAAAAAAGGTGTGCAAGAACAACAATTGCTGAAAATCACTGGTCATAACAATCCAAATTCCATAAAACCATACTTAAACATCGACCAAGAACTCCACAATAAGATTATTAATACTATGCGTGGTAATGGATCTTCTATAGTAGAAAAAAATAGCCAATCAAAAATGTTACGTTAAATTTTAATAACTGCACCTTTACAAATTGTACTTTTAATAAATAAATAATTATTTGGTTACGAGAAATTACATTTTTTTATCAAAAATTTATCAAAAAATTTTCTGACCGAATATCCCTCGGACATTGACCAATGCCTCATAATTTTATCTCAAGCACGTAACCAAGGTAACAACCCTCCGCCTTCAGCGTCGGGTTGTTACCAGGCAACGTGCTTTCGACTAAAATTATCTCGTCCATTATCAATGTCCTATATAGGGTTATTATAGCTGATAACTAAATTGTTGTAAATTCTCACAGTTATAAAACGTCAACCTATAGGTCGGTACAATAAAAATATTTAGTTTATTCTTATGTTTTTAAGTTTATAACTATAAAAAAATTCGTACCTATTTACAGTTAAATTTTTTTTTAGTTTCATTTCACTATCGTCATGATAGATGTTAAACTTTAATTCTCTCATAAATTCCACAGCAAACATACACAGAAGTTACAAGTGTTGTTAACTGGTTAATTGCCAATAAAACAGCCAGGCGCGGATCCAGAACTTATATACAATATACTCCCTAAACGAAGTTAAAAAGCGCCGCAAGCGAAACATTTTTGGGGCCACGCCCAAAGTTCGACAGATAATGCGCCACAGGCGAAAGATTTTTTGCAGCCCTAAATATCAGAATAATAGGTAATACTAGCTTTGATTTTGATACGTCTGCTGGAGGTGGACATGCTTGAAATTTTACATTTACAGACTTCGTTGATAAAAACATGACATTTTATTTACAATTATAAATATGTTAGTTATATCACACGCTTTCGTTTGCTATAGTGATAGAATTCACAAATCACTGTATTTATTCATAACTTTCTAAACAAGAAACAACAAATAATAATATAAAAACTATAAAATATAACAACTAAAAATAACTATTGGTGACAGTAACATACCAGTTGGCACAAAAAGGTAGGATTTTGATTATCAATTAATCAGTCTGCTAATCCGACCCTGAGATAATGTTTTTTAAAATGACTTTTAAAAGCCGAATAGTTTAGTTTTCTTTTTGTATTAGATTTTGTTATACATATATACCATTGAACTATTTTATTTAAAAGAAGTTATAGTATATTTTTCTTTATGATGTATTGGTATTTCCATATCTAGTGTTCATTATTGTGGTGTAATTTTTTGTGTTTTCATTACTAGGGAGTTTTGCTTTCGAAAGAAAGCTCCTAACCTAAGCGTATTTCCAGATTTGACGACTGTTTTGATGTTTCAGTTTTTGGTTATTCTCAAGGCCGTAGCCAGAAAATTATTTCGGGGGGGGGGGAAGAGGTTTGTTCCAGTGGCGGATTTAGGATTTGTTCTAGGGAAGGGGGGGGGGGCGCGAAAGGGAACTGGCGCTCTTGAGCGCGAAAATTTTCTGGGTGCCACGCCCTTTTTTGGGTAAAGTAACCGTAAAGCTTAATCTGCGGCAATATGCCAGACTTTAAAACACTCTTTTAATTTAAAAGAAATTCGAAATTTGGAACGTCGGTCGACTAAATAAACAATAAACTATTTATTTTACTAATATTAACATGTCTCTTATATTAAGTCATAATTATATACAGCGTGTCTTCGGAAGTTCTTACCAAATGGGAAACTTTTTTATTATTAATTTTACGAAAAAAAATTATTCTTTATAAAAAGCTCTGCATGGTCTAAAACCTAAAATGCAACCATCAAATATCGAAATTTTCCAGTCATATACGAGGTTTGTCAAAAAATGTGAATTTTTCCCAAGAATGGGAATTTTTCCCAAGAGTAAAGTACCTTTATTTTTGACATTATTAAAAAAAGTTGATCAGAACTAAAAACTACGGCTAAATGTGCAATTATACGCATTTATGTTGAAAAATTATTTTATTGATTTATTATTAATTATTTAATTTTTTAATTATTTAAATAATTTAATTCGTGTTATTGCATATTTAGACGGGGATTTTAGTTCTGATCAACTTTTTTTAATAACAATTTTTGATAATGTCAAAAATAAAGGTACTTTACTCTTGGGAAAAATTCCCATTATTGGGAAAAATTCACATTTTTTGACAAACCTCGTATATGACTGGAAAATTTCGATATTTGATGGTTGCATTTTAGGTTTTAGACCATGCAGAGCTTTTTATAAAGAATAATTTTTTTTCGTAAAATTAATAATAAAAAAGTTTCCCATTTGGTAAGAACTTCCGAATACACGCTGTATAAGTATAATAATTATTATAATAAATTATATTATGTAATAATAAGATCAAAAACAAAATAAGAGTGAAAACGAAAAATAAACAATAAGAACAAAAAAAATATCTGAAGTACCTACTAACTTTGTACTAAATTACAAAATCAAGTTTCCTGTTCTTAAAAGAAAAAATATTTATGATTTTGTTTACATCTACGTTTATATCACGGTGGACATATAGGAAAGCCAGACCGTTAAGGCGATCTGCAGCCATTGTAGCCCGTAAATAAAATTAACTATTATGTTGTGTAACAACAAAGTGAGACCGGGGCACTGTATACAGTGAGGACGTAAAGTCTGGAATAAAGTCCGGAAGTTCTCAGAAATGTGCAGAAAGAATTTTTCGATCGTCTAGGTTACTGCCAATTAACCTTTGGGCAACATTTTCAACATTTATTAAAATGATAAATAATTAAATGTTGTAGTTATTTTCGAACTTTAACTGTCGATAAATCATAATGACATGTTAGATAAAAAATGTTCACAATTATGCACAGAATCCTAAAATTAAAAAAAAATGGGGGTTCCCATTAAAAAAATTAAAGTTGGTCCAAGCAGAGTGCTTTCGGAGACACCCTGTATAATAGAAAATATTGAAAAAAATGCGTATTAAAAAAACAAAATCGACGTGTCCGAGCGATTTTTAAAAACATTCAGCGTTCCCTAAATAATGAATTTATTCCAGACTTTACGTCCTCACTGTATAACTGCAGTCTCATTAATACTTATTAAAAGTATAAAATAAATATATTTTTTTTATTTCGGGGGGGGGGGGATCAATCCCCCTTGATCCCCCCCCTGGCTACGGCCTTGGTTATTCTAATCGTTTCAGATATGCCCTTAACATAAGGTATTGCACGAAATGTCTGCTCCTCGTTCGTTTCTGTGCTGTAGTTTTGACTTCGCGATTTTTAAGATAAGTTCAGGGTACCTATTCCGTTTTAAATCTTTTTTGATATTTGAAATTTCAGTATTAACGTAATAGTTGCAAATTTTAGATGCTCTGTAAAAAATAGTTTGATTTATGCCTTATTTCATGGAGTTTGTTGTAAAACGGTTAGCTATACTAACGAACCGAGACGTTGTGTTAGTAACAAAATATTTAAAAAAAAAACAAAAAGTATTCATTTATTCTAACGGTTCAAATTAGTCAACTATGTCTAATATTATTTGAACAGTTATTAATGAATCAATAATATTTCCCTTTTTTAGTTCTTCCTTGTATTAAAAACTTGAAAATAATAATATTGGCAAAATAAAAAAAAAACTGAAAAGTCAAATATTTTCACGCAAGTTGGAAAGCAATTTATCAACTTTTCCAACTTAAAAGTTTCATTTTAAGTCCTGGAAAATTCGTTTCTAATAAAGTTCTTTAATAAAAGAAAGTCGGAACTTTGTGTTTTGCATGGTCTTTCAAAATAAAGTCCAAAGATCATCAAGATTTTAATATAGTTTTATTGAGAAAAAAGTAATTAGTTGCTGTTCGTGAAATAGGCAAAAATAAATGCGTCTATACATGGTGAGTGGCACTGAGAATATATCGTGCAAAACTTGCGAAGTAGTGAACCTACAATGCGTTCGTGAAACCATTGCACCAACGATCTATAGATGAAATAATAACAAATGAACCTATTGACAAAATCGTATCCCATTCTGAAGTAAATCAACATACAAATTTCGCCCCTCCACTTTGTTTGCCAAACTTACGCTATTAAAAGTAGGTATTGATGTGGAAAATTTAAATTGTTAAAAGTCTGCAGTATGGCAATGCAGCAGTTAGAGATCCACCTCCAAAGATGTAACCGCCACGACATTGGTTTGAGGCCATTATGCCGTTTTTTCATTAATTTCCGTTTAGGGATGTCCATACAAAATGTATCGCGGAAGAACATTGATATTGGCGTTGCATAAAAAACATTTTCATAGAATTAAAATATAAAACAAAAAACAAATCTAATTATTCTAAGCTCACTGAAACCAAGGGTATAATCAAGATCAAGAGGCAAATATAAAATAGCCTCGCGCTAAAAAACGATGTATCGCTTTGAAAATATCGATGTTTTCGATGCGCCGATGTATATCGAACATATCCCTATTTCCGCTTGGTGTTTCTTTGACAGCGGTCTGAAATTATCTTCAATTTATCGGGTCTGTTCGGGTTTGCTGTGTTTTGTTATCTTTTAGAGACTAATTGAGTCGCATGTGTCAAGTAAGCGCGAGTTCGGAAGATAATATAATTCTGCAGTTTTGATAGGTAAGTTAATAGAAAGTTTGGTTATTTGTAGGTTAGGTTTAAATTATAGTAGCAAGATTACATTCAAAAGTAAATTCACCGTAATCCCTACTCCCTGCCTCATCCAGCCCTTCGCCACCTCTCAGGGTTGGCGTTAAAAAAACAGAAAGCAGGTGCGGTCGCGGTCGCACGTGTTAGAAAACACTCGTTATTGGTCAGAGGCTGCTTGCCAGTAGATGTTGTCAATTATACTGAGTATAAGTAAGAAACTGCTATTTCCCTCTTGCGTTCCAGAATAAGTTTATTGCGTAATATGTTGCTTTTAGGAGAAACTATGGTATATACCCACATAACATCAAAAGAATATTCACAATCTTAGCACATTCCTCCAAGGTGCTACTTAGACACCTTCTTCTGTGCATGTACATATTACATGCTTAGAAAGTACTTTTAGGAATCTTCGCAAGACGCATATATATGGACAGTGCGTTAAAAATTATGTTCAATTACGATCGTTCTTATCACATGAAATGTTTATTCCGAAGCAGTCGTTCTAGAAAAATGCTACAAGGCATAAGATATGGATATCCTAAGAAGGTATACTCATAGTAGGAGCATTCGTTGTTATATTTTAATATATTAGGAGGTAGTGCTAATAATTTTTAAACTGATAATCAGTACTTAAAGGGCTGACAATACTTATTTACTAAGATTACTCGGGGCTCAGAGGTAATTATTTGAAGAAAAAAGCTAATTTTGTATGACACCCAACAAGTGTTATGTCTGTTAAACCCTGTTATTTAACGAGGGGATATTATTCGTCTGCACTAATTATTCTCTGACAGTCTCTGATTGGTTGGGATCCATCCCCTCCCCTCGGGTTAATTAGGTATAGTTACTTGACGTGTAGGGTATCCCTTATATTGGTATTTTGACGTATAGGGTATCCTTTAATATTGTATTGTCGGTTGTATAATGCTATAATGCATACCTAACCTACGTATCCTTTTTTTTATTCGTATCGTTTTCGTTTTACTTTACGTTTTCGTTTGTTTCAAATTTAAAGCATAGGCTATAACAAAGGAAACTCTGTGTAGGTACTGTGAATAAAGTGTGTTATGTGTTTTTTGGTTGCGATATTCTTCATTTTTAGAACTTCCAGGTAAGGCTATACGCTCATTTATTTATGCCCGGTTTATCACCAAGTGATTCCTAACCTCACTCTTTTAATTTTAATTTTGTTTTTCGTGTCTTTTTTACAATAATATAAAACCTAAAAGTTAACTTAAGTAAAGTTAAGTCAGTTTCTTTATGTTATTTTACTTTCAAATTGTGGAGTTTTTATCGGTGCACGTAAGTATTCAATTTAAAGATGCAAGGACTTGCTATAAACATCTTTTATCAGCATCATATATCCTAGAAATTTACTGAAATTATCCCCTGTATGTATTATAAGTTACTAGAATTGAAATTTCGAAATATAGAGTCTGCTCGGAGCGGAGGACTAAGTATAACATTCGGTATAACAACAAAATTACAGCTTTATTACTAGGTACCTATGTCATATGTTAAATTATTGTTTTGGAAACCCAGCATTAAACTTTCTATTATATATTATGTTTTTTGTTAGGTTTAAAAATGGCTCCTAGGCGATTTAAAAAAGGGTTTGCAAGAAAGTTTAAGATCAACAAAAAAAAACCGATTAGCTTCTATTTTGGCCGTCTGTAGTTGACCAATTTTTACAACACAAAATATCAGAAATTTTTCCTCATCTGTGGAAGTGCTGGGGTAGACACACGTGTTCAGGAAATTGAAGATGATGGTAGGTCCTCATGTATTGATGAATGGCTTACTTTCACTGCCTCAAACTGTTCGAAGGATTTTATATGGTGCTTTAACGAACAAAGTTGGAAACTTATATTCATATGGGGCCAAAAAGAAATCCCCCCTATTTATATGAATTTGTTAGCCAGAGCTGTACTTGGTAAGTCTTTGTTTATTTAAAAAAGTTAATTATTTTTTCTAAAGATTAGAAAAAAAGATAGGTAAAATAAATTACCATGAGATTACTTCACATTAACATAATTATTGTTTTTTAGATGCAGTTAAAATACAGTATCCACAATCAAAGGAAAATGAAATAATTGACATAATTAGAGTATGGATGGTTTAAGGCCAAGGAGAGAATGAAAAATGAAGGACAAGTTGAGGAGAAGCAACCCACTGAGGAGAATCAACCCACCAATTAGTGTCTGAAGTATATTCATAACGTTCTTAGCTGCTAGTATTAAAATGACTTGTGATTGGTACTGTATACAGGGTAATATTTTTTAGTTTCATACAGGGGGATACCGGAAGAGATATTTAAAAGTTCATATAAGCAAAAATTTGCAATTTTGTAAGCTTTTCTAAAATTTGTCATCTTTTAAGGTATAAAAATTGCTCTTTGACAAATTTCAAAACTCCTAAACTTTATAAATGTTAATTCTGGAAGAAAATGAATTAGATTGAATTCTGAAACAACGAAATGTTTCCCTTCTACTTTTGTATTTAATTATGACTGTTTTTAAATTGATATTAACGGAACTAGGCGAGTGATTTAAAAATCTAAAAAATTTACATTCATTCAACAATAAAAATTTAATTCGATTAGAGCTTGTAGAACTGCAATTCTTTGTCCATTTAAGCTTTCGTACCTTTAATATTCTTCAGGATTCAAAAACCTTACCCTGACCATCTCAAAATAAGACACTATACTAATTGTTTATTTGGTTTTTCTTAAATTAGTTTTTATTTTATTTTAAGACGAGAAGGTGTTTCATTTAAAGATCTGTCTTTCGTTTTTATAGTAAATGTTTTAAAACATCACTTATTTTGTTTCAGTCTAACATTACTTTTAGTATTTTCGCTGAGAACAATTTAACAAGGTTCCAAGCATACAGGGTGTTCATTTGAAAACTTCCCACCACGGATTTTCCTGCTATAAAATGAAAATGTGGAAAATCGCTCGGACCCGTCGATTTTTATTTCGAGGGGGACATATTTTGCGTATATTGTCAATCTTGTTACTTCAAGCCCCTAGGAGGGAGGGGGGGGTAAGATCTAAATCTTAAATGGATATCCCTATTTTATATAATTTAAATGAGATTTTTGAACTTTGACAGCGTCTAGCTTTCTAACTGTACGTCTTAGAGCAAAACGGCTTACATGTTCCTATCTTTGATTTTAATTATCTATATTTCTTACAACCGGTTTAACCGGAAGTTGACACTATTGGAAAGATAATTAAAATCAAAGATAGGGACATGTAAGCCGTTTTGCTCTAAGACGTATTGTTAGAAAGCTAGACGCTGTCAAAGTTAAAAATCTCATTTTACAAAAGACAATATCTCGGAAACTGTTTAGTATAGACTAATAATGCTTTTATTAAAAAATGTTCAGAATTTTATGCAGAATCCAAAAAAATTATATAAAATAGGGGTATCCATTTAATATTTAGATCTTACCCCCCTCCCTCCTAGGGGCTTGAAGTAACAAGATTGACAATATACGCAAAAGATGTCCCCCTCGAAATAAAAATCGACGGGTCCGAGCGATTTTCCACATTTTCATTTTAAAGCAGGAAAAAGGGAAGTTTTCAAATGAACACCCTGTATAATAGTCAGGTGCTGGTTACATGCTTCATATCTACCATCACTATAATAGGACTATGATAAGAACAGGAACAGTTATATTCTAATCACATTCTATGGCTGTGCTTGATATATAAAAAGGATATGATAAGGACATGCTTAGTTACTTCCGTAGCATGTTATGTGAAAAGAATAGGACAGGAAACAGACAAGAATATGACTTGTCACATTCCATTCACTTTTTATTCGTGTCTTAAGGTGTCCCTGTAATATATTCTTGTCTTATTCTTGACACATTCTCAATGCTATTTTTGCAAGTCCTAAGAACATGTCTCACTTATAAAACATGTTCTTAGTATGTGATATTCCTTTAAAATTGTTATCTGGGTAACAGCCGAAAAGCTCATACGCTGTTGTCAGATGGTATAGAAAATATTAAATCGAATTACATAAGGGTATAGTATTGAAAATACGATTGCTTGCTGTAAATTAATAGTAGATTCTGTAACGAGGTTGGAATGAAAATTCGATCCGAGTGGAATATTCCGAACGCGAGCGCAGCGAGCGTGAGGAACCACGAGTATCGAATTTTCATTCTAACCGAGTAGCAGACTATATTTTCTCCACGACCATCCAGTTCCATATCTGATTCATCCGATTTTTCACTCATTTTTTGACTTGCACTAAAATTTGTCTGAAAATAATTATTACAACGCGGCCATTTTTATCTGACACTGACAGTTTCGAAATTCATGGCAACCTATGTCGTTTATATCAATTACAGAATATTCATTCCGTATCTCGTTATGAAATGAAAATACACGCAAAACGCATAAGAAGCAAGTTTTTCAGAATAAATATTCCAACTCAAGAGCGAGAATTTTTACATTCTATTATCAAAAATGATTTTGGAATTATTGCATTCAGTAATGGTCGTGGAGAAAAGTTATTATTTAAGTAAATATTTAAGAGGGCGAGAATAGCTAGAAAGGCCTAAATTAAAAATCAATTAACCTTTGAAACTTTAGCTTCCCAGTGATGCCAAATTTATACCCGTTTCACTATTTTTGAAATATTTATCATGCCGATCGTTAATATAGTATAAATCTTGAATACTCTCGCAAGATGGGGGCAAAGTCACGTGACACTCTGTCAATTTTGGTCTATTAAATTTTTATAAGTTGGCATTAATTACAGGACCGGACTTGAAAATTATACATGTGATACATTCTAAAAGAATTTATGCAATAGCCTCATCGGTTCTACCGCTTTAATATTGCCAAATAATAAGTAATAGGTAATCATTTCTTTTGAAAGTTATGTTTTATAAATATTATAATTTAAGGTAGGTAATAGGTAATAAGCATGAATTTCTATATGGTTTAAAGATAAAGTGTCAAAATAGATTTAAAAAGTTTATAATATTATAAATATCCAAACCTTAAAAATACTAAACTAAATGAAACACAACTTAAAATAGGATTCTGTCACTCATATTTAGAATAGATTTTTTTTGTTTTAAGTATTTGTTCAGATTATACCTATAGGTAAAATACCTACAGTTCAACATAAACTAATTGAATTCAAGTTATTACATTCACTGTCAAGAAAATTCCCATATATGACTTACGTAAGGTACGTAGACCCAAATATGGTTTTTATAGAATTTGTTGGCTATGGTACGGTTACATTTCTAAACTTGTATGTGGGCTAACATAAAGTTAAAAGCTTCAGTTTAGCCAGGGATTAAATTTTTCTGTCAGTGGAAACCCTACTTTAACAGTTTTTGACTTACGTAAGGTACGTAAACCCAAAAGTGGTTTTTATGGAATTTGTTTGTTAAAATGCAATTTATTGATACAGTTACATTTCTAAACTTGTATGTAGGCTAACTTTATGTTAAAAACTTTATTTTATTGTCATACAAACAATAATAATAGTAATATCAAACAATAATTTCAGTTATGTAAGGTACGTAGACACAGAAAATAGAATTACCTATATATTTGTTCGCTATCCTATTACATACTAATATGGTTAGCGATTTTAACTACTATAGTAATAACATAATGTTACTTACTATTACCTTACTATTGCCAAACAATAATAATATTTACTAATAACAATAATAAAAATAATTCCTTCAAAATCAAATAGCTGCTTTTTAAAGGTTATACCCCGTAGATTTTCTTTTCAAAAATGCGATAAGATTTGTAAATGTCTTCATCTCAACATTTTTATTCAAATAAACCATCGTTTGAAGCATTGAGTACTCCACAAAGTTGATGGCTTATAGGCATCGGATAATAGTGAAAAATATGCCAAAAAGACTTTTTCTGATAAGTTTTTTACCTTTTTTTCTTCACACCATTTTTTGAATTTTTCGTATGTGCCCTCATATAATAATATGAAAAGCTGTTTTGGCATATGGTAGAACTAGGCGATACCCGGTTTTATCAACCTACCCGGTTTTGTCCAACTCTCTCCTACCTACCTAAGTCAGGGAAATACTTAATTTCTACTTATTTTTCTTGAAACAGAAAAGGATACCTAGATAATGTAAAATGCGAAAATTATACATTAGAAACCTAACCTTAACGAACAAACATTTTAAGAACAAAAATTTTACAAACCAACTTTTCGACAAAAGCGGCGTTCAGATGAAATAAAACTTATTACTTATGGATGAAATCAACTTAACGAGCAAGGCACACATTAATAATTATGATCCCTAATGGAAAAGAATTAAATTTTTTTAACCTGTATCTAAATTTTTGGTCAAATGAATAATAATTGTAGGTACTTACACAAAAGTAATTAAATTAAAATTTTTAAAATCTAATTAAATGTAACAAAAACGCAATTCATAACTCGGTGTTTGGGCTCATTACGGTCCGCTACAAATCTAGTAGGGATATTATTATGTCCCAATATCAGCTGATCGATGACAAATAACCGCTGTCATCTGTTTTAAAACGAGACTATTCGTGATATTTAGTATAGTATAGAGGTCAAATGTACAGAAATTATTTTACTATTTCTAAATAAACAAATAGGTATATTTGAAATAAATTCGATAGGTTTAGACTTTATTCCTTCTAAACTTTAGAGACTTTCGAGTAAAAGGAATATCCTGTCTCGACTGAAAGCCATGGTGGATTCTCAAATTCAACTTTTATCCCAGTAAACACACAAACGTTTTTTCAACGTAATAACAACGTGCCAGTGGGTGGTGGGTGATATACCGTGTACGTTAGACATGTAAGAGTTAATTTTTCGTTTCAAAAACGTTATTAATAACGTGAAAAATATATAATTTATACACTAAATATGAATTCAGAAAGTTTTGCAACGTTATATTAACTGTATTTAAATTATTTATTAAACTTAAAGAAATGTTAACTTAAACGAAATAATAAAATACGAAACAGAATGAAACGTTTCTATGAGGTTTTGCAGGCACATAAATCTGTAATTCAAATATATTAATAACTTGCGTGTACCCGGCTTGCGTTGCAACCCGCTGGTATAAATACAAACCCGAACAAACCCGATATATTAGTACCCGGCATGCCACTTTCTAAAATTGCACCCGTACGAAGCCGGGGCGGGTCGCTAGTTATACATAAAAACCTTCCTCTTGAATCACTCTATCTATTAAAAAAAAACGCTTCAAAATCCGTTGCGTAGTTTTAAAGATTTAAGCACATATAGGGACAGGACGGGCGATAGCGACTTTGTTTTATGCTATGTTAAGATGTATAATTTTTACACCGGGAATTCCGGTAGTGTAGTTGCCACTAAGTAACGTTTGACACACAGCAAAATGATCAAAGAAACGATATTTACGCGTTTTTAAAATAAATTTTAACCCAACAAGCTTAAGACCGGGAAATCGTATTGGTGGATGAAGATCACGTGGCATGTCAAAATTATGCTAGTTGTATATTGGCGTCGCGGTTGACAATATGCAGATGGTCGTATGTGCATACATAACCTCAACTTTTCTATTGTTTACAATTTGGTGTCGTTTGAATGTAGACGCCCTAGAGTGATTAAAAACGATTTATTGCATGTTTGAAAGTGTTACTATAGCTATTTATACAATAAGTTGCGAAATGAGTGTCTTTTAGGCACGCGACGTGAAATTGTCCAACGAGGCAAAGCCGAGTTGGACAACACGTCAAAGTGACTAAAATACATTGTTTCGTAACGAATTGTATACAATATTTTTTCTACTGAGGTTTTATAAAAAAAAACTTAATTTTACTAACATTTTATTAACTATGTTTCATTTACACCTTTCATGTCAAAAAAATCGACAGTTGTCAAAAAAAATTCTAAAGATTTTTTTGTCAAAAACTGCGACAAATATAAAAGTAAAAATGAGTGATTTAGAGGACTCAGACATTGAAAATGCCGCAAATGAGGCAATGGTGTACCTTGTTCCCCAAAAATCAAGAAGTTTCTATGAGGGCACACACACAAAAAAATCTAGTATCCAGTTGAACCTAAAAGTTTCAAACTGAAACTATCATAGACATAAATAGGAGCAATGCTAAAGTAAAATTAAATAGAAAACACCTTAGCATCAAAATATAGTTTTAAATTAATACTACATTCTTTTAACTTGACTCTACTTTAGTTTTAGGGTAATAAAAATAAATGATCAACCTATCAATAATTGCAGTTGCAGATATAGTATACGTTAATATTGGTTTGATTCAAAGTAATGCAAATAGCATCAAAGAAATAATAAGGGTTTAGATTTTACTATAGTCGAGTATAGAGACTGTCTTTGTGCTCGCTGTGAGAATACAAATTTATTTTTATTTTCAAACCCATCATAGTATATTTCACTTTGACCACAATACTTATTTTTAAAACAAGTATAAGATTATCTTGTTATGATGATGAAGTAATCTCTTTATGAACATAATTTTGATAAACTTGATGATATAATTTAAAACCAGTAGTAGTTTAAAAATGAATATTTTTTAGGTACAAAATAAAGCAAGTTAGTTTCAAAATAAGACTATTTGTTTGAGCATTACTATAAGCTTGTTTTGAGAGTAGTTTTTTTTGTGTGCATACGAAAAATTCAAAAAATGGTGTGAAGAAAAAAAGGTAAAAAACTTATCAGAAAAAGTCTTTTTGGCATATTTTTCACTATTATCCGATGCCTATAAGCCATCAACTTTGTGGAGTACTCAATGCTTCAAACGATGGTTTATTTGAATAAAAATGTTGAGATGAAGACATTTACAAATCTAATCGCATTTTTGAAAAGAAAATCTACGGGGTATAAACCCAAAAAGTCGAAAGTTTTTTTTAAGGAACAAATAGAAAGGTTTGTCAAAGAAGCAGACGATAAGAACTATTTATTGGACAAAGTCATACTTATTGTGGGAATCTCTGGAGCATGTCGCAGAGAAGAACTCACATATTACAATATGAATAATATCGAAATTTCGGAGTCTTTAATTAAAATATCCATTCCAAACACTAAAACAAATGTTGCAAGAAGCTTTGTAATTAGCGAAGGCTCTATTGACGGCATCAACTTCTTGAATATTTTCCGAAAGTACGCGCAGTTACGTCCAGCACACATAACCCATAAAAGATTTTTATCGCATACAGAAACTCCAAATGTTCCAGACTTCCAGTGGGTATTAATACCATTGGAGCAACACCAAAGAAAATTGCTGAGTTCTTGGAGTTTCCAAACGCTAAAGAATATACAGGCCACTGCTTTCGAAGATCTTCAGCAACTTTTTTAGCTGACTCTGGAGCGGATATATTGATGCTAAAGCGACATGGAGGTTGGCGGTCAAATACCGTGGCTGAGGGGTATAAATATAGACGATTCTTTAGAAAATAAAAGAAAAATTTCCGAAAAAATTCTTGGTGAAAATTCTTTGGACGCTAACAACAAACGTGTTAAATCTAATGAATCCGAGTGTTCTACCAGCTCTACTAGTGGCATGGGTTTAATTGATATTGCTGTTGCAGATTCTATTTCTATTTCAAGTTCAAATTCCTCATCAATTTTACAAAGAGAAATATCTCAACGTACTGTTTTAGGTTACCCCAGCATTAATTTTAATAATATAAGTAACTGTACTGTTAATATTTATAATAAATAGGTAAAACTATAGTCTGTGTTTATATAGCTATTATTTGTAAATAATTACTTATTATTAGCTGTTTCATTTGCCCCTTTCAAAAATTGACACTTGCCAAAAAATATTAAATTATACCTAGTCTGTGGTTACGTTTTAATTGTAAATAATTACCTGCGTTACTTTTAAGCACGTTGCTCCTGGTAACGTGCTTAAAAGTTTTTTAAGCACGCTGCGCTTAAAAGAAGGTTATTAAAAAACCATAATGACAATCGAAAAGAGGTTATTATAAAACGTCAGTAGAAAAAAGTGTTTTTCCTACGAGCGTGCGCAAAGTAGTACTTTGCGCACGCATTTTTGTGTGCAAAGTTACACTTTTCCGCACTAGTGCGGATAAGACTTTTATCCGCACTGGGTGCGGAAAAGTAAAACTAGCCACCCACTGAATGAGCTTACTGGATCGGCTATCACTTTGCAGAATGTGAGTAATTGCTCTTTTGTTATAAATGTTATAAACAAATAATTTAGTTTCCTATTATTTTTTTTATTGTTATGTAATTTTTTAATTTTCTATTATTTTTTTTTGTTATGTAATTTTTAGTTGTAAGTATATTATAGTTCTTTCTTTAAAGTCGAATTAAAAATTATTAAATAAATTATCATATTTTTATTTTTGTTGTTATCTGATATGAAGCTCGTAGGAAAAATGTTGTTCCTAACAAGTGCGCAAAGTGCTTTTCCGCACGCAAGAACTTATCCGAACTTCGCTTCGCGTCGTTCGTCCAACTGTACTTGCGTGCGGAAAAGTATCACTTTGCGCACTTGTTAGGAAAATAACTATATAACATTACAATGTCGATAAGAACCAATAAGATATTTAAAATGTTAGACCTTGATGTTCCCACCGTTTCGACCAAAGGCTTCAAAAATCCAAATTCAAATGAATTTTCTTGAGCCAGGACACACACACAGGGAGTGTGACTCAATGCACTCCGCCATAGAAAAAGAAAGGGCTAGCGAATACGCAAAAATGTATGTCCCAAATTGGGAAAAATGTGGTAAGAATGGCCAAGAAACGGGGATTGCCTTCTTAAAGTAAATCGTTTGACATACAATGACTTTCTGGATTTCAAAAGCTCTGAAACTTTGCAAATGCCTAATGTTCACAAGGCTACTAATTCAACCATTTTAAATTGGAAAGGTGTTAGATATTTACTCTACTGGAACTGTTACTGGTACTGGTACTGGAATCAATATAAGGAAATCCATACCAATTTAGGAAAAGGGAGACGTTCCTTAATTATTTTGCAATCACCAAAAGCGTTTATACAAAAAATCTCGATATATAAAAAATAAAAAAAGTATAAGAAGATTTAATGGCATTATGCAAAGACAATACTATTATAGCAGAATACCACGATTTTTATATAAATCTCCTAGTCGTTCAAAATACAAAGTAGATACCAATGACAATAGGTACAGATGACGGAAGATAAGATGAGTTTACAAGCAATGAGAAAGAAGATTTTTTCAAAGCGCCGAAAATAAAGGCCAATATTAAAACGTTTTCGGTTCATCGATACTGAATTTTTAGGTCGGCAACTTTATAATTGTCTTTTTGCTTAGTTTTTCTTACAGGATAGAGTTTTTTTTTAATAAACTTGCTCTTACTTTTGCGTATAAACCTTTGATTTTTCCTATAATATGCGCTAATAAATTAACGAACCAGAAGGTTGTATAACGAAATTTTGATTTGTACGGTTTGTTTTCACCAAATTCGTCAAGTAAATACTAGTATCCAAAACATATTATGCTTACTAACATTTATTATTGAAGGTAAAAATTTTCCGCCGATTTTTAAAATGTTTTTATTGAATCCTCTGAAACCAAAAACCATGTTTTGGTTGATACGACCTTTTGGCAGGAAACCCTCGAATCTAAACGTAAAAGAAATGTATTTTCCAATTAGATATGTCTGTTTTTTATGCACTGATTCTAAACGTTTGTACTAGCAAGTTACTTAAAACGTGTAAAGCTGCGACATTTTAAAGTTGAATGTACAATATGAAAATATGCTGTAATGATTTGGTGTTTCTTTGTCTTAAAAGTCTTTTTTATGATGTTATTAATCACACTTTTCCCGATTTAATTCGTTATAGGAGCTACTAAAGCTTGGCGCACTATTACAGGGCCATATAGGTACTCGAAAGATAAAAACTCAAACCTTAAAATTTAAAATGCTATTATTATACCTTGTATCAAACTTACCAGTTAACAACAAATTAAAAAACAACAGATTGGAAACTAAAATTCTAGGAATGAAATATTGCCAATAAAAATGTCAGTATATTTAAAATATGTAGAAAAAGTTAATGTCCAGCCAGCAATGTAAATCAGATATGCTTATCTCAAATCTTAAATGTAGGTAGAAGTAGCAGTAGCATGTATAGGAGTAAAATATATACGGAAAACAGGTTCTGTCGATACTTTATATGTATCTACTTTCAAAAAGTTTTCGCGTTCTCAATAACAGGTGCTAGTACAGTTGTACTGTTGGCTACCGTATACAGAGTGTTTATAAAAAACGGCTACCGCCTTCGTGTTATTACGAGTACCTCGAAGCTTTTCATATTATATACAGAGTTTCTATTTGATTAAGTCGGCACTTTTGCAATACATGGCTGTTCCTAAAGTAAGTTGCGCTTTGGTGTACAATATTTTTGTCCCCTCCCCCCACCCTTAGGCAAACAATTAAACAAAGCGTTTCGAAAGTTCACAACCACACATGACATTAACAGCAGGTTTCTTCCTAAAAGGTGCCAGGTTAATAGTGGGCCTAGTGATGTAAAATTCTCGGTAATAATCTTTTGGAGAATATTCTCGAGAATATTCTCAAGTTAGGGAATTTTCTGAGAATGGTAAGAAAACCGCTAGAAATGGCAATAAAAAGAAACTAAAAATTACCTATTCTGCTTATTTTCGGCAAATGTCAAACGGCGAACGGCGTTAATCAAACTACGGTGATAGGACACTTCAAACAATTAAGTAAATGTCTTGCCATTCTAGTAGCATTTTTCACAATATACACGCTTGAACAGTGCAGTGGCGCAGCGAGGGGGGGGGGGTGTTTAGGGGGTTAACCCCCCCCCCCCCCCAGACGCCCAGACTAAGATCGTTTTTTACGGTTTAGACCAGGGCTGAAGCCTTTGAAAATGGTAAAAAGTGAATAAAAATAATAGTAGGATGAAACCCATTGGAAAACAAAGAGAATATAACAAGGATGAAAGGAAAAATAATTTACGGGCGATCCGAGGTCGGGAAGTGGAAGGGGGTGAGTTTTTAAGGGTAGAAAACGATTTATCTCGATTTCCGGCAAAACTACAAGTCCTATGGAAAACGTTAAATGGCAAAGTTGTAGGTAATAAAAAGAAAGAAAGAACTTTTGTATTTACACTTTTTTCACATGCATAAACTCAAAATTTATGTGAAAAATTGAAATAACCAAGTTTTTAGTTTTTTATTTTTATCTTTTACAAAAAAAAATTTTTTTTTACGAAATTTGGTGAAAACTTACCTTTTTATGTATATTTTTTTTACACCATCAGAAAGTAGAGATTTCAACGAACAAAAAGCCCACCGACTTTTTTTAAAAAGCAGATATTTTGACGTGAGAATTTTCGATTGAAAATCAGGGTGCTTTTTCGATATTAAGTCAAAATAAGGTGAAAAAATAAATATTTTAAATCAAAAAAATTACAGTGTGTTTGGGACATAAAAAGGTAAATTTTCAACAAATTTATTTTTCTTGTAAAAGATAAAAATAAAAAACCAAAAACTTGGTTATTTGAATTTTTCACATAAATTTTGAGGTTATGTGAAAAAAGTGTAAATACAAAAGTTGTAAATCTTTTTATTAACTACAACTTTGCTATTTAACGTTTTTCCATAGGACTTGTAGTTTTGCCGGAAATCGAGATAAATCGTTTTCTACCCTTAAAAACTCACCCCCTTTCACTTCCCGACCTCGAATCGCCCGTAAATTATTTTTCCTTTCATTTTTGTTATATTCTCTTCCTTTTCCAATGGGTTTCATCCTACTATTATTTTTTCTGGTTTCAAAAATTATCGAGCCTTGTTTAATTTTAGTTTTTATAAAATTTTGAAATCCTGTTCTTTTTTTTGAAAACCCCACCTAATACAAAATTCTGGCTGCGCCACTTGAACAGAATTTGCAATTATTATATACTGCCTTCCCATGAACATTTTTTATATTAAAATATTTCCAAACGTTACATTTTGGTTTTGTGATACCCTTTAATTAATTTTTTTCCATGTTTATATACTTATAGACGGTCTAAACTGAGCCGAACGGAACGCCAAAATAAAACTAGTCTCACCACCACCACACCATTTACAATTCACATAGCTGTATATATGTCGTAGGCTGATAGTGAAATCCGTCATTTCATGAAAAGTCACTTCATGAGGCGTCGGCAGATTGTGTAAAAACATGAAATTACACGATCTGCCGCTTCACATCATGAAGAGACCTTGACGTTTCGGCGTATTATGTATAACACAATCTGCCTAATTTTAAATATCGTCACTTCATGTAGAACCTAACGATGTCATGTCAGTCGGCAGATTGTGTAATTCCGTCTAAAAGGTATATTGGCAACTGGTTTGAGCATTTTTTTTTAATTAAATTTTTTCAACTAATATTATTTTATAAAAATTTAAAAAATGCTCTGACAAACCCGAACAAACCAGTTGCCAATATACCTTTTAGACGGAATTACACAATAAACCTTGTTTTTGTGGCATTTCATGAAGTGACGATATTTAAAATTAGGCAGATTGTGTTATGCATAATACGCCGAAACGTCAAGGTCTCTTCATGAAGTGACGCGGCAAATCGTGTAATTTCATGTTTTTACACAATCTGCCGACGCTTCATGAAGTGACTAGGCTTTCATGAAATGACGGATTTCACTATCAGCCTACGACATATATACGAGGATACGTTCGCGCTTCTAGGGGATTTCCCTGAATCACTGTTGCCAGACGTAAAACACTGTTGCCAGAGTTATAGAAAATGTTAGAGAAACTCAAAATTTTAAAAATCATTGCAAAATTCTTCAGTGTAAATCGAGGCGGTGTAAATTATGTAGAAAAACTTCTCTAGAGAATATTCTCGAGAATATTCCCGTTCTCGAGAATATTCTCCTCTCACATCACTAAGTGGGCCGTAGCCCGTAGCAAGCTCACGCGTCCGTTTGCATTATATTATTTTTTTCGGATTTTCAAGTGTTTCTGTGGCTGTTTTTTGTAAATTTATAATAGCAAATGATAATAAATAAAATGTTTATTATTGGTATAAAAATTGGTTAACCTCAATGCGTGTTTTAGCATTTTACTTTTGGACTGCCAGAAACTAGGTAAATTTTTTTTGGGTTTATTTATAAAGTTTAACGGTGAGTACAATAAACCATTTTAGGCCTATTCCTATTACCATTAATAAACATTTCATTTATCATCACTTGCTATTGTAAATTAATTTATCTATCTATATATACAATAGGTTGCCAACCTTGCGCTCACTGAGAGCTAATCAGCTGTTTGTATTTAAAAACACATGGCATTATTGGCCTCTTTGTACTGTTCCGCTAACGTTAATGGCAACGCAGCATTGATACTACATTAACATCGTTGTAGGTATCGTTGTCATTTGTCAACTTTTATTATTTCATAAGTTCAACGTTTTTAAACGGAACTGAATATGCGGCAGAATATTCGGCGCTTCGGCCCACAGCGTGGCCGAATGTTCGATATTAGGCCAAATCGCTAATAATAATAATAATAATAAAGACTTTTATGAACAGAAAATAATATGTACATAGCTGAAAAAAAGAAGAAATTGACCAAACTCAGAGTGGCGAAGTCTAGCTAACAGGGCTACTCCGACTCAACCACTAAACTGAGAATGTAGTCGTCTCGAAATATACTACTATATAAAAAAATAAATAATAGTGCAATGCATAGCAGCGGGTGTATTGAATTGGTGAAACAATAAATTAATGTATTATTGCTTATTGAACAGATACGCACGAAGCTTAAACTTAAACTTATTAATATTATACAACTTAAATTCGTTTGGATTTCAGTTATAAAATTTTATAGCATTATAAGTGAAACTTCTTTGAAATAATGATGTTTTCTATTGGGGTATGGTAAAACTGTTCGTGTATCTGATATTTCTATTGTGAATGTTGTCTCTGAAAACAAACTTATTTTTAAGTTTTTTTTTATGTATTCTCCATGGTATGAACTTTATGAATAAAATTACCCAGACGAAAACTACATCAATTTCTCATATCAAGCCATTTGCACTAATTTTTTTATTTTATGGGTTATATGCTCGCGTTTTCTTATTCCGTAAATCAGTCAACAGCAGGAATTTTGCATTTTTTGTATTCTATTCTTTTCAATTTCATGTAAACAAGGCATATAAATGAAGTCGCAGTAGGAGTAGTGTGACAGAACTAGGCTTGGCGTCTCTAATTTAAAGTATATAGGGTAAGGTACTTAGTTATTCAAAGAATTGTGAAAATATGTATCTTATTCAAAAATTAAACACAAAATATTAGGATTTTAAAATTTTTTACGTTCCTTTTATATATTCTAATAACTAAAATCTAACAATGTCAGAATAGTTTACCTTCATATACAAACCTTTATCAAGAATGAAATTGTGTCAGCAACGGGAAACAATCTTTTTTACCACCCAATACCGTTAGGTCCCTTTTTTCCATTGGCCAGTATGTTGGGCAAGAGCCTGGGCCCCGCGATTGATGGGGCCCCCTAGATAGGGACCTCTAGTTTCTGACATCAGATGGGGTTTTTGGGACTGTATTGACAACCGGTTTGTTCGTTGTTATATTACCTAGAGCATTTTTTTAGGTTCAATATAAAGAGGTACTAATAGAGTATATTATTATGTAATGATAATGACAATCACTACAATCCGGTAGATCAATCATTAGATGTTTGCCAATTAACGGGTAGGTAGATTTCAGATTGCCCTTTCGTCTTGGGTCCGCAATTCATAGGTCCTTAAAAACATATTGCAAAATCTAAAAATCGTTTATGGTTTTTGGTTTGCAACTCATGTACGCTCACAAATTTGGCAATCAACCCTTTTTAACGCGCTTTTATTAGCTTCACCTGTATGTTTGTTTGTATATACAGGGTGTTCTCAAAGTTGAGTAATTTATTTTACCAGGTTGTAGAACTCGTAAAAATAAGTAATTGTACCAAAAATCATTTATATAAAAGTTGCAGAATAAAGAAGTTATTAACAATTGAAAAAATGTAAAATTTAAAAACTGTAAGACCTTATTTTTTTGTAGGATACAAATCACTTATCATTCATTCATTTTACGGGTTTTAGTGGTCGACAATACCAAAGAGCAGGTCTTAAGTTTTTAAATTTTACATTTTTTCAATTGTTAATGACTTCTTTATTCTGCAACTTTTATATAAATGATTTTTGTTACAATTACTTATTTTTACGAGTTCTACAACCTGGTATAATAAATGACTCAACTTTGAGAACACCCTGTATGTTTGTAACCGACTTCTTTGAACTCGATTTTGACCAACTTTAAACGGTCAGATTTTATTTAAGTTTTGTAGACTTATCAAGAACCGCTGACAATATAATAATTTACACGCAAAAAATTCTCCTGTCAAATTTTGACAGCTGTCAGGTATAAAACGAAGAAGCGATTTTGACGAAACAAATTATGGGGTCGTATAGTATTCGATGCGGAGACCGGGAAAAATAAGCAAAAAATTCTCCTGTCAAAATTTGACAGCTGTCAATGTGTCAAATCGTTAAAAAAAGTTATATTAATGAAAAAACTATAAGGTCGTATGTATATTGACGGTGGAAAGTTGAAAAAAATACGCAAAAAATTCTCTTGTCAAAATTTGACACCTGTCAATATGTCAGAATTATTACAATAACCGATAGTAATGAAAAATGAAAAATAAATATAGTTAAAAAAAACTAAAAAACACGCTTTAATAATTAATCAAACTAAAAAGCGAAAAATAAGCGTCAAAAATGAAAGGTTTTTCTTATATTCAATGATAGACAAGTATAGTAGCCGCTGAGATTAATGGTTGTCAAATTTTATATTAATAAAGTAGAACAGCAATATTATCAAAACCCTTAATTTTTTTCGCCCCTAGGCAGGCACGTATCCAGGATTTGGTTTCGGGGGGGGGGGGGGGGGGGGGTTCCAGATTGAAACTAATAAAAAGCGGGATGTAGGCATCGAGGATTCTTTGGATTTTTTGGGTGCCACGCCCTTTTTTGTTGACGAATTTTGCTCTTTAAGTAGGATAATTAATAATACTTATTAATTTTAGGGAATAGCGGGATTTTTAGCGGCATTTATATGATTATAAATACGTTTCGGGGGGGGAGGGGCGTCCGGACCCCCCCCCCCCTAAATACGTGCCTGCCCCTAGGGCGCGTAGATGAAGATGATAGATTGCCTATATGATTCCACGTAAAATGTGTCATCCAGATGGGCTGTGTGTACCAGGGCAAACTAATTAATAATTTAGAAAATTTAATAGATGGTACCTTTTCGATAATTCTAGATCGACGTTTGCCTAGGCAGTGACGAAGTACGGTATTCTGAAAACTTTAGTTCGACATAACACTTATTGCATGGGAGCCTGCGGCGTGCTTGTACCATGTCTTTTGCATTCGAAGTAAGTACATAACAAGTACTGCCATTGGAAACACACGAGGGGACACAGGTACAGGGTTATCCAACCAAGACTAGACAAGGCGATTTTTTGACTTTTCCTGTACTTTTATAAATAAACTGAAATAGCCATCTTAAGTCATTTTCTCCCGCGAATTCGAATATCTTCAGCAAAAAACAATTGAACATCAAACAAAAGTACTAGGGGTCACTTTGATATTTTTTTAAATGGAACACCCTGTATATTTTTACATTTTTAAATTCCACGTAAAATTATAATTATTTTTTATAAAATGCACTATTAGTCTATACTTCATAGTTTCCGAGATATTGACTCTCGAAAAGTGACATTTTTGAACTTTGACAGCTTATAACTTTCTAACAGTACGTCTTAGAGCAAAACGGCTTACATGTCCCTATCTTTAAATTTTATTATCTTCCCAAAAAAATCAACTTCCGGTTAAACCGGATGTAACTCGAAAGAAGGAAATATAGTTGTTCCGGTTTAACTGGAAATTGATTTTTTTGGGAAGATAATAAAAATTGAAGATAGGGACATGTAAGCCGTTTTGCTCTAAGACCTACTGTTAGAAGGTTATAAGCTGTCAAAGTTCAAAAAATGTCACTTTTCGAGAGTCAATATCTCGGAAACTATGAAGTATAGACTAATAGTGCATTTAATAAAAAATAATTATAATTTTATGTGGAATTTAAAAATGTTAAAATATACAGGGTGTTCCATTTAAAAAAATATCAAAGTGACCCCTAGTACTTTTGTTTGATGTTCAATTGTGTTTTGCTGAAGATATTCGAATTCGCGGGAGAAAATGACTTAAGATGGCTATTTCAGTTTTTTTATAAAAGTACAGGAAAAGTCAAAAAATCGCCTTGTCTAGTCTTGGTTGGATAACCCTGTACATAGTAGAACGAAGATATGGTTACAGATGTGGTGTAGTACAGTCGCACACAAAAGTTTAAGAGGGTGCATGGACACTGGACAGGTACGTAATTATACTGTATACCGTGATCGTGCACAATTTTGCTACCCTCAAATATTGTCTCCTCCATTAATTTTACATTAAAATTGTATTAGACATTTTTGAAGGTTCTTCTATGATGGACTCACACACCAAATTGTAGTACTTTCTAATAAGCCAACTAAAAGTCATTCAGAAAAAACTAAAATTCTTAAAAATTAAATATGGCTATAATACCGTGCGAGCAAAAATTATTTGCATTAAAGAGGGCCTTGCATCTAAGAACCTAATGCTTAGCCGTAAAGCTTAATACCTGTTGGGTGTCAGTTATTGAATTAACAATCAACCAGTTATTCCGTCATCATTGACAGTCGTTACATTTTGTCGTTAATTTAGTTATACCATTAGTTTATATTAAATGTCATAATTATCAGACGTTGATTTATCGCTAAGTTTTCCAATTTCTTGAACAATTCACACAATAAGCTTTACGGAACAGCACAAAATATTAATGGTTAAAGCGTATTTTCGAAACGGGGTTAGAGTAAATGGTGAGTGGAAATACAATCCGGGTTTGTGAATGTACGATTTTCACGAACATTTTCCTAACGTTGCTTTTATTGCTGGGGATTTTTATCATTGCCTGAAAAGAACCGTGGCTGTGTTTAGGGAAACAGGTTCTATACAACACAAAAAAGGAGCAGGAAGACCTGTAAGAACAGAAGAACTTGTTGCAACCGTTCGTGAAATAATGCAAAATACGCCAACAAATTGTATAAGACGCCTGTCCCAAGAAGTGGGAAGATCTTATGGACATGCAGGACTATTCTTAAGAAGCAGCTAAATTTATTTCCTTATAAAGTGCAAGTATTCCAAGAAATGCAAGCCGCAGATTTTGAAAGACGCAGGAATTACTCTCAATGGTTTACCCAAAATTTATTGGAAATAACTGATTTATTAGACCTGACATTTTTTTCGGATAAAGCCTGGTTCTACCTCTTCGGTTATGTAAACTGTAAATTCTCAGAATACACGCATGGGGAGTAGTAAAAGTCCAAATTGCACCCTCAAAAAATTGGTGTCTGGTTAGCTGTTTCCCGAAGAAGAATTGTTGGTCATATTTTTTTCATGACACAGTTACAGCATAGCGGTATAGAGACAATATTTTGAATCCATTTGTGGAGCAATTACTTGACAACGAACTACGTTTTGGATATTTTCAACAGGACGGTGCAACCACTTATATAGCCGCCGAAACTATTAACTATGTACGCAATTTTTTCGACGACAGATTGATCAGTTTTTGATCAGACATTGAATTCCCACCTAGATCACCTTGTTTAACGGTTATAGATTACTTCGTTTTTCCTCATTTAAATAACACTATTTTTAAAACACCAGTTGCAAATTTAGAACAATTACAAAATTAGGTAACATTTCTCCAGAGATGCTGGTCAACACTTTCGAAAATATGAAGAGACGTGTGAATTTATGCTTGGTGGCCAATTTCAGCAATTTATGTAAGTAATTATTTTTCTTTTTCTTTCTGTATATTCTTACTTTGGCAATTTTGTAAACAACACAAATAAATTTGTATTTGTCTACTTATTTTATTAGGTAAGTACTCATTAGTTTGGCATATCATGTCATAATATGAATTTGACAAAATTCTAACCTTTGGTTAGATATATCGTCCCCATATCATTGTGATCTAAACCAAGCCCCACGTTTTTTAATCTAAGCCCTCTTTAATGCAAATAATTTTTGCTCGCACGGTACATACCTCAATGAAACCAGCAGTAATAATTATGATAATGTTAAATCTCTTCTAAGAATTCTAGAATATATGTGTTTGTTTTAACAGAAAAGGGGTCGTAATTGCACAAAACACGAAAGTAAACAAAACTATGACCGGCTGACTAAAATCCGCGTGCTCTACCAGCTTTAGAATATTAGAATACCTATGTCTGTATTTCTTCTTCGTATGCCAAAAGCATAACACAAAAATAACTACTCTGATCTACACAGCACTGCAGTGCGCATGAGAACCGTCAATAGCTAGGCAAATCGAATTGACGTTAGAAAATGGCGTCGTTAATCCCACCTTAACCATTTTAATAACCTACTCTACAATAGGTTGCCACACCTTGCGCACATTGAGAACTAATCCAGCTGTTTGTATTTAAATACACATAGCATTTTGGCGGCTTTGTACTACGCCGCGAACGTAAATTATAATATGGAAACGCAACATTGAACGCGAAATATGCGCAGGCGCATCGCTTGATCTGCCCTTCTACAATATTTGGTTGGGGCTGTTCAGAGCGTTTTCCATTGGTAAGTTTAGTGCATGTTAAATGTGTTTCTATGTTTTACCAATAAATAACGCCATAATTTTTAATCTATCGTTCGATGCTTCAATTGTGAATAAAATTAACGATGTATTTTTGCAAGCTAATGAGCCTAATGAATAAAAATGTAGCGATTGTTTTTTCTTATAAAATCGAAGTAAGTTCTTGAAAGCCAATGAATAAAAACTAAAGTAATCGCTTTTGCGTCCAGCGATTGCTTAAAAGTGCAGGAATTGTTTCTAGTCAATGCTTTTTCTTAAAAAATAGAAGCGATTGCTATCGTTTGCTTAAAATGTGATGAATAAATTAGGGAATTGCTTTTTCTAGTGTAGCAATTGCTTTTAACTTTTTAAGGTAGGTCGACCCCTGCATCATTTGCTTGGTAGCAGTCAACTTTAGTTCCCCGCGGCATACACGTGCGTTGCTCTTAATTTGTTTCTTTAATTATGGCTAAATACCTATATGAACGTCCGTAAAAGAAAAATCTGCAGTGTACGTAAAAATTGCAGATATGATGATTTCAGAAAGTTATATCGATTTGACTGCGAAAATGTTGAGTGGTTGGCAAATTATATTTTGACTGATACGGGGTAAAAGGCGAGGGGGTGCACTGTCGCCTTTAAATAAGATGAAAGTCTTTCTGCGGCAATTGCCGGATCCGGGCTTTCAAAATTCTGTAGGTGAAGGACCAATACCATCTGTATTTAAGAGGGTATTGGAAGAACTCGGTGTTTACCAAACTACTGTCTTTAAGACATACACTTCTGTAATGGATGCAGTTTTGGAGATTATATTAAATTTCCTACAAGTGCTGAAGCTGTTGTGGAAGCTAAACGGTTGTGGTCACAGAGATTTATTTATGTTCCTTCAATTTGTGAACGAATATTAATTGCTTGTCTTTAATTCCTTCATCACTACTATCACTTTCCTCATTTTCACTGAAATCTGCCGTATCACAAATATAAGTTTCCTATTTTCCACAAAAACGTAACAGATTACTATTGTACTAAACTGAACATGAAATCTATACTTAATCTAAACAAGTGGATAACCATAAGCCACGTCTGAACTTTTGTTGAATAAGCATTTGCTACAGAGGTGTAAGACAAACAGCACTTGCTTCAAAATTTTATTCATATCCAGATCTAGCAATAGAATTTGCTAGTCAAGCAATTGCTTTTATTAAAAAGTAATTGCTTCAAGTTATTGCCAAATTTTTATTCATTAGGCTCATATGCTAGATCATATTTAGACCTCCCGTTTAAGTTAAAATGTGAATGCGATGGTAAAAATATTGGACAGTTCGACAGTTGTAAAATTAACATTAGAAATATCGAAAGTCCAATAAGAAAATGCTGCAACTAAACTATCGACCTTGTAAGTTATACGCTCGCTAATATCACCGCTGTATTAAGAACATGCAACTCGGCAGTTCTTTACTTCATAACCTATTCGATCTGCAAGGCAGTCGAGTGTCAATAAGATACCTAATCCTGGTACTTATAAACAATAAGAAGGGTTTAAATGATCATCCGAAAGTAAACATAATTACAAATTACAATATTAATTCCCATATCAATTATCTCAATCGGCTATGACTTATTTAGATAATATCTTTATTTATCTCACAAAGGCCTTTAATACTGTTATTACACATTCTACATTCCGCAATAATAATTATTATTCGTGTCCAGCCCAGTGTAAAATGAAAATGTTGTGCCTATGCCAAGTTGCCATTACACTCCTGGGTAGGAACACAGGACTAAAAGTATAGGCCGTATAAATGGCACACCATAAAACGGCCGCATGCTGGAAGTTTTTTTGTTTTTATAGGTTGCCATAAAAAAATAGCAATTAGAAATGCAAAGTGCGTAGAAAACCAGCGAAACAAGGAATTACACGGATTAGTTCGGCACTCTACCACTATGGCGCCACGGTACAAATTGGCGGGCCGTTTAAATCCCTTCTTTTTAAATTACAGGTTATTTTTAAATAGAACATATTTTTTTTTTAGATTTTTAAGAATATTTTAATTTTTTTGTTTGTTAATACCGTGCGAGCAAAAATTATTTGCATCAAAGAGGGCCTTGCATCTAAGGACGTATTGTTTAGCCGCGTTCTAATCAAAACAATGGCATTTTTGCAAAAAGTTATTGGTTCATGTTTTGGGGAAACGAAATACTTCAGAAAGTAATATTTAAATTTCAGGTCCGTATTTAAAAATGTTGATCTGATGGTGATATCTGAAAACCGAAACTTTTTAAATTAGAAACTATCTTTAAATGCGTCGTAATAAAGTGCCTATAGAAAGTGCTTTCTGTTTGTCAATATATTTCTAAATATCGTCACAAAAAACAAAAACGGAGACTGAAGTTTTCGTTTTTTTTTCGATATCTCCGGAAGTAGTCGGAATTTGCTTAATTTCTCACTGGCATCAACTTAAGCTCTAAATTATCCAACTTTGCCCCAATTTAACCATTGCTGTATAGTTTCCGAGGTCCCAATGGTGAGCTTCGAATTTGGGACATCCTGTAAGTAAAAGTATAAAATTCTGATTTTGTGGTAACCTGAGTCATTCAGACCACAGTGCTGCATACGCGACGTTTAGGTTTTTAACTTGAAATTTACCAATCAGTAGATACCCTCACCTCAAAATTTTATGAATTTGTAGTCACTCCAGACTGGATAACCTTATCTTTTTTATACAAAATTGTTTAAAATATTATTTTGTGATATTAATTATTCAAGAAAAGGTTCTATTCTTGTGGATTTTTTAATGACAGGCACGTTTCCATTAAAATATTTTTAGCAAGTGTTTTTACACCCGATCGGCGGCATTGACCTTCAGCTCTCGCAATTTTAATAAACAAACTCTATTCTGCTATCTACACCTTGCACGAAATGTCCAATGCCCACCCGTCTGAATTGCGTTGCTTGCCGCATCAGTTGATTAGTTCGTGAGAAATTCGTAGGTACAGGTGTCAGGTAGTCAAAATAATAGTTCACAGAGCTGCCGGTACTGAACACTTAAAATAATTGATACTTTTAGTGTTCCGAGAAAAACTTACGTCTTTTTTGCGACCAAAAAAACATAAAATATTTATTATAACTTTTAAAGGCCCAGATACAATTATAAAATAAGCATCAGGCGATAAGCAAGATACAACAGAAATCAGATTTGATATATAGAAACAAATCAATCTCGATGCAATTAAGTTGTAAGTAACAGGCAACAAGAAACAAAATTTAAGATATCAAAATGTTGGTGGTCCAAGTCCATGTCTTATTTTTTAATTCTATTTTGTTTCTTATTAATTAAAATTTTTCCATTTGTTCATGTATTAATTTTTTTGTTGCAAGTTTCTTATTACTGGCCAATGAAAAGCTGTATAGAATAGATATGCCCCGCCCCCAATAAATATTTTGATATTTGTCGGTTTAATTTTCAGGTTAGAGAGGTATTTTTAATTTTGTTATGTTTATGTATTTTTAACCGTTTGTTTATGTGTTTTCAATAAAACCGGTGAGCTTACAAAAAGAATCATATTTTTTAATAATCGTAAAAAGCAACAAAACATCAAAAAAAATAACCTGTTCTGTCGACATAACGAAAAGTTAAAAGACGGTTGGGATGTCGACTTATTGACAGTAATGACAGTTTTAGCAATTTAACCATTTCATTGGTCGATCTTTCTGGAAAGTGATTGAAAGAAGCAGTGTATTGGGCCATCATAACTTTTATTTCTTACTAAGTACCTATTTTTTATTGCATATTGCCGAGAAACAATTAAAAAATAAGTATGCAATAAGAAATAGGTAATAAAAAAATATAAATTATGATTGCACAATACAGTGTTTCCTCCAATCACTTTCAAGAAAGATCGGCCAATGAAATCGTTGAATTGTTAACTGTCAATAAATCGACATTCTAACATTCTTTTAATTTTTCGTTTTGTCGACAGAACAGGTTATTTTGTTGTTTTATACTATTTTCAAAAAGTATGATTATTTTTGTAAGCTCACCGGTTTTATCGCAAACACATGAACAAAGTATTAAACACACATCGGCGTAGCTAGCCTTAGTTTTCAGGGGGAGCCTGGGCCCCCGGCACATTAAAAATACCTCTCTAACCTAAAAATTGAACTGACAAATGTCAAAATAGTTATTAGGGGCGGGTTATATTCTATACAGCTTTTCATTGGCCAGTAATAAGAAACTTGCAACAGAAAATCCAACATTTCGACATCTCAAATTTTGTTTCTTGTTGATTGATTTGTTTTTAAGGGCCCAGTTCTCAAGGTCAATCATGTAGGTATAAATGGGACCTATAAATGGCTTGAATGCAGGGGTAACTTCCGGAACCTTGCAATTATTAAAAAGAAATAATTAGTATCTAATTTTGGAAGGGCTGTTCAGGGAGGCATTGACGAATAGTATGTCGGTGTTTTTTTTTTAAATAACTGCACAGAAATTTAAAAAAAAGCAATCTTGTGAAACCACTAAAATTGCCACAATTTACCTTAAAATCCTTGAAAGTAAGTAAACACGTCGATCTTTAAAACTGAAGTAAAAACAAGAATTTTTACTGGTAACACGATATTTTTAAGTCTATCTAGATGCCATATCTCCTAAGAATTCTAGAGAATATGTGTTTGTTTTAATATAAGGTGACCATTTTTTTCTAACCTGAAACCAGGACAATACCAATTTTGACCAGCCACGCCCAAATTTTACAAATCTTTATCAAAAATTCACAAAACGGCCCAACGCCTTTTAAATATCAAAAAACGTTGCGTTTATTTAAACACGAGAAATGTGAAAATTAGATACCGCCGAAACTCTGTTCGTGAATTGTCGCGCACCGTTCGGCTAACTTTGGGGTTCTCATCCTTTAATTTTTCTGTCGACTTTTTTTTAGGTGGAAAGAGTTCAATCCGTTCCAAAGCTATATAAAATAAATTAGATTTCAGTATACAATAAAATTTTTAACATGTATAAATACGTTTCGGTTTTGGCCGAAACTGAGACCAAGGCCGAAGATTCGGTTTCCGTTTCGGCTGAAAATCTTGTTTCGGTCGGACACTAGTAAAAATCAAAAAATCATGTTACAATATAAAAATAAAATATAATATAACATGATAATATAAGTCATAATAATAATAACATAATAAAACATAAGTAGTTCTTTAATTTCGTTTGATTTTTTATATTTTTCTGAGGAATGAATTGCTTTTAACAAATTTTCGTTTTCCTAAATATTTCCATAGAATTCCACTGATACCGCCAATGTCCAAGTTTCTCGTCTGTGGTGTATCTAAAACCAGTACTTTTTGTGTACTGGTTTTGTTTAATGACTAACCAGGACTTATGCCCTGAAAACCAGTACTGTACTGGTAAAATCAGTACGAATGGTCACCTTATTTTAACAGGAAAGGTTCCATAATTGCTCAAAACACGAAAGTAAACAAAACTATGACCGGCTGACTAACATCTGCCTTGCTCTACCAGCTCCAGAATATGTCTGTCTTTCTTCTTCGTATGCCAAAAGCATAAAAATAACTACTCCGATCAACACGGCACTGCAGTGCGCAAGCGAATCGTCAATAGTTAGGCAAATCGAATCGACAGTTAAAAGCTGGAAAATGGCGTCGTTAATCCCACCTTAAGTATCAAATCTTATTTCTATTGCTAATCGCCTAATGCTTATTTTAAAATTGTGTCTCGACCTTTAATGAAACTTTCTTTAGTTTCCATCGGCGTAGCTAGGGGGGGGGGCAGGGGGGCCTGCCCCCCCCCTGATCGCCCTGGGGCCCCCCTGAAATATATAATAGAAAAAAAAAATCAATTACAATAATGTAAACAAGGGGCCCAGGCTCCCCCTGAAAACTAAGGCTAGCTACGCCGATGTTAGTTGCTTTAAAATACGTTTTAGTGTGGTAGTAGGTTTTTTTTAATTATGTATTTTTTTGTAATTTTCTAATAGTTTTAGTATTACTTTCTAGTGGAAAAAGGGCTTTACATAAAAAAAAACAAGTAAATGGTATTCAATTCATAAAAATTTTATTATGTTTAAATTTGTTGAATTTATAAAAACATAACATAACCTAGTAACAAATATCGATAACTTTCAAGTATATTCACAATAACTCTAATATCACTGTACAGTATGTTACATAACTTATAAAAACTAGAACTTGATTTGCACCTTTATTTGTTAAATTTTAATAACCTAATAAAGTAAAGAAAAAAAGGAAGATGAAATTTAGGACATACACAGTTGTTAAAATAAACCTTCCTGGGAAAACAGGGCCTTAATATCGGTACAATAAAAAAATAGTTAAATAGGGTACAGTCATTTTCACAATAGGCAAAAAATAAACAAATGCAAGCACGATTCCACACGAATACGTTTGTAGGCACTCAATGATCCACTTTTAAAAATGTTAACCCTTGATTATTATTATTTCGGTACTTTTGCGTTTCATCCAAAAATCGACCAAATATATTCTCATCATCATCATCAGCATCAATTTTTAATATAAGATTTGATGAAAAAGTTATAAAATTACAATTTTTAGGAAAAACAACAAAATTAAAACAAGAACTTCCATTTTTCGAAAGATTTTTCAAACTTTCATAGTTTCTTAACTTCACTGTATTTATTCTGCTTTACAATTCAATTTTTAGATATTATGTGATGTGATGTAATGATAAGTATAAAAGATATTTTATCAGACATAAACCTTTGACAGATGCCAGTATAGACCAGGGTCCAGGGTCGATAATTTTTGAAACCAAAAAAAATAATAGTAGGATGAAACCCATTGGAAAAGGAAGAGAATATAACAAAAATGAAAGGAAAAATAATTTACGGGCGATCCGAGGTCGGGAAGTGGAAGGGGGTGAGTTTTTAAGGGTAGAAAACGATTTATCTCGATTTCCGGCAAAACTACAAGTCCTATGGAAAAACGTTAAAAGGCAAAGTTGTAGGTAATAAAAAGATCTACAACTTTTGTATTTACACTTTTTTCACATAAGCTTAAAATTTATGTTTCACATAAGCTTAAAATTTATGTAAGTTTTCACCAAATTTCGTCTTGTAAAAGATAAAAATAAAAAACCAAAAACTTAGTTATTTGAATTTTTCACATAAATTTTGAGGTTATGTGAAAAAAGTGAAAATACAAAAGTTGTAGATCTTTTTATTACCTACAACTTTGCCATTTAACGTTTTTCCATAGGACTTGTAGTTTTTCCGGAAATCGAGATATATCGTTTTCTACCCTTAAAAACTCACCCCTTTCCACTTCCCGACCTCGGATCGCCCGTAAATTATTTTTCCTTTCATTTTTGTTATATTCTCTTCCTTTTCCAATGGGTTTCATCCTACGATTATTTTTTTCACTTTTTACTATTTTCAAAGGCTTCAGCCCTGGTCTAGTAGCGAATCCAGAAATAATAAAAAAAAAGCATAAAATGAAAATTTGTCATTTATAAATTAATACAACTTTTTTTAACGTAAAACTGTAGGTAATTTGTACCTCAAATATGGGTATTGAGACAATTTTTGGATTAATCGAAATATCAATCGTTAAAAAAAATGGGCGAATGCGTAGACACTACAAAGATAATCAGTTTTATTTTCATCCTTTTTTAGCACTATTTTACCTTTTATAATATTTTACGGTCAGGCGGGTCGAACTTAAATAAAAAAAAAAAAAATAGACATGTTTCGTGTGTGCATTTGTTATAATTCTATTTTTGCTTACTTTGAAAATACCTATTGTCACAACTTTTTTTTTTCACACTAAAATAAAAGATTATTTTGATTTCCAAATTCCATCTTCACAATAAATATTATAAAGAAAGACCAACTTGATTTTACTCCATAGATTAATATAATTATCAGAATATCCAGCCATAAAAAAGATTAAAAAAAATTAGGAAAAAGGGTAGACATAAAACGTGGTTATAAGCGTATATATATCAATAATGTAATTTTATTGAAACAAAGCGATGTGTAACCAACAACATGGTGACATACAAGCGGAAATGGTAACAAAATGGTTTAGTCAGGGAGCAAACGACTTTTTAAAATGCGGTTTTCATTTATCCCAAGCATGGCCGTCTACGATGTAGGTACGGGAAAACAAAGACAGCATTCTGCTAAATGTTATTAGCGGGGTGGTCGGGGGAACGAGCGACGTCGGAGATTCGTTAATTAACGTCAATTTGAAAAGACGTTGACAAGGATTTGTTTATTACAATAATGATGTTTAAAATTAGTGATGGGAAAAATCGAGTTATTTTAATAATCGACTACCGAGTATTCGAGTGATTTAAAAAACCGAATAATAATTCGATTTTTCACTCGAATGCTATATTAGGAAAAAAAGGTCGCCAGTTCCGTAAACTAGCTAGTTTGTGTAGCCGCAATAAGTGATTGGTGATTTATGAATGGCATGCGGGTCGTTTGAAAATAAAATAATTCGAATTTTCGTCACTCGAATGATTACCGATGATAACCGAATAATTCAAGTGATTGAAAAAATCGAGTAATCGGTTATTTTTCACTCGAGTGATCCCATCACTATTTAAAATGTTCTTTAAAATGAAAAACTCCGTAGTTTTAGGAAAAGGAGTATTTAGATTAATTTTAACAATTTTATTTTGAGATAAATTTCCTAGATAGGTACTATACAGGGTTACCAATCCCTTCGATCTATATATGGAAAACTATACACAGTGTGACCAGTAAAGTCCGCATCATATGGTTTTTTTTTTATTAATAGCTTTTCAAAATTTGACTTTGGCATCAAGTTCTGCTTCGATCGAGATGAAAATTAAGCAAAAAAATAGTAGTCACGTGATTCGCATTATCTGTCAAATTTTAATATTTTCCAGAAAATAATTAAAAAGTGGGGTTATTTCTGAAAGTATCAAAAAAAGTTATTAAAAAAAAGTTTTTTTTTCTAGCCCACGACATGCAAAATTTCAGCAGCATAAGATAATTTTGATTTCTTATATTTTGTAAATTGCACCACTTTTGCAAAATAAGACTCAACGCAACCTACTTAGTTTTGACAATGCTTTATTTCAGATACATTTCCTTTAAAGTAGCGCCATATTAAATGTGTATTTTTCTACAAAATCAAAATTGGGCTATTAAAATTTGATCGCATGTGATGCAAAGTTTATTTGTTTTTGACAATGTATAATGTAATTTCATAAAATAAGTATTTTTGAAAACGTAGTTTGTGTCTGAAAACCTTAATATTAAGACAAAAAAGAACACAGTGTCATCAGTAATGTGTTCAAAGTATAGAATAAATTTTAGTGGTGGGTAAAAAATCAAAATTATCTTATGAAGCTGAAATTTTGCATGTGGGCTAGAAACTGCATTAAAAAAAACTTTTTCTTATAATTTTTTTCGATATTTTCACTTTTAAATTATTTTTTGAAAAAAATTAAAATTTGACATATAATGCGAATCACGTGACTACTATTTTTTGCTTAATTTTCATTTCGATCGAAGCAGAACTTGATGCCAAAGTCAAATTTTGAATAAAGCTATTAGTAAAAAAAAATCCCATATGATGCGGACTTTACTGGTCACATTGTATAGGAAAATTTGACAGTATGTGAATATTGATGGGGTAATCCGGCTAAAATATTTTTAGCATTTGCGGTTATACCGGAAGTAAGTGTGTGTGTGTGATTTAATTTGGGTTGGATTCCTTGTTGAAAAGGACATGCTTTAATAGATTTTTATAATATTTTGAAAATTATTTATACCTAATGCCAAAAACAGATTTGCATAAAAAAGTTTTCCATATGATGCCGACTTTTCCGCAGACACTGTATAGATCGAAGCGATTCCTGGTAAAAAACCCTGTATAACGCTTTTATAAAAATAAACAAACTTCGAACCTCTTCGGTCCTTGGTTAGTGAAAATGTAATTTTAAAGTGGCCGAATTTCTGTCTTCTACTATCAAGCTCATTAAATCGCTAGCCGCCTTTTCCCCCATCTACCCCCAAAAGCTTAGTCTAGGACTGCCCTATTTATATATTTTTTTTAAAGATTATAAATTAAACGACTACTTACTTATTGGTAGTCCTACTGATCTTCAGATGATTTTGAAATTGTCGTAATCCTAATAATGGAAAGTTGAAAATAGTGGTTTGTTCCTGTACTAATCCCAAGGAATTAATACAAAATTATTTTATACCCATTGACAAAATGATTGTTTACCGCTTTATCACATGTCAACAAATTGTGTTAAATTAATGTTTGGGTAAATGTTCGATATTTAAAAAAATGTCTGTTTTTATGGGTTTACTCTACTCAAAACTTTTATAAATTGTTGTTAATTTTAAATATTTTGTAAAAATGGCATTCGAACTGTATTTACTTACTGAGTTACTGACACCTTTTACCTGTATTAATTTGCTTTTATTAACCTAGAGTGGTCTAGTCTAGAGAACTAAATAGTGTTTTTTTGTTTGTGTCACAAAGATGACAGAAAATTACTACAGTTGCGGTCACTCGGGCGATCGCCCCCCCCCCCCCCCCCAAGGTACTTAGGGTCCGGTGCACTTTAGGACCCTCGGAATTTCGCAATTTTTTGAAAGTGCAATCGAAAGACCTGTTTGCATAAAACACATTAAAGGCAAAAAATGTATGGACGAGACTGTTTTTCTCTACTATTTTTATGCGAAAACTCCCCGTTACCTTAGTCATTTCTAACAATGTTGCTAGACTTGGTATAAAATATAAATTGATAGGATATTCATAAAGGATTTCACTTTTTGGGTCAATTCAGTTAAAAGAATATTGGTTGAAAATTATTTAATTAAAAAAAAAAATGCTCTGGGTAAAACGGATCAAACCGGTTGCCTATACACCTTTTAGAACCGATTGGAGAGTATGTTAAGTCCCTTTTATTGTATAAATTGACATTTGACAACGTTGCTTCTTTAATATGACAACCGAAAAGCTGTCGAAAACAGTTTCGATATTTTGTGGTTAAAAGAAAGCAGTTTTGATCTGATAAATTAATACCAAAGTCGTAATTTTATATTATCATACATTTTTTTTAATAGTAATCAGGCTTTTTTTTATCTAATTTTTGTTTTGCATATACTTTAGTAATATATCTATGGATAGGAAATGGGTAAGAAATATTCCATAATAAAGTACGCTTGCTGTAAAAAGCATCACACACACTTCCTTGCATCTTGCATTTTTTTTTTCATTTTTGCCAATAACTTTGTAATTTTGTTCATCCATAAATTTTTTTATGTAGAATTATTCAAAATTAAATACTCTTTCAGTTTTTCTTTCCAAAACTGTAAAATTCCAAGGGTCCCAAAGTGCACCTAACCCGACACCTATCAAAGCGCCCCCCACCCCCTTCTGAAAAAAAAGAACGACCTCCACTGATGAACACCCATAGGAAAATCCGAGAAACTTATTAATATGAACGTCTAGCTCCAATCCCTCTTTAATATTCAAGATAAGTTCTTAACGAATTTACATTTTGAAAGCATAAAATTCAACCCGAAAGGTCCGATGCATAAAAAACTAAGCGCAGCCATACATTTAAAACAGAAACTGTATTTTTAAGGAATAATTTCCGACTTAATATTCAGCCGGGTCTAAGAGAAATATTATTGTCGGAGAGATTAAGATTTGACCTTAGATTTGGCATCTCTTTTTTCGAGTGAGATACGTATCTGCCGCCTTTCAGAAAAACTGACTGACGCCGTTCATTTTTTTCCGTTTTTGTATCGTGCGATCTCGTTTTCTATTCATGCAAGCGGCTCGGGCTTGAAGCGGTCGGAATGCATGCGAAATGGACCCCCTATTAGCAAATTTATATTTTTTATCAAATTATATTATTCAATTAATAACATAGGCCTGCATAAAATTTGTGATGACGTGATTTTTGTTTGTTGAGCTTAGTTTTTACATAGAAATAACTAATTAAAATACAATTGAATCGGTCGTTTCAAAAACGACATAAGTCACTTTTTTACGAAATTTACTTTTTGCCACCAAACGCCTCTACATTAAAAGGCGCACGTTCTGAATAAAAATGACACAAGTCCCATTTAACCTTATAGAAATAACGCAAGGTCGTATCCTATGTTCGTGGCAAAAACATCATAAGTCGTCGACTTATGTAGCTCTTGCCCCACATCCTGTAAAATTTCGTTTTAGTGACTTATGTTGTTTTTGAAACGAGCGATTCACCCACAGATTTTTTTTTGCAAAAAAAAAGAAAAAATATAAAAAAAAATTTTAATAGGCGTTTTAATACATTTTAAAATGAATGTAGTACTTCAAATTCTAAATGATTGATGAATAAAAAAATGATTTTCTATGGTGCTACACACCTTCCGACTGGAGACTTTTTATCGACTTCAAAAAGGAGCTTTAAAGCTGTTCTTTTACATAATGACAATGTTTTTGCTTCTGTTTCGGTCGGCCATACAGTTAAGTCAAAGGAACACTATGAAAATTTAGAGGAATTACTTTTAAGAATACAATATGAAAATCACAACTGGGAAGTGTGTGAAGATCTAAACATTTTAAGTCTTCTCTTAGGTCAGCAGTCTGGATTTACTAAATTTCCATGTTTCCTGTGCGAGTGGTCTAGCTAGCGAGAACAGCATTGGATAAATAAAAAGAGACTGGTCACAAAGAGAGACTTTAACACCTGGAAACAAAAATGTAATTCGCGAAAGTCTTATTGACCCTCAAAAAGTTTTACTTCCACCACTTCACATAAAACTTGGACGTATGAAACAATTTATTAAGGCATTAAACAAAAAAGGATATTGTTTTAAATATTTGTGTAAAACATTTCCGGCTCTGTCAGAGGCAAAATTAAAGGAGGGAATCTTTGTAGGGCCGCAGATTAGCAGCTTGATGAAAGATACAGAATTTGAAAAGGTAATGGAAGATAAGGAAAAACATACATGGAATGCTTTTAAAGAAGTTGAACAAAAATTACTACTATGTTGAGATCGTTGAAAATATGCTGGAAAATTTCAGGAATTTCAGAATATGAGCATAAAAATTCACTTTTTACATTCCCATTTGGACTAATTCCCGGAAAATCTTGGGGACGTGGGTGAAGAGCAAGGTGAAAGATTTCATCAATATATTAAAGAGATGGAAAAAAGATAGCAGGGGCGCTGGGACACAAAAATGATGGCCGATTTCTGTTGGAACAGAAAAACAACCAAAAGAAGCTTTTCTGAAAAAGAAAACATTTTTTGAAGAAGCGTAACGAATAAATAACCATTTATAATAGTTTATATGTGTATATTTTGTATATTTTTGTATTTTCTTTCCTTAATATATTAAAAAACTAGCTTATAAATGAAATAAATCGTGTTTTTTCTATATTTTTGGATTTTACCGGTTTGAAAAATAACCTTACGTGATATAAAAAAACTGAAAGCAGATTTGAAATCAGCGCTACCCAATTACTAGAAAACAGTTAAAATTTTTAAATCAACTTTCAAAGTGTTAAAAAATGCAGGCCTGTGTAATATTTCCTGTAATTTTTTTTACTTTTGAATCAAAAAACGTTGTTCCTAGTTTTAAGTAGTTATACACTAAAATATAAAACAATATACCCTGTATTTTGTAGCAATTTTCAATTTTGGATATCCAACCAAGTAAGATTGGTTGTTCGAATACCTACAACATACCGGTTCTGAGATATTGACACTTTTTACACTTTGACAGACTACAACAGCTACTTGACGGTATAACACATAGACACGCAAACAAAAAGTGGCAGATTTATGGCCTCGCGCATGTAAACAAAACTGGGAACTATTAGACATGCGCACTGCAACATTATCGTTTGACGAATGGGAAAATAGACAGGTCCGGGATTTAAAATTTAAATTTTTGTCAAAAAATTGGGATTTCTTCTTAATTTTTGATTAAGTTGGGAAAAAAGGTAGTGATTTCTGGCATTTTTCGTAGTAGCAAACTTATCAGATTTTAAGGATAAAAAATTGTTATAAGGTTTGGTTTTTAAAATTTGTTTAAAAATGATTCGTCGTCGTGTTTTTAGTTCGAAAAGAAAGAGAACAAGAACAAGTGAGTTAAACTAGTCTTATAAAATCGAATATAAAAAAAAACAAAACAGCAAAATAGCCAATCTACGGTGTTATCGCGTACCTAACCTCAAGTCAAATATTAGTTGGTATATAACTTGTATTGATTTTTATAATTTGGCAAAAACTTGGGTACGTGTAAAACATTTTCAAGCACAATTTCTTGTTCAAGAACTTGAAAAAACCCGTAAACATTAAACACCCACAATAAACAACAAGGAATCTACAGAGAAAACTCTAAGCACAACAACAAAAATGGCGGCCGAGCCGGTTCTGAAGTGTATTTTGAGCATGTCGCTAAAGTAGAAGAGGCCGATAACACGAGGTTTGTGCGCATGCCCGATGGTGCCCAGAGGGAAGGCAGCCGTTTCCCGGAAACGGTAAGTTGTAGGTATAGAAAACATTCTGACAGTCCAGACAGTCTTACTTGACTTGTTTCGAATACGACAAAAATGTCGGCCAAATACATATAGGATGTGTGTTTATAAAATATATCGTCCCGTGTCTTTGAACCACCTTTTACAGTTTTTTTTATTTTTAAATCACTGCCAGTTCATACAAGTTCATATAAACATTTTCTTGTACTTCGTCTATTATCAACTGACGTTTTGAATAGAGCATTCCAGACATTTTTTTTAACCTTACTCACAACTATTCCAACCGCTAACAAAAATAGACAACAAAACGTACACAACAGAACAATTACAAACACAAAGATAATAAAGATAAGCAAAGAAAATATTGCAAAGATATTTTGATCATACACTTGTAGTTAGATATCTAATACCTACTTGGGTATTTTATTTTCTTATGGGTATGAGTTCTTAATTGCTAGAATTATTAAAATTATTATTTGGTCAAAATGCGTATAGTTTTTAGGTTTACATGTCCGATCATCGACAGAAATATTGTCAATATTTAACAGCCAGTGTATAGTGATTCTGATAATACTGACTGCTAGATTCTTTACAAAGTGTCCGCTATATCTATTTGACGGATGGTAGGTACCTTCACGTTTAAACAAAAATGTTCCGTGGTTTCCGGCATAATCACAATACGCATTTGGAATATGCCGGGGATCATACGGACGACTTAAACACACAAGAATAAATGTTTATCTATTCTTGTACTTACATACGTCAGTCAGATTTATACACTAGAATTTAGAAAAATGATGGCATCGCACCGCACGACATCTTTAGCGATTGTATTCCTTAAGGTGGAAGTAATAATATGCTTGCCAACCTATAACCTATTTCACGTCGTTTTTTTAGTGTATTATTTTATTAACTAACATTTAAAAAAAAATCAATATCGTCGGCAAATTATTTGGGTACTATCTGACATATTAAAGAAATACTAATTTATTTCATTGCTAATTTTGGGAGAATTATATAGTGAAAGAACAATGACATAATAATGTTAAGAAAATCTTGCCCGGTATTTTTTGCTATACGATTCTCCCAAAATAATTAATGAAATTCCTTGATGTTTATTTGAGGGTGGTAAACAATGAAGTAATTTCAAAGAAAATACCTTGTCGTACTCATTGTCTTTATTTTGTTACTTAACACAACGTTTCGGTTAGTTGGCATCTCTAACCGTTTTCAAGTGTAAACTAAATTATAATTTTAAGGCTACTGTCTTAAATACTATCCGTGTGCAATGAAGCTTGATGACTCCGCCTACGTGTTTATTGGAGTGTGAACTTTGAGCTGTTGATTTTGGACAAGAAGAGGTTTTCAGATATTAGGGATATCTATACTTGGTTTACTAAATATATGGGTATTTTGACTCATGAAAACTGCTTCTTTGAATTTTCGTTTCCTCCAGTGCTGTTACGTGTCCAAAACCTTTACTTCTGACCACTGTATATATTATGTTGGTTGGTCCATACAATATCAAAACAGCCTGAAAATCCGGAAATACGCTTAGAAGCTTTCTTACAAAAGTAAAAACCCCCCATAATTAAAACAAATTAAAACAAAAAATTGTATCTATCAAATCCCTTGCGAGTGTGGCGAATCGTACATTGGAGAAACAAAAAGTCCTCTTCCCGTACGAGTTAAAGAACATCTGAAACATACTCAAAGAGGTGAAACTTCGAGATCAGGTATAGCGGAACATGCATGGACCAACCAAGATAATATACAGTGGTCAGAAGCCAAAGTTTTGGACACGGAACAGCACTGGAGGGAGAAAACGAAAATTCAAAGAAGCAGTTTTCATGAGTCAAAATACCCATATATTTAGTAAACCAAGTATAGATATCCCTAATATCTGAAAACCTGTTCTTGTCTAAAACCAACAGCTCAAACTTCACACTCCAATAAGCACGTAGGCGAAGTCATCAAGCTTCATTGCACACGGATAGTATTTAAGACAGTATCCTTAGAATTATAATTTAGTTTACACTTGAAAACGGTTAGAGATACTAACTAACCGAAACGTTGTGTTAAGTAAGAAAATAAAGACAATGGAAGTACGACAAGGTATTTTCTTTGAAATTACTTCATTGTTTACCACCCTCAAATAAACATCAAGGAATTTCATTAATTATTTTGGGAGAATTGTATAGCAAAAAATACCGGGCAAGTTTTTTTTAACATTATTATGTCATTGTTTTTCATATATAATATCACAAGAGATAAAATTTTGTCGGCAAAATTTTCGAAAGGTATGAAAGTTTGTTGCTTGGCAATTTCGCGAATGACATTTTTGACAAAATCACGAGCCGTCAGGCGAGTGATTTTGTCGAAAATGTCATGAGCGAAATTGCTTAAAAGCAACAAACTTAAATAAATCCTTGAGAACAATTTTGCTTACACAATTTTTTCTCGAGTGGTATTCGACATGACTATTTAACTAGAAAAAAGACAAAATTTTGCCGCGGCAAAAATCACATGTGAATTTTGTCCAGGTAGGTGCAGGTAGTAATTTTGCCAGTAGAAGACCGGCCGTTGCTATGACATTTTGCCAGTGTAAAACACTCTAGTTAAATAGTCACTATATAATTCTCCCAAAATTAGCAATGAAATAAATTGGTATTTTTTTAATATGTCAGATAGTACCCAAATAATTTGCCGACGATATTGATTTTTTTTAAATGTTAGTTAATAAAATAATACACTAAAAAAACGACGTGAAATAGGTTATAGGTTGGCAATAGATTGAATGACGCTGAGAATTCCACCTTAACCAAAGCACGGAAAGCTGGACCAATAATGCATATAGCCGCCTTTTTTGTGTGGCAACATTAAATTCTCTAGGTTTTTGGTGGGTTCGCAACAGTGAACTAGTGAACTGTCAATGTCAATTATATCATAACCAAACATATTGTGTTAATTATTATTTTAATTATATTAAAATAGTTGTTATTTTGTGATTAAAATTATTTTGCTGTTTCTTTAGCATGGTTTTATTTTGTTGTTATGTTAAGTTTCGGTTAACTAGTAGGTATGTTTTTAAAGAGCGTTTGCGAAAATCACGGTTTTATTCAAGCTGGATAAACATTAGGTTACACATTAATTGTGTGTAAATCAATGAACAAGTGAAAATAGAAAATGCTTAAAGTTTGGCGTTCCAATAGTATGAATAGAGTAAGCTTGATGTGCGCTATTTCTGTCTTATGAATGTAAGGGACATTAATCGTAACAATAGACATAGTTAAGTGGACATATTCTGACTTGGATTCGGCAAAAATACCTTTATAGCATTCCGAAAGACTACTAGTAGAAAGATGCTAACTAATTTTAACAAACATGGTTTGTCACACGAGTTTTAAGATCCACTTCGCCCGCTTCTGTTTTCCAGAAAATCTAAGCGGTCTTTAATGAAGAAATAGGGGAAACGATTCCATTAAGATTTAAAAACCATGCGATAAAATCCTACAAAAGTTTTGAAGTGAAGACGACTAATAGTAGATAATTTTTGTTTTATTTATTTGACGTAGTAATGCCATACCATACTACATTTTTATAATATGTTTAATCTATAAAATAAATACTCCTTTTTACTCTTCGGCTTATTTAACAGGCAGTTGCAATACGGGATTTACATATTTATTATGCACGAAACCATAATAATTTTATATTATAATTTTGTGTATAGGTACCTATTGTTCCTGTAGCAAATAACCAAAGTAAACAGCATATGAAAGCCATTATCCCGAAAATAGGACCTTTGTCCGAAAAGCAACCTGATCAAATTTGAGAATATTTCAGGATTCTGCATGCCAAAATTACATAAAGACCCCAAAAAATAGTAGGCCCAAAATGGTTTCCTGCAAAAGAGAAAATATATTGCAAATTATAAACATGAATTTGCTGGGCGCCAATTATAATAACGGAATCAACAATTTCAACAACAAAAAAAAATTATTATTACATATAGAATTATTTGGTACAAAGGCAAGTTAAAACACAAGAATATTCGGTTATGGTCAAAAAGATTGATTGACAGTTGTTAATTTTGTTGTTGCAAACAGGAGCAAAACTGAAAAAATTCAATGTTGCCACACCAATTTGTCACGTAATTTCGGATCGCTGGCGCTGTAGGTGGTCAAAAAGTTATCTATTAATTATTGTTACAGCTTCCTTTAATACGTTCGTAGAGAAACCCGATAAGGTTCCGATGAGGCATAAGAAATACGGAATAAAATCACCAAATGCTGGCTGCTAGCGTAATGCGTGATCTTAGTGGATGATTATCCTTAAATTTTCATTTGCAGGACACGTAGGAATTGGAAGCAAAAAATTCTATAGACTGAAACCTTGACGACTGAAGTATTAAATAATCATTGTACGATCATCGGAATAAGTAATGTCAGTTGTCCATAACCAATTCCATCTTTTATTAAACCGGAACGTTGAGTTCCCGACGAGAATTTTCCATTTTTAAATGTTCGGGAAGTTATAGGCAACTACTGCCTGAAGTCGCAAAATCAGATAATATTGTGGGCGCTTAAGCTAGAACCACTTGGAATCTACATATTGACATTATTTATGCCTCATGATCACCAATTTAAGCTGAGCTGAAAGTTATTGTCATAAAATAATACCAAATAGGCCAAAATTAAAACCATTTATTAATAGATTAACGCTGGCTGAAAAAAAAACACTTGTGCCGAGTTCCTTTTTAGTTACTTAATAGCAAAGCAAAGCTTAGCAAAAAGTTTTTTCTCCCCCCTTGCCGCGGATAAGTATGCCCCCTCTACATTTCTCATATATACGGAGTAGTTCGCGAAGCGTTCCTTTAACAACTTAGCTAAGCAAATATTGTTTTGCTATTTAAAAGAAGCAATAGGAAACCTTTCAACCTATTAACAGAAGAATCGGAACTGTTAACCATCAAAGATTAATTTTAATTAATAGTCTGTTCATCAGGATTTTAGACATTATAGGATTGGTAACAGAAATATCGTTATAGACATGGTTCATCTAAAGTCAAAATTAGCCAAAAAGAAAACAAATGTGTGTATAAAACAAGTAAACCCTACCTTTGAAGGTCTAAATGCAAGACAAGTCTATTTCAATTATTTCTTTGCTATTTTGCTACCTACTTTGAGATAAAAAAAATATTTAGAATAGCAAAAAAATGTTAAGAAATAAATTAAATTTACTTAACCTCCAGCAGTGCGATTAGAGTTGGAGGTCTCGTAATTATTGCGTCCAACGGCAAATGCATAGCATTTAGGTGTTTTTCTTGCAATTATTTTTCCCTTCCTACCTTGATTCTGGATGAACCATAAGATTAAATCTGAAGCGGCAACATTAGGTACAGTAGACTCCCGATTATCCGAAACCCGATTATGCGAACTCCGCATTATCCGAAACGACCCATGAACCGGATTATCCGAAATGATTCTTGCTATTCCTCAGCATTATCCGAAATTTCTAAGAAATGTTTTGTTGGTTTTGTTGTTGCGGTCAAAAATCGACAGACTTTAAAATTAAAACAAGTAGGGGAAGGGTGTACAAAATGACATAGTGGGGTAAAATGACATAGTAATGTTTTCCCGACTTATTGCGAACTCTCCCGATCTAAACTGTCATAACAAAGTCCGCCATGTTGTTTACTCGCCCTTCAAACGTTTAGTCTCTATTTAGCAAGTAAAGAGGACGGTTCGTTAAGTTCAATTCATTTTTCGCGCAATAAAGTTTTTTAAAGCAACTAAGTGGGGTATTTTTAATCGGCACAACACGCAAGGTAAGTTGTCTCATTTAAAATATGTTTTATTGAGGTCTGCCCTGTAAATTGCATCCTTTAGATATTTAAAATATTCAGTTTTTTTACTAAAAAGAAATTGTTTTATAAATTCTGTTATAGTCGGGTAAAATGACACAGCCTACAGGTGGCTAAAATGACAGAGTATGTCATTTTACCCGATCGATTTTTTAAGCAAAGAAAGAGGAATAAAACGACCGTGCTAAATTCTACACCAAATATAGAAGAAGCAAAAGAAAAAAACAATCAGAAAATTGTGTCTGAGAAAAGAAAAAGAACAGTAACCAGAAAAGTACAAATCGAAACGGAGTCTGAAGAAGAAGATCCTTTTGCAAACGACGAAGAAGACGAATGTTCGTGCATCCATTGCACTGAGCAATATAGGATGTCAAAACCCGGAGAAATTTGGTTGAAATGCTCCGCCTGTAAAAAGTTGGCCCATTCTGAATGTGCAGGTGTGGAGAAAAATACCAAAGTTTTCATTTGTAAAATTTGTACAGACGTTTAAGCTTAAAAAGTTGACTGTGTCATTTTGCCCACCTGGGTGGGTAAAATGAACTTTCTGTAGTTTTTCGTTTATGTTTTATGCTTTGGAAATATAGTTATTTTTTTATTATTTTTGATTTAAATACAGGCGTAGGATCGAATGGTCTTGCAAATCCATTTGTTGTTTTATAAAAAAACATAGGTACTTTTTAAATTTAAAAAAATCACTTTACAAAACCCTATGTCATTTTGTACACCCTTCCCCTACCAATTACCTCTTTCTTGAATTTATGAATATGAATACATACTAATGTACCTACATAAGTATTAGAATTTATTATGTATGTATGTACATCTATAAAAGTACATAGATATAGTTACTTTTCCTATAGTTAATGATTTTCCTCAATCTTCGCATTATCCGAAATCAGTCCGGTCCATATCATTTCGGATAATCGGGAGTCTACTGTACTTGACTTTGTTTTTAGGTCCTATACCTATAGCCTGTACTACCCTTTGTCTACTCCTTGTTTTAACAGGATCATGGTGATCGTCGTTGATTATAGCCTCACCTACCCATTTTCAAAGATACATTCTAAAAGTAAAAGCAAGAAATTAAAGTACCTACATGTTTGCTGATGTTTTATTATTGCAAAAGTGTTAAAAAATTGAGGGACCTTAAAGTTAAGTGTTATTAAGCCCCCCAAAAACCTCGTTTTAAAAAATTTGCTGCCCCCGCTGGATGTTACTAGGTATTTGTAAAACTAGCATTTCGTAAACGAACTCAATTCAAAAATATCTCAAAAATGACCCAAAATTTCCGAACTTAATAAAAATATCACTCACACGATAAATTTGAAAGTTACTTCACCTACGAACATGTGAAACCGATGGATTATTTTAAAAAATTTATGTGGTGAAGAAAAATTAATTTCCAGATGTTGGCTGGCCCGGCATAAAATCAACTTACGTCGTTGATTGTAAAAATTTCAATTTAAATTTTAATCTAGCTTATGTCAAAACGAAATGGATCGTACAAAAGTGGAAATAGGTCTTGAATTTAAAGCGGAAATTTAGATACTGCCGGAGATGCTACTAATTTTTAAAGTTAATTTTCGCGTTTCCTCAATTTAGATACTTTTCTTTCTTATAAACTATTGGCAAAACAAATTTTGGATAAGTATTTCTAGGCCAAATTTTTTTTATAGATAGTACTGATCTACAGTGTGGCCAGTAAAGACCGCATCATATGTGATTTTTTTTAATAATAGCTTTATATACGAAATTTGACATCAAGTTCTGCTTCGATCGAGATGAAAATTAAGCAAAAAAATAGTAGTCACGTGATTCGCATTATGTATCTGTCAAATTTTAATTTTTCTAAAAAATAATTCAAAAGTGGGGTTATTTCTGAAAATATCGAAAAAAGTTATTAGAAAAATTTTTTTAAACGCAGTTTCTAGTCCACATGCAAATTTAGACTAAACTTTTTGATATTAAAGTCTACTTTTTAGTTTATTTTAAAGTAAAAACAAGTTTAATGTTGGGTTGCACAAAGATTTTTAATAATAATTAACTAACCAGAAACTTTGACGGTGACATACGTAAGCATTTTTACTTCACATTCAAAGCGCCTAATTAGCAAATCAAAAATAACGCTAACCGGGACGGGGCGCTTTGATTGTGAGAAAATTATTTGAAACTATGTTTTTTGTAAAAAATGTTCTGTTGCGTCCTAAAAATATCGATTTTTCTCAAATAAAAAAATATTATTTTCATCAGATATGCAAAAGTGTTTGGGAACGATTAGAGCATTTTATGGACAACAAAACACCGTCAGTGAATAATATTGTAGAAAATATAGTCGAATTACTAAAACTGAAAACACGTCTAAAAAATTAAAAATTAATAAGAATAAAAAAAAATTTGGTGTAAAACTGTAAAAAAAGTGATTTTTTTTAAGACCGACCAGAAAATATACACTTCTGGACAATTTTTCGTCCAGAAAATAACTTTTTGTCGATCAAGACCGGAAAATGGACTTGAGGGACCGGCAACAGATTTTTCCGGTCCCTGTTTTTGCATTTTTCCAATCGCGCTTTGATAATACAATCTACCTTGATTTCGTTACTATGATAACAACAGTTCGAGTGACAGTTCGTTGACTTTTCAAACTTGTTTCGCCAGTGGGCAAATTGAAAAATATGAATTCAGATTTTGAATTATCCGACACGGAAAATGAGATTCCAGAAGAAATTTTGGAAGCAGCAAGGAAAGCTACTTACGATATATTGCCAGTAAAATCAAAAGCCTGTTACGAGAAGTCATACGACGCATTTAAAAATGACACAAAATAAAATAAAGAATTAAATGTATATCGAAGTGTCGGTCTTAAAAAAAAATATTGTACGTCACGCAACCGAAAATTAGTGTTTTGCAGGTCTCTCCAAGCTTTCCTGACTCGCCTACGGCTCGCCCTGGAAATGCTTGTCTCGACCTGTAAAACACTACTTTCTGGTATTGTAACGTAAATTACTATTTTTGTTGCTATGGATGCACAAAACGCGTCTTTTTTCACCGTCAAAAAATGCTATTTTGTCACGGCTAGAAAAATGTATTAATGTTTTCGTATAAATTCAAAAATTAATTTTCAAAACGTTTTTTATACGTAATCAAATATAATAAATCAATATAATATTTTCCATTTTTTTTTCAAATAACACAGCAAAACATTTTCTGATACGGTTTTTACCTTCTTTATGTTACACCATTCACGAAACTGGGTGTTCACTTTCTCATAATGTATTTTTGATTTAGCGGGCAAAATATTTGACGATCTTCGCCGTATCCGTTATTTCTTGAGGTGTCTCACTATCGCTATCAGACATTATGATACTGGCCAAACTTGAGGAAAATATTGTAAATTTCTTGACACGAAAAATGATAGATTTGACAATCAATAAATTTTTTCATGGTAATCAGAACAGGTGTAAGAAAATATACCTTAAAAGCTATGAATTTTAAGTTTAAATTTTTGTTCTAAACACGACAAATATAATTAATTAAAATAGTCTTATATCCATAAAATTAATGAAATAGTTAATAAGAACCAGTTGTCCAATAAATTTTTGTATTTGGCCCACAAAAGTGTGTTTATTTTGATTGAATTTTTAACCTCGACCTGACGGCCTCAGTAGGGCCCCTTTTACACTATCAGGTTCGCCGGTCAGGTTTTAAACCCGACAGAATCCTGAAGTAAGTAAAACCTGAACCTGATAGTGTGAAGAGCTATATTTAAACGAATGGTCCTTTACTGGTTTGCTTCAGGTTTAAAACCGGACCGGCTAAACCTGATAGTGTGAAAGAGGTGTAACAATCTCATAATATGCCATTACAAAAGCACTTATTTTGAGCACTTACTACAAAAATAACAATTTTTGTCACTAAATACGTTTTTGCGGAGCGAGGTTATTATGCATTTTAAAGTTTATTTATCCCTTAAAGCTATGGAACAAAAAAAATTCAAAAAGTTAAATACGCAATCGATTAAAGACGCGTTTAAGTGTACCAGTAGCGCGCGAAAAAAGTCAAAAAATCAGCTTTTTTGTAAGCTTTATTTTGTATTTTTCTTGAAAATAAGCGAGATTTAAAACAAAATTACAAATAGACAAAATCAATTGGAATTGAATAATTGTTGTTAGGTACGTTAAAAAAAAAATTCTTATGGCCGTTTTACACCAACAATTTCTTCGCAAATTAATTCATGAATTTATTCATGAACTTATTTGATGAAGTTTTGCGCTTAACACTGATCAAATAAATTCACGAAGTTTCAACCTATTTTTACTGTCATTTAACAGTTATACCAACATAACAATTTAAACTGTACCTACTTTTAAGGTTATGTTATTTGTTAAGCTTGAGTTTTTCGTTATTTTGAGCTGTGCTTTGCGGTTTTGTTTCTATTTTATCTTGAACTATGAATAAAATTAAAAATAGAATTCCATCAATTTTCCATGGCATTTTATTTTTGCTGTTGGCACTACTGAAATTCACGAATAACTTTGACACAATTAGAACAAGTTTTAATTTCGTGAAGTTCTTTACGAAGACGACCGTAAAGTTATTTGATGTCAAATTTGGGCTTTATATATATCAAATTTCTTCATAAAGTCACTTCGTGAACTTATTTGACAAAGAAATTGTTGGTGTAATACGGCCTTTAGATATAAAAACTTTAGAACTTGACACTATTTTTTCTTCACCTTTACCTGTCACCTACCTACGTCACCTTTCAAGAGTACTAATTTAGGACATGCGGTATCGATTCCACGACATACTTTGAGGCCTTTTTTTGTGTGTTACGTTATAAGGGTAAGGGTAGTTTATCATTGACGGGCAGCACGTCAAACAAATTAATTTTTTTAACGATATTTCTGTTCTAACCTCAATCTTTTCGGCTACCAGTTATTCCACCAAAATAATAATAAAACAAACTTGTTTTTAAAGACCTTATAGAGAAAATTCTGAGGTCAAGAGTTAAATTTTGGTATCTACCCATTTCGAATTGCAACTAATGAATTAATAAAAAAACAAACTTTTCCTGATAATATTTTTACGAGTTAACGAATGTAGGTGCGTAGTAGTGGCCAACAGTTTAAACGTCCGTCACAGCCTAAGAGCCACCCACGCCTACAAATTATTTTACGGGCAATGCACAAAGTGGGTAATAAAGTAACCTTTTTTTACCACCAGCGTACAATACAGTAATAATAAATTTTAATAAAAAATAATGTTTTCATGCGACCTTGGTATTATATATGATAATAGTAAACCTTCAGCTCACCTTGGATGGTACCGTAACGTAAATCTTGGAACAAGAAACAAATTTTACTGTTTGAGTAATAAAATAAATCAATCTCGAACAAACCAGAACAAAACTAGAAAATAACCTAAATATACAGTATATTATGTAAAAAAATTAATAATTTGTGATACGTCAGCTAGTGACAGGACCGTCTTTAGGGCCAAGTCAAGGCCCAGGACGGTGAACAGTGGGTTTAAATGTTCAAAGCAGCAAACATATATGCTAAATTTGGTCGATAGTTCATAATAGTACAATTTGGGCCTGGCCCAAACAAATTATAGCCTGCGGCGCGCTTTTCGTAATTGCTAAATCCTCAGACCAAACACTAACTAACCAAACTAGTGCTTGGTCTGAGGCTAAATCTGCCACTGGGGAGTGGGCGTATTTACTGTTTGCCACCCGGGCTTCAACTACGCTAAAGACGGCACTGTTAGGTATGACGTTAATACGTCTCTGTAGAATTTACGGTAAACTTCCCTATTTATACCTACAGGGTGATGCACGGTGGATGGTACGTTAGAATATTGTTGAAGATACAGTGTTGCCACTTTTACCAAAAATCACTTAGTAGCAACTTCGATATGTTTATTGAAACACAATACTTATTATTTTATTTTTGAGCCCCCTATTATTTTCCCAACAACTTTCTTTAACATTAGGTAAGTATCCTATACCTACCTATATTTTACCTTTTCTCAAACAATAATTAAATTCCATTTGTTTTTGACAAAAAACGTTAAATTAAAAAAAAATTATATTTTTTAACACTGAAATTCGGTGGACAGTAAAATAATAAAAAGGAGGCTTTTAACCCTACCCCCCCAATCTTAGTTGTGATCAGCGTTGCCAGACGTCCCGATTTTGGCGGGACGTCCCGATTTTTAAATCAAAATTAAATGTCCCGCGCGGGACACGCTCAGTCCCGCTTTTCGGGGATATACCTACATCTCACGTGCCTACCATCTACCGTGAATTACCCTGTATTTATATATATTTAATATACCTAAGTGTTAAATTATTGTAGAAACATATGGTTGTCGATAGGAAAAATAAACCTGGGGTAGATAAAAAAACAACTGTCAATCACATATATTATGTTTGTGATACGATGGACGGGAATAGTGAATATTCTCGGAATGGAAACATTCGGTACCTATTTACTTAGGTAACATATACCTCTATTATATATATGCATATATGCTTATAACATGGTCTAAGAAAGCGATAAAATTGCGTCACGATCTTAGTACCTATTTATACTAAGTATAACCGTCAATTCTCGAGTTATATCACAGATAACCTATTTTATTATTATTAATTATTATCTGTGGTTAAATCGAAAATATATCTTCTTTGAACGAAATTACAGAAAAAGGTTCCAAGTACAATTCTACCGAGGTTTCTACCATCCGAATAAGTTTAAAATAAAATTGCTTTCGTGTGTATTAAAGCTACAGGTACTAGGTTTTGTGAGAACCAATTAAAATTGCAACTTCTCATGAAAAAGATGCAAGCCCTGAACGTAGCTTGGAACTTGCCGAGGGACTTAGGTATTGCCCGTAAGTTTAAAAATTTGTAAAAGTTAGTGCTGAGATGTTTCATTTGTTGTTTGTATTAAATAGAAATAAAACGTGTTTAGCAGCACGCAGACAACTTTTTTTAATTGAAAGAGTTCCATGCCTCCGCTGGGATTCGAACCCAGAATTCTCTGCTAGTCGACCAACTTGGTCTGGGGATGGGCAAGAGAGAGGTTCTGATGGAATCGATCATAAATATTTTCAATTGTGTGAAAAGACCTGCATTTTGCATTGAAGTACACAGGGATGCCAAAAACAATGGACTCCCTGGGGCCGAGTAGACATTGACAGCTGTTTCGTCCTTGTTAGGAACATAGGAACTCATCAGAATGCCACAACCCGAAGCAACTCCACTGATAGCAGCGCAGCGCATTTAAACCCAGTTTTATAAAAAAGCTAGTAGTAAATAAGCCGCCGGGCCCAATTACGTTGGATTCAACAACAATGCAAAATACAGGTACCTTCATTGAAGTGTGGATGTGAAACGACTCAAAAACAAAACGGCGCAAAACACTCCAGTATAGGGTACGACATTTCGAACTTCTCCACATCAGTTTGCTTGTTTGGCAAATAGCGAAATAGATTGCACTAGAAGTTTTGTTTTTTGAGTCCTTTCACATCCACACCTCACTGTACCTGTATTTTGCATTGTGTTTTGCAACGTGACGGCGTTGCGGCTTATTTACTACTTGCTATTTTATTAAGCAGGGTTTAAATGCGCTGCAGTATTACCAGTGGAGTTGCTTCGGGTTGTGGCATTCTGATAAGTTCCTAACAAGGACGAAACAGCTGTCAATGTCTACTCGGCGCCAGGGAGTCCATTGTTTTTGGCATTCCTGTGTATTTCAATGGAAAATGTAGGTTTTGTCACACTTTAAAAGTCCGCTAGTTGATATTGTTAATAAAATTCACTACCTTAATTATTATTGATATGAAAAATTTTCCAAGCCCGTCAATTCAGCCATTGACGCAATAGAAAAAGGTCTTTCACACAATAATTACAAAATATTAGTCAACTCAAAACCGAGGCCATGCAAAACACTTGTTCCAAGATTTACAAATTCAAAAATAAACCTATTGTATGTAGTATGACATTGTTTTTAATAATAATAATATACATCTGCTTAATTGCGATTACTAGAATTTGTTTATTTGTTACCCTATTCGTATAATTTTTTTATTCTAGTCAAATAGTTACGTCATTCGTTTTTTAACTATCACAGCTCTCGCGTATTTTTTAACTATTCCATTGTACGCCTGGAAATTTTTAAGTGTTTATGCTGGCGAGTTTAACGTTAAACGTCAGTTAATTTATTGTAAAGGATGTGAGTACGTACACATTCAGCGGCGGCGCGTATGGCGGAGGGGGCTTTTAAGGTCCCCTCCCCTATTTTTTCACAACGTTTCAACTGGAATGCTTTTCCAGTCGTTTTAAGGTGCATACGGAAGACACCTGTGTTTGTGATTTAAAACAAATAAAAACAATACTAGTACAAAACTGTTCTGTCAAACAATGAGCAAAAAATATCGATGTTTTAAAACATTTTTTTTTTTTAGAAATCAAAGAAAATATAGGGATGTGACAAGCATCGATGTTTTTCAACAATAACCAATTTCTTTAACTCTAATCGATGTTCCTGACACTAGCCGAAGGCTTTTCAGTTGTTTTATAAATGAAACATTGCATGGGTCTATAGTTTATAATTAAGGTATTTGGTTTAGTTATATATTTCAAGATATTTTCCACAGTAGGTACCAAAGTTTTTTGAATAAAAAAATGTACCTACCTACCTACCATGAAATTATAAAAAGTATTTATTTATATTTACACCTACTTATAGTGTAATAGGAAATATATTTTGTCAAAATTGTATGAAATTATATTTTATACTAGCAGAAGAACCAGCATAATTCTGATACCCAAGGAAGAGCATGCCCTAAGGGACCATGATCTCCTCGATGATCTCTCTTTAAATTTTCTTTAAAAAAACTAATTAATTTGATGATGTAAGTACAGTAGACTGCCGATTATCCGAAATAATGTGGACCGGACCGATTTCGGATAATAATCGAAATTTCGGATAATGCACTGATTGAGGAAAATCATTAACTAGGTATAGGAAAAGTAACTATATCTATGTACTTTTATAGATGTACATACACACATAATATAAATTCTAATACTTATATATGTATGTACATTAGTATGTAGGTATTCTTGTTCATAAATTTAAGAAAGAGTTAATTGGTAAAATACCTACTTGTTTTAATTTTAAAGTCTGTCGATTTTTGGATGCAATGTCCCTCCATCTCGTACCTATTCATTATAGGTATTTGCGCCAAAAACAAAACCTATATTATGCTGAACAAAACATTTCTTAGAAATTTCGAATAATGCGGAGGCATAGCAAGAATCATTTCGGATAATCCGGTTCATGGGTCATTTCGGATAATGCGGAGTTCACATAATCGAGTTTCGAATAATCGGGAGTCTACTGTATTGGTTTACTGAGAAATACCTACCCATATATATGAAATTATTTTGGAATATTAGATATGAAATTATTTTGGAATATTATACTTTTGTGCTATTACTATTAGATTAAATGGGTCCAGACCGTCAACACAACCTTGTAGACGGTTATAGATAAACCTCGAGATAAACTAACTGAAACGTTGTGTTAAATAACAAAATAAAGACAATTGAAGTCCGAGAAAGTAATTCTTTTTATCAAAGATAATATTTGTTAAATAACTTTGAATAAACTGAATGAAAATTATTAGGTAAACTACTTTTGCAAATGACTTTGGCTTATAATGAGTTATTTAAAAACAACTTATCTTTTAAGTTAGCTAAGACAAACAAGGGAGCCACTATTCGACTACCTTAAATTTCGCACGAGACTTTCTATGTTGAGTCAGCCGAAGCTCCACCCTGTATATTCGACTGCAATAAAAATGTCGTTAAAATCGCAAACAAGACAGTTTTTAAGGACATTTTTCAAGCCAGTATTTTAACCTTTTAGTCGCCTAGAAACTTCGACATTATAAAAACAGGTTTGGCTCATTCAATTAAACTTGCAATTAAATAAAATGCGAGTTGAATTATTTTAAAAAAGCAGTAAAAACACCATGTTCTATTAGGTAGTTCGTCCCATGTTAATGTTTTCTATTTATTTAAAATAGTTCCACGTTTTATTTGGTATTTCGGTAAACTTGTTTGAATGTTCGGCTTCAAAAAAAAAACCGGTTATCTTAAATATGAGTTAATTTAAAATAAGGTGTCTTTCTTGTCTTCGCTTACTCAGGTTATTCGCCCACCAGGTCAGAGACGCCCGTGTCCTGGCAAAGCACCCCCCTTATTCTTTAAGGGTTCACTTCGCGGCACACCCTTATCCAGAACGACCAAATTACATTATAACTTCATAAAGAAGTAATAAATGGCTACAATAATTGTCATATTATGTGATAAGATTTTAAAAAATTTTATTTTTGAGATTACCTGTCGCCAGGAAAATATGTAATATGTATAGGTACAGCCGAGGGTACAGCGAAGTTGTAAATATTCGAAATTGTCTCATTTGGCCGATTTTATTGGTTTGTTCCAAACATGTAGAGACCTCTGATTCTCTGAACTTTGTTTTATTACATTTTGTAGAGTAAGACTTTTAGTTTTTTCTTTCCTTTTCATACTTTCAACTCCACTTTAAGCATGGACTATTTCTTCAAATTAATAAAAAAAAAATAAAACGTACGTAAGTAGTAACATTTGACACTATCATAATTAATTATTGGAGGTTTGTAACAGAGTGAATTATTTTTTAAAATAATTTTACTAAAAGTTTTTTCCTGATTTTTTCTAAATAACATTTACTTAATTAGCTTATCAGAAAATACTTAATAAAATTTGTTGTGTGAGACCATCACACAAGGATCTTTAAAAAAGTCTTATACAATTTTGATGTAAAATTAATAGGGGAGCCTATATTTTGTGACGTGTAGAACGTCTGCAACTATTTTCAAAATATTCATTTTTTGGTTTGTTAATATTAATAGGTAACTAGCGTGTACCCGGCATGCGTTGCAACCCGCTGGTATAAATACAAACCCGAACAAACCCGATATATTGGTACCCGGCATGCCACTTTCTGAAATTGCACCCGTGCGAAGTCGGGGCGGGTCGCTAGTTATACATAAAAACCTTCCCCTTGAATCGCTCTATCTATTAAAAAAAACCGCTTCAAAATCCGTTGCGTAGTTTTAAAGATTTAAGCACATATGAATAGGGACAGACGGGCGACAGCGACTTTGTTTTATACTATGTTAAGATAAAACAAAAGTTGAAAATGTACAAAAAATTGTTCGGTATTTATCTCTCAATAAACAAATTAATATGTTTTGAAACAACTCAATAGTTTTAATGGTTTTCGAGTAAGCCGCGTTGTAAACGCAAGGCGCGAGTCTAAAATTATCAACAGCAATATTATTGCACATTGTGCATGGTACCTAACTTTCTTTATTTTAAATTAAGTAAGTAGGTAGGTACATTTTACCTATAACAGTATGATAACATCCTTTTGACTTTGGTTAGTTATTATGAGCATTCGCCTTTTCGTTTTTTGATCAATATTTCGTTACTTCTTTGCAGTGGCGTAGCGCTACTACCGCGAACCCCCGCAGTTGCGGAGCCTAATGCTATGGCCCCGAAGGGGCCGAAGTCCTGGGCGAGGGGGCCCTAACACAATTTTCGCGGGGGGGGGGGGGCATAATTTGTCGCTACGCCACTGCTTCTTCGTTTCATCTAAAAATCGGTCAAATACCTACCCATCTTTGAGTACAATTAAATACTGTTTGTTTTACATTAAAAAAAAGGTTGGATTAATAAATTAATGAAAGCAGAAAAAGAAATAAGTATGGTCAACTTTGACAAAATTTGTTTTTAATAAAATTAATTTTAAACTTGAAACTATAGGTAATTGCCCCGGTAATTGCTATCGAAAGACGGTTGTGTTATTAAGTCAATGGTATTCGGCCGCTTCTTAGAGAAAACGAAATGTTAATAAGAAAATAAAATGGCGAACGCGTCACTAGTGTTTCCTCTTAAAATAAGAAAATGTTAGTGGTAAAAATACGTGATACAACAAAACCGATAATCGCTTAAACACCGATATCTTCCCCAGCATAAACACTTCGGAACGTTAACCTAATGACATTTTTAGTTTTTAGCTTCGTAGTTAAAAAGGAGCGTTTCGCCGTTTCACGACCTTGGACGCGAATAAAAATTTGCAGGCGACAATAAAATAAGTAAATTGAAAAACGCATATCCAATAGGGATGGGCGACAATGAATCGATTCAACATTTTAACTCTACCGATTCAGTACAATCACCCATCCCTAATTTCCAATGCAAAAACCTATCTAAATAATTAGTTTCATCTAACGTGCCACAAACCTAGATTCAGGATGCTGAGGTTGGGTAGCTTCATTACCCTGGCTAGTCCAACGGTGGTGATCTTAGTACATCCGTACAGGTCTATATACCTGAGCCTAGTTAACGATTCGGCTAACGTCGTTATACCACTATCCGTTATCCTATAACACTGTCCAATGTTCAATGTCTCCAAGTCGTGAAGGGTGCTGGAAATTTTCCCCAGCCCTTCGTCGGAAATTTGACACGCACTTAACGAGAAACTCTTTAAGTTAAATAGTCCTTGGGAAATGTGCACTAACGCTTGATCTCCTATTTTGTCACAAAACGACACGTCCAGGGACGTTATCCTAGAACCTCCCTCCGCTAAATACGCCATTCCGATGTCGGAAATGTTATCACAAGAACGAAGGTTTAGTTCACGAAGGTTCGTCATTTTTGCAATATGTTTCAGTCCACTATCGGTAATACTAATACAAAAACTAAGATTTAGGGATTTCAGGGATGTCAGTCCTGTTGCATGTTTGAGAGCTTCATCCGATAGCCTTTGGCAATCCTGAAGACCTAAGTGTTCCAAAGATTGATTACCTAGTGCTAGATGGCCGATGCCTTGGTCACTCACATGCCAACACGAACGCAGGTTTAGTCTTTTCAGTTTCTTCAGACCCCAGGCAATAAGGACTAGACCGGTATTGGTAACGTTGCTGCAACCTCCTAGTTCTAGGACTTCAAGGTTTTTCAGGTACTGGGCTATCCTGCTGAGCGAGTTATCCGTGACCTGTTTACATAATGACAGGTTCAGTTCTGACAATGACGACACTTCCGTGACCAAGGCGTGGGAAATACCTACGTCTGCAACGTTGTAACATCCACTTAAATTGAGGGACTCTAAATTTGGAATTCCTTGAATGACGTCGCGTAGGGACCTCCGGAGAGACAGCACCTGAACCCGTTTGATTCCTCGCTTGACCAGTGACGCGAACAATGACGGGTTCGCTCTTCTTAGATGCAACTTGGCCTCGACTCCTCGCCACACGGACTTGTGGTAAGAGGCGTCGCGCCATGCGGTACAAACTTGAGCAACTCGTCCTTTATCCCGAACTTCCAGATAACTGAAAATGATCGCCAGGATTTCCGGGTAGAGACAGGAAATGTGCGGCTTGCCTTGGTCGACAGGACTCACCTGTTCGTCTTCCTCGTGATTCACTCGTTCGAGGTTCCGATGAAGCGAATGAAAGTCATGGTGCCTGATATTCGGAAAAAGTTGTGGTTGGTGCAAACGATGATAAGGTTGAAACCTGGCGGTATGACTACGGATCAACACAGATGTCGAGAGCAGCGAAAGCGGTAACTCCGTATACAATGCAGGATCTTCCATTATATTTTAAACAAAACCACTATCAACACATCGTGTACGTATGATACGCACGTTTCCGAACTAAACTAGAACAGTGCGCTCATGAAAACGTTCGAATTCAAACTGTTTGACGGAGCGGCATGCTGTCGGAGTGTAGTCTACGTTCTGCGGCGATTGGTTAGCGCGCGCACCACGTGATTCGCTAGCCTCGTATCGATTCGACAGCCCACGGCGGCATTTTTAAGTTTCACGAGGCTACGGTGCCCCTTCCTAAGCGAGGGCGGTTTTCTGTTTTTGGGTGGAACTACCCTGTATTTTTTCTAAAAATTTTCGAAATACAGATCTTTGTCAACAATTTTTACTTGAGTTTAAAAAAAATAATGGTGAAACCAGCGTTGCAGGCGAAAACGTTGGAAAATACAAGTTTGAAAGCACTAAATCTTAAATATTTTTTATTAAAATGGATAATAATTATGAAAAATACCGCCTTGAACAATTTTTTGTACAAAAATTTTTTTGTTTGTAAATTAAACCATATTTATATTTTTTTTTATCGCTATGAATAAAACAAGGAAAATTACAAAATAGGAAAAAAATTATCGCTGGCAAAAGTTCGTCACAGAAGTCTTAATAAGGTTAGAATTTAATAATAGATGGGTACCTACCACAAAAAAAAATAGTTAGGATATTTATAGTTAATAAATATTGTTAAATGTTTGGTCAAGTTTCGTTTCGGAGCTAATGGGAGGGGGGAAGGGGATATAGCATACACCCCTCTCTCTCACCACTGTGTAAAGGTAATACGGGGTGCTACAATTTCTTGTTTTATCGAAATTGAAACTAAAATTTTAATATTTCTGGTTTCAGTTCCAAGTTAAGTACAGTCAAGTACTACTAAAGTGATAAAATTAATTTTATTGTATTGAAACGTTTTGAAGTAATATTTATTTGTAATAAAGCTAAAGGTTCAATTGTATAAAATAGGCAATTTAGCAGGAATAAACCCAACAGGTAGGGTATTTATAAATTGGGTAGGTACTTACTCGGTATTTACCCCATGCCCTAATAAATACCCAAAATAAGGGTATATTAATTTTTTTCTTGTTTGAGAGTTTAAGAGCCAATTTTATTCGATAGTTTCGTATTTGTACATTACTACCCCTACCACAGAGTACATATTGGTCAGCTGACGCTGGTTGGCTGACCTGGACGCACTACCAACCGCAAATCGCAAGCATAACCTTACTTCTTACTTTTAGTCAGTTTTATACTGTTGAACTGTTGTAGATTAAAGTTTTGACTTACATTTACCACTAAACAAGAAATATAACAGAATTAAAACTTAAAACATGTTATTTTTTTTTCTACCAGCGTGCGCAAAGTGCTTTTCCGCACGCAAGAATTTATCCAACTATAGTTGCGTGCGGAAAAGTATCACTTTGCGCATGTATTACGAAAATAACTATTATCCATAACATTTTCCAGGTTATTTATTAAAGTAGCTACCTTAAGAACATTAGTTACAAGCAAAATTTTACAATTTTTTTTAACTTAACTTACTACGTGACTGTGACTATTACGAGCAGTGATTCTCTAGAAATTCATAAATGCCCCAGTATTTATGAATTTTGGGTATTTACCCTGGGTATTTACCCCGAGTTATCATATAGGTACCTACTGAGAAAGTGAAATTAAATTTTACAACAAAATGCTGTAAGTTAGGGTTTTTATTGGGAGAAAATGATTCTTCCTAAACGTGACACATTTTTAATATAGCTGTCATTACTGTGATAAGTGTGATACAGACTGATCATGGGGGGGGGGGGGGCTACAGGGGCTTTACCCCCCCCCACAGCCTAATATTAATAAATATCTAAAACTAATGACACATTCCTCCTGTGAGTTTTCTAAAATGGTAAGAATAAGAAATATTTTAAACAGCTCAATTTGTTCGTATTAATTTTAGGCTATTGAGCCTAAGAAAATGTTAAATTTGTCAGCACCTTATAAGTTTTCTAGCTATCAGCTGTAGCTAAGGGGAGAGTATGGGGGTTCTGATCCCCCTCCCCCTGAAATCCAGAAACAGTTACAATTATCTATTTAAAAATTTTAAATTTTAATTAACAAAAATAATTTATCAAATTTGTCATGTATAGCCTTTGCTAGATGAGTGGGGTTTAACCTCCCGCTCCCGAAATGTTTACTGGATTTATATAGTAAACACACACACGACTGTTAATATTAATCATAAAAAAATCATCCTTTTTTTTTAAGTTTCCTTTGACCGTAATCCTATTTTATACCTTTTACTGAAAAAATTCCTATTGACTGAATTGTTAATAAACTTGGGCGTGTCCCCAAAAATATTTCGCCGGCGGCGCATTGCCCGTATCATTTTCGACTGAATTATTAGGGTGCATGTCAAGAAATAAACTCGTTCGACCCCCCCCCTCCCCCCCCCCCCTATCTGTCCCATAAATAATAAAATACTTTTCTGGTAAAATCACCCAAACTATTTGCATTTTTAATAGCTACTCTCCGGGAGGTCATTAAAAAATCGAACTCTCTCAAAAAACAACAAGTTTTGTAAAGATGTAGTCTTAACCGTCTCAATATTGTAGTGGTGCCCAGAGCGAATACTATAATCGTGAAAATTTGATCTTTTCTTAAGAAAAACATTAAAATAACTTGGTAACGGCTCATGTTCTATTTTATATACTTACCTATTAGAAGTAAATTCGACAGACAGCCAATTCAAGCTATGTATGCTTCTTACTGGGGTGTACTATTGCATTTGACAATAATTTCCATAATCTTATTTTGCTGAATACAAGATATTAATAAGGAACAACAGTAATTAAAGAGGGGTAAAATAATCTTTACATAGTATAAAACAAAGTCGCTGTCGCGTCTGTCCCCAGCTATATGTGCTTAAATCTTTAAAACTACGCAACGGATTTTGAAGCGGTTTTTTTTAATAGATATAGTGATTCAAGAGGAAGGTTTTTATGTATAATACATGCATATTATTGTAGGGAAACACTGATAAATTTAGAGGTTTGTTCGGGTTTGCATTTATAAATCTTGACGTGATGGTGAACTCGCCTTACTATTATCTCAGAGGCGTATAATGCCTGGCATTGCAACGCAGGCCGGGTACACGCTAGTTGTGTTATAAACAAGTGCTTGTACAATAATTCCTTTATTATTTCCATAAAAAACAAATATATCTTGAAATAAAGTCGGATAGGTTTGGAGGATTTCGAGTAAATGGTATAAATGTAGGTAGCGAGTAAAAGCGATGATATATACTTTCAAGGTATCCTATAGTAAAATTTCCTCTCGCAAGATGGATTTCAAGTCACGTGACACTCTGACAATTCTGGTCTATTAATTTTTTATAAGTTGGCATGAATTCCAGTACCGGACTTGAAAATTATACATGTGATACCTTCTAGAACAATTGATGCAACAGTATCATCGGTTCTACCTCTTTAATATTGCCAAATAATATCTAATAATAATAATTTCTTTTGAAAGTTTTGTTTTATAAATATTATAATTTAAGGTAGGTAATAATAAACATGAAAATTTATATGGTTTAAAGATAAAGTGTCAAAATATATTTAAATATTATAATTATCCAAACCTTGAAAATACTAAATTAACTAAAACGCAACTTTAAATAGGATTCTGTCACTCATATTATTTACAACAGATTTTTTTTTGTTTTATTTGTACAGATTATACCAATAGGTATACCTGCAGTTCAACATAAACTAATTGAATTCAGTCAGATATTACATTTACTGTCAAGGAAATCCCCATATAATTAAAACCTTACGTAAGTCATATTATGACTTACGTAAGGTACGTAGACCCAAAATAAATATGGTTTTTATAGAATTTGTTGGCTATGATACGGTTACTTTTCTAAACTTGTATGTGGGCTAACTAGACCAGGGTCAATAATTTTTAAAACCAAAAAAAATAATAGTAGGATGAAACCCATTGGAAAAGGAAGAGAATATAACAAAAATTAAAGGAAAAATAAATTACGGGCGATCCGAGGTCTGGAAGGGGGGGGGGGAGTTTTTAAGGGTAGAAAACGATTTATCTCGATTTCCGGCAAAACTACAAGTCTACTTGTATGTTTAAAGTTGAAAGCTTCAATATAGCCAGGGATTTAATTGTTCTGTCAATGGAAACCCTACTTTAACAGTTCTTAAGTAAAGTACGTAGACCCAGAAAATACAATTATATATTTTGTTCGCTATCCTATTACATATTAATATGGTTACCTTTATAAACTACCTACTATATAGGCTAACATAATGTTGAATAGTTTATTTCAACCTTACTATTGCCAAACAATAACAATAATAAAAATAATTCCTTCGAAATCAAATAGCTGATTTTTAAAGGTTAATAATATGGAAAGCTTCTTTGGCATTTGGCAGAACTAGGCGGTACCCGGTTTCGTCTAGCTCTCCCCTACCTACCTAAGTCAGAGAAATAATTTTTACTTATTTTTCTTGAACCAGAAAAGGATACCTAGATAATGCAAAATAAAAAATTATACATTAGAAACCTATAACCTTTACAAACAAACATTTTAAGAACAAAAATTTCACAAATGAACTTTTTGACAAGAACGGCGTTCAGATGAAATGAACTAACGTGCAAGGCACACATTAATAATTATGATTCCTAATGAAAAAAAATTAAAAAATTTTAACCTGTAAATTTTTGGTCAAATGAGTAATAATTGTATAGGTACCTACTTACCGGCCACACAAAAGTAATTAAAATTCAATGAAAGTAGAAATAAAAGGCACCAAAACCGCTAAATATTTTGAAAACGTAATTAAATGTAACAAAAAGCAAAGAGACGAAATTCATAACTTGGTTTTTGGGCTCATTACGGTCCACTATTAATCTGGGGATATTATTATGTCCCAATATCAGCTGATCGATGACAAATTTCTGCTGTCATTTGTTTTAAAACAAGAGAATTCGTGCCGTTTACTTATAGTTAAGCGTCGCGACGCCAATCAGTTAGTTTAGTCTGCCCCATTGTCACTAGTCAGTGGTGTAAGTGTTGGTAATATGGCGAAAACAATAAAAGTTAGTGATAAAAAGGAATATATATTTGGTGGCTTTTTGTAGTTCATCTCACAATTTTAAATTGTTTTATATTCGCCCTATTATACAGTGTGACCAGTAAAGTCCGCATCATATGGGATTTTTTTTTATTAATAGCTTTATTCGAAATTTGACTTTGGCATCAATCATTTTTTACCCTTATTTATTTTATAAATTGCACTACTTTTGCAAAATAAGAATCAACGCAACCTACATAAAACTTCTTAGTTTTGACAATGCTTTATTTCAGATACATTTTCTTTAAAGTAGCGCCATATTAAATCTGTGTTTTTCTACAAAATCAAAATTGGGCTATTAAAATTTGGTCGCATGTGATGAAAAGTTTATTTGTTTTTGACCCTGTATAAGATAACTTCATAAAATAAATATTTTTGAAGACGTAGTTTGTGTCTGAAAGTAAAAAATAAAATAAAGGGGTTTTAAATTAAATCGTTGAAAATAAATAAACTTTACGTTAAGTTAAACTAAAATTTATTTTCCACTTAATGAACACTTTACTGATGACACTGTGTTCTTTTTGTCTCAATAATAAGGTTTCAGACACAAACTACGTTTTTAAAAATACTTATTTTATGAAGTTACCCTATACAGGGTCGAAAACAAATAAACTTGGCATCACATGCGACCAAATTTTAATAGCCCAATTTTGATTTTGTAAAAAAACACACAATTAATATATACTTTAAAGAAAATGTATCTGAAATAAAGCATTGTCAAAACTAAGAAGTTTTATGTAGGTTGCGTTGAGTCTTATTTTGCAAAAGTGGTGCAGTTTACAAAATATGGGTAGAAAATCAAAATTATCTTATACAGCTGAAATTTTGCACGTGGGCTAGAAACTGCATTTAAAAAAACTTTTTCCAATAACTTTTTCGATATTTTCAGAAATAACCCCACTTTTGAATTATTTTGGAAAAAATTAAAATTTGACAGATAATGCGAATTACGTGACTACTGTTTTTTGCCTAATTTTCATCTCGATCGAAGCAGAACTTGATGCCAAAGTCAAATTTTGAATAAAGCTATTAATAAAAAAAAATCCCATATAATGCGGACTTTACTGCATGGTAACACTGTAGGACTGTAGGTGGTAGGTGGGTTTCGGTTCGAAAAAACTACATTTCTCCTATAGAACAACAGGCCGTTCTGGCCGTTTGTTGTACTATCATATAGAAAGGCATACGTACAAAGTATCCGAAAAATATTAGTGAAAGGAACGACGATGCTCGATGCTTTATCTGTCAATTGCATCCTTTGCCTTTTGGAAAGTTGCATTTTACGCGCCGTTTTTTGTAATCCATTTGATCGGAACGTTGACTCGCGGTTTTTTTATTAAAATAATCGGTTTTACTCATTATCATTCATTTTACAGAGGTTTTTGCTACGTTCTCACAATTTCTCTTTAATTCTCTATGAAAAATTAGATATTCATACTTTGACTAACCGGATCATTTTATTTATACTATGCTATTTGTCTTGGTTGCAATTTTATGTTGATTACCTTATTAACTCTATTTGTTGCATCATTAAACCGGGGTAAATGCAATCACGACCAGTGCCTTAGGTTTATAGATATTTACCTTTAAATAAGCAAACAATAATCACAAAAGTGGCAAATCTATGGCCTCGCGCATGTAAACAGAGCTACACAGCTACACACGATTAGACATGCGCACTGCAACATTATCATTTGACGAATGGGAAAATAAACAGGTTCGGGCTTTAAAATCTAAGTTCTTGCTCAAGAAATTGTAAAAGTTGACCTTTAATTTATTTTTACTTATGAACAGCTAAAATTTGCCCCTAATTCTTGCCAAAAAATTGGAATTTCTTCTCAATTTTTGATCAAGTTGGGAAATAAGGTAGGTAGTTATTTCTGGCATATTTAGTAGTTGCAAACCTATCAGATTTTAAGGATAGAAAATTGTTTTTAATGGTTTGTTTCTGAAATTTGTTTAAAAATGATTCGTCGTCATGTATTTAGTTTTAGAAGAAAGAGAACAAGTCAATTAAACGATAAAACGTATACAATTGAATATTCTTGTTATCGCGTACCTAACCTCAAGTCAAATATTAGTTGATATATAACTTGTTAATTTTTACAATTTGGGAAAAACTTGGGTAGGTGAAAAACATTTTTAAGCACAATTTCTTGTTCAAGAATTTGAAAAAGTTTTTGCCCGAGAATGTGACCCGTGGTGGAATACTTTCACCCTTGGATCTAAACATACCTAGGTATTTACTTTTTTCTTTTATATACTTAATATAAGTATAGAGAAAAGGGACTTTTAAACTTTTTGAAGCAATATATTGCCCGAAAAATAGGCATATCTAATTAGATTGCAGGGCTGCAAATAAAATATACCAAAACATGCATCGGGATAACCTGTCTTGGTCTGTCTCTTTTGCTAGTTTTGTTTGTTTTTTATATTCGATTTTATAAGACTAGTTCAATTAAGTTGTTCTCTTCCTTTTCGAATTAAAAACACGACGAAGAATCATTTTTAAACAAATTTTATAAATTAAACCGTAAAAACAAGTTTTCATCCTCAAAATCTGATAAGTTTGGAACTACAGAAAATGCCAGAAATCACTAACTTTTTTTCCAACTTGATCAAAAATTAAGGAGAAATTAAAATTTTTGGCAAGAATTTGAGGCAAATTTTAGCTGTTCGCACGTGAAATTATATTAAAGGTCAACTTTTACAATTTCTTGAGAAAAACCTAAATTTTAAAGTCAGGATCTGTCTATATTCCCATTCGTCAAATGATAATGTTGCAAGTGCGCATGTCTAATCGTGTGTAGCTCTGTTTACATTTGCCTTTCGTGATTATTGTTTGTTTATCTAAAGGTTAATGTCTATGAGGCTGACCGGTATAATTTCTTATAATTATACCCTTTTGCCCCGCCCTACGCCCTTGTTCTTATTTCTATTTTCATATGGCTATAGAGCGAATTTGATACAGGATTTACGTTATTTGGTAAATTAAAAGTATAAAAACTAATACCCACCTATATGCTGTTATTCTTACATTATCGACGTACCAAAGTGTTCTCCTTTCCTTTTTTTATTGCACACCTCCTAGCTCCACGGTTTTACTTTACTATTACCCGAGTCAAGATAGCATTTGACCTAGACAAAAATAATATACAGCTGATTTTTGGTAGAGATCATGCCTGAAGGCTAAATTGCAATATACTAAAAGTCCTGGGGAATTCTCCTTCCGCAACCCCCTTTTTTCGCCCCCCAACCCCCCTTTTTTAATATTTTGGTGATTTTTTTAAAAACTATCAACTTTACGGAAAAATGTCAAGTAAGCATTTTTGAAGCTGATAAAATTCCCGTTCCAATGTCGTATCGCATTCTATATTAAGTAGCACATGGCACCCACCAGTGGCGTATCAAATAAAAGGTTACTTTTGAAAAATATACTTTTTGCTATTTATTCTAAGTTTTTTTTTATCTAAGCATCATTTTTTTTTTGGAGAAACACGTTTTTCTCTAAACAACCATTAAAAGGTTGTATACTTGCGAATCTTTTAGAAGTTCATCGAAATTACTTCAGCCAAAAAAAATTAAAAGTTTATCCTATACTTCTCAGCTTTACGTAAATCTGGAGCAAATTAATTTTTACTACCAATATAAAACCTTTTTCGGTCTGATATTTAATTTTCTACGTATACAATGTATGCTTAGCAAACTATTAAAAGTCACTCTAACCCCCTTTTTACTCCTATAATATAGAATTTCCAAGTCTGCCCCAAGATTATTAATTTGCCAAATAACAGGTGCTTAATATCCACTGGAATAGTTGCAGATAAAACTATTAATTGTCATGTTGCCGAAGAAGTAGGACTAAAATGTCTTAGCGAAGTAGAAGGAAAACCATTTTCAGACATAAAAAATATCCGTCAAAAACAAAGCAAGATCCTTGTGGTTTATGAGTGGCACAGTAAGAATTCAAGATGCAATCGTCCCGGTTTTGACTCCCCAATTATTCCTACGGCTATTTTGTGTTTTAAAATCAGAAAGCGACAAATCCGAATATTTCAGATATGAGTTATCATCAAAACCACCTTCTCTATTTCATGGGATCTATATGAGAAAAACACAAAAGTCTGTTCTAACTTTATTTTTTCCCGAAAAAACAGGTGATATTGATCTGAATCAATCAATGGATTTTGTGATTGACGGTGGCTTTCTGCTGCATATTGTAGTATGGCCAAAGCTTGGCAACTTCAAGAATGTTTTTAATGCATACGTCCGATATGTCGTCAAACATTATCAAAAATCAATTGTGGTTTTCGACGGGTACACAGGGGGAGCAACCACAAAATCGGAAGAGCAGAGAAGACGTGGAAAAAATAAGTGTAGTCCAAATATTATATTTAACGAAAACATCAATATAAATACTGCTCAAGAAGAATTTCTTTCAAATAACGAGAACAAGGCCCGCCTTATATCTGTGTTAGACGCATATTTAAAAGATGCGGGGGTCACCGTCATTCACGCTGTAGATGATGCAGATGAACTAATTCAAATTGTCAGTACAGCTCTCAAATTAAATAGCAGCAATAAAAATGTTATGGTTGTAGGTACGGATACAGACGTTCTTGCAATGCTCATTGGTAGAGCACCACAAAATAATAGCATAAGTGTATATACTTCATTCAGCCACGAGCCGAACGGCTGGAAACGTATATACAATAACTGAGGTACAAACCGCAATAGAAGATATTAAAGAAGTTATTCTCTTTGCTCATGCTCATGAAAAGGGAAAAAATTTATATACCTGCAGTTACAGAAAAATCCCAATTTAAGAAATAAAGTTTGCAAGATATTTAATGTACCTAATCAATTACAAGAAAATGTGATTCGGTGTGGGGAGGAGTTTGTCAGATCTCTTTATACTGATGGCCTAAAATGTGGAGATATTAATGACCTTCGCCATCATCTTTATAATAAAGCAATAGCAAGACAATCACCTTCTGCACTCCTAGAGATATCCAGTTTGCCGCCCACAAAAGCAGCCTGTGCCCAACATTCACGGAGAGTATACCTTCAGGTGAGCAACAAATAAATAAAAATTAATTTGTGTCTTAATATTTCTATTGTTTTTTAAGGTACAAGAGTGGCTGGGAAACCGGTTAGCGCCTACTGAATGGGGGCTGGAAGTTAGTCGAAGGCCAATTGTTGCCTGTCAAAACTGCGCCATCTCCCGCACCCGAATCACTTCTATCTCTGGTTTACTGCCACTGCAAAACCAATTGTGCTGATAGATGCTTATGTATACACTCAGGCCAAAAGTGTAGCACAGTTTGTTCCCCTTGCAATGGCGAAACATGCAATAATATTGTGGAAACCGTTACAGAAGATTCTACTCTTAAGAAAGATGTTTAAAATGTTGTTTTGAAACTAAATAAAAAAATGAATTAAACACCAGTTTCAATATTTTTGGTTCTAGGGGGTTGTTTAATACATCAATGGATTTGAAATTTTATCACCTACAAAAAAATTGGTAACGACACTTTTTGCCAAGCTTATTTTTGGTTAAAATTTTCGAGCATTGGAGAAAATTTGACGTTGCCTTCAAAAAATGTCGGTTAATCTCGGGGCGGACTTTCTTTTGATACACCACTGGTGTGTACCACGTGGTACTATATGCACTCGCAATACGTCGCTGGAAAGGAAATTTTTGTCAGCTTCAAAAATGCTTACTTGACATTTTTTCTTAAAGTGGATAGTTTTTGAAAAAATCACCAAAATATTAAAAGGGGGGGTTTGGGGGGGCGAAAAAAGGGGGTTGCGGAAGGAGGATTCTCCAGGACTTTTAGTATATTACTATTTAGCCCTCAATTATGATTTGTACCAAAAATTAGCTTTATATTATTTTTGTCTAGGTTTACCCAAAATTTGAACTATCTTGACTCGGGTATATCTGCATTCTGCATAATAACAGGTAGGAAAAGAAATCATTACATTTGTTGGGTATTACCTGCAGTTTTACTTGGAAGCTGGTGGTAATAGGTACTTCCTAGAAATTATTTTAAAATAACAGTATCCTATCTATATAATTAAAATAATACCAGAATAGCAGCCAGAAGACATACCTGATTGACCCAAAATTTAAGATCATTTTGTATTTCTGGCATTTATATAGTCATTTTTACCTGCAGCCAGGTCACAGTGCAGGTCAAGGAATTATAACTCAAACTCAATCAACACCTTCTTAAGAGGTGTTGAGCAACTACAAATTTTTAACCAAGACAAGAGAACAGGTCCCCAACCTTTTTTTTCGTGGGCCACTTGCCATGTTTTTCGGTTTTGGGTAGACCTCCTGCTTACTTAATATTGAATTTTTGCAAATGCAACTTCAAATAGGTTTTTGACAGCTGGTCTTTGAAATATTTATATTTCTAACTGTAATCTGAAAAACATTAAAAAAAATGTTAAGTTTTATACATTTTAAGATTTAGGTAGGTACCTAGTTTATTAATTTAAAATAAATAGATGTGTTTATAAGAAGGGTTATGTTTTGGTTATTCTTAGCCAAAAAAAAAAGGAAAAAAAAAGGCGAAAAAAGTACCAAAATAGAACTTGACCCGTCTTATTCATCTTTTCTTAATTCTTCTATTAGAAAAAAAAGGATATAAATGCAATAACTGTGGCATCAGAAACCTAACTTTTAATAACAGGTAGGAAGGTACTTTAAGAAGGAATATCTCAAAAACGCTGAGAGTAGTTTTTAGATCCATAATCTACGCCCCAAAATACATCGTCCCGAACAAATCATAAATTTTGGCGTGGTGAGCGTATGTAGGTACATATATTCAAAATTTTTTTTTACAAAAACAACCAACGCAAAGCTACAAAAAGCAATTTATAAAATCTATTGTTTTTGATATAGGAGTTCCTCAAGGAAGTATACTAGGTCCAATATTATTTATTTTATACATCAACGATATGCCTTTAGTTTTAACGATGTGTAAGTTACAAATGTTTGCTGATGACACCTTAAGTTACATTAATGTTTTAAATATTTTTGATGGTCTAAATTCTGAGATAAATATATTATTAAAATTTGAAAAACTAAATCTATGGTTATGAGTAATAATTTAAATTGTCAAAATATAAATGTAGTAATTGATGGTAAAAAATTGGAATTAGTAAACAGTTTTAAATAGTTAGGGATAATTAGGTATTGATTCAAACTTAAATTTTTAAAATTATTTTGAAAGTATCATATTGAAGATTGTCGGAAAAGTAGGTTAATTTAAAAGAATCAGTTCCAATTTAAGTTTGTTTTCTAAAAAAACTGTATTTAATACTATTATATTACCACATTTTCTTTATTGTTCTTCCATTTTATATATATAGGCGCTAGTAAGGAAATATTTGATAAATTACAAATTTTACAAAACAAGGCAATGCGGATTATTTTAAATTGTGACAAATATACAAAAATAAATTCTATTTAAAAAAATTTAGATTGGTTGAATGTCAGAAATTTAATTTTTTCTTTAGTATGTATCTTTATACATAAAATTCAAAATAATTTATTGCCTGATTGTTTTGTTTTGTTCTTTTAATTATGACCATCACAATTATTATAAAATTTAATACAAATTTTTATGTGGATAGAGTGTCTAAAACAGTAGCTTATAAGCAGAGCTGTCGGTAATTGAATTAAAATAATTGAAAAATCGAGTTCAATTACTTTTTAGTAATTGAATTAATGTAATTGAATTACTTTTTGAAAATAGTAATTGTGATTGATTTTCCAATTATTGTGTTAAAGTAATTGTAATTGGTAATTGGTTTTAAGAAATCTGTGGTAATTGAATTACTTAAAAGTAATTTAATTATTTTCTCGATTATTTTAAAAAGTAATTGAAATACTTCCAAATAATTCAATTACATAAAAAATAACTTAATTACTTACCAAAATGTAATTAAATTACTGAGAGTAATTTATTTGTCAAAAAAGTGCCTATAATTTATAGATTCAGAGTAATTCAATTACTTACCAACATGTAATTAAATTACTCAGAGTAATTTATTTGCCAAAAAAGTACCTATAATTTATAGATTTAGAGTAATTCAATTACTTTTAGGGTAGTTCCATTACTATAAAGTAATTGAATTAGTATAAAAGTAATTGAATTAAACTCAGTAATTCGAATGCGGTAATTGATCAAGGAATCAATTACTTTTAGTGGGTAATTGGTAATTTAAATATTTTTATCATACTGTTAGTAATTGGTAATTTTAATTGATGCATTTTTCGGAGAGTAATGGGTAATTGTAATTGAATTACTTTTTAGGAGTAATTGCGACAGTTTTGCTTATAAGTTTATTTTTCATAAAGGTTTGATAGAATATAATAATTTGGAAAATTCTATTAAATCTCAAATATCATTAAAAACTATTTAAAAAAACCTTAAAATTACATTTAATTAAAAAACAAAATGATTCGTAATATTTGATACCATTTGCAAAATGTTTAACCTTACTGTTTGTTTTTTTTAAAAGAAGGTTGAGTCTTAAAATTTAAAAATAAATCTGTAAAAATGTTTTAAAAAAATTTATTAAATAATATTATATTGTAGCTTTTTGGTAAATAAAACATGGTATCTACTATCTACTACTAGATACTAGGTACCTACTATTCTGCAAATCGGTTAATAATATTCGATGTTCATTTTATACCTAAATATGTCATGGATTAACTAAGAGCGAAATATGGGCAATCGCCCCCCTCTCATCGGATAGCCAGTGAATCGTTTGCAGAAAAAATAATATATATACTTAATTTTAATCCGTGGTCTAATACGGTCTATTTTATCGTACCTTAACTAAAAATATTTCGTTATATCTTTGTTTTATCAAAAAATCGACCAAATTTAGAGTACAATAATTACATAAATTTCTACGTTAAAAAAGGTTGGATTTATAAATTATTAAAATCAAAAAAATAAATATAGACAAGTTTGATCAAATTTCGCTTTCTGCTTTTATTAATTTAACATTATATTTTTTATAACTTGAAGCTGTAAGTTATAATTGTACTCCAATACTCCAAAGACGAGTATTTGGCCAATTTCTGGTTTAAACCAAAAAGTAAGGAATTATTAATGGGAAACCGAAATAGCAAACTACTGTGTTTGCTCTTAATCTAAATTTATCTAAAAAAATCCGTTGCGAATGGTCCTGTCGCCTGTCCCACACATCCAAAATTAAAACAATTTTATTTATCTCCCCATAAAATATTATTTTCATCCTCGTCGTCCTTTTATTAAAAATACTATTTTACACTTTTCAAATAGAAATTTATTCTTGCAGGCATAGCGTATAAAACAGAGCGAACGTCCGTTCCGAGCTATCGGCTTTAAAATTCAAGAGGAAAGACCGTTTCGACTTTATACGGTTCGCCGTCTCTCTCTAGCCAAAGGCGACGTGCGTTCCTCGTTTCAACTTTTCGTTCCGTTTGTTCTGTAAAAAGTTGTATTCGAAAAATAAACTAAAAAATAATACCTTTCCTTCGACGGGCCCGTCTTTGGAGACTTGGAAAAATAAAACCTTTGAAAGAAACCTCTCGTTCAACATACTTTTTACCTTTTTGCTAGAGTTTTTGCTGTGTTTTATTACAGTTCAATGTTTTTAAAATGTTATATATTTGAACAATTGTGTCATTTGTTTGCTTTTCATGGTGTCCCAGTTGCCGTCAAATTTGTAGGGTTATTCTTGAAGGGCTGTTGCGTCGTCGCTTAGGCCGTCTGTATAACCGACCGAAAAATTTTGCATGGGCTGTTTGTTGCGCAACATAAAAAATCGCATTCAAAATTTAAGGTGGTCAAATACTGGCTGAATTGGCTCCCTTGTTTATTAGAACGATAATTTATTTACGGGAGTAATTTGACGGACGAAGTAACTTAAACGAAACGAAATTTTGACGTGATTTGGATTATTCAAAAAAATGGAATATCGGTCATTCTCTGTAGGTATATCGGATAAAACCATAGACAATTTACCTTTAGATAAGCAAACAATAATTACGAAAGGACGAAAGTGGCAGATTTATAGCCTCGCATATGTAAACAAAGCTAGACAGACACTATTAGACATGCGCACTGCAACATTATTGTTTGACGCAGTGGCGTATTTAGAATATTGCCACGTTGGGGTCTATATACCTTTCGTTTTATCTCTCTTTTTTTCTTACTTTAAAAAAGCGCCGCAGGCGAGAAATTTTTCGGTGCCACGCCCTATTTTGAACTATCAAAATTTATAATTTCTATGTTTTGATAGCTGAACCCAAAAAAGGAAGAAATTACGAAACTTTTAAATATAAACGCAATAATGGGAATATATATTTTTTTTAAATATTTATGTTTAAATATATATATTTCTACATAATATGACCGATTCCGAAAATGATTGGTTTTCAAGTTATTTTTGCCATTTTTTTTTGCCAAGTTTGGCCATGTTGTTTTGTTATCTGTGACACAGTTACTTAATTATTTGTAAAAACAAAGTATTGCTAATAGTTCTAGTTTGCAAAAAAATTACAAAACTAAGTGAACATCATTTCAATTTTTTAAAATTAAATAAATTAGACACGCAGGTAAAAAACAAGAAAAAAATTGAAATAACTCGAAAACCAAGCATTTTCGGAATAGGTCATATTTAAGAAAAAATCACAAATTACCTTCTGCGAGGAATTAATCGAATTATCAATCACCATGTATATATTATTTTACTCACTTAAATTAGAAATTAAATGCAACAAGGCATCTGATCTGTTCTGAGTTTTTTTTTAATGTTGAGCCCACGGGGGGGGGGGGGGGTCCAGACCCCTCGGACCCCCCCTAAATACGCCACTGGTGTGACGAATGGGAAAATACTGAAAATAGACGGGTCCGCTGGGCTTTAAAATTTAAATTCTTGCAAAAAAATTGCCTTTCTTTTCAATTTTTGATCAAGTTGGGGAAAAAGTAGGGTTACCATCTATCTAGAATATTTTTCAGGACAAACAGGACCGAGATTCCGGACAAAGTCCGGATATTTTTCTTTGGAGGCGCAGCAAATGAAAAACGAAATTAATTTTTTTATATAAATTTTATTGTAATTTTTTACCATATATTATACAAATAATGACATATACTACCTATACAGTGAGGACCTAAAGTCCGCCCCCCCCCCCCCTCTAACTTCTTAACCGTTCGGTATATTTTAATGAAATTTTGAACAATAATATTTGAGCAAGTCTTGCACTTTTTGACATACCAATGACAGCTTTAAATGTCAAGATGACAGCTGGGTCCGCTTTTGGAATATTTTTTTTAAATGGAACACCCTGTAGATATATTTTTACATTTTTAAATTCCACTTAAAATTATAATTATTTTTTATTAAATGCATTATTAGTCTATACTTCATAGTTTCCGAGATATTGACTCTCGAAAAGTGACATTTTTTGAACTTTGACAGCTTATAACCTTCTAACAGTACGTCTTAGAGCAAAACGGCTTACATGTCCCTATCTTCAATTTTTATTATCTTCCCAACAAAAATCAACTTCCGGTTAAACCGGATGTAACTCGAAAGCAGGAAATATAGTTGTTCCGGTTTAACTGGAAGTTGATTTTTTTAGGAAGATATTAAAAATTGAAGATAGGGACATGTAAGCCGTTTTGCTCTAAGACGTACTGTTAGAAGGTTAAAAGCTGTCAAAGTTCAAAAATGTCACTTTTCGAGAGTCAATATCTCGGAAACTATGAAGTATAGACTAATAATGCATTTAATAAAAATAATTATAATTTTATGTGGAATTTAAAAATGTAAAAATATACAGGGTGTTCTATTTAAAAAAATATTCCAAAAGCGGACCCAGCTGTCATCTTGACATTTAAAGCTGTCATTGGTATGTCAAAAAGTGCAAGACTTGCTCAAATATTATCGTTCAAAATTTCATTAAAATATACCGAACGGTTTAGAAGTTAGAGAGGGGGGGGACGGACTTTAGGTCCTCACTGTATGTAACCTAGGTATACTTAGCCTTCCTTTTACATCTTTTAAAAGAACAACGGATAAAACGTTCGTACTCAAGCTTTTCGACTCGTTTTCTGAATTTCACAGCACTCCGCAGCAATCAGAACATGCGATCGCCTAACTGCGTTCGGGAAATCGGGGATTCACATTACTTCCAGAAAACTGTATGCATGGCATCCTATTATGTTCCCGCGGCCGGCAAAATGGTAGACCCGAGTAGTGCTTGGCCTATTAATATGCTTTCACTGCCGTGACCGGCTAAATTCCGGACCCGGTTTGCTTTTCCGGCCGGACGCAGTCCGGACGCCCCTAAATTCCGGACATGTCCGGAAAAATCCGGACGAATGGTAACCCTAGAAAAAAGGTAGTGATTTCTGGCATTTTTAGTAGTAGCAAACCCATAGGATTTTAAGGATAAGGATAGAAAATAGTTTTTAAGGTTTTGTTTTTAAAATTTGTTTAAAAATTATTCGTCGTCACGTTTTTAGTTCGAAAAGGAAGAAAACAAGTAAATTAAACTAGTCTTATAAAATCGAATATAAAAACAAACAAAACCAGCAAAATAACCAATCTACGGTGTTATCGCGTACCTAACCTCAAGTAAAATATTAGTTGGTATATAATTTGTATTGATTTTTACATGCATCGGGATAATCTGTCTTGGTGTGGGTTTCACTTCATTTCCATACCTTGTTTGTGTAGCCTAGGCCAGTTTGATGTGTTTAAATTGATCATAATAAAATAAAGTTATATATCAAGATACATCACTACTCCATACTTACTGAAAATACGAAATACCAGGTATTTTATTTGAAGGTTGTAGACAATGATGTATCTTGAGTGATAGATGTGTTTTGGACTTCCATTGCCTTTAGTTTTTCATATCACAACGTTTCAACTGGTAAGTATCTCCAGTCGTCTTCAGGTGAATACTCACTGAGTATTCACCTGAAGACGACTGGAGATACTTACCAGTTGAAACGTTGTGATATGAAAAACTAAAGGCAATGGAAGTCCAAAACACATCTATCACACCAGGTATTTTAGTTATTTTACCGCTATTTGGGCATAATAAAATAATACAACGGCTGTTACTAGTCATTGTTTATATTCCAATCTGAGTCACTAAAAGAACAAACACAATTCCCTAAACTAAACAAAAACTAGAAATCCGTAAATATTAAACACCCACAATCCACGATAGCTAAGAAAACTACAAGGAATCCACAGAGAAACCAAAACACAACAACAAAAATGGCGGCCGAGCCGGTTCTGGGAGGGTATTTTGAGCATGTCGGTAAAGCAGGACAGGCCGATAACACGAGGTTTCTGCGCATGCACGAAGGTGTCCAGAGGGAAGGCAGCTGACCGGCGAGTCATGCGCTCGGACGTATTTTTTCACCCACAAAACGTAACTTTTGTTTGCGCAGGACTCAGGAGATAAGCTGTACGTATCTAAAGGTAAATTGTCTATGGATAAAACTTATAGACATTTACCTTTAGATACGTATACTGCTTATCTCATGCGCAAACAAAAGTTAAGTTTTATGGGTGATTCCTTCCCTCTCAGCAGGATTCGCACAAAACTCTTGTTATCTTTCTTTAGCGACATGCTCAAAATACACTCCAGAACCGGCTCGGCGCCATTTTTGTTGTTGTATTATAAGTTTCCTCTGTGGATTCCTTGTTGTTTTCTTGGCTATTGTGGATTGTAGGTATTTAATATTTACGGATTTCTAGTTTTTGATGTAGTTTAGTGAATTGTGTTTGTGCTTTTAGTGTTTTAATGAGTTGGATACTCGGATTGGAATATAAATAATTACTAGTATTTAGTAACAACCGTTATGCGATTTTATTATGCCCAAATAGGGGTAAAACACCGAATATCGTCTGGTCTCGTCTCGTCTCGACGAGACGAGACGAGACGAGACGAGACGAGACGAGACGAGACGAGACGAGACGAGACGAGACGAGACGAGACGAGACGAGACGAGACGAGACGAGACGAGACGAGACGAGACGAGACGAGACGAGACGAGACGAGACGAGACGAGACGAGACGAGACGAGACGAGACGAGACGAGACGAGACGAGACGAGACGAGACGAGACGAGACGAGACGAGACGAGACGAGACGAGACGAGACGAGACGAGACGAGACGAGACGAGACGAGACGAGACGAGACGAGACGAGACGAGACGAGACGAGACGAGACGAGACGAGACGAGACGAGACGAGACGAGAGCGAAATTTTTTTCTCGAGAGAAGTCACGAGACGAGACGAGAGAAGACCGTTTCTCGTCGAGAAATTTCTCGTTTTTTCTCGAATTTTTTCAAATTTTCTCGTTTGTTAGAACACTAAATTTTAGGTATCTCCTAATATACAGTGTCCGCAAGAAAGTTCGCATCAAATGGGATTTTTTTTTTATTATTAGGTATAGGTAAAAATTGAAAAAGCAGTTAGTTTTTGCTTACCTAAAAACCAAAAATGACGTATACTGAAGCAGCTGCACGACTTGCGTTACCTGTCAAATTTGACATTTTTAGTAAAATAGGTTCAAAAATGCCATTATTTATCAAAATATCGAAAAACTTAATTTGAGAAAGTTGTTTATTTAGGCATTTTTAGTCTCTATACGAAATTTTGACAGTCTAATACAATTTTTATTTTTTGCCAGGTTTTTGAAAATTTTGATCAACCCTCGTAGATTAACTTTTATACATCGATGTAAAACCATTTGCCTTTACTTCATTTGTAATCTTAATGCAATTTTGTGTAAAATTTTTGTTTCCTATTTGGTTCAAAAACTGAAATTGTTATTGATCAGTATGTAATGTTTGATGCAAAGTTTATCTAATTACATCAGTTTTGCCAAAACCGACGTTTCTCATTTCTCTTAAGTTAGTAAACAGATGTACAGAAAGAAAATATTGGAAGCTTTCGTTGAAATTTTACTTAATTAATATTAAATTAAATTAATTATATTAAACTATATTTTTGTTGAATAAAATGTTTCGAGCGATTAATATATATTCTTTTTAATCAAATATTAATTAAGTAAAATTTCAACGAAAGCTTCCTAATATTTTCTTTTTGTACATCTGTTTACTAACTTAAGAAAAATAGGAAACGTTGGTTTTGGCAAAACTGATGTAATTAGATCAGGCCCGCGCCTAGCACTTTTGGCGCCCTTGTGCAAATTTAAAATAACGCCCCAAATTCGGTTCCCTCGTCTCAAAGAGAAAAAATAAAATAATAAACAAATAAAAAACAATGTAATAGCTAGCAATTCCTTACTGTTTTTTTTTATCATTATAAATTTTGTTTTGACAATGTTGTTTGTTGCTTTATCTTTTTTTTACTTCTGAGTTTTAAGGCTTTTCGGCGCCTTCGTGCACCACACGACTTTGCCCTTATGTACGGCGCGGGCCTGAATTAGATAAACTTTGCATCAAACATTACATACTAATCAATAACAATTTCAGTTTTTGAAGCAAAACAAATAATAGTAAACAAAAATTTTACACAAAATTGCATTAAGATTACAAATGAAGTAAAGGCAAATGGTTTTACATCGATGTATAAAAGTTAATCTACGAGGGTTGATCAAAATTTTCAAGAACCTGGCAAAAAATAAAAATTGTATTAGACAGTCAAAATTTCGGACAGAGGCTAAAAATGCCTAAATAAACAACTTTTTCGAATAAAGTTTTTCGATATTTTGTTAAATAAGGGCATTTTTGAACCTGTTTTATTAAAAATGTCAAATTTGACATCGCAGGTAACGCAAGTCGTGCAGCTGCTTCAGTATACGTCATTTTTGGGTTTTAGGTAAGCAAAAACTAACTGCCTTTTCAATTTTTACCTATACCTAATAATTAAAAAAAATCCCATTTGATGCGGACTTTCTTGCGGACACTGTATAGACAGAAAAATAATGTGTTTAACGTTCTCACTCTATCGTATTGTGAAGGCATTTACCTACTGCAGTAGAAAAAAAACGCAATGGCAATGCTTGTTGGTTTTCATACCAAAGGTTGTCAGATATATATTTTTTAGAAACAGAAGATACTACAACAAAAGTATATGAGACTAAACAAAAATATATGAGATTCTTATAGGTATTGTAAAACTTTCTGTTGTAGCGGCGGTGATCTTAAACCAATTACAGTTTACATTGTATAACTCGTATGTAAAAGAAGGACACAATAATTAATTATCTATAATGTTACCGCGATTAAGTCCGAATATTTCATAAACTATGAGAGATTGATATGTCAAATAGATCATTTTCGGAAATACTTCTTTAAGTTCTTTCTCTTGCACTTTTTATTAATGTAATAAAAAAATTAAGGTTTTTCCCCGGATGACATTATGAGCTGATCCCTTTATTTAGTCGAATATTTTCCAAACTATTGCAGTTAATTATGCCCCGAATTATGCCAAAAAATAAATAATAAAAGAAGGGTAGTTCCATTATGAATCAATTATTATTCTTATAAATCGTTCTCTATTCTGTATCTTTTACCACCCCGTATATTTTGGACTGAAAATACCTCGGCGCCAAGCCTATGTTTCTAAGTCACATGACTAACAAACCGACTTATATTAAACCCTTCTGCGAGACGACCAGATACTTTTAAATGTTTACCCCCTTTAAGATTCGTATAAAAATATATATTTTATGATTCCCTACTCACGAGAAAAAACGAGACGAGACGAGACGAGACGAGACGAGACGAGACGAGACGAGACGAGACGAGACGAGACGAGACGAGACGAGACGAGACGAGACGAGACGAGACGAGACGAGACGAGACGAGACGAGACGAGACGAGACAATGGCACTCTCGAGCGAGAAAAACGCGTTTCTCGTCTCGTCTCGTCTCGCGGCATCACTAATCCCAATGCATGTTTTGGTATATGGTATATTTTATTTGCAGCCCTGCAATCTAATTAGGTACGCCTATTTTTCGGGCAATATATTTGCTTCAAAAAGTTTAAGACCTTTCTCTATAGTCTATACTTATTTTATTTATATAAAAAAAAAGTAAATACCTGGGTATGTTTACATTTTGACGTGATTTGGATTACATATTTAGAAAAATGGAATATCGGTCATTCTCTGTATATCGGATAAAACTACGTAACGGTGTCGCATACTGTCAATTTATTCATCTTTCATTCACTATTGGGCTTTAACCCCTAGTACCAAAAAAAAAAACATTTTCAACTATTCTGATGTAAGTACTTTCTTTTTTGACCAAAAAAGTTTAATAAAAAATATATAAATTTTACTTTTTATTTTAATTTCAAGTTTTACTTTTACACATTATGAATTCTACCTTGGATTATTATATCTTTATACTGTCCTACAAACATTATATAAAAGTTTATATAAATTATTTAAAAATCTTTGACACCTTCTCTTTAGAAGGCCCTTTTCTTCTTCCTCTTTTAGTTTGGTTGTTTATACTTCCTTTACCAACTTTCTTCACATGCTCAGCGTGCTTTAACTCTCCTCAACTTTTTTTATATGCGTCACTTCTAAATTTCAATTTTTCAATGCCATAAAAGCTCCATTAAGGTTTTATACCATTTTCTTTCTCTTCTGCTAATACCATCAGCACAATATAAATTTTTTCTGTCTCCTGAAGATGAACGTTTCTACGTTCGAAGCATGTAGAGACCTTTAAAGAATCTATTTCTATTTTTCTTTCTTTCCTAGATTTGAATATAGTTATCCGCATTATTTGCTATTCACGAGCCGCCACTGAAAAATTCATATATTTAAACTAATTAATTACTTATAATATGTTTATTTTGTTGATAAAAATTGCCATTTAAGGTGACAGTATCAACATGCTTGCCAACCTATAACCTATTTCGCGTAGATTTATTTATGTTTTCTAGCTTTTATATAAAATTTAAAGAAAATCAGTATCGACTTGAATTTCATGACTTATTTTAGGAAAATTGTATCGCGAAAAATATCGAGTAAGATTTTTTTTTGCATTATTATGTCATTGTCACTCATTGTTCTTTCACTATACAATTCTCCCAAAATTAACAATAAAATAAATTAATATTTTTGTAATATATCAGATACTACCTAAATAATGTACCGACGATATTGATTTTCTTTAAATGTTAGTTATTAAAATAATAAACTCAAAAAATCAACGCGAAATAGGTTATAGGTTGGCAATAGATTGAATGACGTTGAGAATTCAACCTTAAATTGTTTATATTGTGTATAATTGACAATATCGGAGGGGGAGTATCTTTTCGGAATTTTTTTTGCAGGCATTTGGGAAGTCAGGGGCAGAACTAAAGAAACAAAACACAATATCGCCAACCATAAAAAATATAGTTTTGTTTTTTATTTTCGTCTCGATTGGTGTATTTCGTCTTCAGTTCAAGATTTTTATAACGTTTTAAACTTAAAATTTGTACGTAGCCGTAATTATTTTTGAAACCGAAAGTTTCTATTTTGACAAAAAAAAACAGATAATAGATGTACCTATCCGATTTATATTTGAATTTTCAAATTTCAGTGGTACCTACCTATGCAATTTTCTTACCTTTGCTAATTTGTTAAGAGTCATGATACGACATTAGGAATAGCGTGCAAAGCGACAGAAGGAAATAATTAATGATTATGAATATTATGATGTATCAAAATAAGGTAAACATTAAGTTTTCGTCGTAAGAATTGTTAATGAGATTGTAGGTGTAGATACTTAAATATACTATTCTGTTATATTTTGACAATTAAGCAATGTGCTTCCTAATCACAGTTCGCATGCAGGAGTGTAATAAAAAGAAAGATAATAAAAAAATCAAAAATTCGTTATATCGCGTTATTCTCAATTGCGGACATAACACGCCTAAAATAAATAAAAATACTTTCATGAAGCGGTGAAATATTCCTAAATTTCTAATAATAATACAATACCCTTATACAAATACCTACATGTCTCTCGTCTACCTTCACCTTTAATTTCAATTGTCTCCTGCTTTATATTGCTCCCTAGATAACTTAACGTGATTTAATGTTTCCCCCTCAAGCTGTATATAAAGCCAGAGTTCACCACCAGCAAACCCCGTGAATGTAAAAGAGACTAAAGGGGAGAAAACCGAAAACGGTAAAAAAATCAGAATTGTCGGTCGCTTGAATATCTTTAAAAACATTAAATATTTTTTCATTATAGTTCCGCTTTCTACTTTTCTTGCACGAGGGAAAGTGCTTATTGTATGGAAGAACATTTTTTTTTTTGAAATTTTGTCATCATCATTTCGTCGCCTTGCATTCTTGCATACGAAAGGACGTATCTCAAAAAATCGATTTTTTTTAGATACGCCCTTATATTATGTTTTTAGGCGATATTTTATTGCTGTCAAACGGGCGTATTTTTATCTTTATTCTCTGCGGAGTTATTTAGAATAGTAGTTTGGGCCAAACTCAATACAGCATATTATAGGAGCAGACAAAAAGGCGAATCTCAATTATGCCCTCTTGTTTGCCATATTTTATTAATTGTTGTTGAGTTACGCCCTTTTACTGGTCCATAGTGGGAATTTCGCTCTGCTGGCTATTTTGTTCTGATGGATGCACAGGCCAGAACAAAAATTCTATAGTTGCCTCGATGCATACTTTATTTTGTCATTAATAGCAAAAACGTTGAGCAAGTCAGTCTAAAATTTTTTGAACATTTTCATGGGCAATACGAAGGAGACTTCTGTCATAGCACAATTTCTACCGCAAAGTCTCATTCAGGAAACTTGTTGGTTCCATCACAACTACTGATTATTTTCAAACTTGCAAGAAGGAAACAATACCATATATTATTTTATTATGTATCCGTGAAGACGATAACAAAAACAACGTGAACTGGACAGAAATCTCGGAGTTTAAAGTTGAAAAGAAAGAGGCTAATAACATTTTCTACAAGTTATCCCATTGTGATGAAACCTACAGAAGCATTACCCTAAAAAGAAACCGGGAATAGTAATTTACGTTACAAGACCGGAAAGTAGTGTTTTTCAGGTCGAGACAAGCATTTCCAGGGCGAGTCCTGGAAGCTTGGAGAGACTTGGAAAACACTAATTTTCGGTTGCGTGACTTACAATATTTTTTTTAAGACCGACACTTTGATATATTTTATAATCTACGCGAAACAAGTTTGACATAAAGAACAAAATTAAAAATCAACGAACTGTCACTCGACAATACATCGAAATGTTGTTGTCATAATAACGAAATCAAGGTATCTTGTATTATCAAAGAGCGATTGGAAAAACAAAAAACATGGTGACAGTGACATTAGAGACCGGAACAGTGACATTAGAGTCCGGAAAATATTTTTCCGGTCTCTAATGTCACTTTTCCGGTCTTGCGATCGGAAAAACGCTATTTTCTAGAAGAAAAATTGTCCAGAAAGTGTAAATTTTCTGGTCGGTTTTAAAAATAGTAATTTACGTTACAAGACCGGAAAGTAGTGTTTTTCAGGTCGAGACAAGCATTTTCAGGGCGAGCCGTAGGCGAGTCAGGAAAGCTTGTCTCACTCGACAATACATCGAAATGTTGTTGTCATAATAACGAAATCAAGGTATCCTGTATTATCAAAGAGCGATTGGAAAAACAAAAAACAGGGTGACAGTGACATTAGAGACCGGAAAAGTGACATTAGAGTCCGGAAAAATCTTTTCTGGACTCTAATGTCACTTTTCCGATCTTGCGATCGGAAAAACGTTATTTTCTAGACGAAAAATTGTCCAGAAAGTGTAAATTTTTTGGTCGGTTTTAAAAAAAGATTTTTCCGATCCCTGTTTTTTGCTTTCCCAATCGCTCTTTGATAATACAAAGCTACCTTGATTTCGTTACTATGACAACAACATTTCGATGTATTGTCGAGTGACAGTTCGTTGATTTTTAATTTGTTGTTTATGTCAAACTTGTTTCGCGAGGTCGCAAATTTAACAATATGAATTCAGATTCTGAATTATCCGACACGGAAAATGAGATTTCAGAAGAAATTTTGGAAGCAGCAAGGAAAGCGACTTACTAAATATAGGTATTGCCAGTAAAATCAAAAGCCCGTTACGAGAAGTCATACGACGCATTTAAAAATAATATAAAATAATTTAATTTAAGTATATCGAAGTGTCGGTCTTAAAAAAATATTGTACGTCACGCAACCGAAAATTAGTGTTTTCCAGGTCTCTCCAAGCTTAAAGGACTCGCCTACGGCTCGCCCTGGAAATGCCTGTCTCGACTTGAAAAACACTACTTTCCGGTCTTGTAACGTAAATTACTATTCATTTGTTAAAATACGGCGTACAACCGACTGTCCTTTTCATAAAAAAATAAACGATTCTTTTTAGGCATATCGGTGGCCAAAGGCCGATGCTGCACATCTTACGCATTGGTTTGAAAAAACTAATTAATCTCAAAAATGTGCCTTAGTGACTTTTTGATTGGATACAGGGGACAACTCCTAGCTTTTATTTTTTCTTTTAAAGTAGGGAATAGGTAATAATTATCATTATTTATATTTCTTCGTAAAGAAACTAATTATCAGTCATTTAAAGACATATAGGATCCGTTTAAAGTTAAATGCTTCACGAACAACAGAATTAGTAATAATAACATTTTTAATTACCAATCATTAAAATTTTATGACACTTGCTTCTAGCATGCTAATTATTAATTTGGTAATTATTGTCAACTACCATTCGGAATACACACTATATTCTCGATGTACCGTAAGCAATACGGCTTCTGTTAACAGTCTGACTTCGCTGCCAGTCAATAATACAAAATTTCCGAATTTTTGACTTGTTGACCGTTCCGTAATGACGTCATTGACAGGTCGGCCATGTTTTCTGGAGAACATTCAGTTTAGTCGTGATTTATAGTCAACAGTAATATCACAAGACCTCGTTTTTTAATCGGTTAAATTTTTCAGCTGTCACGAAAACTTTTTTGTTTGGAAATTTTACGAGTTGAATTTGGAAATGTTTATTCTGATTAGATAACGAGAGCGATGCTCGAGGGATTTAATCTTTGAATAAACATGCCCAAAGTTCAACGAGTAAAATTGCCAAAAAAGTTTGAGTGAAAAATGGAAAATTTAACCAATAAAAAAATGATGGTCGAGTGATATTTGGCACGATTATTTCGTGAACCCCAAATGTCCCATCCATATCTATTAAGTAATAATATTTTATATATATAACTGTTTAGTTTACTGCTGGCAACCAAACATACAATTATAATTAAGTTTATAATTGTATGTTTGGTTGCCAGCATTCCAGCCTTATAAGCAGAAGTCAGAATTTTAGATTAGTTCTATAATAAATGACATTTGATAAGTATTTTTAAAATGTGGTGTAATATATAAAGAATAGCAACTTTATTGGAATAAACATAGGCATGGGTGCATTATAATATAAAAAAATAATTGACATTGATTTATACTTCGAAATATTGTGACATAACTAAACGTCGCCATTGGCCCGTCTAGTTCTGTCACAATATTTCGAAGTATAAATCAATGTCAATTATTTTTTTATAATTTTTTCGGATAATTTCTGATATTTTATTAAAATAACATTAGTACTATATTTATTTACCTACTTGTTTTTATATTATAATGCACCCATGCCTATGTTTATTCCAATAAAGTTGCTATTCTTTATAAATTACACCACATTTTAAAAATACTTATCAAATGTCATTTATTATAGAACTAATCCAAAATATTGATTTCTGCTTATAAGGCTGGCATGCTGGCAACCAAACATACAATTATAAACTTAATTATAATTGTATGTTTGGTTGCCAGCAGTAAACTAAACAGTTATATATATAAAATATTACTCAATAGATATGGATGGGACATTTGGGGTTCAAGAAATAATCGTGCCAAATATCACTCGACCATCATTTTTTTTATTGGTTAAATTTTCCATTTTTCACTCAAACTTTTTTGGCAATTTTACTTGTTGAACTTTGGGCATTTTTATTCAATGATTAAATCCCTCGAGCTTCGCTCTCGTGATCTAATCAGAATAAACATTTCCAAATTCAACTCGTAAAATTTCCAAACAAAAAAGTTTTCGTGACAGCTGAAAAATTTAACCGATAAAAACGAGGTCTTGTGATATTACTGTTGAATAATAGTTTAATCCGTCAAATTTTATTTAAAAATTATCGAAAATGTCATCGTTCTGTATAGTGTAATTAATTGTTGAATGCTAGCCGAAAGAGGTGTCCTTTTTCCGACTTCCTGCCTTTTGGAAATATAATGGAGAACACTTAAAAGGATCTATCTGTATTAATTAATTATATTAATTAATTATATAATTATATTAATAAAATAGCATCCGGAAAATAACTATTCATAACAGAAGTTATCGAAAACACAGTGGTTAAACGTGTAATAATCGATATATTATGTGATCGCCAGAAAACATGGCCGACCTGACAAAATTAGGTGTTCTGGAATGATCAATTAGTAGTTTGAGGTTAGAACATCTGACTGTTGAATATTGACCTGCCAATAATGGTTATTAATATTAGGGTGTGGACAGAATATATAGGAAGAGACCCAATTTTGAGATAGGCGCCTAATTTGAGATAGCTCGGCATATTAACGTATATGTAACGCCATCTAACAAAAGTGGCGTAAACTTACTCAAATAAACTAGACCTGCAGTGGTAAAGAGTTTGTTGAGCGCGTCAGTTCGTTATTTCTGCGCAGGTACGTTTTTCTTCTGATTTGAGTCGTAAAGTTTTTTTGATAGTGTAAATAAACCGGCATTTGCAGTCAACGTAAGTGGAAATAAAGTATTTTATGTGTCGAAGTAGTTAGTTTAGGTGTTGCCTAATTATGTCTTATTAAAATTTGGCTGTATTCTTTCATAACTAACCTAAAATATTGTTGTCAATTTTTATAACGAGAATTCCTAGTTTGAGATACTAAATGGTGCTGTATTTAAGACTCAAATTAGGCACCCAATACAATATTTTGATATTTTATTACAGATGCCTTAAAAACACAAGAAATGGGACCCTCACGCTATGGTGAAAGCTGTGCGTAATAAAGAGATGGAATATCTAAAAGCCTCAACAGTTTTTGGTGTAGTGTCTCAAATTAGGCAACCTTTTATTTTATTGGAAAATTGACTAAAACAAACTTTAAGTTCAATAACTTCTCTAGATAGCTATTTTAATGTAGATTATTTGTTGCGATGTTTTGTTAATCACCTACCTCACCTCACCTTCCTCTAACCATCAGTAAATACGGATAACCGCCACGAATGATCTGTCATAGTGGCATAGTGAGTCACTGAGTCACTATGCCGAATATGTAAGTAGTTTATGATTTGCGTCCTCCCAAGACCAAATCCTAAACCCGTCCCTGTTTGGTGAGTACCGCTTAAAAAAAGATACGTGTTGAGGTATACAGATGGGCAGATAGAGAATTTTTTTGTATTAGATTGCAAAATCGATATTATGGAGATTTTGATCACTTAAGAACATCTGTCAAATAATATTTATGTAGGTATTAAAAGTTTTTTTTTTGACAACGGTCAGGTAAGTACCCAATTTTCCGGCCTAGTCCAGAAAACAAAAAAGCGGCCGAGAAGTGGGTACTTTTCGTACGGTTCTTCACTTTCAGGGCGGTTGCCGAAAAATTAGTGTGCGCAACATGCCTGATGAAAACTGTTTTTTGGGATTCGCAGACTTGTGCACTCGTCCAAAAAACGGTATTTTCCGAATTAGTTATGTGAACTACTATTATATCACATCAGATAACTCGAAAAATGTAATAGTAAGGCAGAAAAAAGACAAGAAAGTTTAAAAACTTTAAAATTAAAAAAAAAACAATGAAGATTTTTAAAATTTTTTTAGTTTTTTCTAAAAATTGTAATTTTATTTTGTCCTCCTCAAATCTTAAAAATCACCAAGATTAAAATAATAAAGATATACCGATACTTTTTATGTGACAAGTAATTCCTGTTAAAGGTAGATATTTATAAAAAGTCTATGAACATTTATACAAGGTGTCCGGTAAGTATATGGCATACTCTCGGGAGCGTATAGGGGAGTTCAAAATAAAACCCTACTTTGTCATATAAAAAAAAATCTGTGTGATACTAAATTAATTGATTCAGCCGATACTACGTGTAAATCCATAATAACTATATAGTATTATGGGATACTGTATGTGAGATTTTAAAGGAAGGATCGAAATTTTGTTGATTATCTAGTAAATGGAAGTCGGTTTTGTCTTTTAGAAAACTGTTATAAAGTTATAATGTTCTTTTGTTAAAATGTCTACGCGTTTGGCTTTGGCCAATGTATATTTTAGGATAATCTTTGCATTTTAATTTATGGACGCCTGATTTTTTGTTTTTATCGCTTTTAGTTTTATTGTTTTTGATAAACCTAAAGAGTTATTAGTTTTGTAAGACAAATTTAATATCAAGTTTGTTAAGAAAATTGCCAATTACTTTGCTAGGTTGTCCAAAGAAAAAAACTTTAAATTTGTCAGAGTTTTTGCTTCTAGGAAAAGCTAAGTCAATAGCATTTTTGTAAGTTTTCTTTTTTAGGATTTGGTCATGTAGATTTGAATTAAGTACATCCGTTATTAACTGCAATTTGTTTTATAATGTTTAGTTATTTTTGAAAACTGATTTCATTTAGAGGGAGAGTTACTAGTCTATGGATTATACTGTGAAAAGAAACTAATTCATGTTGTATTGGGTGGCACGAAGAGTTGTGTATGATAGTATCAACATGAGATGGTTTATGGAAAACGGACAAAACGTGTCTATTATTTTCTCTCTTAATATTTAAATCAAGAAAATTAATAGAGTTGTCACTTAACGAAGATACAGCTCTGTAAAATGACACCTCTCAAAATTTTGGCTGAACTAGTGTGGTGGCAAGTCCGTTGTTGACTTCCCTGACGATGTAAAACGTCTAATGTAGTACGGTTTTATGGGTCTCTATGGCCTACACAAAATACTAAGATTTCATTTAATTATACGTGTCGGTTCAAAAATTATAGCCGAAAAGGTAAGTCGCTGGGTATCTCTTTGGGGCCCTGTATCTCCGTTAAGGGGTACTTTAGGTTTTTTTTACATGACAAAGTAGAGTTATATTAATATTAATCTCCAAAATCAAGGCGCGCTGCGCTTTAGTGGCATTTTCAATAAATAAAAAAAAATACAACGGATTAAACTATAAATTGTAAAATTAATCTGCTGATGGTTTACTTTTAAAAGCATGTAATTAAGTGCGACAACTGACAGTACTGACGACTGTGTGCCCCCCAGAAAATAGGACCGACCTGTCAATGACATCATTACGAAATTAACAGTATATATCAGGCTACGCCCCTAAATAAATTAAATAAATACCTATATTGATAAAGTCGATAAGTTTCTTATATTCTCTTATGAAATGAATTTCCCCATACAGAAATTACAAAACTCTGCTGATGGGAAGCGATGTTATATACTCCACTTGAATTCAAAAGGGGTATTATACGTATTAACATTGCAACCAAATAGGGTGATTGATACTCGTACTAACAACATGATAATGTTTGGTTGGATGGGGGAACAGTGTGTTAAAAACATGCACGAGTATATTTACTTCAAGGGGCAAGGTTTCATAATACTCAGCGGCGTGGCAAGGGTGGATGACACCCGGGACGGGTATCAACCACAGGTCTATAAAAAAAGTAGAATGTTTATTCCCCATGAGACCCGTATTATTAAAATAGCATCTCTAGCTAGGAAAGGCTGTCTCGCCGAGGAATTCTTTTTTTTCCCTAGAAAGAAGTTGGCAACCTTTTCAAATTATATTAACGCCAATCAAATACACGAATCTCGCCGAACTACGACAAGTCGGCGAGCCAATCCAGCCTATTGTTACCGTGCGAGCAAAAAGGACTTGGATTAAAAAACGTGGGGCTTGGTTTAGATCACAATGATATGGGGACGAGGACGATATATAATATCTAACCAAATCTAGGTTAAAATTTTGTCAAATTCATATTATGACATGATATGCCAACAAAGGAGTAATAAAATAAGTAGACAAATACAAATTTATTTTTGTTGTTTACAAAGTAAGAATATACAGAAAGAAAAAGAAAAATAATTACATAAATTGCTGAAATTGGCCACCGCCAATGCTCCAAGCATAAATTCACATGTCTCTTCATATTTTCGAAAGTGTTGACCAGCATCTCTGGAGAAATGTTACCACATTCTTGGATAATCTTTTCTTGTAATTGTTCTAAATTTGCAACTGGTGTTTTAAAAATAGTGTTCTTTAAATAAGGAAAAAGGAAGTAATCCATAACCGTTAAACAAGGTGATCTAGGTGAGAATTTAATGTCTGATCGAAAACTGATAAATCTGTCGTAGAAAAAATTGCGTAGGGTAAACTTGCCTAAATCGTACCTGCTCCTAAATCGTACCGCATTCAAAATTTGGCGGTCCTTGTGTCTGACAGGGTACTTATTAGAAGCAATCGGCGACTCACGCGTCGGCCATGTTATTCTCATATTCTGCACGGTGTACGTTCGCTCTGTTGCATAAATTTCCACAAAGTGATTTTTTTACCAACAATACTGTTATATTGTGACTTTATTTATAAGATTCATCGAGAAGTCGAGTAAGTACAATAATACTAGTTATACCTCTAGGAAGCTTATTATTGTAGGTGTATTTCATACATATTGTGTTATTGTAGGTTAAGTTTTCTGATAGTGACATTTAAAATATTATAATTCTAGTCATATGCCTAAAACGTACCTAATATGCTATACCGTACTGGTACGATTTAGGAATATTTTCGTCTAAATAAATATGGAGATATGAATATGAGAGATTCAGTGCACAGTATGCAAGTTCTGGATACATGAACTTTGTGCTGGAGTTTATAAAGGGGCCGACTATTATTATCAATGCGACATTTGTAGCAGTTAAATCCTCAAAGTACGATTTAGGCATACCAAAGTACGAATTAAGAGCAATGATCCTATTTCGTACCTTTTTTATTTTTTTTTAAATCCCAGAATTTAGGAGTTGTTTTTGTTCATATCGTCGCTCGCATTACGTAGTATCTCGATTTTTGGCAAAAATTAGTTACACCCATATAAAGTCAGGGAAAGACTGCCTTAACGTTATGACAAACTGGCATATCTCAATACTACATGGTTTTTGTTTTATAGTATTATTATAGTCAGGCCTATCTTAAATTATCGATAAAAATACTTTAACGTAAAGACCAAACTTAAGGTTGACCCCTATGCTATATTTTTGTATGGGTCTTACTGGGCGAATCTCAACATATTCCTATACGTTATAAAATATTTTTAAAGGATGAACAGTACTTTGCAGATAGGCTTATTAATTTATTATTTATTGCAATTTTATTTAACACATAAAAGACAATTCGTAACAAGGGCGGATCCAGTGGGGGGGGGGGTCATGGGGGTCATGACCCCCCCCTGGGCGGTTTACATTTCAACATACGTAAAAACTATTGTAGAGCGCGCGAAGTGTTGAACAATCAAATTAGTAATATCTACCTGTTCGTCTTGGAACCGCTCGCTGTTGCCGTTATCGTTTGGATTGGATTGGAGCCAGGCGCGGATACAGGGGGGGGGGGGCAATTGCCCCCCCCCTCTGAGCAAGCAAAAACTTTTCGGGGCACCCTTGTCAGTGTGGGTAGGCGAAATTCCGGAACATTTCTTTTAACTATAGGTACATCCAAATTTTAAAAAATTTGGTCAATAATTATGTGTTTTGTATTTCATATTTTTTTTGGACAACAAATTAAAATTTTATGAAATTTTTACTTAGAACGACTCTGGAAGGTAAAATCACAAAAATTAACCCCCTTCTAAATGCACCGGGTTGTTTTTGTAATTTTGTTTTGTATTTTTTATTTTTCCCACTTGAAAACCAAGCACCATGATTCAAAAAAGGGCGTGGCACCCAGAAAATTTTCGCCTGCGGCGCTATTTCTGCGCCTTCGGCGCTGTTTCACCCCCCCAGACTTAATTTCTGGATCCGCCCTTGATTGTTATACCCCTAGAGCAGTGGTTCCCAACCGCTGTTCCGCGGAACACCGGTGTTCCGCAAACCTCTTCCAGGTGTTCCGCGAAATAATTTAGTAATATCAACTCATCTGAATCATGTGATTATTTTTTTTAGACCAGGGTCGATAATTTTAAAACCAAAAAAAATAATAGTAGGATGAAACCCATTGGAAAAGGAAGAGAATATAACAAAAACAAAAGGAAACATAATTTACGGGCGATCCGAGTTCAGGAAGTGGAAAGGGGTGAGTTTTTAAGGGTATAAAACGATTTATCTCGATTTCCGGCAAAACTACAAGTTCTATGGAAAAACGTTAAATAGCAAAGTTGTAGGTAATAAAAAGATCTACAACTTTTGTATTTACACTTTTTTCACATAACCTCAAAAGTTATGTGAAAAATTCAATTAAAATTGATTTTCTATTTTTATCTTTTACAAAAAAAATTTTTTTTTTCGAAATTTGGTGAAAACGTACAATTTCATGTCTTAAACACACTGTAATTTTTTTGATTTAAAATATTTATTTTTTCACCTTATTTTGACATAATATCGAAAAGACACCCTAATTTTCAATCGAAAATTCTCACGTCAAAATATCTGCTTTTTAAAAAAGTCGGTGGGCTTTTTGTTCGTTGAAATCTCTACTTTCTGATGGTGTGAAAAAAATATATATTACTATGGTATTTTCTCAAAAAATGGAAAGAAACAAAAAAAAACTCGAATTCGAATTTTTTTTTTAATCATTATGTACAATTTTGAGTAGTAGTAGTAGTAGTAGTATAGTAACTAGTAGAGAAAAATAAAAAACCAAAAACTTGGTTATTTGAATTTTTTACATAAATTTTGAGGTAATGTGAAAAAAAAGTAGATACAAAAGTTGTAGATCTTTTTATTACCTACAACTTTGCCATTTAACGTTTTTCCATAGGACTTGTAGTTTTGCAGGAAATAAATTTACCTGCTTCTTAAGAATAGTCCTGCATGTTCCATAAGATTTTCCCACTTCTTGGGACAGGCGTCTTATACAATTTGTTGGCGTATTTTGCATGATTTCACGAACGTTTGCAACAAGTTCTTCTGTTCTTATAGATGGTCTTCCTGCTCCTTTTTTGTGTTGTATAGAACCTGTTTCCCTAAACACAGCCACGGTTCTTTTTAGGCAATGATAAAAATCCCCAACAATAAAAGCAACGTTAGGAAAATGTTCGTGAAAATCGTCCATGCACAAACCCGGATTGTATTGCCAGTTGCCAGTTGTCACTCAGTCACTCACCATTTACTCTAACCCCGTTTCGAAAATAGACGCTTCAACCATGAATGTTTTGTGCTGTTCCGTAAAGCCCATTGTGTGAATTGTTCAAGAAATTGGAAAAATTTGTGATGAATCAAATTACTTGTAACGACTGTCAAAGATGACGGAATAACTGATTGATTGTTAATTTAGGTAGTTACTGACACCAAACAGGTATTAAGCGCTACGGCTAAGCATTACGTCCTTAGATGCAAGGCCCTCTTTGATGCAAATAATTTTTGCTCGCACGGTATTGGAAAAATACATAATATAAATATTGTATATAAATTTACAGTATCTACAAGAGCAGTGGCGGAACAACGTAGCCACGGGCCCGTGTGCGAAAACTTTGCCGGGCTCTCATTATGATACGGAGTATTATAATTGATAACCATATAAAAAAATTTTTTTCTTGCTTTTACATGCGCAAAGTTTGAAATCAGATTAGAAATGTCTATTTTGTGAGCTTCCTCATTTTCGATAGAAATAATTGCTAAAGCTGATAATTTTTTTATCGGTCATGCAATTTCTCAAATAAGTTTTAATTAACTTTAACTTGGAAATAGACCGTTCAGCTGATGCAACCGAAATAGGGATGGTCAAAAAAAGAACGCAGGCAGTTACAATTTCACTAAAACTGGAAGATGAATAATAATTTTTTACCAATATAAAATCTAATAAATCAAAAATATAAGTTAAATTATCTAAATCCTTCTTAAAACATTCTCTAACTAAAATTGTATATCAGCGATATCTACTAGATATTGAAGATGCAGGGCTTGACTCATATTGTAAATATTCTTATCAAAAAGAGAAGGATCTCGTAAAACGTTGGGGAACAAAACGCGAAAAGAAGAACAAATTTTGTAAAGGCCAGAACTTCGATTTTTTAATTGAGCTGTAATTATATTTATAGTTTAAAAAAAAACACATTTATTCTAAACCAATCATCACTTGTTTGAACTTGATAATGGTTATTAACATCATCAAAAATTATTTTAGGTCTTGATACCTATCCTTTTGTTTTCGAATTCAGGAGTACCTAGTGCCCCGTTGCCTAGCCAAAATAACAGCGTCCGTTTTAATTACATCAAAATTATTTCTCATTTGATTTATGATTTCAGTGGCGCTGGTAAACATTTTAGACGCAGCTTCAATATTTTGCTTTTGTTTTTTGTAAAAGTTTGGATAATGCATCAATATTCTTTAAAATTTTATTTTGAAAAACAATAAGAAAAACGGTTTCAAATTTTTCCAAGTGTTTTGTTAAAGACTTTGCTTCATTAACTTCCGCTTTATTTGTAGAGGTTAAAATTATTTTTGCCAGTGATTTTAAAATATCCAAGTATTATTATCTAAAACGAAGAGCTTCTGCATCGTGTCTCGATGACCATCGAGTGGGTGTTAATTTTTTTAAAGTTATTTTGACATTACTAACACTTTGCAAAAGTGCTCACCGTTTTATTATTTTTATTTAATGCTTTGTCCAAAAAAAAAACATAGACACTTTAAACTAAATCGTAGAAATTCCTAATTTCTCTTATTCAACTTCAATAATCGCCGACACAAACACCGCCCTTTAAACTAAATGCCGGTATTGCGAATTGCGGTTTAATAAAAACAATAATATAAAAAAATAAAGGCCGTTTTATGTGATTATTTCAGTTACTATCTCTAAAAGTATTGAGTAGAGTAGTTTTGCGGATAAGTTTCCGGAGTATTGCATTTTTTTCCGATGAGAACATTTTGTTTTGCATTTTTATGTTTTTGGGGCTCCGCTCCCGGGCCCTTTTTTAGCCCGGGCCCGTGTGCTTCGCACACATTGAACACCGGTAGTTCCGCCACTATACAAGAGACAAGAGGACAAAATAAATGGATCAAAAATTTCATTGTTCGGAAACATTTTTTGTTAAGCCACTTCTTTTTTAAAAAAAATACAAGATATGAAGAAGTTTTTGACTTTTTTACAGAGAGTGCTTAAAAAATAAAATTCACTATAATATATCTATAAACCAACGTATTATGTCGTTACACTGGGCCATAATGTGACGGTAGAAAAATATTATTTTACAGAGCCATCTATTTGAATTCTAACAAGCTCTACTTGTAGGTCTACGAATAAGAGTTCGGCTTTATCCAACATTTAAAATCGATGTTATGTTAACAAGTATATTTGTTAGATGGCGCTATATATATCGATGCGACGGCGAAATGTTTATTTCACGTTTCTTGACAAATTGGCGAATATTAGTTATTAATTTTGTTTTGTAAGATAATTTGAAAAGTATGGGTCCTGATCTGATGCCAACGCGGCTTATGGTAATCTTATAATTTTCAAATGCTTAATCAAGTCAACCGTTGTGGCATTACCATGGATACAAGGCATACTTTAGTAAAACTTTGCAATAGGTGACTGTACCGAAAGCCGAAAGCAAAGGACTAGCCAAAAATAATGTAAGGACAGTGGCATACAGATAAAAACCGGTAGTACTCAACCAGGGAGGTATTTAGGAATTTTGGCGCCCCGGGCGAATAGTAGTTCTGCGCCCTACCCAGTGGCGCTTCGTGACTTGTTAAATTGGGGGTGTACTAAATGCCCGGCGAAATTTTTTTGAAGACCACGCCCAAATTTGGTCTATAATTTTTAGTAAATATTTTTCAAATTTATGATTACCTACTTATTTTATTGAAAATGAAATAAAATAAAAAAAATAAAAAAGGCCAATTTATTTTTCATCATTAGTGGGTACATTGTTTAAAAGTAAAGTCCAATCGTCTGTTTTTATTTGCAGCAAACTTATCGATGACAATAAAGTCCCTAGGTATCATATTATAATATTAATTATTTTATATTATAAGAAGATAAATTTAAATGACCATTATTTTTTCTTTCTGGGGTAATTCTTTAAGAAGTATGGGGGTGCACGTGTTCCTGTGCTCCTGTGGAGAAACCGCCACTGGCCCTACCAGACAATCTTAAATCTAAAATTATACATCTGAATTTTAGTTTAAAATATATATTAACAGACTTAAACTTTCACAGTTAAATGTAATAAATTTTTAAATTCCCGTATTTCTAATGACTATTTTGGCGCTCTGTTAATATGGCGCCCTGGGCGGTCGCCCTATTCGCCCCCCCCCCCCCCTTGCTACGTCACTGTACTCAACCAGTTAAATGAAATTAGTTTATTGCCTTTCTTATCTTCATCGCATTTATCATGACCGGCCATTCTTTATACTATTTCTACACACTGCCCGATTTATTTGATGATTTGCCTCTAGTGGAAAGACAAAATATTTGGTTTCACCTAGATGTTGCTCCCCCGCATTTTGCTAGAAATGTTGGGAATTGCGTGTCCTGCCATAACGATATCGGGTTCTCCAATGTTAACCTTCTTAGAGAAAACTGCTGCCTGGGTTTTTTGAGCGTTAAATTCGACATGGTTACTGTCACCCCAAGACAAAATTTCTTCCAGGTCTTTATTGAGGCGTGATACCTCATGTTGTCTGCGAAGATGTGCGTCAGCAGCCGATGTTTGATATTTCAAAGTAAAAGATGAGATAAGTGTGCTGTCGTCAGCAAAGCTATATATTGGATTTTCTGTTTTCGCTAGAAGGTCGTTAATGTACAGTAAGAAGAGAGTGGGGGATAATATGGACCCTTGAGGAACACCAGCATTGATGGTGAAGGTGTCTGAGAGAAACCCGTCAATCGCCACTTGCAGAGAACGGTCCTTGAGGAAGCTAGACAACCATGAACAAAATCGACCGGGCATACCATAAGAACGCAGTTTACTTAGGAGCCCCTCGTGCCAGACACGGTCAAAGGCTTTAGAGATTGCGTTGCTCCAAAGATGAGTGACATAGGCTAGAAGGTCTTCTGTTGATCTGCGATTGCGTTGCTCCAAAGATGAGTGACATAGGCTAGAAGGTCTCCTGTTGATCTGGACTTACGAAAACCATACTGATGGTCGCTGATAATTTTAAGGCCTAGGTATTTTAGAAGTTGTTGGTTAATAGCTTTCTCCATCACCTTTGATATAACTGAAAGCAATGCGACTGGTCGATAGTTGTTTGGCAGGGTTTTCTTGCCTTTCTTTGGTATAGGCTGGACTCGCGCCTTTTTTCAGCAAGATGGAAATATTCCTTTTTTGTAGGATAGGTTAAAAAGTCTACAAAATACTGGTGTGAGTTCATCGGCGCATTTCTTGAGCACTATAATAGGAATTTCATCTGGACCAGAAGCTTTTTTGGCATCGAGCCCCTTCAGAATTCGTTTGACAGGACGCTGACGGAATACGATATCAGTCATTTCCGATCGAACTGCTGGAATGTTCGGGGGTGTTTTTCCCTGAAAGTCCACAGTGGAGTGTGAAGCAAATAGTTCTGCGAGTAAGTGAGCTTTATCTTCAGCCGTGGTTGCTATTGTGCTGTCAGAACTTGTTAGCGGTGGAATATTTGATTTGGTAAAATTTTGACTGACGGCCTTAGCGACTGACCAAAAGGACCTAGATCCGTTAGGACTGGCGAGAAGTTTATTTTTGATCCTCATGTTATGAGCCTCTTTGTTTTGATCTATCGTTTGCTTACACTGGTTTCGAGCGGTAACAAAGATGGTGCGATTCACATCGGTAGGATTTTTACGCCATTGTCGGTAAGCTAGATTTTTAGCTCTGACAGGACGCTCGCAGTTCTTGCTAAACCAGGGCTTGCTATTAGAAGGGCGCTTCTTGGAGAAAGGAATAAAGCCCAAGTAGCACAAGAATCTTACTATTTGACTAAATTGTTTTATATCGGATTTATTAGAGCTTTTAAATACACTGAATTATTATTTAACACTTGCCATCAACACTAACTTGCTGTATAACCAAAATTACTTTATAAGTTTGTAATATAGGTGTTTATAACGTTAATTGTTAAAACAGTTTTAAAAGCACAGAAACCAGATTGCTTAGAAACATGTATATAACAAAACTTATACAACTCTTTTCGCTTAAGATAGATATATTTTATACTTATTTTGTAAGGGTAATTTTAAACAGTTTATAAAGCAACTATAAAAACATTCACTTTAATTTTATAGAAGCTTTATTGTTAAATTATATAGCAGTAGCGGAAACTTATTTATAAAACAATTTGATCTTGACGACAATTAATTTAAACCAGGTATCCTCTGGTAGAGAATTTTCTTGTTTAATTAGTTTATCGGCCCTATTTTTCGGCCAAAATAGACGGCCATTTTTTTCCCAACCTGCAGGTACTATAGTAAGCTCCTTTTTTCCCTTCTCGGTTGTTTGTACAATTTTGAACATTGTCACTGTAACGTATTTATACAAATTAATAAAATATTTAATTAAAAACTAACTTTTGTTACCTACCTTATAAATTTTCTTCGTGATTTACCAAACATGTCTTTTAAAAGTGTAAAGGGATGGGAATTGTTCAGAGTTCAGACAGGTTTAAAAACAAAATTTTTAAGGTTATATCTAGTTGTGTCTAATGCATCATCCACCGGGCGCATAAAAGTTATGTTACGTATACGAATCACAAGCCAGGAGCCGTGTTCGATTGGGAAAGTGAGTTGGATCGATCTGATTTTAAAAATCAGTTGGGATCACTTTGACCGTGCGATCACTTACCAATCGAACACAAATCAGATCAGTTAGATCGATCCGGATCGATCGGAACCTGCGAATCGAACACGCCCCTATTCGCGGTTTAGGTGGTATTTTATACCAGAGACGAGAAAGCGCGAATCAGTAGCTTCGTTTCTATCGTAGAATACTATTAGCACCAAAGACCGAGTGCCGGTTTGTATTTATAGCGGAAGGTCTGTCATTGATTGTTGATTGGATTTTGGTATGACGTCACTAATTACTAATCTACGTGATCCAACTAAGGAAAACCCGTTATTCCTGATACCCTTGAGTTGAAATAATATGCTCATTTCACATCATTAGACAAAGATAAATTAATAGTACCTACTCGCTATATACTCTCGATATAATTTATGCAGGTTAGGCCATGCAGATTTTGTCTAAGATTTTGAAGCGGTTTTTTTTAATAGATAGAGTGATTCAAGAGGAAGGTTTTTATGTATAACTAGCGACCCGCCCCGGCTTTGCACGGGTGCAATTTCAGAAAGTGGCATGCCGGGTACTAATATATCGGGTTTGTATTTAAACCAGCGGGTTGCAACGCATGCCAGGTACACGCTAGTACTATTATATATTTTAACAGCCGAGCCTGACGCGTGACGGCGACGCGTGAGACGGTGACGCGTGACGGCTGTTTAATTCAGTGCCCACAAAAAGTGCTAAACGCGCCTAAAGAAGTTTTCACTTCAAAAACCCCATTCAACTATTCCTTAAACAGTACTAATTATTTTAATACGATACTAGATTTCATAATGAAAAGATTATATAGAACCGGTTACCACAATAGCCTATACGATAATAGTATCGAATAAGATCCCTAAAGTAAGCCTTATACAACAAAACTATCATATTATCAATTTATTAGTGTCGCCATTATTTTAAATTAATCTACTGTCACGCTACCTTGCGCCACTTACTAACACCACGGCCGAGAATGACTGGCCGGCCATACAGCATTGTCGGAATAAAAATAAAATCTGCAAGTCTACTTAAAAGTATTATTAATTTCTTGAAGCAAATATATTAAAATAGGAACATTAAATAGAAAGGACTAGAATGCTTCACCAAATCACTTTTATTTTTCAAGGCACAATTATTTTAATAAAAGTAAGCAATGGTTCTTTAAGGTTACACGCAAAAATTATAAGGAAATATTTGAATTATAGCAAAAAGGTACCCAAAACGATAATAATAATAATAATAATAATAATCATGATAATAATAAAAATAAAGAATGGCTTTTACAAAAACATTCAACACAGGCAAATCAGTATACCTATAGCTACAAAAAATCAATATTCTGCAAAAACATGGCAACATTGCGAGAACCACAATAATTTTACCACGTGATGCTGCGCCATTTTAAATTATAAAACAATTTTGTCATGTAAAAAGGCATAATATAACAATTTATATATTATATTTGTTTTATAAGTGTGCCTGGAACGATAAAGTGATTTGTGAGAGTTGACGCCATGTTTTAAAAACTACTTTTAATCGGCCATGTTGGCGAAATAATATTAATCAAATAAAATATTTAAATGTCTCTTAAAGTAGTAATTTTAATAAGAAAAACGTTTAGCCAATAACATTGCAAGTAAAAAAGATGTCGATTTTCAACTTTATAAATTATTATTTAACTTTTAAAAATATTTTTAAAATATCTTCAATAACAAAATGTTTAATTAAATGAAAGCCCGTAAAAATTCACTTAAAAATATGGATATGTTATGTCAGTAAAATCAGCCTGGCAGAGAAATTTGGCCGTGGGGAAGCGTTCGACTTGAAAATCTTTTTCGTGCAAACTGCTGTAAGTTTTTATTGTCGCCATGTTTCAAGTCTATGCTATCTCTTGTATAAGTTGACATATTAGGTAAATATATTGAAATTTTATTCGTAATAACTACACGACTAAAATATAAACATAATAAAATAAAAATATTTTAATCTGCCCAACATGGTTGTTAAAATATTTTTAAGCCTGTTATAAAACAATTTTATTAATATCTTATTAGTATCTATGAGAGGTTATTTGCTATAGTTATAAAATATTTAATTATTTCTTATAAAATGGATTATATAAACGTTACATAAAATACCCAGAAGTGTATTGTAATTATTTTATGTGAGCCTAACAAAACTTCTAATAAATGAAACTGTTTTATAATCTGGGCCTTTTCCGTGTTTCTAAGAGTCATATAATGGTTTACAGAGGACTTTTAAAATATCATAGTTATATTACAAATTGTTATATAGCGATGTATAGAACTGTCTGAAGTATATTTGTGCTACTTGGGAGGCTTCCATGCCAGTAAGAATGACATCGGAGACCTCTTGAGCACAAGCGGATGGATCATCTGAAGAGAAGCATACTTCCAGCCAAGGAAAAGTGCGAAAATGGTCCCTTAGGTCTTCCCAATTAGCTGATGTATAGTGCCAAATTTTACGAGGTTTAGGAGGTTGTTCAGAACAAATTGGCAGCTCGCTTAGAGTTGAAATAAGTTTGTGATCGGAAGATCCTAATGGAGGATGAACGGTGACTGTGTATAGGTCAGAGGTCAGGGTTGGATGTCAAAAAGAGATCTAAAAGACTAGCAAAATCTCCATCTCGGTCTGGAATTCGCGTTGGTTCTTCCACGAGTTGAGTTAGACTAGAACTGATCAACTGATCGCCAAAGATTCCGCCTCACGACCCTGTTCATCGTTGGTATTTGAGTATTTGAGCCAGTTGATATTGTGGACATTAAAGTCACCAAAGATAGCGACACTAGGATGGTTGGAAGGAAGTACTATATTTCTTACATCCGGTTTAACCTATTGGAAAGATAATAAAAATCGAAGATAGGGACATGTAAGCCGTTTTGCTCTAAGACGTACAGTTAGAAAGCTAGACGCTGTCAAAGTTCAAAAATGTAATTTTTCAAGAGTAAATATCTCGGAAACTGTTAAGTATAGACTAATAATGCTTTTATTAAAAAATGTTCAGAATTTTATGCAGAATCCAAAATTTTTTTATAAAATAGGGGTATCCATTTAAGATTTAGATCTTACTCCCCTCCCTCCTAGGGGCTTGAAGTAACAAGATTGACAATAAACGCAAAAGATGTCCACCTCGAAATAAAAATCGACTAGTCCGAGCGATTTTCCACATTTTCAATTTAAAGCAGGAAAATCGAGGTGGGAAGTTTACAAATCATTAAAAACGTTTTTCTTATTTTTTTGGTAATCGGCCTTAAGGGGTGAAAAGGGTGAATAAAAGTTTATATTGGGAAAAATATTTTGGGTCCGAAAGCACCTATTAAAGGTTATATTTATGATACCAGGCAGCTTTGTTGTGACAGCGAATTTATAACAATCGAGTTGCGCGAGCGAAGTCGCGGGCACCCGCTAGTTGCAGATAAAATTCTATTGCTATTTTTGCATTTACAACCATGTTGGTTCCGTTTTGAATGTAATCTACCCAGCTATTGAAAATCCATCATTCCTTTATAATGGCTTAATCTTCCCGTCAAATTGATAAAAGTTATTTACAATACGCTGAAATTAGTTAATTTGTGTTTAAAATAGGTTAAAACGTATTGTTGGTTGGTGAAGTTCTCGTCGAAATATGAGTATCTAGTTCTAAATAACTTTTATTCGGCTCGAAACTCGAACCGTTAAGTATAGTTTTATTTTATGTAAATTAAGTAATTCGTCGTGGTATCTGTTGTGTAACTAGGACGTGAAAAGTATCCCTTCTCTTCAATACGTAGATATAGTTATTTTTTCGGTAATGGTGCTACTTATTAGGACCCTCGGAATTTTACAATTTTTGAAAGAAAAACTGAGAGTGTCTAATTTTGAGTAATTCTACTAAAAAAATTTATGGATGAACCGTTTTTTACAAAGTTATTAGAAAAAAATCATTTATTTTGTGACAAGGACGTGTATATGTGATGCTTTCAGTGGCGTAGCGTGTAGGGGGCCAGGGGGGGGCGACCGCCCCCCGCGCCCTCTGTGTCCTTACCTAAACGGCGCCCCCTTCCCACTCTCCCAGTAGTTCCCAGTTCCAGGTTTTAATTAGGTTATTATTTGTTTATAACCTTTAGAGTAAAGAAATAGATAAAATAAACCTGTTACATATTTCGAGATTCTATTTTATTTTCACTACTTTATTTAATTTATAATAAAAATATTTTGCCACGACAAATAATTTGTATTCTTTCAGTTATTTTGCTTTAACAATTGAAAATTGCTTGAAATCTCTAATTTACTAGATACTAAATTTTATCTTTTTAAAAGTATATTATTGTCGCCAATGAGAATATATGCTCATATTATGCATAAAATATTTTATAGAGTTTTAACAAAATCCCCCTTGCCGTGTTCATATTCTGTTTTCATGTGACCATTTTTAGACATGACGAAACAAAAACTTTATTTCTCTGGCCAAAATTTACTAAATAAACGAAATTATACATTAGCAGTGAGGCGCCCTTTGAACAAGGGCGTAGATAAGGGGTAATTTTTTTTTGTAATTTCCCTGAGGATCTTGTGTATTTTATTCAGGCAACCTCATTGAAAAAAGGGCGTGGCACCGCTATTTTTTTCCGCGCCACAACATCTTTTACCCCCCCCCCCCCATAAAAAAAAATATCTACGCCCTTACCTTTGAAGCTTTCGTCCCCTCCGCCCCTTCAACCACGCTACGCCACTGGATGCTTTTTACAGCAAGCGTACTTTATTATGGCATATTTCTTACTCACTTTCTATCCATAGGGATTACTAAAGTAGAGGCAAAACAAAAATTAGATAAAAAAGGCTGATTATTGTTAAAAAAATTGTTTTTAATAATTATATAAAATGGGCCTTTTTACTAAATAATAATCGAATTCATTATATTTAGCATTAAAATCCTGAATTAAAACCTACTGAAAATACATCCTAATAATAAAAATCTTTGTAGTGGGTCACAAACCTTTCCTAGAGACTAATAAAAAGACGCCGCGACCCGCTAAAGCAGAAAGTTTGAAAACATGAGATCAAAACCTTATTACGTGATCCGCGCAATTCTTTTATTTGTCAGCCTCGACGAATTATATTGCTATCTATGTTTTAATAAACTAAATAGACAAGAACAGCTTAAAAGTAGAATCCGCTCGATATTCAGGTAGATGCGGCGTTCGACCCTCAGCTGAATAACTCGGTCCCGTGTGTGGAGGCAAATGTGATGTCGGTGAGTTTTTATTTGGGACCGTATCTTGTTTATTTATTTTCTTAGTAAAAAAAATTTTAAAACTGACACCGTATATATTTTTTTAACTGAATTGGCCCAAAAAATTCGAATCCTTTATGAATTTCCTATCAATTTATATTTCATACCAAGCCTGGCAACATTGTTAAGAACGACTTCGTCACGGGGAGTTTTCGCATAAAAATAGCTGTCAAGAACGAACTTCTTTTCCTTTTTTTTTAAACAGTCTCGTCCATAAATATTTTGCATTTAATGTGTTCTATACAGTGAGGACAAAAAGTATGGAATAAATTCATTATCTAAAAGACTATTTATTTTATGAACAATCGCTCGGACACGTCAACTTTCTTTTTATTTTCTACATATTTTGAAAATATTTTTCTTTATACAGGGTTGCCCAAAAAAGTAGGACACAAGTCAACTTAACTTTTTTAAATAGATCGCCCTATATATTGATACATTTTCGAATTCAACGTAAAATTCTAAAGAATTTTCGTGTAGCATGTGATATACCTATTTCGAATAGTTTCAGAATTACACAGGTTGAAAATTAATTTGTAATACCTATTAATAAAGTAGGCTTTGGAAATCCGAAAAGAAACAAAGCGTTAAATGTAATGTCAGCAAATTATTTCATTAAAGTTTACTGTCAAAGAAGAAACACCAAAATTTTTTCTAGTCAAAAATTGCGTAAATTAATTTCATCTAATAAAAATGAAATTAACCGAAACAAAAAGAATTGAAATAATAATTATGACGTTTTTCCAGACAGGTGGATCGGGAGGAGGGGGTTTATTGAGTGGCCAGCGAGATCACCTGATTTGACACCTTTGGACTTTTTTCTATGGGGTTATTTGAAGAGTAAAGTGTTCAAAACAAAACCTATAGATCCTGAGGACTTGAAAATTCGCATTCGAAATGAAATTCGACTAATACCTCCTAGTGTAGTGCATAACAATCAGAATGAGTTTGTAAATAGACTTGGATATTGCCAAGTAGCAAATGGTGAACATTTTGAACATCTAATTAAATACCATTAAATTACCTTCAGAGTATTCAATATTATACATTACTTACTATTAGTGTTAATACTGTTAATTTTTCTGAAATTTAGCATTGTTGTTATTAAAAAAAGTTTCTCAATGTCTATTTTTTGAGCGACCCTGTTTAATTAAAAAAAAAAAAACATATATTGAAATCCATTTAGATAACTTTCAGACGTTCATAATTTCCGTCATGTTGAAAAAGATTTTGCAGTAATTAATAACTTCGTTTTTTTTTTGCTACTACACCACAGAAAATAAGAATTCAAATTAATTTTTAACCTGTGTAATTCTGAAACTATTCGACATAGGTATATCACATGCTACACGAAAATTGTTTAGAATTTTACGTAGAATTCGAAAATGTAATAATATATAGGGTGTTCTATTTAAAAAAATTAAGTTGACTTGTGCCCTACTTTTTTGGGCAACCCTGTATAAGAAAAATATTTTCAAAATATGTAGAAAATAAAAAGAAAGTTGACGTGTCCGAGCGATTGTTGATAAAATAAATCGTCTTTTAGATAATGAATTTATTCCATACTTTTTGTCCTCACTGTATACAAACAGGTCTTTCCAACGCACTTTCAAAAATAAAAAAATAAAATTCCGAGGGGTCTAAAGTGCACCAGACCCATTTTTTCTATTAAGTGCGGAAGATGAGGGGGACGTGGGATAATGGGAGTCGGCGGGAAATAAGTTCCTCTACTAATAACGCTCAAATCTTACAGCTCAATAGACGAAGCGGAAAAATAATTTTAGTGAGAAATCTGTTATTTTAAAGGAGATATCACGAGAAAAGTCAGTACTATTTTGCGTTCAGTCCTTGCAGGAGAGTGAAAAAACCCTCCAAACGGGGTTGAAAATCTAATTTTGGGCTAAAATAAGTCTTAAACGAAGAATTATATGAAAAAAGTTTGCCCTTGGGGCACCCGTTTAAAAGATTCCAAGGTCTTGAGTCTTCATATTTTTCTGGTGTTAGTATTGTGCTAATAGGAAAAGAACTAGAGGGTAAGCAGTGGCGGCTCGTGACTATCAAGTCAGGGGGGGGGGGGGGGGCGCTGGTTTAAATAATCCGGATATCTATAATCAAATCGTTTATTTTTATTAAACATACCAAATGATAACACTGACAAATTTTATTTTTTGAAGTGAAAGTCAAATCTTCGTTTTTTTTTTGGAAATAAACTTCTCGGTGACTTTGTTATTAAAAAAATTATCTATGTCCCGAACCATCGCTCATACGATTGACAGCATTGCTAAAGCTGCATATTAGACGAAATTTTCCAACTTTATAACATCCCAAATAGCATTTAGACGTCTAACCAACGTCGCTATAGACAACCCGACGTCGGTAACTGACGTCGAAACGACTACGTGTGGACCCGTTTTTGCACTAAAATGGAGCAGACAAATTTGAGTTGTTTAGACGTCGGTAACTTTACTATTGAAGTATACTCTTTTAACCAATTTTTACGCTATTTAACGTTAACTTTTGATAACCAAAAATGTGTACTAAAAGTTTTATTTGGTCATGTGGAAGTACCTATATGTTGCTCCCGTATAATGTGGTGTAAACAAAATATAACCTAATTTGTTGTTGATCTGTAGAAAGAACAAGACCAGAAATTAAAATGTCAAACAGTTTTCTTATTGTTAAACGATGTTTGTTATAGACGTAAATAAAATGAGATTATAGGGTTTCTCGAGAATAAAAGTTGCTTGCGAAGGGTACTTTACTGATAAATGTGAGCAAAATAGATCGAAAAATATGTGTTCGCCTCAAAATAAACAAATATTTAATAATTTTTAATATATGTTTTTATGAATGACCAGAAAAAAAAATCATATATTGGCTTGATTTCCAACTCCATCTAAATAAAGCTATAAGGAAATTAAATTTTATTCATATAGTTGCCATTTGAAATGGTATTTATTTTCGAAATTTCAAAAATAAACGTACTGTGTTTTAATGGCCGACGGGACGCTACAACGCTCATCAGCATAAAAATGGCGGAGTTAGCTAATGTACCTAAATTTACTTAATACCACCAAAGGTTACTTTATATCCAAAACTTTATCCAAACTTAACTTAAACTACCACCCGCAAACGACACACCAACGTCGGATGATTAGAATTCCAAACCACAACCAGGTTTTAACCTTAAGACATTTGAACTACTTAAATTGACGACCAAAGGACGTAAAAAGTAAACGTCAATTTCTGTAGATAAAAATTAACAAACAGAAATGTCATATGTCATTATTTTTTAATCGTATATTTAACCGTTAACCCCAATAAAAGGTTTTTCAATTTTTCATCTCTCATCAAAGCTTATCCTGTAATATTTTATTAATTTTCGTTGGTAAACAACTAAAAAAATGGATCACTTTAAATTATAGTAGGTATATATTAAAGACCTTAATGAGGTTGAGCCGGCCCCTCATAAATATAATAATAATAATAAATTTCTTTATTTCTGATTAAATAAACTATACAATTCACATAAAAGTAAATGGCGTCAGCAAAGGGAGAGCATTAACTCTCCATGTAGTCCTTTAAACAGTATGGTTCCATCTGTACTAAATGTTCCTTTAACTTTCTTTTAAATACCTTCACACCGAACACATCGAACACCTACATAATAGGGTCCACTTTCAAAAATAGACAGATGATGTGCTGGATAATTTACATCAACAGAACGAGTACTATATTTATGATTCCTCTCAGCATAAAGACCCTGTCTATTCTTAAAAAAGAACATAATGGTATCAAAAATGTATAAACCATAAATGGTCAATAAAAAATTATTTCTAAAAACATTCCTACAAGTCTCTCTAAATGACATTTTATACATTATTCTTAGTAAACGTTTCTGTATAATAAAAATATCCTGTATCTTTGATTTTCCACCTCAAAAAATTATCCCATACCTTGCCGTAGCCTCAAAGTTTGCAAAATACAGGGTCCGCAGGGCTGCTGTTGAAACATACTTCGAAATCACTCTGATACCATAGCATATACTGTTAAGTTTTTGACCAACTGATTCTATTTACTTGGTCCAGTCTAAAAATTCATCTATATAAATTCCCAGAAATTTTGTTTGGGACTCGAGCTAAAAATCTTTGTTATTGATTTGAATATTTTCTGGTTTTTCCATTCTATTTAATTTTGTTCTAAATAATAAGATATTTGTTTTGTTCTCATTGACTATATAACAGTCTATTTTTTTCAAACCAAGAGCAAATTTGCAAAAATATATCTGCAGTCTCGTTGGTGAGTTCAGTTGGGTCATTAATTTTTAATATCAGATTGGTATCATCAGCATAGGATGTAAGAATAGCATTTGAGTTCCTTATTTCAAAATTTAGGTCATTAGTAAAAAAAATAAATAAAATTGGTCCCAAAATGCTGCCCTGGGGGATTCCTACATTATTATTCACACTTTCAGACTTATAGCTTTCCTTATCTTTATTAACTACTACCTTATGTATTCTATTATTCAAGTATGACTTAAACCATTTTAACGCATTACCCCTTATTCCATACAAATCAAGTTTGTTTAACAAAATTTCTCGATCAAGACAGTCGTATGCTTTTGAGAGATCCAGAAATACTCCAACAGCCACTCCACCCTCCTCCAGTTGCTCAAGAATGCCATGAGTGAATTGAAACGTTGCTGTCTGAGTGGACCTGCCCCTCATGTAGCCATGCTGGTTACCCGAGAGCAAACTGCACTGTCCCATGAAAGACACAAGGCGGCTGCATGCAACCAACTCAAACAGTTTTGAAAACCTGGAAGAAGGCTGATCGGCCTGTAGTTATCGAATTCCTCTGGATCTCCCTTTTTCAATAGAGAGGTTTTAAAACTGCTGTTTTAAGTTGTTCCGGGAAATGGGAGGAAAGTGGCATAGTTTGGTTTCCCCAACGTCAGAAAGAAATTAGACTTTTACAAGTAATATTAAAAGTTCACCCAATAAAGAAACATGGAAACGATACAAAAACTGCAAAGTTAAAGCTCAGGGTTTTGCGGCTTTTGAATTTGCAACAGCTGCTGCTGACTAACTGGAGACTAACCTGAGCTTGTAATGCTATCAATTTATCTTTTTTTTTATAAAAAGTATTAGTATGGCGGTAGGCTCTTTTTCCTTTATTTAAGAACATGCTCATATTGCTTGCAGGTCTACTTGCTTGCAATAAAAGAACTGATTTTCTAAAAAATAATCCAACAAACAAATAAGTAAGGTTATTTTCACAGAACCCAAACAAGAGGTTATTTCCGACAAATTTCGTCTTTTTATTTTAACTGGCTGCGACTGACGAAAAAAGAAGTGATATATTTCGTATCAAGTTTGGTAGGTGGACGAGGCGACGTCGAAACGTGGTTCGCAAATTTCATAAAACTACACTTTTTCAAATAAAAAAAAGTGTTTGACGTTACTCGGACGTCAAATTCTTTACCATAAAATAACTATACACGCTTCGACCACTATGCGACGTCGGCTTAGAGGACGTCATATCTTAACGTTCGTTTTACGTTAACTTTAGGTCCATAACTGTTCATTAAGAAATAAGTCAAGCAGTGACTTGAAACATTACCAAAAATTACGTCCTTATAGGTACAAATTTAGTCGTAAGTCAGAAAAATGCTAATTGGGATAAGTAATAAATTAGTCAAAACAAAACATCAGCGGCATCGACAGCTCGCTTCGCGTCGAAACGCGAACATCTGTTGTTGGACGGAAAATTTGGAGACCCATCCGTGCAGCTCGTTGTGCGATGTGTAGGTGACGTCACACCTCCGTCGTCATGGTAACCGACTTAATAGTCGCGTTGAAGCTGGACGGATAATCGGCCGCCCGCGCTTGCCTGTGCGAATAGAAAATAGAAAATGCTCATTCGGTATAACTTCCCGTTGGAATATGACTATGTTTGGTTTGAATTATATTTTTTTTATTCTTTTTAAAATATTTGCAGGGAGGGCGGCGCCCCAGAGCCCTTCATTACGAGCCGCCACTGAGGGTAAGACCATTAAAAAATTTAAGATGATAATTAAGGACCACCCTAATACAAAAATGCCATACCATAACAGATTAACATACCAAGAAACTTTTTTGCCACTCGGACCGTCGAGTCTAGTGTTTCACTCTCGCCTCGCTTTTTCTCGTCTCGTCTCGTTCTCGTGAGACGAGACTAGACGAGAAAGAGACGAGACGAGAACGAGACGAGAGTGTTCCTCCTGCAAGGGTTGAATACATGATAAATAGTGTCTACAAAAAATAAAAGGTACCTTCCACCAAAAACCAGCTTTCTAACTAAAATAAATTTTTAAGCGTTTTGTTTATTGGACAACCTTGCAATTTTATTTAGTAGGTACTTACTTAAAGATAATTTTAGAATATGAATCTCCTTTCTGGACTTCTGCTGGTAGTAACCAGTGTCCATTGTGCGAATATTCTAATGGTCTATGAAACCGGAAGAAGGAGTCATCAAATATGGATAGAGGCATTAGCACACGGCTTAATTGAAAAAGGACACAACATAACCATGGGTGGATCATTTTCCACAATGCTGGATAAAAGCGACCAATATTATCCAATAAGATTTGAAGGTAACTATAAGCATTATTAGCATTTTATAATAAAATTTGAACTTCATTGTTCAGCTGGAGGGTATTGAAAATATACAGTGTGACCAGTATCTAAAGTCCGCATCATATGGGATATTTTTTATTAATAACTTTATTCGAAATTTGACTTCGGCATAAAGTTCTGCTTCGATCGAGATGAAAATTAAGCAAAAAATAGTAGTCACGTGATTCACATTATCTGTCAAATTTTAATTTTTTCCAAAAAATAATTCAAAAGTGGGGTTATTTCAGAAATATCAAAAAGAGTTATAAGAAAAAGTTTTTTTAAATGCAGTTTCTAGCCCACATGCAAAATTTTAGCTGCATAAGATAATTTTAATTTTTTACTCATATTTTGTAAATTGCACCACTTTTGCAAAATAAGACTCAACGAAACCTACATAAAACTTCTTAGTTTTGACAATGCTTTATTTCAGATTCGGCTATTAAAATTTGGTCGCATGTGATGCAAAGTTTATTTGCTTTTGACCCTGTATAAGGTAACTTCATAAAATAAGTATTTTTGAAAACGTAGTTTGTGTCTGAAAGTAATACACCCTAATATTAAGACAAAAAAGAACACAGTGTCATCAGTAAAGTGTTCATTAAGTGAAAAATAAATTTTAGTAGTGGGTAAAAAATCAAAATTATCTTATGCAGTTGAAATTTTTCATATGGGCTAGAAACTGCATTTAAAAAAAAATTTTCTTATAACTTTTTTCGATATTTTCAGAAATAACCCCACTTATTTGACAGATAATGCGAATCAAGTGACTAATATTTTTTTTGCTTAATTTTATCTCGATCGAAGCAGAATTTGATGCCAAAGTCAAATTTCGAATAAAGCTATTAATAAAAAAAAATCCCATATGATACGCACTTTCCTGACCACACTGTATTTTATTGTATAACCTAACATTGCATAGAAAAGGTCGAAAGGACTTTTCTTTGGCAACCAACCTTTAAAACTATCTTATTTTAAGTATTAGTAAGTTTTTAAATTTTTAGGAGTGTTTTTAAAGCATTGCAAATATAACAAAACAAAATTCCTGAATTCCAGTCCTCTTCAGAAGATTCAGTTAAACTACAAATACAACTACGCGATTTGCAAAAGCACGTACGAGTCAAACGGATTTAACAGTTTGTGGAATTATCCTAAAAACTTTACTTTCGATATTATAATTCTGGATGTGACATTTGGACCGTGCTTATATCCGCTCATACAAAGATTTGGAAATCCGTCTAGTGTTGGATTTACCCCGTCCGCTTTGACGCCATATTTGTCGGACATGTTTGGAAATGGACGATCACCATCTTATATTATTTCACCACTTTTAGGGTAATTTGATAATGATATACATATTATGCACTCTACAAAGTGACTCTGTAACTTGGAATAAATTTAGTAAATCCAGTACTTTTTTTTTGGAAAAATGTTTGGGTACGAGTATTTAACATACCGTGCGAGCAAAACTTATTTGCATCAAAGAGGGCTTGGATTAAAAAACGTTGGGCTTGGTTTAGATCACAATGATATGGGGACGATATTTCTAACCAAATCTAGGTTAAAATTTTGTCAAATTCATATTATGATATGATATATGCCAAACTAATGAGTAATAAAATAAGTAGACAAATACAAATTTATTTTTGTTGTTTACAAAATTAACAAAGTAAGAATATACAGAAAGAAAAAGAAAAATAATTACATAAATTGATGAAATTGGCCACCGCCATGCTCCAAGCATAAATTCACACGTCTTAAAAAAATGTCAGGTCTAATAAATCAGTTCTTTCCAATAAATTTAGGGTAAACCATTGAGAGTAATTCCTGCGTCTTTCAAAATCTGCGGCTTGTATTTCTTGGAATACTTTACTCTATACACTTTATAAGGAAATAAATTTAGCTGCTTCTTATGAATAGTCCTGCATGTTCCATAAGATCTTCCCACTTCTTGGGACAGGCGTCTTATACAATTTGTTGGCGTATTTTGCATTGTTTCACGAACGCTTGCAATAAGTTCTTCTCTTCTTACAGATGGTCTTCCTGCTCCTTTTTGTGTTGTATAGAACCTGTTGCCCTAAACACAGCCACGGTTCTTTTTAGACAATGATAAAAATCCCCCGGCAATAAAAGCAACTTTAGGATAATGTTCGTGAACATCGTCCATGCACAAACCCGGATTGTATTGCCACTCACCATTTACTCTAACTCCGTTTCGAAAATACGCTTCAACCATGAATGTTTTGTGCTGTTCCGTAAAGCCCATTGTGTGAATTGTTCAAAAAATAGCGATGAATCAAATTACTTGTAAAGATGACGGAATAACTGATTGATTGTTAATTCAGGTAGTTACTGACACCCAACAGGTATTAAGCTCTACGGCTAAGCATTACGTCCTTAGATGCAAGGCCCCCTTTGATGCAAATAATTTTTGCTCGCACGGTAGTAAACGAAAAATAAACGAAATATTGATAAGAAAATTAAATGGCGAATGCGTCACTAGTGTTTGCTTTTAAGTTCTTCTATTTTTAGGCTAGCTACCGAAATTTCATTTTTAAATAGAGTACATAACTTTCTCATTACGAAAATGGAGATATTTTTTAAAAGGACGTGGGAAAGACGAGTTCTGGAAAATCTTGCCAAAAGTATGCTAAATGAAACATTCTCCTACGGCGCTCTAGAAAAACATATTTCCTTACTTCTTGTTAACGAACATCCATTTCTGAATGAAGCACAACCACTTTCTCCGAATATTATTCCTGTTGGTGGGATGCACTTAAAACCTGCTCAGGATATGACAGGAGTAAGTAATTTTTTTTTAAAGTATGAGTAGGATTAAGAGTAAAGTAGTAAAGTAAGTAAGTAAAGTGTAGGTCGCAAAACATTTTTAAAATTCAAAATTCCTAAATTCTCATAATAAAGGCACAGTACAGTACATATCCTCCTCCAACCTACACACATTTCTAAAAATTAGAAATAAATTAAATGAATAGGTCAGCACTCTCAGGTTTTCATTTTGAATGTTCATAAATTCTATTGTAAAAAATAAAAAAACAAAAATTATAATTCAGATTTCAAATTTTGTATGAAGGCTTTATTTTGGATTATAAACAACTTTGTTTCATAAACATTTTGTCTAAAATAATAAATAATGGTAAGTAGGTACTTCTCTCTTAAAGCATTTTCATGTTTTCTTGATTTATCAACAACCCTGTACATCTGATCTAAAATTTGTATATTGTAAATTTATTTTCTCGACAAGCAGAATTTTTTATAAAGAATAACTTTTCGTCGTAAAATCAATAATAAAGATCTTTTTTCTCTTGTCAACTCCATCCGGGGACACACTGTATATAAATATATTATATAATATATTTTATAATCTCAACCTTAATAACAGACATATTTTATCGTATATACAGGGTGACGCGGATCTAAATGAACATACTTCAACACAAGACAAAGAATACCTTGGGGGTTCTTAATCACCCATCTTTGATAGTTCAATTGTCGATAGTTAATAAGATACAGGGTCTTTTATGAACTTCAGCAATTTTTTGTTCTTGTCATATTTTTTAATGCACTCCGTATAAAATTTTCATATTGGGTCAACATCTGTAACCTATCTGTCGCTTAAAATTGCAGTATCAGAAAATTTTAAATTCCAGGCCCGTATTAAAAAAAGTTGACATTTTCAATTTTTACATTTTTAACACCCTGTAGATCAATTTTTTCAAAATATTATTTTTTTATTGGAAAGAGCATAAAGAATTGACCCTAACGGCATAATTTTCAAAGTTCCCGCACCCATCACTTGATTAGAATAAATGGTTGTTTTGTAAAAAATTTCAAAATGGTGCATATTTGGAAATTAGAAATTAAGAAAATAACAATAAAAAAGCAAAAACTGCTTCCGAAGTAAAAAAATAAATGTACTAAACCGTTAATAGTTTTAATGAGACTAAATTTTAGGGAACAACACAACAACAAATAACAAAGTAATAATAATAATAACAAAACTGCAAGTTAAAATCGACTGCTTAAAATCTAATACATAGAAAAAGTTTTAGCAAGAATTAATTTTAAGAGCACTTTAGCAGAACACTGTTATTTAAGAAGCTGTTCAAAATGCCCTCCATTGGCTTGTTCACATCTTCGTCTTCTGATGTTTAAATTTGACACTGCTTTTCTAATTGCGTCTGGGTTATTTTTTATTTCCTGAAAAGCATTAATAATTCGTTGCAAAAGCTGCTCCCGCGTGTTGATTTCTTCTAAATAAACCAAATTTTTCATATTCCCCCAGAAAAAAAATCCAAAGGATTAAAGTCCGGCGACCTGGCTGGCCATAAATGGGGCCCTCCACGGCCTATCCATCTGTTAGGAAACGTAATATTTAAAAATTCAGATACAACCCTTGCAAAATGTGGTGGGGCCCCATCATGTTGAAAAAAGAGCCCTCTCACGTTAGCATTTTCATTCTGCATAAGTCCTGGCAAAATGTTTTGTAAAAAATTTAAATATTGATTTCCATCTAATCTTTCAGCAAAAAAGTGCGGCCCAATTAATTTATTATTTATTATACCCGCCCAAACGTTTATGGAAAATTTGTGCTGCGAATGCGATTGTCTGATGGCATGTGGATTTTCTAACGACCATACATGGGAATTCCTTGAATTATTTACACCATCTCTGGTAAATTGTGCTTCATCGGTCCAGAGGATTCGATAAAGACTCCTTCGGTGTCTACTGAGCCACTGGCAAAAGAGTAACCGGTTTGCATAATCGCCAGGTTCCAATCTTTAAACTTCTTGAACATGAAACGGATGCAAGCCTTCCTCTTGCAGTGTTACATTAACTCTTTTTTGCGGGATTCCTAGACGTGTCGCAATTTTTCGAGTAGATGTTTAGGGATTATCTTCAACAAGATTTAAGATATCTTCTTCCTCCTGAACTGGATGTCGTATTGGTTGATCAATATTATTGTCAGTGGGAAAATGTCCATGTTCTCCAGCAAATAAAAATACATTTGCAAATGTTTTGTGATATGGACATCTTCTACCCGGAAATCGCCTACGATATTCCCGAACAGCAGCTCTTCCATTACCGTTACAAAAACCGTATACAAAAATAATGTCGGCATATTCGGCATTTGAAAATTGGTAAGGCATCTTCAACAGAAAATTGCAATAATTGTTAACCGAATACTAACAAAGGTCAGACAACTGTCACATATCTGATAGTGACTTGAATTGTTGCTATGGAACAGTAACTTGATAGTCTTTGGTTTGTTTTTAAATGAGGCAAAGCCTACTTTACAAAGTTTGAAATTTCTGACTTTAATTTACGATTTTTTGTCGATGTCTAAAAAGCATTCATTATCTTGCAGTTTTGTTATTATTATTATTACTTTGTTATTTGTTGTTATGTTGTTCCCTAAAATTTAGTCTCGTTAAAACTATTAACGGTTTAGTACATTTATTTTTTTACTTCGGAAGCAGTTTTTGCTTTTTTATTGTTATTTTCTTAATTTCTAATTTCCAAATATGCACCATTTTGAAATTTTTTACAAAACAACCATTTATTCTAATCAAGTGATGGGTGCGGGAACTTTGAAAATTATGCCGTTAGGGTCAATTCTTTATGCTCTTTCCAATAAAAAAATATTATTTTGAAAAAATTGATCTACAGGGTGTTAAAAATGTAAAAATTGAAAATGTCAACTTTTTTTAATACGGGCCTGGAATTTAAAATTTTCTGATACTGCAATTTTAAGCGACAGATAGGTTACAGATGTTGACCCAATATGAAAATTTTATACGGAGTGCATTAAAAAATATGACAAGAACAAAAAATTGCTGAAGTTCATAAAAGACCCTGTATCTTATTAACTATCGACAATTGAACTATCAAAGATGGGTGATTAAGAACCCCCAAGGTATTCTTTGTCTTGTGTTGAAGTATGTTCATTTAGATCCGCGTCACCCTGTATAATATCATAAGAGCGAAAATTTTGCCGGTAAAATTTTGTCAAAAATTTCATGCGCGAAATTACCAAAAAGCAACAAAATTGAATAAAACTAAGAGAAAATTTTACCGATACAAATTTTCTCTCTCTCGAATGATATTCGACAAGACTATTTCATGAGAAAACAATAAAAACACACTGTTTATTTATGTATTACTAATATTAGTTTATAATTTCTTACCATTAGAAACTCTGAGAACTGTGCCCAAATTGAGTTCTTGGATTTCCGTGTGTTAAGTGGAATATTTTCAGCTATCGTTTTTTTTTTTTGGTTGATTGGCACCCAAATCTTGCATTTTCGTTTCAATTGCTCCTTTTGTCTTTTTCAAACCAGGATGGCATTTGTCAGACTAACAATAGTTTTTACCTGACATCTATCAAAATTTTGCCGCTGAAACACCATCTTGTTGATTTTGTCCAGGTGTATATAATTAAGAGTTTTTCCACTATGATATTTTGCCAGTATAAATGTACATTATAATATAAAAAAATTGTAAAATCCTCTTTTAATATTATAGTATGTATTTATGTTTTTTTAGGTGTTACATTCTATCGTGAACACTGCCAATGAAGGCATTATATTTTTTACACTCGGAACTGATATTCAACAAAATATTTTCAAGAAGAAAACCAAACAGGTATTCGCAAATGCTTTTAAAAGATTAGTTCAAAAAACTATAATTTGGAATAAGAAGGTTCAAGCAGAGGATTATGCGTTGTTTTTGGCAAAGTCGGAGAATATTTTGCTTCACCAATGGATGCCTCAAAATGATTTGTTAGGTAAGAAAAAGAACCCTGTCATTCATAAACGCTATTAAAATGTGTCGACAACATCGTTTGTAGGAGAGGGTTTGTAGGAGCTGGGTGGGGCAAGTAGTGGGGATTACGCCGGAGTTACCTTTGAATGTGACCTTGCTACTATAGACGAAACCTAACCCAACTTTCTATTTGCTCATGCCATGAAAAGTAACTGCAGAATTATTATTTGCCGAATTCTCGCATACTTAAAACTTGCGACTAATCTTCCTTGCACAACTTTTTTTTTTCGTTAATTTAACTCTTTATGGGTTCATACATGGGCCCTTTTTTTCTTTTTCAAAAATGCTGCCTTGATTTCCAGATATATTAAAAATAAAATGTCCTATTTTAAATGCGCACCAAAACGCCTACTTATACGTGACGTCAAAAATCAGTAATTAGCAATGTTGCCAGTAATGCCGTTAGTACAATTTAATTCACGTACAATCAAATGTACTAAAGTATATAACCTTACTTTTTATTATTGTTTATTTACTTTTGTTATTTTATCTATGCGTGTTAAAGTATGTATATGTTGCATTTTGCATTCAAATTTACCTAATAAAGATATAATTCACTACATTCGACAAAAATAATGAAAATAAAATCGTTTAATATTATGAATATACGTACCTATCAGTTTTCACACCACTAATTTCTGCAGCGAAGACCAAGACCAAATCCTAAAGCCACTGCATACAACATACGGAATGCTTAAGAGGGGATTGGTGCAATTTATTATATATAATATATAATATATTATTTTCATAAATCATAGGTTTTTCTGAGTAAATGTGGAAGTAATGGTGCAAGCAACAACGTTAGAAACAAAAAATATATATTTTAGGACATCCCAATATACGACTATTAATTACAACAGGAGGTACGCTAACTGTACAAGAAGCCATAAGCCATGGTGTACCAGTAGTTGGTATGCCCATTTACGATGAACACCACAGAAATATCAAATTTATTACAGATAATAAACTGGGCTTAAAACTCGATTTTAACAATTTGACAGAAGATAACGTTTTCGAAACTATTAATGCCGTTTTGCAAAATCCGCAGTAAGTAGTATAGAATCTATTCAAACCAATAAAAAGACTATTTTTTTTGAAAAATATTAGGAGCAAACACTAGTGTTCCATTCGCCATTTCATTTTGTTATAAATTTTTTTTTTCGTTTTCTTCAAAAAGAGGGCAAATACCCGTGTGCGAAATACAAACCTACTTTTTACAGAAAGAGGCAGAGCCGTATTATTTATAGTTTTAACCAAAAAATTCCCCAAATGTAAAGTTCTACTTTTGTTTATTACTAGCCACTTGAGGTTTTCAAACGTATGAGAATATGATCAAATCTTCGAAGTCCAAAAATAAGGCGTGAGCATGTATTTTGTACCTTTTGTATCCTATTTCTATCTGCTACATCAAGGCATGGCCCATAAATGAAATCGCAGTAGTTAAAGCTGGATAAAACGAGACTCTCACAGAGCATTTTACGCAATTTAAAGTTTAAGACATGACGGTTGTTGTATAATACTCTTAAAGACATATGACTTTTGAATTAGTTTTTGACATACCTACTTCCTAAACCTTAGTTCAGTATCCAGAGTTAGGTATACCCAGATGTTTAGCTGTTTTAACTACGGGGAACCTAACACCATCAATAAGTAGGTATATTGCTATTATCATTCAAAAAGCCAATGTTGTTCTTATTCCCAAAAAGCATCAAGGATGACTTTAATGGATTCAACCTTAGATTGTGATCCAGAGAAAGTTGTTTTAACATGCTTAAATCTTCGTTAAGCAATTTCGATGCGTTTATAGTATAGTCTTGGCAATCGAAATTAAGGTAAATTTGTGAATCATCTGCATATGCCTGAATCAGTGCTTTAAAGATTTTAAAATATCTGAGGTATATAAGAGAAGAGGTCCAAGGATAGATCCCTGAGGTACACCAGACAAAATTTGAATTTGTTTTTATTGAACATTTTTTGGCACCTGTTGTTAAAGTATGATCTTATAAGATTTAAGGATAATTTTTCAAAGCAATAATATTTTAATTTTGCCAGCAATAGGAAATGATTACGGGTATCAAAGGCTTTTAAAAAATCTAGAAGAACTAACGCGCTATTCAATTTTTTATCAATTGCTGCCATTATATCATCTGTAATCTTAACAAGTGCAACAGCCGTATTAAAGTCCTTTCTAAAGCCACATTGACTATCCGAAATTATTTTGTTAATGACACAGTATTGAAATAATTGACCATACAAGACTTGTTCAAAAATTTTGGAAAGTACCGGCAATATACTTATGATTCGAAGATCATTAAAAGTTGAAGGATTATTATTAAATATTCGTTTAATTGCAAACCAATTTTTCATGTCACGCCTTTTACTAATATTTTATATTCAGCCACATAATTTACATCAATCATGTTATCAATAGTGAAATTATACTACGTCTGACTGAATGGACCGACCGAAATACTTCCACTGAGGCATCTGGATTACTGGCCAGCATTATAAGTCCCAAATTTGTGATCGCATGTGTACAGAAAGAATATATGCCTACACACTGCCTTTAAGCAAGATTCTACAAACAGTCGATTTAAACCTTTGTAAAGCATTACAGTTAGCTAATGACGTAACAGATCAAGTTAAAGAAATAAGAGGCCTGGCAGATGATAATTTTAAAAATATTTTTAAGGAAGCTCAAGATCTACTGTCGGAATACGATATTGAAATCAGAGTACCTAGACTACCGCCAAGACAAACACAAAGATTGGTTATAAAAACCGATTCCGCTGCTGAGTGTTTTAAAATAACAATTTTTATTCTGTTTTTAGATGGCCTCATAGCAAATCTCGAGGATCGGTTTTTAAAACATCGAGAAACCCTTCAAAATTTTGAATGCCCCTTTCCATATGATAATCAAGATTTAGATAGTCAATTTAAATGTTTTTTGAAACTTCACAGCTTCTACAAGAATGAGTTCCTTGAAGAGTTTTCCATTAAAACGATGTTAAAAGTTGAACTTGAGCTGTGGTATAAAAAATGCAAAAACAAAAACTGAAAGAAGATTTGGACAAAGTGTATTCCGAATGTGATGCCAATATATTTCCTAATATAAAAAGGCTTTTACAAATTTTTTTAACTTTGCCTATTACAACCGCCACATCTGAAAGGTCCTTTTCAAATTTAAAATATTTAAAGACATATCTGCGTAGCACCACGAAAAAGGACAGATTAAATGGTTTGGCAGTTCTTTATGCGAACCACGATATTGATATTACCGTGGCAGAAATTCTGGACGATAAGGCAAAAACAAAACGAAGAATTTTACTTTAATAGTGACTGGGTACTTACCACTTATTGTATAGGGTTTTTGTTTTGTTTTAGTATAAGTATGATTAATATATGCGTTACTTATTTTAAATACATTTTTAGTAATTAAAATAAAATCTCTAATTTTTTTTTCATAAATATTTAGTTAGGGCCAGCGGCGTATTATTGCAGAAGTTTTAGGGGGCTGTCGCTCTCGTCAATCATACGTATTTTACCCAAAAAAGGGCGTGGCACCCAACAAATTTTTTCGCCTGCGGCGCAAAAAGTTAAAGCCCCCCCGAACTAAATTTCTGGTTGCGCCACTGGTGACATTTTACGTTGGGACTGCAATATTTTAACATTGTTAAAGACATACCATCTGCACCAGATGCATTGGAAGTGATGGAGTGAATTATTTTGTGAATATCTGGTATCCAACCTTCTTTAATGTAAAACTGTTGGTAATTTGTACTCCAAAGACAGGTATTTGGCTACGAACGAAAAAGTAACGAAATATCAATCAAAAAACGAAATGGCGAAAGTGTCGCTAGTGATTGCTCTTAATCCTTTTAAAATAATATCAATGATGTTTTTCAGATATTTTGAAAATATGAGAAATATGGCAAAAAAATTTGCTAAACGACCACAAAATCCTCATGAACAGGCAGTTTATTGGGTGGAATATATACTTAACAATACAGATGGAGCAGATTTCTTCACTCCAAAATCAAGAAACATGAGTTTCTTCTCAGCTTATTCTTTGGATGTTGAGACGTTTCTTGTTGCAGTCATTTTAACATTCTTTATCGCTTTATTAATAACTGTAAATACTCTACTGAACTATTGTTTCGGTGTGAAAAAACTGAAAAATGATTGTAATAAAGACGAAAAGAAGGAAAATAAAAAAACTAATTAGGTATATTATGTTTTTTATTTTCACAATGCCAATAAATATATTGCGTCTTATGTCTCCACATTTTACTTATTTATAACATTTGTGACCAGTAAAAAAAGTGCAAAATACTAAATACTGTGACGGTTTTTTCTCAGGGTATATTTTACGTGGGTTTAGACCAATAAAACTCAGAGCATGCCAGTAAATTTACTTTTAATTGGAGACAGGCTTTCTTGCTTCTTTTATCTTTTTGGTAAATCTGAAATACATATAAAAATAAGGTAAGTTCCAGATAGGTAATTATTTGTCTAAGCATAATAAAGAGTAAGTATTTTTAATACAAACTTAATTACAGAGAAATCAAAAACTCAATAAAATACCTCAATATTATGAACTGTAACATCTTATTTGAGAATTAGATATTATAAGGAAATTTACCTACCTAGTACTTAGCATGTAACTTTTAATTAGGGTAAATAATTAAATAAGTTTTCAAAGCCGAACAGCTACTAGCTTTGCCAAAGGTTCAAGAAAGAAAGGAATTTGTCGATTTTGGTAGGTATCAACGTAGTACTCGCAGTGAACAAATAGCGCAAAAAAGGTCGAAAAAAGTACAAGATAAGGTAAGATAAAACGCGCGCGATTCTGTGATTATTCAAAGTTAATACCCTTAGGTCCCTCTGGTGACAAACCTTTCAAGCGCAAAAATACTCAAGAAGGTAACCTACAAGCTCGGTGTAATTGTAGCTATCCGCAACAACGCCCCCTAGAAGAGAGTAGTTAAACCTTGAAAAACATTAAAATGAAATCCTACCTGTTAACCGAAAAGAAAACGGGAAAGTGAACAGAAAGTAGATAGTAGATTCCCGTTCCCTATAACTTGACGTTAGTTCAAAATGGTAGAAAACCAAAACAAGTCAACGGTATATTTGCAAGCAAAATGACAACAAACATTGTCCAGGCTTATAAAACAAGGAAAGCCAAACCAAAGGTAAGAATTAAGGAAATTCTGCCTCAACTGCCCCCCTTTTTAGGTTTAATATGAAAGCTCAAAGCTCCAGTGAAACCTAAAAACAAACATTATAACCTTCCCTCTTAAAATACGGTCTCAACAAACTGGCATGAAAAGAACCTCTTTCCTTTTTACCGTCTGTAGAAGTCAAAACAAAAGTAGAAAAACTGATTTTCTTTTTAATTAAATACGGACCTTCAAACAGAAGAAGAAATTTTTTTGTTTCCGACTTCAGTTTGGAAGATATGTAGTTGGAACGTAAAAGTACCCAGTCACCCTCGACAAATGCAGGGTAGGGCCTACTAGGGTATAATACCGCCCGTCGAGCGGCCTTACTAACCAAAGTTTCCTTGGCTAGAACCAACTTTACATCAGTGGATAAAAGTTCGGTACCTGGTATCAAAAAATCCTCGGGTAACAATTTTGGTGGTGAGGTACCATGATGCAATTCAGTGGGTGTAAAACCGGTGGACTCATGCACCACATTATTTAGGAAGAAAACAAATTTATTAACCTCAAATGCCCACCTGGAGTGTTTTTCCTTACAAAACACCCGGAACAAACGACCCAATTCTCTCATAACCTTTTCAGAAGGGTTGGCCTGTGGGTGCCGGATGGACGAAAAAATAACTTGAACTCCCAGAGACTCTAAGTGCAAAAGGTATGGGATAGGGTTTTGTAAAAAATTCTGATTCATCCTTTAATTTAATTTCATGCGAATAAATTTTAATAAGACCCGGAGTCTCAGAAAAAACCTCCCTATTCTTTTGTAAAAAATCTCGAAAAATTATTTTTTGCTTTTCAGAAAGCTGACTATCCCTTAAGACAGCATTTACTTGCTCTTCAAAGGTATTGTCAGGAAAAGACGCCGGAGAAACGATTTCATTGACCTTTTCCGAAACCAAACGAGCACAAATCTTTTCTGGCTCGCCCATGAAAGTAACCGAAGGAATTTCAGGGACTGTCAACGTTTTATCTTTCACAAAAAATATTAGGCAATTTTTTCCTACATCAAGTTTTGCTTTTACTAAACGCAAAAAATCTATACCCAATATAACAGGGTAATTTAATTCATTAATAATTAAAAATTCATGTGTAAACTTCTCTTTCTCAATGGAAAAAAACATAAAAACTTGTTTTTCTACACGTTTGTGTTTGGTTTTAAAAGCCCCAACAACTTTAACGCCTGCACAAGAAAAAGAGGGTATGAACTGATGGTTGTGCTCCAGTTGAGCCCAAACATCTGAAGAAAAACACGAAATTTCACTGCCAGTGTCAACCAAAGCAGGGAAATTAAAGTTAAAAAAATTTACTGTTATTATAGGCGATTTAAAGTTCTCACTAGCTTTCAAAACATTATCGAGGTCAATTTGTTCATCAGAAAAAGTTTCTAGTACGGTCCTTTTTATTAAATTTTCCCGGATAGGACCTTTATTTTCCGAGAAAATTAACAGTTTTCCGACTCGTCTACGGTTTCTGACACTTCCAGATTAAAAGTGTGTTTTTTATTATTCTTATCGTTAAAATATTTTTTAGGCTGAGTAGAATAATTTTTGGAAGGTATCGTAACCGGTGTGACTACGTCATTATGACCCCTAAAATAGTATTCGGCCTGTCGTAGCCTCCTTAGGGCTTCCTCTAACGTATTAGCTCCCACCAATAATACAGAAATACTGGGCGAAAAATGACGTGCTATAGTGGATATTAATAATTCAATGGGATATGGTGGGTCTAAAAATTTAGCTAGGCTTACAAAATAATTAAAATGGTCCACTAGGGAGTCACCTTCTCTGTACCTACCAGAATCTAATTGTAACCTAACTTGCAACTGCTTTGTTGCCCCCCAAAAATGTTCACAAAAATTTTGTTTAAAATTTAAATAATTTTGAAAGGTATGTAAAAAGGCATCCGCCCATAGGCGTGCGCGCCCCTTAAAAGAATTAATGAGGATCTTATAAATGTCGTGATAAGGCAATTGATTGACTGCTAAACTACTTTCAATTCTACTCAAAAATTCCATGGGGTGCAACGAACCATTATTTTCGAAAACTGGCAGCTGTTTAATATCGAATGGAATATTTATGTTATTTAACTGAGATTGAGGTAAATTATTGTTACAATTATTATTTATATTTAAATTTTGCATTGTAGCTACCACTTGTGTTACTATTCTTAATATATCTTCGTTCTGAACATTTAACGGATTAGCAGGAGCAAAAAACATATGCTGTTGAGGAGGTGGAACCTCCATAGACGATGATGGAGGTGGCGGCACGTTCTGGGCAGACTGTCCAGCTGCGCTGATCGGCCCAGAATGGTTGAAGCCCGCTGTGAAGGGCTCCATACGAAAAGTTGGGTTACCTCGATTTAAATTTGGTTGGATCCTACCTTGAATATTGATATTCGGTATATTTTCAGTTGGTGGATCCAAAGACCATCTGCTTCTTCCAGGCAGAACGCGAGGCTCTGAAGATGGCGGCCTTCTAGAGTTTGACATATCAAACTGGTCTAAGTAGGAAGGAAGACGGATGTTTCTACCACTTCTGGTGAACCTAGGTGTTCCTACACCCGAAGATGGATTATTTTCTGTCTCTGGCGAATGTTGTAAATTTGGCATGTCAAATTTTCTGGCCTCTTGATTGGGTGCCAAGATGTGACGGTTTTTTCTCAGGGTATATTTTACGTGGGTTTAGACCAATAAAACTCAGAGCATGCCAGTAAATTTACTTTTAATTGGAGACAGGCTTTCTTGCTTCTTTTATCTTTTTGGTAAATCTGAAATACATATAAAAATAAGGTAAGTTCCAGATAGGTAATTATTTGTCTAAGCATAATAAAGAGTAAGTATTTTTAATACAAACTTAATTACAGAGAAATCAAAAACTCAATAAAATACCTCAATATTATGAACTGTAACATCTTATTTGAGAATTAGATATTATAAGGAAATTTACCTACCTAGTACTTAGCATGTAACTTTTAATTAGGGTAAATAATTAAATAAGTTTTCAAAGCCGAACAGCTACTAGCTTTGCCAAAGGTTCAAGAAAGAAAGGAATTTGTCGATTTTGGTAGGTATCAACGTAGTACTCGCAGTGAACAAATAGCGCAAAAAAGGTCGAAAAAAGTACAAGATAAGGTAAGATAAAACGCGCGCGATTCTGTGATTATTCAAAGTTAATACCCTTAGGTCCCTCTGGTGACAAACCTTTCAAGCGCAAAAATACTCAAGAAGGTAACCTACAAGCTCGGTGTAATTGTAGCTATCCGCAACAACGCCCCCTAGAAGAGAGTAGTTAAACCTTGAAAAACATTAAAATGAAATCCTACCTGTTAACCGAAAAGAAAACGGGAAAGTGAACAGAAAGTAGATAGTAGATTCCCGTTCCCTATAACTTGACGTTAGTTCAAAATGGTAGAAAACCAAAACAAGTCAACGGTATATTTGCAAGCAAAATGACAACAAACATTGTCCAGGCTTATAAAACAAGGAAAGCCAAACCAAAGGTAAGAATTAAGGAAATTCTGCCTCAATACTTGTAAAACCAGCGATCTATGGGATTTTTTTTTATTAATAGCTTTATTCGAAACTTGACTTTGGCATTAAGTTCTGCTTCGATCGAGATGAAAATTAAGCAAAAAAATAGTTGTCACGTGATTCGCATTATCTGTCAAATTTTAATTTTTTCCAGAAAATAATTCAAAAGTGGGGTTATTTTTGAAAGTATCGAAAAAATTTATTAGAAACAGTTTTTTTTAATGTAGTTTCTAGCACACATACAAAATTTCAGCTGCATAAAATAATTTTGATTTTTTAGCCATATTTTGTAAATTGCACCACTTTTGCAAAATAAGACGCAACGCAACCTACATAAAACTTCTTAGTTTTGACAATGCTTTATTTCAGATACATTTTCTTTAAAGTAGCGCAATATTAAATGTGTGTTTTTCTACAAAATCAAAATTGAGCTATTAAAATTTGGTCGCATGTGATGCAAAGTAGGTATTTTTGAAAACGCAGTTTGTGTGTGAAAGTAATACACCCTAATATTAAGACAAAAAAGAACACAGTGTTATCAGTAAAGTGTTCATTAAGTGGAAAATAACTTTTAGTGGTGGGAAAAAATCAAAACTATATGCAGCTGAAATTTTGCATGTGGGCTAGAAACTGCATTAAAAAAAACTTTTTCTTATAACTTTTTTCGATATATTTTTAGAAATAACCCCATTTTTGAATTATTTTTTAAAAAAAATTAAAATTTGACAAATAATGCGAATTATACGTGACTACTTTTTTTTTGCTTAATTTTCATCTCGATCGAAGCAGAACTTGATGCCAAAGTCAAATTTCGAATAAAGCTATTAATAAAAAAAAATCCCATATGATGCGGACTTTATTGGTCACACTGTATAAGTTTGTTGAAGGTACGGCTATGCTTTAGAAGTTTTTCGACACTAGATGGCGCTTAGCGCTTCATCTTATCGACGGTCCTCGCCGTAAATTGTTTATTGTTTGAACTTTGTGTTCCTTTCTTTCTCCAGATTCTAACCTCACTGATGAGCTGATATGGCGGAACGCGTCTGGGGATGGATCTGACGAAATGAAAGGAAAACCATTCTCTACTTCAGATAATAAATATTTGCTTAACTGTTTAAATCATGCACTACTAGGTTTTTGTTCAAGGGCGTAGCATGCAAGTATTCAGACTGTTCGAAGAAACAAGGGCTCACTGTAGTGGTGGTTAATAATAAATAAAACAGGTAGGATCAAAATACCAAATTAAAAAAAACTAGAAAAAAACATTCCGAATATCTTCAACCACAACACAAAATAAAGTATATTTCTGGATATTCCAAAGAAAACATAGATAGAATATGTTCCAACGTTCACAATTTGTCTGGTTAGCTGTATGGTCCACGTATGGTTCACTATACTTAACACGTGCGTCAAAAGAAGCGCTGTTATAAAACTTACAATTAAGTCACATGATAGATTCATAAAATTAATAAAATGCACGTTTTATAAGTATTATTCAGATAAATTACAAACGTTCATAAACTATTGGTAGAACAAGTTTTTGTTTTGTTGGTTTGAATAAAATAAGTATGATTATTTCAGGTCTTTGTATTTAGTACCTACTTATTTTAGTTCCATGCTGGTAAAATCTACAATGATAGCGGCAACCTCGCTTTCCTCTTTTACTCGTCGGCCATTCACGGGTAGCAACAAAAACAGCTGTAGTAATCGAACAAACCCTTCTTTTTTCTATGAATGAGTAGTATTTGTGTTTGGGATGTCGTGGTTAGTCGTCGGAATACTCGTATTGGTGTTTTTGTGTTTTTTTTTTGTAAAGGATTTTTCATTTTAATGTTATAAGTAGGTACTTAACAAAATGGTGCGTTAGTGTCAGATTTATAGAAAATTAGATTCTTTTAATCCGGAATTATCTTTTCACAGGTAGGGTTATAATCTTTATTATTTGCCAATTAAGAGCCAACTTTTTATACAGGGTGTGTCATGTAACAGTGGCCAATACCTTTCTTATTTTAAATGCAACACCCTGTATATCATTAAATTTTTTGATTCTTCAAAAAATTTTAGACACATTTCATGTACAAAATCCTATACTTATCTTCAACTGTTTCGAAAATATTAAGTGTTTTAAGATTTATTGCAAAAATTAGGAACACACTCAAGAACTAATAAGTAGGTAATACTGTTTATTTCTTGAAAATGTAAAAAACAAACAAAACATTGATGTTGGAGACGTTGAAAATGCTCGCCATGAACGTCTTGGCAACATCCTAATCTTAAAAAGAAATTTCTTTTAATGTTACTGAACATCTCAGGCGTGACCGATCTAATCGCAAGCGTTATTCGTCTTCTTAAGTCAGCTAAGTCGAGGGGTTTAGTTTTGTATACCATATTTTTGACACAACCCCATAAGAAGAAGTCCAATGGCGTCAGATCAGGAAATCGTGCTGGCCATTTCATTGATCGACGCCTCCCTATCCACTTGGTTAAGGTACTGCCGGACATTGATTTGGTAATGGGGCGGTACTTCATCTTGCTGAAGCTGCATTCGCTGGAAGTTGTGGGTTTGCTGGATCAAATAAGTTTGTCAAAGTTGGCAAGACATTATTTTGGAGCAGTGCTAAATAGTTACCGCCATTTAAATTGCCGTTAATGAAGAAGGGACCTATGATATGATCTCTAACTATTCCTGCCCAAAGATTATCCTTTTCAGGGTATTGCGTATGTTCTTCTCTAATCCAGTGAGAATTTTCCCTAGACCAATAGCGGCAATTCTGACGGATTAGCATGATCGTGTGAGTGTAAAGGTGCACTCATTAGAAAACAAAACATGTTCTAATTGGATCACATTATCATCTAACATTGCCATTATTTGTTCACAAAAATACGTTCTGCTATCAAAATCGTCTTCCATGAGCTCATGAGTTTCAGGTATCATTTTATATGGATATATTTTATGTTCTTGTAATGTTCGAATAATGGATGAATGGCTAACATCGAACATTGGGGCTGTTTTTCGACTAGAAGTATGTGGGTTTTCCTCAAACTCAAGCATAATATCTAATTTGGTATCATCACTTATTGCATTGGTAGCTATTTTTTTTATCTGCTTTACATGTCCAAGCTGGCGAAACTGCTTTTCTATTTTACTAATTTTCCCTTGAGTTGTAGGCGGCAAATTTTGAAATTATTTATGAAATAAGCGAGCAACTTCCATTTGTGTCCGTGTTTTATCTCTGTAACCATATCTGTAGAATTGTTATTTTGTGCATTTCTGTTAAATAAACCATTTTTCTGATATGCAGTTAACGAAATTCAAACGATTATAACACTGACAACTACTGTCATGCAGACAGACAACAATTTGCTTAGGTCAGGAGTTTTAAACAAAAGTAAACAAACTATTTTCCTTTTTTTTAATTTCATATCAGTAAAAAGAAACGCTGAAATGCAATAAATCTGAAAACGCTGAATATTTTCGAAACAGTTGGTATAGGATATTGTACATAAAATATGCCTAAAATTTTCTGAAGAATCCAAAAATTGAATAATATAAAGGGTGTTGCATTTAAAATAGGAAAGTTGGTATTAGCCACTGTTACATGACACACCATGTATAAAAAGTTTTTGTTGAAAAAAATGCGCAACTAGAAATACCAATCGACGTGTCCGAGCGTTTTTTCGGACACGCCCCCATGTATTTATTATCGAATTTATTCCATTTGGCTGATACACACTGTATTGTGCCTGTTAAGCATTGTACTTTTTTGTTAGGCCCGTGTTCAGATCACACACCCTGTATAAAACGTATGTAAATTTGAATATACCATAAATTTATTAGCAAGGGGTGTCTCTGTCCACTCGTGTGGTTCCCTTTTAAAATCTTCACATACAATACAATGACCTTTTAAGCTAATAAGCCATTGAAGAGTATAAATTTACAGGATGACAGAATCGAAATAAAGGGAAGGGAAAGGGTTCGTTTTGTCGACGGTAATTTGTTTAGGGGTGGTAGGAAGTGTTGCATGTACATTTATAATAATATCCTGTTTCTTACTAGGGCTTGTCCAGTTGTCATGTCATTTGAGGGTTATTATTGCAATGCTTATTATTTATTAATAGTATTGCATACAGGGTAATGATAGTAATGATAAAGAAACGGATCAACTATTTATATAGAATACCGCCCACTTAATAAAGAATTGTTTGGACCCGTTAAATTAATTTAATTTATCTTGTTAAAACTATAAGGTTAAACTTGGTAAATTAGGATCATTGAGCCTAATGAATAAAAATTAAACAATTACTTGAAGCAATTACTTTTTAGTAAAAGCAATTGCTTGACTAGCAAATGCTATAGGTAAAAGCAATTGCTAGATCTGGATATGAATAAAATTTTGAAGTGATTGCAGTTTTTCTTACACATCTGTAGCAAATGCTTATTCAACACAAGTTCAGACGTGGCTTATCCACTTGTTCAGATTTTAGATTTCATGTTCAGTTTGGTGCCTAATTTGCAAAAGAGTTGACGTAAACGTTGGTCTATTTATTTAGTACAATAGGTAGTAATCTGTTTTTGTGAAAAATAGAAAACTTATATTTGTGATATGGCAGATTTCAGTGCAAATGAGGAAAGTGATAGTAGTGACGAAAAAATTAAAGACAAGCAATTGATATTCGTTCACAAATTGAAGGAACATAAATAAATCTGTCTGACCATAACCGTTTAGCTTCCACAACAGCTCAGCCCTTGTAGGAAATTTAATGAAAATATTGGCCTTCTTTAAAACTGCATCCATTACAGAAGTGTATGTCTTACAGACAGTAGTTTTGGTGAACACCGAGTTCTTCACCTACAGAATTTTGAGAGCCCGGATCCGACAATTTCCGCAGAAAGACTTTAATCTTATTGAAAGGTGACAGTGCACCAACTCGCCTTTTACCAGTATGAGTCAAAAAATAATTTGCCAACCACTCAACATTTTCGCAGTCAAATCGATATAACTTTCTGAAATTATAATTATCTGCAATTTTTACGTACAGAGGAGATTTTTCTTTTACGGATATAATTTTAGACACAAATTAAGAGCAACGCACGTGTATGCCACGGAGAACTAAAGTTGACTGCTACCAACCAAATGATGCAGGGGTCGACCTACCTTAAAAAGTTTAAAGCGATCGCTACACTAGAAAAAGCAATTCCTTAATTTATTCATCACATTTTAAGCAAACGATAGAAATCGCTTCTATTTTTAAGAATAAGCATTCACTAGAAGCAATTCCTGCACTTTTAAGCAATTGCTGGATGCACAAGCAATTACTTTAAATTTTATTCATTGGCTTTCAAGAAATTACTTCGATTTTATAAGAAAAAGCAATTGCTACATTTTTATTCATTAGGCGCAATAGCCTAAGTTAGGGGTTGCTTTTGCTTATAGAAAAAACATAAAACTCCGCAAAAACAAAAATATTCAAGGCTGTCTTACAGAAATATGGCGCTCATGAATAATTTCCCCCCCGTCCACAGTCTGGTTACGCTACGGAACCCTGGAATAAATAGTTAAAAGAGATAAAAACGATAAGACATGTTCTAAATCAGTGTGCGTTTAAAAGATAAAAGGAAACAATGAAGTTTTATATCGCGTTAGTGCATAAAATTAATATGATAAAGTGTTTTTCTGGTAGCTTTTGCTTGTTGTTGCGTTTCAATAAGATATAAGAGCTAAAACTAATCGTGATCCATCAGTTAAAGAAGGGGGTACTGGGAAACAGTCCATTTTTGGCACAAGAATGGATTTATTAAGTAATCGATATCTTATGTATGTCTAATCATTGATTAAAATATGGAAAGATAATAATTTTAAATAAGGACAGCGTGATTAAAGGTTAAATAAATTTCAATAATTAATTTCCTCAAAAAAGCATCTAAGTGGGCCGATGAGACCCAAACAAGTCGTTATTATTCTTGCGCAATTAAGACGACAGCGGAAGTTTGTAACTTAATATAAACAATAATTATTGCACACTTGCACACCTGCATGGTTTATAATAATTAGGTTCTTCTTGTTACTTTGTATTTTCACGTAATTTTTTTTTACCCAAATCGGGAAAGCATTTCCTGTTTATAGCATCCCAGGTCTAAATATTTTTTATGATTTATATTATTGAATGTTGAATTTATTTAATTTAAATAAAAATGAAGTTTGCCGAAATAAATATTTATTTCCTATTGTCTGAACAACTATTTATTTGAAAATATGTCTATTAGTTGTAGTAGTACTTAGTAACATGTTTTATTTAGCAAAAAGCTACAATTAAATATTTTTTAATACATTTTTAACACATTTTTATAGATTTATTTTAAAACGCAACTTTCTTTTAACAAAAACAGACAGAAAAGTTAAACATTTTGTAAATTGTATCAAATAATACGTATCATTTTGTTTTTTAATTAAATGTAATTTCAAAGTTTTTTTAAACAGTTTTATTAATTTAATAGAATTATCCAATTTATTATATTCTATCATACCTTTATAAAAAATAGATTTATAAGCTAATGTTTTAGACACTCTATCCACATAAAAATTTTGATTAGTTCTTGTTTTATAATTATGGTCATAACAATTTTTTTTAAAACAATCATATAACGATACATGCTAAATAAAAAATTAAATTTCTGACATTCAACCAATCTAAATTTTTCAACATAAAATTAATTTTTGTATATGTTTCACAATTTAAAATAATCCGGATTGCCTTATTTTGTAAAATTTGTAATTTATCAAATATTTCCTGACTAGCACAATATAAAATGGAAGAACAATAAAGAAAATGTGGTATGTACAGTTTATTTAGAAAACAAACTTAAATTAGAACTGATTCTTTTATAATAACCTACTTTTCCGGTAATCTACGATATAATACTTTCGAAATAATTAAAAAATTTTGATTTTGAATCAATGATTATCCCTAAATATTTAAAACTGTTTACTAATTCCAATTTTTCACCATCAATTACAACATTTATATTTTGACAATTTAAATTATTACCCAACCATTTCGTTTTTGAAATATTTACTTTTAATTTATTTACTTTTAGCCAATTTAATAATATAGGTATAGGTATCTCAGAATTTAAAGTATTTAGACCATAATTGATTTATGTATTTAGTATTTGACATTAATTGACGATTGATTGTAAGTTTATTAAATTTAAACAAATGGTAATTGAATTAAATAAATCATTTATTAAGCTTGACAATATGTGGTATTCCATTAAAATACACGTTATTTGATAGAGGAAACACGTTTATATAACAAATAATTACTTATTTCTATCGGCAACATAATTATTTTTTTCAAATAAATATTTAGTTGGCAAGCTTACGATATTTAAACCAAACAATGAGTTATTTGAAATAATAGAATATTTGTTTTTCCAAATCATTTTGTAAATTGTACTAATTTCTATTATTATGACACATAAACCGCTTCCAGAAAAACTTATAATTGATATGAAATGCTGATTTGTTTAGGGTCATCACTTAATTTAAAAGGAAATCATGGTGAGTACCAGAATTTGATCACTTATAGGAGGGAGCAAACAAAAACGTATGCTAAAGGCTCTTTGTTTATTATAAACAAAATAAATAATATATAGGTATGACAGAAATACACAGATACAAGACAACAACCAATCACGGAAAATCCTACGTGAAATAAAATAGGGTCCGGGCAATAACCAATAACACCTTATTCATTACCTGCAATAACTAAATGATTACATTAATCATGTTTTATTTGACTAAAATAAATTCAATTTATAATAAATAAACAAATATTTGTCAAAAATAAATAAATTTCCATTTATTTAAGACAAGTAAATATTGCATAATAAATTCGGCAGCAGTTAATGTAAATATATGGGGCCATCTTGTTCGTACTATAACACTAAAACGTGCAGAAATAGTGAAAACATAAGAATATAAGTACCCAGGTACTTACTTATGTTTACTATTGTTTATTTACTCTTTACACATTGAGAATATCAAAGTTTATTGAATGTTAATATTATTTAAGTTTTATTCTAAATAAAATCGTTTTAACGCAATTTAATCCAAACTTTTTGCCTAAAATCACCTCTTCCTCTCATTATGTCGGTTTTGATTTATTATATTAATATCAGAGACCGACTGAAGGTTCGGTTTCGGCTAGTTTCGGCCAAAAAATCGGCTAACTTTGGGTGAGTTCGTAGGCAGTGTTGTCTATATAAATGAAAAATTTTCTCTATCGACCTTTTTTTTTTTGTTTTTAGTGTTTCGGTTTCGGCCGAAACTGAGACCAAGGCCGAAGATTCGGTTTGGGTTTCAGCTGAAAATCTTGTTTCGGTCGGACAATACTTAATATTAAATATAACAATTAGTCGACTGGGAACTCGAACTGCAGGATGGCAAGGTGAGCTAATAGCGACTGATACTGAAACTCTTTCCTTTGATTCCTTCCCTTCCCTGAATTTCTGTTATACCTATGTAGTTATTTTTTTTCATAATAAACATAATCTTAAGCATACTTTTTTATTTGCTCCCTCCCGTAAGTGATCAAATTCTGATAAGCAACATGATTTACTTTTCAATTAAGTGATGACCCTAAGCACATTAGTACCTATAATTTACAAAATTATTTGGAAAAACCAATATTCTATTGAAAAAAGAAAACCACAAAGTCTTTCTCCACAAGTTTATTATAATAACTAGGCGAACCTAGAATCTCTTCTATTTTGTAAGGATTGTATTGGTTTTATCTTGTATTTCTAGTGATTTTTAGCTTTTTAAGCAATTTTGAACCTTTAAAACATTTATTCTTTTAGCATACTTGAAGGTTTTTTCAAAACACTTGTCACTTGTTCCCTTTTACAATGTCAAGTTCATTTCCCTTCTGACAAGGACTGCTTGCAGTTGAACTTCTTTAACAAAGAAAAAGTTACTTTTTCTAAGATGTTCTAGTAAAATTAAAATTGTTTTTTAAAATATTTTAAATTTATTAATGGTGCACACAATGTGATGTCTAATTTAACTCCTGCCAGGGTAACTGGGCCGTAATAAGCCTAGTACCCCAACAGCATTTTACTTCAAGCTAAATGCAAATGGTAAGCCAATCTATCTTATTTTATTAAATTTTATTTGCTACATTTCCCTTTTTTATCTTTTACAGATGCTTTGACTTTTACGAGAACCATTTTTTCTTTCCCTCTCATTTCACTACTTTTACATGTCTCCGACGAAGTTTATTGAAACTTAAGATTTTTCTTTCCCTCAATTCACTACTTATACCTAAATGATTTTGACAAAGTCTGTTAAAGCTCTCTCAAGGGCGGATCCAGAAATTAATAATAGCGCCGCAGGCGAAAATTTTTAGAGGTTTTTAGAGGAAAAAGATGAAACAATTAAAAATATGATAAACCTTATTTGTGCCGAAGCTGAAATGATATCCGCAGGCCGACCATTAGTTGAGAATCTCTTCGGTTTAGAGGAAGTGTCCAATTTTGCGACATCCGTGTGTGATTGCTGGCCTTTAATTCAAGAAATTTCAGACATTGATACTCCCGATGAAGGCACCAGACTCGTTATTGCTAATAAGTCCTCATTCAATGACTACTGAGAGGATTATTTCCCATTACAACAAATTAAAAACGCCAGGAAGAATTTCATTAAATGAAGATACAATGAATGATCGCCCTCTTAGTGTCATTAAATGAAGTTGGAACAGCCCATTTTGATCCAATACCGGCAGTCGCCGAGTTTTTAATGAAAAAAGAACGTAGGTTTAGAGAACCAACTCCTGAAATATACAAAACTGGAGATTTTATTAGTACATTTTTTAGAGATAATCCTAAATTATAATCGTATTAATGAAGTTCCTTTTACAATGAAAATGAGTAGGTAACGAGTTCCTTTTTGCAAGACGCCGTAAAATAACAGTGTTTTCAATTTGTAGAAAAAATGTGCACTGGGTTATGAACTCACTCTTTTTGACCATAATAGTTTTTACGTATGTTGAAATGTAAACCGCCCAGGGGGGGGGGGTCATGACCCCATGACCCCCCCCCCTGGATCCGCCCTTGAGCTCTCTAATTTTCTTTTGCTCTCTTCATTGTTCTGCCGAAAACAGGGCCTTTTCTCTGCCCCTTGACTTTCCAGTATATGCTGAATTCTTGTCGGTCTTCTGACTATTCATATTTTACACCTCGTGTACACCATTGAAAGCTCCATTACGGCTCAATCCCACTTACTATTTTCTCTATTGCTAACAACATCAGCATTGTACTATTTACTTTGTTTTCTTGATGATGAGTGTTTCTACACTCGAAACATGTCGAATTATTAAGAATTATTCTAGGTTCGCCTAGTTATTCTAATAAACTTTTGGAAAAAGACTTTGTGGTTTTCTTTTTTCTAAATATTCTATTAGTTCAAATAAATATTTATTTAATAAAAATATATAGAGATGAATAACAACTCATTGTTTGGTTTAAATATCGCAAGCTTGCTGACAATTAAAAATTAATAAAAAAAAAAAATAATATGTTGCCGATAGAAATAAAATAAGTAATTATTTGCTTTAAAAACTTGCTTACTTTATTCAACAAGCATTTATTTTAATGAAATACCACTGTACTACTACTGTCAAGCTTAATAAATGATTTATTTAAATCAATTATTCATTTTTTAAATATAATAAATTTTACTATCAATCGTCAAATAATTTTAACTATATTTTCAAATAAATATTTGTTCAGACAATAGGAAATAAATATTTGTTGCGGCAAACTCCATTTATACTAACATAAACTTATTATTTATCGCAAAATATTTACGACCTGCTTAAATTAGAAAAAGTTAAACAACGGCATTTCGCACCGACAAAAGTAACTGCCCCCTAAAAAAGCTCCGTAGCGTAAAAAACTTGAACGAATCGGGGCCCAATCTCTGCGTATCGTAGAGAGTAGGTTTTACTCCGTATGTCTCCCATTCAACTCTTCCTTCCAGTCGTCAGTCCTCGGCGTCTATTCATATGAAAAAGCGGTTCGTGTTCGGAGCTGCTTCGGCGAATCCCTTTGATCAATTCGATCTCTCGCGAGCTTTTAAAGGATCATGTTTATGATGATTAATTCTCCTAATGCGGATTAGACTATTTAGATTACCGATATGTTTTTGGATTTGTTTGATGCTTTTATTAAAGTTTATGCAATAATATATTTTTTTGTGGTGTTTGTGAGCTATATGGATTAAGAACAACATTTAGAAAAGTAAGTAGATTTCGTTTTAAAACTCGTTAGAAAAGCTCCAGACTTTTCAAAAATGATAAAGCATTATTTAGACCGTTATTTTTCCTAATAAACTTTAAAAGTTATTCGTCTAATAAAAGCCAAAAATATATTATTGTTGGGCAAGTCTTTGTTTTTTTCTATAGGATGAAATCCTTCCCTTTGTCTTAATTTCGCGGAATCAAAAAGAACCGGTAGTCAAATAAATAAACCAAACAATATCATAGCAAACTCGAATAAGCCTATTTATTTAATACAATCATTATTTATGTCAGACAAATAAATAGTAATTTACGTTACAAGACCGGAAAAACGTTATTTTCTAGACGAAAAATTGTCCAGAAAGTGTAAATTTTCTGGTCGGTTTTAAAAAAAAAATATTTGGTCCCAAAAAAAATAAGTCGAACAAATCATTTAACTTAAAATGAACATTTTTTTCAGTGTAGCTTTTATACGAATTAAGTTAGGAACTTCATTCTCATGTCGACTTATACTGTTTCACAGCATGTATTTCAGGAAAATATTTCCCATATACAGGGTGACCCAAAAATTTGTGATAACATAAACTTTGTACTTTTTTCTCATTTTCATGAGTGGTCGTAGGAAAAAGATACCTATTTAATAAGGTTTATGCAATCATATATTTTTTTGTGGTGTTTGTGAGCTATATGGATTAAGAATAACATTTAGAAAAGTAAGTAAATTTCGTTTTAAAACTCTTTAGAAAAGCGCCAGACTTTTCGAAAATGATAAAGTACTATTTAGACCGGTATTTTTCATAATTAACTTTAAAAGTTATTCGTCTAATAAAAGCTAAACATATATTATTGTTGGGCAAGTCCTTGCTTTTTCTATAAAACGAAATCCTTCCCTTTGTCTTAATTTCGCGGAATCAGAAAGAACCGGTAGTGAAATAAATAATTAAAAACCAAACAAATATCATAACAAATTCAAATAAGCGTATTTATTTAATACAAACATTATTTATGCCAGACAAATAAAAATTATTCGGTCCCAATAAAAATAAGTCAAGCAAATCATTTAACTTAAAACGAGCATTTTTATTAGTGTAGCTTCTATACGAATTAAGTTAGGAACTTTATTCTCATGTCGACTTATACTGTTTTACAGTGTGTATTTCAAGAAAATATTTTCCCATATACAGGGTGGCCCAAAACTGTGTGATAACATAAAGTTTGTGCTTTTTTCTTATTTTCATGGGTAGTCGTAGGAAACAGATATCTAATAATGTTGAAAAAATAGTCCATGCTTAAAGTGGAGTTGAAAGTATGAAAAGGAAAGAAAAAACTAAAAGTCTTCCTCCACAAAATTTAATAGAACAAAAATTGGTAATTTTGCAGTTTAGCTACTCATGAATTTTTTTCGTTTTTTAAATAGCAATAGACGAATTTAGCGTTTTTATACGTATTTTGATACATTACAAGTGGCGCAAATGTTCCCCCGAGGCAACAATTAAAAAAATTTCCTAAAAAAATGCATCTATATCGTAATAGGGTCTCGCAACCAAGAGGGTTTTTAAACTCTTTCAAATTATACTAGAGGAACAAATTCCGTCTAAAAGGTATATCGGCAACTGGTTTGTCCGTTGTTACCCAGAGCATTTTTTTTAATTCAATTTTTTCAACTAATATTATTTTATGACAGACACGACCAACAATAAAGTTTATTTGAAAAAATACTACCTGTCAACCATAAATAAAGATTGTACCATTTATTTCTGTAAGATAAAAAAAAATTTTTTGGGCCAAATTTGCCGCCCCCTAAAATCTGCCGCCCTAGGCTCCAGCCTACTCAGCCTATTGGTAAATCCAGCAATGATTGCTATTTAAAAAACGAAAAAAATTCATGAGTAGCTAAACTGCAAAATTACCCAAAAATTTGTTCAGAGGTCTCTACATGTTTCGAACGTAGAAACGTTCATCATCAGGAGACAAGAAAAATGCATTGCTGATGGTTTTAGCAGAAGAGAAAATTATAAGTGGTATAAAACCTTAATGGAGCTTTTATGGAATTAAAAATTGGTGTGTAGAAATGGCATAATGTGAAGAAAAATAGAAATAAGTTAAAACATACTGGGTATGTGAAAAAGTCAGTTAAAAGGGTCTAAAACAACCAAATAAACCGGGTAAGAAGAAAAACCCACTTCTAAAAAGAAGATTTTGGGTTATTTTATATAGGTAAGTATGTCTGTAAGACAGTGTAAAAATTTAAAACTTGTTATGTATAGAAATTAGGTATTAAGAAAGTATCATATATTCAAAATGAAAATATCCTTTCAAAAAAGGGGGGTTTGGGGCACTGAGAGTTAAAACTCAGACAAGACATTAATTTAAATTTAATTAAAGTAATTATAAATTTAAAGATTTTTATAAAATATATAAAAGACCAGGTTTTTGTTCGCGTGTTCGAACGGAAAAAAAGTTAAAGCCCACTTTTTTTTCGTTACAATCAAGGCCGTAAAGAAAATAATTTCGGGGGGGGGGGGGGTTTGTTCCAGTGGCGGATTTAGGATTTGTTCTAGGGGGGGGGGGGGGGGGAAAGGGAACTGCGCCGAAGGCGCTCTTCAAGGCGAAAATTTTTTGGGTGCCACGCCCTTTTTTGGGAAAAATAACCGTAAAGCTTAATCTGCGGCAATATGCCAGACTTTAAAACACACTTTTAATTTAAAAGAAATTCGAAATTTGAAAGGTCGGTCGACAAAATAAACTATTTATTTTACTAATTAACATGTCTCTTATATTAAGTCATAATTATATCTAAGTATAATAATTATTATAATAAATTATATTATATAATAATAAGATCTAAAACAAAATAAGAATAAAAACGAAAAATAAACAATAAGAACTAAGAAAATATCTGAAGTACCTACTTACTTTGTACTTAATTACAAAATCAAGTTTCCTGTTCTTAGAAGAGAAAATATTTATGATTTTGTTTCCATCTACGTTTATATCACGGTGGACATATAGGAAAGCCAGACCATTAAGGCGATCTGCAGCCATTGTAGCCCGTAAATAAGATTAACTCATTAATAATTAAAAGTCTAAAATAAATATATTTTTTTTATTTCGGGGGGGGGGGGTTACAACCCCCCTAACCCCCCCCCCCCCCCTGGCTACTGCCCTGGTTACAATGTCTTACAGACATACCCATATAAAATAACCCTTTTGACATCTTCATTTTAGAAGTGTTTTTTTCTTTTTCCCCGGTTTATTTGGTTGTTTTAGACCCTTTTAACAGTTTTAGTTGACTTTTCCACATACTCAAAATGTTTTAACTTATTTCTATTTTTCTTCACATTATGTCATTTCGACACACCAATTTTTAATGCCATAAAAGCTCCATTAAGGTTTTATACCACTTATCGTTTTCTCTTCTGCTAAAACCATCAGCAATACCTACATTTTTTTGTCTCCCGATGATGAACGTTTCTACGTTCGAAACATGTAGAGACCTCTGAACAAATTTTTGTTCCATTCAATTTTGTGGTGGAAGACTTTTAGTTTTTTCTTTCCTTTTCATATCTAATAAAGTTTATGCAATGATATATTTTTGTGGTGTTTGTGAGCTATATGGATTAAGAACAATATTTAGAAAAGTAAGTAGATTTCGTTTTAAAACCGGTTAGAAAAGCTCCAAACTGTTAGAAAATGATAAAGTACTGTTTAGACCGTTATTTTTCATAATAAACTTTAAAAGTTATTCGTCTAATAATAGCTAAAAATATATTATTGTTGGGCAAGTCCTTGTTATCTCTATAGGACGAAATCCATTTTAAGAAGAAACAATAATGATTAATTACCTTGCCTGCATTGAAAATCCTTTTTGATCAATCTGATCTATCGCGAGCTTTTAAAAGATCAAGTAGTCTTTGGTGATTGCCTCCTAGATTAAATACTCCGAATGGGGATTAGACCAGACCACCGATATGCTTTTGGATTTATTCAACGATTGTATGTGGTTAAGCAGGGCCGGATTTAGAGGTCTAGAGGCCATGGGGCAACAAAGGAGTGGAGGCCCCTAATAATTTTCCAGATAGATTAAACGATTTTTTTTATTAAAATGTTTTAAAAATTTATTGAGAGATCAATCTAATTCTTTTAACAAATATATATAGGTATAGTCAAATAAAGTAATTATACCAAACAAATTAAGCGTTATTAACAAATGGAACCATGCGAGCCTTTTTTGATGAAAAATCATTGATGATATCGCTAAAATCCAGCTCTCGGAGCTCGGAGCAAATCACTTTCGATGCTGAGTAGGGATAGCTTTGCTAGGCGGTTTTGTCCCATTGTAGTTCGAAGCCTATTTTTTACAATCTTCGTTTCGAAAATGAGCGCTCACCACTGCAATTCGACACCATCAAAACCAAATACATTCGCAGTGTAATTTCAATGTTCGGAAATGTAGCTCTCAAATTTTGGTTTTCAAGAATCTGGTAGTAAAACAGCTCCTTAGATTGGTCTTTTTGATAGTAAAAAATTAAAAATTACTTTTTAATGAATATAAAAAATTATAATAAAAAAAAAGTTGTTTATTTATTAGGACTTTGATGTTTTTTTTTTGGAAAACCTTTTATGGGGCCCCTCACTTGTGGAGCCCCGGGACTGTAGCCCCGGCTGCCCCCTCCCCCGTAAATCCGGCCCTGTGGTTAAGTCTAACATGGCTTTTACTTGCGACATGCATACCTACTCAAAACACTCTAAACCTATCGAATTTACTTACTAAGATATTAAGATATACAGTGTGAGTTTGTAACTTGGGGTCTGGTATCTTAAGGCCCGTCAAATTTTGATTTAAAAAAATTTTTGACATATAGCCTAAGCTGTACAGAACAGATTAAAAGCATAAAATCTGCAGATTTTACACTTTTGACCCCAAAAATTTTAAAAATATTCTTAAATTGGCATGTTTAATGAAAATTTTAAGAAAACTCTCCATTATAAGTAGTAAGTATAGTAGTAAGAGTATTCTTACAGATTTATAGAAATTATTGTCTTCTGCAAATTTTGGACTTATTTTTCTTCACAAACTCTTGAATTTTAATATTTAAAAACAAAATCTGTATAACAAAGTACAAACCAGACCCGATACACCTGTTTGTGTGTGTATGTTATTTTATTTGTGTTCTTTATTATAATTTTTCGCATTTATTTAAGTAAAGAAGGTAAAACCTTAAAAATAAATCGTATAATCGTATGAGAAATATAGATGGGCATACTTAACAGCTGCACGGGAGGAGAAAAATATATTTGCTGAGCCGAGTTAAATTTTTAAAAGGAATGCCCATCAACTTAGCCGTTGGCTTTGCTGTTTACAAGCAACTAAAAGGAATTCGGTTATTGTTGATTGTGGGTGTTTACTATTTCGGATTTCTGATTTTTGTTTACTTGTGTATTGTATAGTTAAGTGAATTGTATTTGTGCTATAAACAATGATTGGTACCGATAACTTTTACAAATTCTTAATCAAGCCATTGTGCTTGACTTGTTTTCTTGCTTTTCGAACTAAAAACACGATAGCGAATCATTTTAAAACAAATTTTAAAAATAAAACATTAAAAACTATTTTCTATCCTTAAAATCTGATAGGTTTGCTACTACTAAAAATACCAGAAATCACTACCTTTCCTCCAACTTGGTCAAAAAATTCGAACACGTTACAATTTGTTGTCAATAAATTGTGGCAATAACTTGGGGCAAATTTTAGCTGTTTACACGTAAAAATGAATTGAAAGTTAACTATTACATTTTCTTGACCAAGAACTTGGCCCGTGAAATACGGGCTTTAAATCTATGCTTGTTTGCTGATCTGTAGGTTACCACTAATAAACTAGGGGAAAATGCGAGGGGTCAACCACTCATCAAAATTTGTTCACGTATTACCATTTATTACGTAATTATTAACATTATTACAATTTATTACCTAATATTACGTGTTATTACCAAATATTACGTGTTATTACCAAATATTACGTGTTGTTACGAAATATTACTTGTTATTACTAAATATTACGTGTTATTACCATCTATTACGAGTTATTACTAATGAAGAAGAAACATAATTATGTATATGGAAAAAATACAAACTTTATTTGTATACTATCGGTATTATAAAATCATCTTAAACTTAAATAGGTAACCAAAGCAAAAAGATAATTTTTTATCAAACTCCCTGCAATACGCTTAGTGTCATTATTGTATTATTGACCTAATTTTGCAAGTGATTTAAAGAAAGAATGAACCTCGGAATGAACTATGTATAACTATGGCCTAACGACACCTGAAATCTCTTTTGATTGATTTATATTTTGCTTTAATTTTTATTGAATCATTCCTTTTTACGGTGAATGGCTCATTGCCTGCTAATTGAATGGGCCCATAAAAAATAAATTCTTTTTTTATTTGTTTTTATTTGGCCAGACAAACTTATCAAAATTTTTCTCTAAAAATTTTATTACATAATGTGTATTGTTATCATCAGATTTAATAATTCTACCAATGAACTAATCTTCATCAAAATAAATGCTCACTGAGCAATAAACTTTTTTTAGTGATATCATTTTGAGTAGTTTGCGAGGCAACGTCTTCATCTGATTCTACCGAGGAGACTCACCCTCAAATTCACTTTCCAAAACGATGCTATTAAGTTCCTCATCCGATGAAGAATCGAATAGATTGTCTGGTTGAATTTTCCTTCTTTTGAAATTAGATCCTGTTTTAACATTTTTTTTTGTTTTCTTTTTATTTCTATTTTTTCTACTGTATTTATACTGGAGCTCATACCCCTTACTCTAAGTAACCTATCGGTCGATAATCTGCCTTTTTTATTTGAAAAAAACCATACCAAAGTAGATTTTTTAATAAGTTTTTCCCCTATTTTTAAACAAAACTTATTGTCTTGGACCTGGTGGGACGTGAATGTCTTGAGGTCGAGCGTCGAGCGAAATGCAACTGTATCGTTGTTGTCCCGATCTTCGTCGTTAAGTTCGTCATCGCCAATTATGTTTGTAATTTCATCTTCAGGAACTAAATTATTTCTAAGTTCAGTGTCGGAGTCTTTATCATCATCATCATCAATGAGCTCAGTACGAGGATCTGAAGTTTGTCTTATTACCACTGTATCAATGTCAGGACATAAAATACCCAGCTTGCTTGCTGCTAATTTGGCGTGTTCTTCGGATTGTGGAAAAACACCTAATTATTAAGCGTTATTACGTATTTATTACTAAAGTATTACGTATATTACATGTTATTACGCAGTTATTACGCATTATTACGGATGTTACGTAATTATTAACCTGTATTACCGTTTATTACGTCTTATTACTGATTATTACGTAATTATTACCAAAGCTTGTACACCTATTACCGTAAGTGGTTTACCCCACGGGAAAATGTTACCTATAGCTGTATTTTTGGATTTTAAGCGGACATTCGAAACAATTGACAGGGCTAGATTAATGAGTAAATTGTATCAGTATGGTATTCGCGGAAACGTTTATAAATGGTTTAAAAATTATTTATTTATTATTAAGTAACAGGTCACAAAAAAAAAATATCAAGAACATCAAAAACATATTTAAATAAAAAAATAAATAATAAAGAAGTTTCTCAAGGAAGTATACTATGTCCAGTATTATTTATTTTATACATCAACGATATGCCTTTAGTTTTAAAAATTTGTAAGTTACAAATGTTTGCTGATGACACCTTAATTTACATTAATGATTTAAATATTTTTAATGGTCTAAATACTCTAAATTCTGAGATAAATATATTATTAAATTGGCTAAAAGTAAATAAATTAAAATTACATACAGGGTGGCCCTTTAGTGTGGCAAAGTACAATAGCTCCGTTACTATTTCAAATACATTAAAAATATTAATACAAACGTTGAAGGGCAGTAAGTGACTTATAACGTAAAATTATTTTTAACTCTATAGGGTGGCTCAAAAAAGCGGAACAATAAAAAATGTACTTTTTTCAAATGGAACACCCTGTATATTTTTTCATTTTTAAATTCCACATAAAATTATAATTATTTTTTATTAAATACATTATTAGTCTATACTTTATAGTTTCCGAGATATTGACTCTTGAAAAGTGACATATTTGAACTTTGACAGCTTATAACTTTCTAACAGTACGTCTTAGAGCAAAACGGCTTACATGTCCCTATCTTTAATTTTTATTATCTTCCCAAAAAAATCAACTTCCGGTTAAACCGGATGTTACTCGAAAGCAGGAAATATAGTTGTTCCGGTTTAACTGGAAGTTGATTTTTTTGGGAAGATAATAAAAATTGAAGATAGGGACATGTAAGCCGTTTTGCTCTAAGACGTACTGTTAGAAAGTTAGAAGCTGTCAAAGTTCAAAAATGTCACTTTTCAAGAGTCAATATCTCGGAAACTATAAAGTATAGACTAATAATGTATTTAATAAAAAATAATTATAATTCTATGTAGAATTTAAAAATGAAAAAATATACAGGGTGTTCCATTTGAAAAAAGTACATTTTTTCTTGTTCCGCTTTTTTGAGCCACCCTATAGAGTTAAAAATAATTTTACGTTATAAGTCACTTACGGCCCTTCAACTTTTGTATTAATATTTTTAATGTATTTGAAATAGTAACGGAGCTATTGTACTTTGCCACACTAAAGGGCCACCCTGTATTTCAAAAACTTAATGTATGGTTATGGGTAATAATTTAAATTGTCAAAATATAAATGCTGTAATTGATGGTGAAAAATTGGAATTAGTAAACAGTTTTAAATATTTAGGGATAATCATTGATTCAAAATTAAAATTTTTTAATTATTTTGAAAGTATTGTATCGAAGATTGCCGGAAAAGTAGGTTATTTTAAAAGAATCAGTTCTAATTTAAGTTTGTTTTCTAAAAAAACTGGATTTAATAGTATTATATTACCACATTTTCTTTATTGTTCTTCCATTTTATATTGTGCTATATAGTGAGGAAATATTTGATAAATTACAAATTTTACAAAATAAGGCAATGCGGATTATTTTAAATTGTGACAAATATACAAAAATTAATTTTTTGTTGAAAAATTTAGATTGGATGAATGTTAGTAATTTATTTTCTTATTTAGTAGGTATGTATCTTTATACATAAAATTAAAAATAACTTATTGCCTGATTGTTTAAAATTTTTTTATTCTTTTAATTATGACCATCATAATTATAAAACAAGAACTAATCAAAATTTTTATGTGGATAGAGTGTCTAACACATTAGCCTATAAATCTATTTTTTATAAATGTTGGATAGAATATAATAATTTGGAAAATTCTATTAAATCTCAAAAATCATTAAAACTGTTTAAAAAAACTTTAAAATTACATTTAATTAAAAAACAAAACGATACGTAATATTTGATACAATTTGCAAAATGTTTAACTTTTCTGTCTGTTTTGGATAAAAGAAGGTTGCGTTTTAAAATTTAAAAATAAATCTTTAAAAATGTGTTAAAAAAGTATTTAAAAATATTTAATTGTAGCTTTTTGCTAAATAAAACATGTTACCACTACTTACTACTACTACTACTACTACTACTACTACTACTACTACTACTACTACATGTCACTAATTTTATTTAATTTCAAAGTTGAAAATGGCGTCTCCAGGAGGAGCATTAAATGAAACAAAATTTGATTTTCTTCTTCGTTCGCAAAAATTACGAAAAATGCATGATTACAAAAAATAACGTGGTAGATGGTTACATGGAATCCTATTGTCATACACCATGTGTATGAACGTATTTACCAGTTTTTAACCTTATTGTTAGTATTATACGGTACAAACAGTCTTTGCTATAATTAGAGATACTTACTGACAACTAATTTAACCGGTATCATCTTTGACAAGGCATTTTATGTACAGAATATGTACCAACACGACTTCTTTCCAAATTAGTTACACTAAATTGCACACAAGAATTTTTAAATCCCAATAAAAATAATTGAAGAGAAACGTTACGAGGAATTCTAACGTTGAAGATTTAAAAGGCAAAAAGAAGAATTCCGATATTCCCAATTGCCTTTCTTGTTTGTTTATAGTTTGCAAGGTGTTAAAATTGTGATAATATGTCAATGATATTGATACAGGCTACTTATTTAGAATGATATGTGTACTGAAGTGTAAAGTAGTCAACAAATAAACCTAGTGATTCACCGAATTTAATCAAACTGTGATATTACGATTTACTTCAGTTAAAAGGTATTCTTGAAAAAGTGAAAGGAGAATCAAAATCCTTGGACTTAATAAAAAATTATATAAATAAATAAAATAAAAATCTCGTTAAAAAATTCCTGGTACCTATATGAAACAGTTGTTTTAGGTTCTTCAAATAACATTTACAAATTTAAATCTAAATCATGGTTTCGGTACGTTCACAAAGGAAATATAAAAACAATGTCGAAGAAACCACTATATAATAACTACCATGAAATTGTTTTTTGTGGTCATTTCGACTCAAAGCGGAACTAACTTGTTACCATAGTACGATAAAATTGTCATTAATGTGGTTATTAGGTAGACCAAATGGTTTAATTGAAGAAAGAATGATTGAATTAGGATTATTTAAGTTTGGCTAACTTTATTTTTCTTAAAATATTAAAGCCTGTTCTATTACAGTTTTGTGAGCGTCTTTTGGGGAAGAAGAGGAAACTGGATAGGTACTAGTGTTTCACGAGACGAGAACTATCGCACTTTTTAAAAGACTCTCGTCTCGTCTCGCAATATGACGTCATAAAAAAGCATTCTGCAAAAGCTCCAAGTAGGTACTACCTACTTGGAGCTAGGTACATACCGGTTTTTAGTACCATGTGAGTATTATAAACGTATCCTTCTGAACGAAGTGTTTCTAGAATTAAAATCTGGCAGTTCTGGCACAGTGCTGCTAACACTCAACTTACACATGAGCAAAATAATAGTACAGTAGACGGATAATCGAAATTTCGGATAATGCGAAGATTGAGGAAAATCATTAACTATATAGGAAAAGTAACTATATCTATGTACTTTTATAAATGTACATACATACATAATAAATTCTAATACTTATGTATGTACATTAGTATATATTCATATTCATAAATTCAAGAAAGAGGTAATTGGTACTTGTTTTAATTTTAAAGTCTGTCGATTTTTGGCCGCAACAACAAAACCAACAAAACATTTCTTAGAAATTTCAGATAATGCGGAGGAATAGCAAGAATCATTTCGGATAATCCGGTTCATGGGTCGTTTCGGATAATGCGGAGTTCGCATAATCGGGTTTCGGATAATAGGGAGTCTACTGTACTTATATTACCTAACAAATACGCATAAGTTACTGGAACCGAATTGAAATGAAAACGAACGACTACGGTGCCCTTCGCGGTTCGCGCCGTTACCTTTAAATTTAAATCATGTTTTTAGGGTTACATATGTATACAAAATAGGTTTTTAAAATATTAAAAGTAAAATAGACCCTTTTTGAGTATTCAAGGCACGAAATGACAACGCTGGTTGCCTGCACCTGGGGGAACAGAATGTGTCAACCTTCTAAAAACACGTGTCTGTGGTTTTTATCTATCTTTTTTTTTTGTAAAAAATCTATGTAATATGTTTTAAAATATAGTGTAAATTATAGCTTAATGTTGTTTCAAACTGGATAATTAATAAACCGGGACTTGTGTTTTTTCCGTAAACCATTATGGAAATTTAAGTTTTTGTGGCTCGTTGTAATATTCGTGCGTAACGGAACGGCAACGGAACGATATTTTAAAGCGGCACGAACCGGGGGAAAGCGAAATCACATCATCTTCTCCCTATAACGTAGACACCCACTAAAAAGGGATTTTTTGAAAATCAACCCCTAAGAGGGCTAAAACAGGGGTTGACCTTTTTATAGGAACTTCTGTATCTCAGAAACTACAACTGTGTGGGTTTGAAAATTGGTATAGTTCCTTTAATAAAATAATAATATACGTCATTTGTCCAAAATCCACCTAGAGGTTGAACAAAGGGGTGTACTCTCTTTCGAGGGGGGTACCTACATGTAACTTTCTATAATTTTAAGCTATATTGCTGAAAATTGGTACCATTCTTACTCTGTTAAAATAAGCAACTACGTATTTGATGTTTTGGGAAATTTTGGCTCTAGGTAAAATTTATTATATTTAAATAAATATTAATTGATTTAAATAAAAAAATGATTAAGCTTGATATTATCGGCAACATATTTATTTCTTTTAAATATATATTTATTTGAAATAATAAAATATTTGTCCATAACTTAATTTAAAAATAAATCATAGTGAGTATCAGAATTTGATCACTTACGGGAGCAAATAAAAAAGTATGCTACATTATACCGTGCGAGCAAAAATTATTTGCATCAAAATCAAAGAGGGCCTTGCATCTAAGGACGTAATCTCAGACCAAGTAATAGTGCTTGGTCTGAGAACGTAATGCTTAGCCGTAGAGCTTAATACCTGTTGGGTGTCAGTAACTATACCTGAATTAACAATCAATCAGTTATTCCGTCATCTTTGACAGTCGTTAGAAGTAAATTGATTCATCGCTAATTTTTCCAATTTCTTGAACAATTCACACAATGAGCTTTACGGAACAGCACAAAGCATTCATGGTTGAAGCGTATTTTCAAAACGGGGTTAGAGTAAATGGTGAGTGGCAATACAATCAGGGTTTGTTGGATCATTTTCCTAACGTTGCTTTTATTGCTGGTGTTTTCTATCATTGCCTGAAAAGAACCGTGTGTTTAGGGAAACAGGTTCTACAACACAAAAAAGGAGCAGGAAGACCATCTGTAAGAACAGAAGAACTTTTTGCAAACCTTCGTGAAATAATGCAAAATACGCCAACAAATTGTATAAGACGCCTGTCCCAAGAAGTGGGAAGATCTTACGGAACATGCGGCACTATTCTTAAGAAGCAGCTAAATTTATTTCCTTATAAAGTGCAAGTATTTCAAGAAATACAAGCCGCAGATTTTGAAAGACGCAGGAATTACTCTCAATGGTTTAGGTACCCAAAATTTATTAGAAAGAAATGATTTATTAGACCTGATATTTTTTTCGGATGAAGCCTGGTTTCACCTCTCCGGTTATGTGAATTCTCAGAATACACGCATGTGGAGTAGTGAAAATCTCCACTTTTTTGAGTCCATGAGTCTACATTGCACCCTAAAAAAATTGGTGTCTGATTAGCTGTTTCCCGAAGAAGAGTTGGTCCTATTTTTTTTCATGACACAGTTACAGCACAGCGGTGTAGAGACAATATTTTGAATCCATTTGTGGAGCAATTACTTGACGACGAACTACGTTTTGGATATTTTCAACAGGACGGTGCAACCGCCCATACAGCCGCCGAAACTATTAACTACTTACGCAATTTTTTCGACGACAGATTGATCGGTTTTCGATCAGACATCGAATTCCCACCTAGATCCCCTTGTTTAACGGTTATGGATTACTTCGTTTTTCCTCATTTAAGAACACTATTTTTAAAACACCAGTTGCAAATTTAGAACAATAAAATTACAAGAAAGGATTATCCAAGAATGTGGTAACATTTCTCCAGAGATGCTGGTCAACACTTTCGAAAATATGAAGAGACGTGTGAATTTACGTTTGGAGTATGGCGGTGGCCAATTTCAGCAATTTATATAATTCTTTTTCTTTTTCTTTCTGTATATTCTTACTTTGTTAATTTTGTAACAACAAAAATAAATTTGTATTTGTCTATTTATTTTATTACTCATTAGTTTGGCATATCATGTCATAATATGAATTTGACAAAATTTTAACCTAGATTTGGTTAGATATATCGTCCCCATATCATTGTGATCTAAACCAAGCCCTACGTTTTTTAATCCAAGCCCTCTTTGATGCAAATAATTTTTGCTCGCACGGTATGTTAAAGATTATCTGTTTATTAACTATAAAAAACAAACAATACATATGACAGAAATATAAATAAAATACAACAACCCATAACGGAAAATCCAACTTAGAAACTATGGTTCGGGAAGTAATACCTTTTCCATTATAACAACTGCAATAACTAAATGTTTACATTACATGAATGAATTTAGCATTTCGGGTCTTATCGGCTTGTCATGATATCTTAGTTTGATCGTGGTTGGTATCAGTGTCTTACTTTGTTAAAATTGATGTCAGTAGAGTACCTATACCATTGGAAATTATGATTAAAAGCAAACGTCAAGACTGCAGTTTCAAGCTGCTGAAAATAATGAGTAATTTGATTTATTGGCTGTTACTGACTTATTTATTTCTAGGCTTAAAATATTGACCGTTCTTCTATGAGAAAAAACACCATGAACGGTTTATTGGTCTTTTTTCGCCGTTTTTTAACGGACCGTTATTGCCTTTTGTTGCAAGTTAGCCTTGGCCAGTTTTTATTACATTTTCTAACTAGCAAGCTTAATTGTAAGTTGAATTATTTTCGCACTCTTTATGATTAATTGATTTCTGGTACCAGGGAACAATGGAGCAGATGTCATTTCATAAAAATATTTTTTATAACGTTAGTAACACCTGGTAAGCATACGGTTACCTATGTATTTCCTAATAAGTATTGCAATTTCTCGATTTTATACCAAGCACGATTGGTTAACAAGATTCTTAAGAGTAGGTACCTAATAATATCTTGTTTAGGATTAGAATTAACTTTACCTAGTAGTAGTTGCAGTAGTTGTGGGGAGGCTCAGCAACTTGGCAAGTAGACCAAAGCGATCCTTTTTGCCTAACCCTAAATTTTCCCCCAATTACCAAAATCACCTGTGCCCACGCCTAACCTTCCCTATCTCGGTATAAAAGTCAGGATATATTTCCAGGCGAAAGCGATAACCTCCTCTCGTTGGATAATCGCCGAGTCACTAAAAGCACAAACAGCCACTACCTATATTGATAATGAAAAATGTACAAAAAAGTAATAAATAGTTTTGGATAACAAGAACAACTTACCTAATTATTAAATAATAGTAATATTGCCTTGAGAAGCTGCTTTTGTTTCACTAGGAGTAGATTTATTTGATCGATCAAAAGTAATATTCTATTGTACAAATTATTATCTACTGCGTTTAAATTACAGGATTGGCTATCATCTTCTGAAGTCTCAAAATTTTGTAAGCTTAAGGCTTTGTTTAAGAAATCTACGCTTGTCTTAAGAAAGTCACCTATCTGGGTAACTTCGTTACTTTCACAATGTATGAATTGGTACCGAGACAATAAGTTTTCAAGCTGAGACCACCTGCTTAGTTTCATTTCACAGGGTAAAATCCACTTCAAATCATTGTAAGCCAATGCATTACCTTTTAAAAAAACCTTTACCTTCATATCAATGTCCATTGAAACCTGATTAACAATATTTATAGGTACAGTCAAATCTCAAATCTAAACTATAAAAATATATTTTTGAGGCAAAAGATAAATATCCTCACGAATAATGTGACTGGGGACAAAATGCTTAGCACAAACTACAGAATACTGTGTGGGCGACCAATTAGCTCTTGGAATGGCTTTTAGCCATAGAATTTTCAGATTTTCATCTTTTGGAAAATGAAAAACTAATACACTCTCTTCACCTGCTTTTAAAGCACTTTTACAGTTACACCCAGGAATACAGCAGGAGTTTGGCATGTTGATAAATAAACATACTAAAAGAAAAAAAATAGTACCTAAGACCTAGGTATCTAGAGGTATCCTACCTACTTACGAACTATCTCTATATACTAGTGATATTTTTAAACTAATTCACATATACCTTCAAGCTAAATAAACACTTCAATATTTAATAAATGAACTGTAGTCACAAAAAAATAAAGTTTATCCCAAAGAGCTAACTAGAATACAAAAAACACAACTTTTAAATTAAAACAAATAAAATTCTGCCGCCATTTATAAGACCCGTAAACAAACCGCCCGGCCGGCCAGGCTGTTCGATTTCTCACTTTATTAATGCGCAAGCCCGCACCAAAAATGTTCACTAATATTTTGTAGAGGTTCTTATAGCAATCATGTCACTTACAATTTCTATTAGATCAATCGAAAACCGGATAAAAATACAAGTTAATACCAAAAACCGCAAGGTTAACACCTGAATCAGGAGTAAATTACATACTAAAACATGGCTAACTTTGTGATAAGCGTACCGCCAAGCAGTCTTGTCGATGTTTCTGTTTCGTGGTTTGGTAAGTAAAGAGGGCTGTGTCTCAGTCTCCCCAGACCGTCACACGTCCCCACAAAGTGCTATCTTCTTCTCTTCCTGATACCCACCAATTAACCTTACCTAAATAATAGGTGGAAAGGTAATGGCAAAGCAGAATCAGTTGTTTTTATCATGGCAACTTTTGTTGCTAGCTTCTATCGTATTTTCGTGGCGAAGCTGAAATTTTATTATTCAATGAAAGTAAAAATTGCACAAAATTACCCGCAGCACCTTTATCGAATATCTACCCAATAATTGAAGATCTTTAGCCCCTAGTGACCCCCAATTTAAAAATTAGTCTCACAATCGTCGGGTATTGTTTTTCGGCAGCTGAAAAGGTAGTCGTAAACCAATCCGCATCAGTCGTGCCTACATTAAAAGGCCATTCATGGTCACGGAATTCGAGCGGGCCAATTATTTTAATGAAAGAACAAGAGATCTTATCGGGTTTCATAAGAAGTAATCGTTTTAAACTGATCTAATTTTACCTGTCACCTATTTCCATTTGACATTTCCGTTTGTTGGGTTGATACTTCGGATATATTTTGAATGTTCAATTGTCCGTACTGTTCTCTGTAGTCGTTTCTTTTAAAGGTATTTGCATAAACTAAGTAAAAAAACCTAGACATCTCACCTATTGAGCCTAATGAATAAAAATGTAGCGATCGCTTTTTCTTATAAAATCGAAGTAATTTCTTAAAAGCCAATGAATAAAAACTAAAGTAATTGCTTTTGCGTCCAGCAATTGCTTAAAAGTGCAGGAATTGCTTCTAGTCAATGCTTTTTCTTAAAAAATACTTAGAAGCAATCGCTATCGTTTGCTTTAAATGTGATTAATAAATAAAGGAATTGCTTTTCTGGTGTAGCAATTGCTTTCAACTTTTTAAGGTTGGTCGACCCCTGCATCATTTGCTTGGTAGCAGTCAACTTTAGTTCTCCGCGGCATACACGTGCGTTGCTCTTGATTTGTGTCTTCAATTATGGCTGAATATGAACGTCCGTAAAAGAAAAATTTACAGTGTACGTAAAAATTGCAGATATGATGATTTCAGAAAGGTATATCGATCTGACTGCGAAAATGTTGAGTGATTGGCAAATTATTTGTGTGATACTGGTAAAAGGCGAGGGGCTTCGGGCGAGGGGATCCGGGCTTTCAAAATTCTGTAGGTGAAGGACTCGCTGTTCACCAAACTACTATCTGTAAGACATAAACTACAAGTGCTGAAGCTGTTGTGGAAGCTAAACGGTTGTGGTCAGAGAGACTTATTTAGGTTCCTTCAATTTGTAAACGAATATCAATTGCTTGTCTTTAATTTCTTCATCACTACTATCACTTTCCTCATTTTCACTGAAATCTGCCATATCACAAATTAATATAAGTTCCTAGTTTCCACAAAAACGTAACAAATTACTATTGTACTAAATAAATAGACCAACGTTGTTGTATTTACGTTTTGCGTCAACTCTTTTGCAAATTAGGCACCAAACTAAACATGAAATCTATAATCTGAACAAGTGGATAAGCCACGTCTGAACTTGTGTTGAATAAGCATTTGATACAGAGAGGTGTAAGAAAAACAGCAATTGCTTCAAAATTTTATTCATATCCAGATCTAGCAATTGCTTTTACTATTAGCATTTGCTAGTCAAGCAATTGCCTTTACTAAAAAGTAATTCCTTTAAGTAATTGCTTAATTTTTATTCATTTGGCTCATTAATAGGGCAATGCGAAGCGCCAGGCCGCGATGCGGAAAAGCTTTGAAAATCGCCGGAAAATCGCTTTTGCTAAATGTTAATTCCAGGACAGAATTATAGCTGACTTTTTCTGAAAACAAAGTGTTTCGTTAGTTGACAACCATACATGACATTAACAGCTGATACTGCTTCTTTCCTAAAAGTTTCCAGTTCAGTTCGTGTTTTTAAAGTGACAAATCTCAAACCGCTGACAGCCAGTTCGCAACTACCGTGCGAGCAAAAATTATTTGCATCAAAGAGGGCTTGGATTAAAAAACGTAGGGCTTGGTTTAGATCACAATGATATGGGGACGATATATCTAAACAAATCTAGGTTAAAATTTTGTCAAATTCATATTATGACATGATATGCCAAACTGATGAGTAATAAAATAAGTTGTAAGGCTGCTCGGGCGCCAATTCTGTAAGGCACTTTTTGGTGCGGTTACTTTTTGTAACGGCGGATAAAAATTGCTTTTTGAAACTGGCTAATAGAAATTATATTTTTGTACGGATTAGAAAATACTTTTTGTAAAGAATCTCTATTTTAATCTCAATTGTCAAGTTATCCCTCAGACGCGGAAGTTATTCAATTTCGGGTATTCGGCGGTCGGTAATTCGGCGGTAAATTCGGTCGGGTTTGAATTGAATAACTTCTAAAGCGTTCTGTGGGCGGAATTAAAGAGAATATACAAAAATGAACGGAGTTTTACTCGAGCGCCACTGATTTTAATTTTTAGGGAAAATCAGAACCCCCGGAGCCCTGGGTAACCTTTAAACAGTTGGAGACAGAGTTCTATTAGCGCATACAGGTAACAGTCATTCACGCCTCTAAGTTCCTATGGGAAATAAAACACACCTATGTCGGGAAATGTAAAATAATTTTATTTTCGTAACAACAGAAATTAATTACAAATGTACAGGCTACAATATCACGTTACAAATACTTCCCTATAAGTAATAAAAAAAAATCAAAATTTCTCGGAAAATTGGCGGTAATTTACAGTTAAGCTTTTCGGTGGAACAAATTTCAAACAAACGGTATTAAAGTGGGTTTCATGCGACGGTGTTACATAAGACGAAGTCCGGTAATAATTTTAAGAACGGAAAACTTAAAAGCGGGCGGTATGAAAATGATGGCTAGGCGGCGGTACTAACTACTGGTGAATGCGGTGGTAATTATCGAGCAACTATAATCATGCATATAGGCAAATGAAAAATGATTAAAGCGTGGCGGTATTAAGCAAAAGCAAGCTCGGTAAACTATCGAATAAATCTAGTTCTAAATACGGATAAATGAAAATGATTGTAAGGCGGCGGAAAAATTTAGCAGGAAATAATTCAAATATATAAAAAAAATCAGTGTTGCTTACCACAGATAATAACGGTATTCGACGACGGCGGAAAAGAATAATAAAAAAAATGAAACGGTAAACGGTTCACTAGCTGAAAACTAAGCACTTTCAAAATCACTTTTGGTCGGCTGCAAAGCTGGATCGAGAAGGGGCCGTAATTTTGTTTCGATCTCGGATTTCAACTTCCTTATCTCCCACCACGGAAAATGGTCAAGGTTTGGGGATTTTAAGAACGGCGCGCGATCGTCATCTTTACGAATCGGTACAGGAACCAGCGTTGAATTACCTGTATCGGAATGCCGTAAATTGGTTTGTCAATTAAGACGGTTTCTGTTATAGCGGAGATTAATTACTTTTCCTGATTAAATCTAAAAACTTTTGTTACCAGCGATTAGAAAAATATTCAATAAGTCGGTTGCATGAAAGAAACAGAAAAATTAATTGAAAAACTACGGAGATAATTATTTTCTAATAATTCGGTGCTAAACCTGTTGTCAATTCGGTAAAACTTAGGTAACTTCGTTACATTCCCCCCTCACTTGCTAAAAAAAATTGAACGATAGTAATCAATTTTTTCTTTTACTCTGGGAGTCTCCGGACGAAAGCGTCCTTATGGCCGCAGGTCGGGCATAGTAGCGTCGGTAGGCTGGCGGTCTCTATCGTCCTGGACCGGTGAGGTGGACAGGCTAAGTGTCTGGCTCGACATCTTCTGAAAAGTAAATAGAATTGGGTAGTTCCGGGTTCGGTTGTAAGAATTACCCTCGGTTTCGGGGGGTCTGGTTAGATAGAGTGTGCGGTTTTGAGATCTTTAATACAGTCACGGTTTAAAAACATGATTCGGTCCGGCGGGGTTTCGGCATTTACCTGCGCATGCCCTGCTGTTGCGCAGGGTCTCTCCAGTTTCCCGGTCTTGTACATTTGCAGTCCCGAGACATTATTCCTTCCCGGCCGCATCTGGAGCAGAATAATTTAGGCCGGTTTTGACAATTTTGACGCATATGTCCGGTCTGTCCACATCTCCAACAGATTGACTCTTGGTTACCGGCGGTATTTTGATTAGCAGGTCCGGTACGGGGTGAATCAGGTGTTGTGTGTACCGGGGCGGTTCTATCGTTAATAGCTGTGGATGTAGACGGTGTTTCGGGGGGTGGCGATGGTGTATAGGTAGGTTGTGACTGTTGAGCTTGCGGATAAGCTGGCGGTACCTCCCTATGCGATCTGGAATACGAATTTGACTGGTGGCACTGGGGATTTCCTGACGGTCGTGATTGATAACCTGTAGAGTATGATTGCAAACGTTTTGATTCCTGAATTTCCCGGTTTAAAATTTCATATTCCCGTACGGCCTTTGAGAACGACCCGGTATCATAGAAATCGTTACGGCGTATGTATTGACGGTATTCCGGTAGCAGATTCCGGTATAACCAGTTCAGTTCCTGATATGGTGAGATATTTCCATGCCGGCGGATCAGAGTTTGTAGTGCGGTAATATATTTGCCTACTGGTTCGTTGTGTTTTTGCACACGGCGACTAATTTCGGCTTCTAGATCAACCTCGTAATTAACCGGAAAATAAAAAATTCGAAAAGCGGTTTGGAAATCTGTCCAGTTTTTCCAGTTATGTTTATTATTTCGGAACCATAATGCGGCATCGCCCTTTAGGATTTCCGGTATTTGGGGGAGTATGGTATCTGGGTTTATGCTTTGAGAGGTGCAGATTTCCTCTACCCTTTCCAGAAACGTTGCAGGGTCGGAATTTCCGTCAAAATAAACATTCCAATTCCGTATTTGTATTACATTATGGTTGTTGGGGACCGGTGATTGTTGGAAAATATGTGCTGGAGCTGTTCGCTGAATTATCGGGGGGGTACAGGGATTATTGACCCATTGAGGGTTGAAAACTGGGGGTGGTATCACCACTTGGGGCGGGGCAGTTGATATCGCTGGCGGTATAGCATGAAATATAGGCTGTGTCATTGCTTGTTGAAATTTTGGGGCTATGCACACGGGTGGTGTGGTCTGAATTAGGGGCGGCGGAGCTGTAGGTAGATAAATATGGGGTAGACAGATCGGGGGTGTGGTAAAAGCTGTGGCTATCCCGGTTGTGAAAGCAGGTGTATAACTTGGCATTGCAAATGGAAGTGAGCGTTGCGGAGTCAAAAACATGGTAGTGGTAACCGTAGTTGTAGTAGTGGTTGCTAATGACAGGGTTGGTACCGGTATAGGGGTTGGGGGTCGCTGAATCTGGACGGTTGGGTTAGATACGCCAGGCGGAAACGCAAACGGATGTTGTACGGGTTGCGGTGACGCTTTACCCTCGCGTACGAAACGTACTAGTCTTTTGCGCATGTCGTCTACTGTACCGGTTGCGTCTAAATTAAATCTTTGCAGTTGGAGTTCTAAGTCTCCCTTCCGCAACAAATAAATCCAACCCGTTCTAAGGCTAGTGAAGTAATCGGCCGGTATGTCGAATGGTAGTGGGGGTGCAGGGGGTATATCCGCGGGCGATAGCGGTATTGTTTTCGGTATCACTCGTTCCGTTTCACTATCACTTGAAGACGGCATATTTTATTTAATTTCTTTTCCGACAAAAAAAAAATTATTTTTCCAAATAAAAATAGCACCCTGTATAGGCAGCGTAAAAATAAAATAATTGCGGAATTTATTTTTCCCTACTACAAGTAAAATTTAAAAAAATCCCCAAAATTTTCTTCTCCGGTAGATATATACCAATACTTTTACAAGACCCTGTATACTGGTTATGAGAAAACCAAGTTTTCCTGTGAAAATTTTCCAGTAGCACACGGTATACTAAGGGAAAAAAACTTCCTAAATACCGGTAGGTATAGAATGAATAACACCCTGTGTATTCGGTTTGAGAAAAAAATATCCTATCCCTGTATAATTAATTTACAAAATCATTAGTATTTGCGTTTAATAAATTCGCACGGAATAATATTATTAAAATATTCAACTATAAAATTCTATACTGTCCGGCGGATTGTTTTTCTTATCAGGTGTTAACGAGATAAGACTGGAATGCGGTTTCTTTATCTCCCAAAAAAACTATCGGCGAGAACGCAAATGACCTATGCTGCTAAAATCTGCTCGGGCGCCAATTCTGTAAGGCTGCTCGGGCGCCAATTCTGTAAGGCACTTTTTGGTGCGGTTACTTTTTGTAACGGCGGATAAAAATTGCTTTTTGAAACTGGCTAATAGAAATTATATTTTTGTACGGATTAGAAAATACTTTTTGTAAAGAATCTCTATTTTAATCTCAATTGTCAAGTTATCCCTCAGACGCGGAAGTTATTCAATTTCGGGTATTCGGCGGTCGGTAATTCGGCGGTAAATTCGGTCGGGTTTGAATTGAATAACTTCTAAAGCGTTCTGTGGGCGGAATTAAAGAGAATATACAAAAATGAACGGAGTTTTACTCGAGCGCCACTGATTTTAATTTTTAGGGAAAATCAGAACCCCCGGAGCCCTGGGTAACCTTTAAACAGTTGGAGACAGAGTTCTATTAGCGCATACAGGTAACAGTCATTCACGCCTCTAAGTTCCTATGGGAAATAAAACACACCTATGTCGGGAAATGTAAAATAATTTTATTTTCGTAACAACAGAAATTAATTACAAATGTACAGGCTACAATATCACGTTACAAATACTTCCCTATAAGTAATAAAAAAAAATCAAAATTTCTCGGAAAATTGGCGGTAATTTACAGTTAAGCTTTTCGGTGGAACAAATTTCAAACAAACGGTATTAAAGTGGGTTTCATGCGACGGTGTTACATAAGACGAAGTCCGGTAATAATTTTAAGAACGGAAAACTTAAAAGCGGGCGGTATGAAAATGATGGCTAGGCGGCGGTACTAACTACTGGTGAATGCGGTGGTAATTATCGAGCAACTATAATCATGCATATAGGCAAATGAAAAATGATTAAAGCGTGGCGGTATTAAGCAAAAGCAAGCTCGGTAAACTATCGAATAAATCTAGTTCTAAATACGGATAAATGAAAATGATTGTAAGGCGGCGGAAAAATTTAGCAGGAAATAATTCAAATATATAAAAAAAATCAGTGTTGCTTACCACAGATAATAACGGTATTCGACGACGGCGGAAAAGAATAATAAAAAAAATGAAACGGTAAACGGTTCACTAGCTGAAAACTAAGCACTTTCAAAATCACTTTTGGTCGGCTGCAAAGCTGGATCGAGAAGGGGCCGTAATTTTGTTTCGATCTCGGATTTCAACTTCCTTATCTCCCACCACGGAAAATGGTCAAGGTTTGGGGATTTTAAGAACGGCGCGCGATCGTCATCTTTACGAATCGGTACAGGAACCAGCGTTGAATTACCTGTATCGGAATGCCGTAAATTGGTTTGTCAATTAAGACGGTTTCTGTTATAGCGGAGATTAATTACTTTTCCTGATTAAATCTAAAAACTTTTGTTACCAGCGATTAGAAAAATATTCAATAAGTCGGTTGCATGAAAGAAACAGAAAAATTAATTGAAAAACTACGGAGATAATTATTTTCTAATAATTCGGTGCTAAACCTGTTGTCAATTCGGTAAAACTTAGGTAACTTCGTTACAAAGTGGACAAATACAAATTTATTTTTGTTGTTTACAAAATTAACAAAGTAAGAATATACAGAAAGAAAAAGAAAAATAATTACATAAATTGCTGAAATTGGCCCCGCCATGCTCCAAGCATAAATTCACACGTCTCTTCATATTTTCGAAAGTGTTAACCAGCATATCTGGAGAAATGTTACCACATTCTTGGATAATCCTTTCTTGTAATTGTTCTAAATTTGCAACTGGTGTTTTAAAAATAGTGTTCTTTAAATGAGGAAAAACGAAGTAATCCATAACCGTTAAACAAGGTGATCTAGGTGGGAATTCAATGTCTGATCGAAAACTGATCAATCTGTCGTCGAAAAAATTGCGTAAGCAGTTAATAGTTTCGGCGGCTGCTGTTGAAAATATCCAAAACGGAGTTCGTCGTCAAGTAATTGCTCCATAAATGGATTAAAAATATTGTCTCTATACCGCTGTGCTGTAACTGTTTTATGGAAGAAAATAGGACCAACAATTCTTCTTCGAGAAACAGCTAACCAGACACCAATTTTTTGAGGGGACAATGCCGACAATGGGGATTTTCACTACTTCACATGCGTGTATTCTAAGAATTCACATAACCGGAGAGGTGGAACCAGGCTTCATCCGAAAAAATTCAGGTCTAATAAATCATTTCTTTCCAATAAATTTTGGGTAAACCATTGAGAGTAATTCCTGCGCCTTTCAAAATCTGCGGCTTGTATTTCTTGGAATACTTGCACTTTATAAAGAAAGAAATTTAGCTGCTTCTTAAGAATAGTCCTGCATGTTCCATAAGATCTTTCCACTTCTTGGTATAGGCGTCTTATACAATTTGTTGGCGTATTTTGCATTATTTCACGAACTTTTGCAACAAGTTCTTCTGTTCTCACTGATGGTCTTCCTGCTCCTTTTTTGTGTTGTATAGAGCCTGTTTCCCTAAACACAGCCACGGTTCTTGTCAGGCAATGATAAAAATCCCCATCAATAAAAGCAACGTTAGGAAGATGTTCGTGAAAATCGTCCATGCACAAACCCAGATTGTATTGCCACTCATCATTTACTCTCTCACCTCGTTTCGAAAATACGCTTCAACCATGAATGTTTTGCGCTGTTCTGTAAAGCCCATTGTGTGAATTGTTCAAGAAAATGGAAAAATTAGCGATTAATCAAATTACTTGTAACGACTGTCAAAGATTACGGAATAACTGATTGATTTTTAATTCAGGTGGTTACTGACACCCAACAGGTATTAAGCTCTACGGCTAAGCATTACATCCTTATATGCAAGGCCCTCTTTGATGCAAATAATTTTTGCTCGCACGGTAATTAAAAACCACGCATGCGCAGAGAAAAATTGGTTATCGGTTGACAATTATTGCTTGTACGAACGAAGCTATTATTTTCTTCTGATTTTCGTGTTTTTAAAGTATTTCTATGCCTATTTTTTGGAAATTTATAATAGCAAATGACGATAAATGAAATGTTTTTTAATTGTAATAAGGGAATTAACCTAAATTTGGTGTATTTTACTATTGGACTTGAGACAATTTTTTTTTGAGTGGTTGTTATTTAATTTCAAAAGTTTTTAACAATAATTAACTAACCAGGCATCTTTGACTGTGACATACCTACATAACTATAGTGCGGATATTAGGTAGTGAAAGGACCTTTAAAGTAAAGTCGGCACGAGGACTAATTGGAAAATATTATTTTTTATTTTCAAAGACTAAAATTTTATAGTTAATTTGTGTTGGGCTACATGCTTAGTGAAAATGTTGTTCCATTGCACAGGATGAAAAAATAATAACTACTTGTTATATTTCACAAATTTAATCGGTTTCCTGCCACGTGTTTCGGCCCTTGCGGGCCATTGTCAAAGGAGTACAGAAAGATACTAAATTCTACGTGACATTACAAAGGTATTTATATCATATTATGATAATTATTTTTTTATTCACATTATCACAATCCACGTTGCTAACCGGGTCACTCTGATTGTGAGAAAAAATTATAGATATTGGAGTACAGACAATGAACACAGATTTGTGCAAACAAGGACTCAATACCACAACCTTCTTTAACTAAGATAGTATGATTTTCATTGCTGATTTAGTCGACGTTGTGGTCTAGTGGTTAGCGCAGCAGCCTCACAGATCGTAGGCCCGAGTTCCATTCCCGGTGCCGGCAACGTCGATGTTAAATTTGGAATTTGGTTTAAGAGGTGGCGCCGTCTTTCGGAAGAGACGTTAAACTGTGGGCCCCGTGTCATGGATGTTGGCACGTTAAAGAACCCTACCCTCGACAAAGAGGGATTCGGCAAAATTACCAGATAGTGTGTGACAAATTCCCTGGCGTCGGTGATTGGCCTCGTTGCGGAAAAAGGCCGACGTAAAATAAATAAATAAAAAAAAAAAAAAATTGCTGATTCACAAACAAGCCAGCCCTAAAAAACTATTTAGTTTCGTGGCTGTTGTGCTGTGTTTTTGTCAATTGAACCTCAGACCTGTTTCTCATGAAATATCTGATGATTGTGACGTATAACTACAGCACCATCTGCGGTTTGCACCTCAAGTTTTTCCAACGTTTTGTCAGTGGCGGCTCGTCAGGTGAAGTAGGTGAAGGGGTCCTTCACCAATAAAAATAAAACCAGGAGGAAGTTTTTTTCGACAATATTAAATATTAAATGTACCAATACAGCTACCTTAAAAAATAATTATATTCGAATTATTAATATTAATTTAATCCAAATGTAGCTATGCATAATAGGACCACGGTTAACTCCGATGGACAATTCTATTATAAACACTCGTGCATTTTGGCGCGCCCCAGCCGACCGCGTCCGTCGCATCGAAAGGTCAAAGCAGCAAGTGAAGAGCGGCGAAAACCCAACATACTGAACGTACAGTCAAGTGGCTTTGATTTCCACCGTCGCTATGGTTACGTGACGTCAGGTACGCGACAGCATGTGAGACGTGATTGAAGTGCATCTAAAAATAGATCAGTCATATGCACTATTGTTTTAAGTATTGGTTCGGGTATTTATTTTGAGGCTTCGCGATACTTACGGCTATAGATACCCTTTTTACGTTATTTATTGTGTGATTAGAAAGTTTTGTTTTTATTTTTCAGTTAATTCAGTAGACCTAAGTACTAATTTTTATTGTATGTTTTAAAAATAAACCCAATTAATGACATAATTTGTAATTTGTTAGAAACTCCATTCAGTCGTGGGACAGATGAGGATAAGATACGTTTTAGTACACGGGCGACCTACTGGAATCTTAAACATAGATTTAAAAAAAGAATCCAAAAAAAGTGGCAGATCCTATAAGATTATAATTTTAAGTGTTCCTGGTTTTTAGAGTATAATTGGCTATGTATTAGTAGTGCCGCCTTACAAAAATTGTTTTGTAGGTCTAAAAAATTATATTAATTATTATTGTGGTCATTTTTTTTCGTTTATAAGTAATAAAGTAATAAATTATTGACCAAATTTGGGCGTGGTCCAAAAAAAATTTCGCCTGCGGCGCAATCGCCTGCGGCGGGCTTTATGCCTCTGAGCACAAACTGCTACTAAGCTCTTCACCATTTTTTACAACCGCGAGCCGCCACTGCGTTTTGTGATCCTCAACAAAGGTTTTTTATCATTGGAATCTATTTTCAATGGGTTCTAAATTAGTATGCAAATGCTAAAGATAATGAATTGGTTTATATTAAGAAGGCTTATTCTTAGGTTTCTCATTCTATCTTTTGGAAAAAGCAGCGTTTACTACTCAAAATTTTATATAGGTACAGGTATTATTAAACACTTTATAGAATCAGCATGAGGCGCTACTGCTTCTACTTAAACGTCCTTTCTTCGGGAAGTATAAATTTATATTGAAAATTTTATGTAATATTTGCCATAATTCATAATTTTATGAGCTGTTGCAAATGGAATTAAATTATAAATTAAAAATGCATTCCGCTCTTTCTTGTTGGTTTACATTCGGATGACAGGTCTATTATATCATAATTATTGACATGGATAATGATCTTTAATGATTATGATTTAGGTTATTAGTTCTTTTAATTATTCTTAACCTAAATAGAATGTAATTAATGGAACTTTAAATCTAGTGGACAGAAAAAAATAAAATCTTAGGGTTTGTTCGGTTGTTCGCGAGAACGAGACGAGACGAGAGAAAGCGAGACGAGTGTAAATCACTAGTCAGAAAACATCGCAGAGAACATTTCGGATACTCTCCGAAAACTATTTTCAATTTAGTAAGTACCACTAATTCATTGTTATCTTTTCTTGGATACTGTAAAGTAAGTATGTTGAAAATAAGAAAAAATAAAACGTCCGCAGTAACATTTGATATTATCATTATTATTACTGGTCGTTGAATTGAGGAGGGTTGAGATATGTATCATAGCATTATTTAATTTTAAAGAAATTTAGTGAAAGTGTTTTTTCTAAATAGCTTTTAATTGCCTTTTTTGAAAATAAGAAAATGTGTTGTGTGAGTCCATCATACAAGGACCGTCAAGAAAGTTTTTAATATAATAGTTAATATTTAGAGATAAAAGTCTTATGTCATTTTAATGCTAAATTAATACCGTGCCAGCAAAAATTATTTGCATCAAAGAGAGCCTTGCATCTAAGGATGTAATGCTTAGCCGTAGAGGTTATTACCTGTTGGGTGTCAGTAACTACCTAAATTAACAATCAATCAGTTATTCCGTTATCTTTGACAGTCGTTACAAGTAATTTGATTCATCGCTAATTTTTCCAACTTCTTGAACAATTCACACAATGGGCTTTACGAAACAGCACAAAACATTCATGGTTGAAGCGTATATTCGAAACGGGATTAGAGTAAATGGTGAGTGGCAATACAATCCGGGTTTGTGCATGGACGATTTTTAACATTTTCCTAACGTTGCTTTTATTGCTGGTGTTTTTTATCATTGCCTGAAAAGAACCGTTACTGTGTTTAGGGAAACAGGTTCTATACAACACAAAAAAGAAGCAGGTAGACCATCTGTAAGAACAGAAGAACTTCTTGCAAACGTTCGTGAAATAATGCAAAATACGCCAACAAATTGTATAAGACGCCTGTCCCAAGAAGTGGGAAGATCTTGTGGAACATGCAGGACTATTCTTAAGAAGCAGCTAAATTTATTTCCTTATAAAGTGCAAGTATTCCAAAAAATACAAGCCGCAGATTTTGAAGGACGCAGGAATTACTCTCAATGGTTTACCCAAAATTTATTGGAAAGAAATGATTTATTAGACCTGACTTTTTTTCGGATGAAGCCTGGTTCCACCTCTCCGGTTATGTGAATTCTCAGAATACACGCATGTGGAGCACAGCGGTATAGAGACAATATTTTGAATCCATTTGTGGGGCAATTACTTGACGACAAACTACGTTTTGGATATTTCAACAGGACGGTGCAACCGCCCATACAGCCGCCGAAATTATTAACTACTTACGCAATTTTTTTGACGACCGATTAATCAGTTTTCGATCAGACATTGAATTCCCACCTAGATCACATTGTTTAACGGTTACGGATTACTTCGTTTTTTCTCATTTAAAGAACACTATTTTTAAAACACTAGTTGCAAATTTAGAACAATTACAAGAAAGGATTATCCAAGCATTTCTCCAGAGATGCTGGTCAACACTTTCGAAAATATGAAAGAGACGTGTGAATTTATGCTTCGAGCATGGCGGTGGCCAATTTCAGCAATTTATGTAATTATTTTTCTTTTTCTTTCTGTATATTCCTACTTTGTTAATTTTGTAAACAACAAAAATAAATTTGTATTTGTCTACTTATTTTATTACTCATTAGTTTGGCATATCATGTCATAATATGAATTTGACAACATTTTAACCTAGATTTGGTTAGATATATCGTCCCCATATCATTGTGATCTAAACCATGCCCTACGTTTTTTAATCCGAGCCCTCTTTGATGCAAATAATTTTTGCTCACACGGTAGATGGGCCAATATTTGCGGGTAACAAAACTTACATGGCCAGTCTGTCGTTGTGCCACCCGGTATAAGAAATAAATTTCAATTAAGGGTAAAGAAAATGTATGTATAATAAAGTAATTTTTTTTCTTTCACACAAAATATTAATTGGTCCGGTACGACATTAATTGGCCACCTGGTCACTTTTATCGCAAGATCTCCAAACGGGCTTCAAGATAATGTAAATGTAGTGCAGTGCGCGAGCTTTCAAATTTTTAATTGTCTGTTTTATGGCACTTTAGCATTATCTTAACACGCCTGTTCAACTCTTGTTTTATATGATACAGTGTTCTTGCTAAAATTTACATCATATGAAAAATAAAATCGGCGATTCCCGTGGTCCGGCACTTTTATTGCTAAAATATAATAATAATAATTCATTTATTATTTTTAATATAAACAATAAAATAACAAAATATTACATAATAATATTATAATGCGGGAAATAGGCTATATTTGCAGCATTAAATTTTACCTAATATAATTTTTTTTTTAGTTGTTCTCCTTGTACCTGACATAATATGTACCCATATCTAATTGTTTAAAAGTTCATCCGTCAGCGATACCATCAAATTTGTCTCTTCTAATAATTTAAATACATCTCAATACCCAGTTGAATAATGATCTACAATACGAACTAAAATAGAACGTATTGCTTTGAAGAATTTGCTGATAGTTTCTCTAAGATTATTGATTAAATTATTAACTAATCAATAAATGTATCGTATAACAAAGTTGGTTTTATCAACAATTTTTATTGTCTATTTTATTGTCATAGGTAATATTTATAGTAATAGGTTTTACGTGATGAAAACCACGTCAAATCAATAATAATCATTTGTCTCGCGCTTCTTTTTTTTAATGAATAAGGATATAGCCCTGCAAGGGGACGAGACTTAACTATGCAGTCACTTTATCATCAAGTTCGAGCTGGTTACAGATTTTTTTTGCATTAAAGCTGGGTTTTTTTGCTGTAATTGAGAAGTTGGGAATCAGCAAAACGAATATTTGATGAAATATAGATGTATAACTTAAAAGCTAGCTCCATTTACTCGGAGGTGGAAATCTTCTATCTCTGGCTATTTAAAAAATTATTGTGAATATTAAGGTCTGTATGGGACACACGGAGGTTTATTTTAAGTCGAGTGGGTCGTAGCAAGCTCACGCGTCAGGTTGCGCCATATAATTTTTTTACGATTTTGGTGTTCTTCAAGTGTTTCTGTGGCTGTTTTTTTGTGTAGTGTGTGTGTTTTACACCCGAATGCGCCGTTTGTGGATTGTAATCCCAGTTCCCCAATCCAGTTTTTGTAATCTTCTGTCCGTAGCTATGCACCGTCAGTAGATTATCTAATACGGATTAGAAATCTGACAATGTCGGAATCGCAAGGGTTTTTCGACAGTTGAGGAATAAACGGCAAAAATTTGTCAGGGTTTTTGGTTTAATTTTCAAAAATGAGTGAAAACGCAAAAAGAATCACCAATTTTTTCCAGGAGTCTCATGATATAAGGATACTGCTAAAACATGCCAATTTCATCGAAGACAAAAAAACAAACAAAGTTTCGAATGGTGATAAATCTGAAGCTTGGAAGCGAGTTCACGAAGAATTCTTTTTGTTTTTAATTGCTCTTGCAATGGCCGTTGTAACCCGATTTAAAATTCTTGACATCGTACTCTAATGGCAGCAAAGAAAAACTCCAATTGTAGTCTGATGCCCCCCACAAGAGTACAGACGCAATGTGGCCAGGAACTGGTTCATCGGGGTTATACTATTATTTCTAAAACAAATAAGATGATAGTAGATCCAGAAGTAGTCACCAAGAATTCATCTAATCCCATTGCACTCCCTTCTATTAATAAACTTTTTTGTGAGGCGAAATCTTCGACAAAATGAATAATTGTCCATTGAGTCAAAAAAATCACTTCTTTCGTAGAGTCTGCGAGGAAAACCAAGTTGATGATGTCGGGGATATCTAGGTCATCATCAATGAATATTTCGTTCTCTATAAACTCCATTTTATCCCGAAACAATAAAAAAATTGCAAAAAAATAATGCCAAAATTTGACTTTGAGGTTAGACGTCTAATTGACGCTTCGTTGACCGATAAGATAATCTGAAGCTTAAACCACATTTTTCTTGCGGTGCATGTAAACATTTAACATTTTACTTTTGGATTTTACATATTTCAGAGACAGATTTTCTTGGTGTTTATTATGTAAGTTTAATCGTGAGTACAAACACCACTTCGGTTAACTAATTTATTATCAAATCAATAAAGTGCCTAGTTAAACCATTTACTTATCATTATATACAGGATGTCTCATAACTAAGGGGCAAATACAGCAACAGGAGATAGTAGACTTGAAAATATGTCATTTATGCTTAAGGACGCACGGCTAATTTTCAATAAGTATGTTTCGTTAAGAAAGGTGTATAATATAATTTAAGGTAAAGCGGTCAGCAATGTATTGTTACTTTCGTGGGAATTTTATATATGGATATGGATATACAGGGTGTCCGGGAAAATGTGGGAAATCTCCCGGATATGAAAAAACACGTGAAAAGAATACTACAAGTTCATATAAACTTATTTCGTATCGGCCTCCTCTTCGGAGATATGGGCTCCCAAAGAGCTCCCATGGAATTAAGTTTTTGACACATAATTATTAAACTAATATTTTAATTTTTTTTTTCATATGATGTATACCAGGTAAGACCCTTTAAATTACTATCCCAGAAAGTGTTGCGAATTACTCACAGCTGCAGGGACGGACTAGCTGTGATACTAATGTGTGTTTTTACGCCCTGTATGATAAAAACTTTGGACAACGTTTTTTACATACCTTTAACTATTGACTAAAAATTAAGTACTCTTCATTCATGTCGCTAATCCTAACCGTTTTCGAAAAAACGTCATTTTATACATCATGTATTTAGCGTGTTTCGATAAAAGATACATCTTTGTCAAAAAATAAAAATTTAAACTTTACCTGCTTAGTTAAAAACTTTGTAAGTGGGTCAACATTGAAGTCTGATACACTCGCGGGCACGACGAATTGAGTACTGCTGTATCATACAGTGCGTAAAAAAATTGGCACATTAGTGTCACAGCTAGTCCGTCCCTGCAGCTGTGAGTAATTCGCAACACTTTCTGGGATAGTAATTTGAAGGGTCTTACCTGGCATACATCATATGAAAAATTTTTTTTAATATACCTGTTGGTTTAATAATTATGTGTCAAAAACTTAATTCCATGAGAGCTCTTTGGGAGCCCATATATCCGAAGAGGAGGCCGATACGAAAGAAGTTTATATGAACTTGTAGTATTCTTTTCACGTGTTTTTTTCATATCCGGGAGATTTCCCACATTTTCCCGGACACCCTGTTTATATAGGGTGTCCCGTAACTAAGGGGCTATGCAGCAATAGCAGATAGTGGACTTTAACCGTATAAGAAATGAAATTAAATCACGTGTTTTCAAGATACAGGGTGATCCATGTAAATATTTATTTTATAAAATTGGCGATGATTTGATGTTAATGATAAAATTTGGTGTAGTAATATTTTTAAGGGCAAAAAAGAATGATTCCATAAAGAGTTATAAGATACCTCCTAGAGAACGCTAGCTACACAATATGAGTTTGATAGATTATCGCATATATTTTTTGTCCCTTTTAAATACCAAAAGGGTTCCCAATATGGTGTTTTAATTAGACGTGCACCACAAAGCTTACACCTCGCAAAAAATGTATTACTTTTTCCTTGTATAATAAATACATAAATACCTATTTTGCTTAATGTTGTTTTCTTCTTTTCCTTTAGTTTTATAATGTTTTCACATACTTATTTTGGTAAGTACGGGTCTGTCAATATTTTATTGTAAAAATAACAAAATTATTATGTACGCTATATCTTACAAAATATTAAGACTCCTTTACAAAATTTAACAGATGACGAAGGCGAAGGTAAAAGAACTTAGTCCGGTTCTGTTTCTGTAGCCAATTGCTTATCGTAAAATATACCAGAGTTCAACAGGGTGCCATTAATGGCTGGTGATGCGGCGAGTTATATATTTTAAGCGTTTTTTTATTGTTTCCTCATGAAGCAGTTAATTTTTGTGTTTATAATAAATACAAATAATAATATGTATTTATTTTGAATTTATTGTTTTCATACATAGTTACCTATATTTACATCAGTAGGTACTTAATTTTTAATGACTTTTTTTCTACAAACTCGAACAAACCCTAAATTATTTTTTATTTTATTGATTATATTTAAAGATTTTATACAATACTAGCGTGTACCCGGCCTGCGTTGCAGCCCGACATTATACGATCGCTTTCTCTGAGATAATAAGGCGAGTTCACCATCACGTCAAGATTTATAAATACAAACCCGAACAAACCTTTGAAAGATTACTGTGACTCAACCATTTGCCGGCCCGTCCACAATTAAAACATAGTCTGTCTTCGTCTATTTCGGCTTCGGATCGATCGTTGAACGGGCCGGGGACCGGTTAGGTTGGGTCGTTTGTTCTCCCTACTCTAATTTATCAGTGTTTCTCTACCATATTATGCATGTATTATACATAAAAACCCTCCATTAATGTTTTATACCATTTTCTCTTCTGCTAATACCATCAGCACTATATATAAAAATGCTGTCTCCTGAAGATGAACGTTTCTACGTTCGAAACATGTTCTACCAAATTCTATTAAATTTTGTGGAGGAGACTTTTAGTTTTTTCTTTCTTTCCTACAATTATGATATCGTCAAAATTACTATTTATATCTGGCCGAGTAACGATTTTGTTGTAAGAAAACCATTTTTATTTGTCTACATTCAAAGTATTTTTATTATTACATGTCATATTTCTACAATTCATTCAATCATAAATTATAAAACTTTTATTGAAACGTGGTACCACCGAGTTAGCGCATAGTTCAACTCGACATCTGAGTTCCCGATAACAATTCCTAACTTGCTGTATTGGAATATTTGCATACTACTCTTATTTTTTCTTTTAAGAGATCTAAGTTATTATTCCCAAAGTGATGATTTAGCCAATCATCAAAAGGAATTGAAAATTAGAATTGAAAAAAAATCCAAAAAACAAAAACGTTGTTTTTGAAGAAACCCTGTATAGTAATCGCAAATCTAATAAATGAAATTGCAGTTTCAACACTAGCAAAATTCATTTAATAAATCAAGAATTTGAAAAAAAAAGATCCAAAAAAGTAAAAATGTTGTTTGTGGTGAACCCTGTAGGTATAGTAATCGCAAATCTGATATTAGAAATTGTAGTTTCAGCACAGGCAGACGTTTTTTTATAGGTAGAGAATGACTTTTTCTTCTATACCTACTAAATATAAAAGTTTTTCCTCTTCCAATCTATCCGTGGACATACTGTATGTATATACGTAATTACAAAATCAGAAATATTAGTATATTTCTTTTGATTAGCTGCATCTTCGTCAAATCACACCGTATACGGTGTCGTTTTGGTTGTTATGTTTTACCAGTAGCCTGGGTTGATGAGGCAGCACACGCAATCTGGTGATTATGTATTGTTTGTAGCCATGATTAACAACTTAATTTCTCTCAAAACTTTTTTAATGGCATTTTATAGTCCGTTATTGTTCCTTGCTACAGATGATAATTTAGTTTTGTTTGGTGGAAGAGCTAGAAGTATCTAACGACTAGTTGATACAATAGATTATCTCCCACTAAAAATGTATAAGAATTAGAAATGCAAGGAATAGCACGGATTAGTTCGGCTCCCTATGACTATGACACCACGGTACAAATGGGCAGCCCGTTCAAATCCCTTCTTTTTAAATTGCTGGTTATTTTTAAACAGTAGGTATTTAAAAATTTAAGAACATCTTACCATTTTTTTTATTAATCTTCTTATCTTAACATAGTATAAAACAAAGTCGCTGTCGCTGTCTGTCCGTCCCTAACTATGCTTAAATCTTTAAAACTACGCAACGGATTTTGAAGCGGTTTTTTTTTAATAGATAGAGTGATCTTTCATGGCATTGAAAAACTGAAATGTAGAAGTGACGTAGCTTTTTAAAAAAATTCGAGGAGAGTTAAAACATGCTGAGCATGTAAATAAAGTTAGTAAAGGAAGTCTAAACAACCAAACTAAATGAGAAAGAAAAAAAAGGGGCCTTCCAAAGAGAAGGGGTGTCGAGGATTTTTTAAATCATTTATTTAAAATTTTTGTAAAATCATTGGAATGTCTGTAAGACAGTATAAAGATAAGACTCGTCTGTGGAAGTCATAGTGTCAGAATAGTTGAAAAATGGTTTTTGGGGTACTGGGGGTTAAAGTCCAATGGGGTTATTATACAAAATTTCGTCATTCACCGTCAAGGAGTTTGGAAGCTTTCGAGTTAAAGGCAGACAGAGAAGCAGGCCGATATCTCGAGTAAAAGCGATGGTAGAGTCTTAAGCTCTAACGCCAGCGCTAACGCCAACGCGGACGTAAAATTTATAAATCCAATTTTAAACCTTAGCAAACAAGAGCAAACAAAATTAATTTTATTCTTATATGTTTACTTTAATGACCAATCAGAAAAACACACAATAATTTTAAATTTTTTACCGGACGATTTATTACTTCTTTCCGTGTATCCCGCCCATCATCCAGCAATTATAATAAACGATACCTACATGCAAGATGCCTATCTGGCGGATTGTGATAATAGTTATGGACGTAGATGATGGTCATATCACATTCGTTGAACTATCTCGTCATCATCACATCATCGGGTTTGGTTTTGTTTATATTAGAATTCTGAAGGAGTTATAATTTCGTTAAGAGTTAAATGATAACTGACGTGTATACGTTTACTTAGAGATAAATCATGAGGTTTTAGCGCTCGGCTAATAACTTATTATGAGGTTTTCAGTTTATTATTTTTTTACCTAAAGATGAAATGGGAGGTAAATTGTAGGGTATCTATTCTTGAATGGTTTTTAACATACCAGTACTAAGTACCGCGGGAATCGTTTAGAATTTAGATGTTCCGGTTCTTCTTCGATGTATACTTATAATAATAATAATAATAATAATAAACAATCTTTATTCAGATAAACATTTGAAAAACAAGAAAGATGATAATAATAAAAATTGTATAGAAAAAAGAAAAGCCAAAGTCTTGCTCCGCAATTTTTATTTGAACAACTAGGCGAACCTAGGATAATTCATAATAAATTTTAATCGACATGTTTCGAGTGTAGAAACGAAGGAAATGGTACAATGCTGATGTTGTTAGCAGTAGAGAAAATAGCAAGTGAAACTAAGCCGTAATGGAGCGTTCAATGGTACATACAAGCAGTGAAAAATTTGAATAGTCAAAAAAAAGAAAAGATTTCAGCACACTGAAAAGTCAAGGACCATTGCCAAGCCACTGTCTTGGGTGGGAAATGAAGAGAAAAAAGAAAAATTAGGGAATTTTAAAAATACTTTGTAGAAATCATTTAAGTGTAAATAATGAAAAATCTTTAGTTCAATTCAGCTGTGTCGGAGACATGTGAAAGTGGAAAAATAAGAGGGAAAGAAAAAAAAAATAAAAATTGTTTTTCTTAAAAGTCATGTAGATGCTTTCATTTAGCTTGAAATAAAATACCGTTGGGGTACCAGGCTTCTTACGGCCCAGTTACCTCCGCAGGAGTCAAAACGCACACATTAGTGCAAAATTAATATTTAAAAAGGTTTTTAGAAAATTTTTGTTTTACAAGAACATCCCCGTTGGAGAAGTTCCACTGCAAAATAAAAAAGGTGCAACCAGCACACGTGCTGGTTGCACCTTTTTAAATATTTATTTTGCAGTAATGTGTGCGTTTTGACTTCAGCGGGGGTAAGTGGGCCGTATAGAGATAATGAGCGTTCTTTAGAAGCAGTATAAATGGCGGTATACTAATTGCGCCTGTGTTAACTGTTCACTGACAACAACTGTAATATTCGAGGTTCGAAAATAGGCCCTCAGATTTGCCGAGATGATGGTGTGATGAGTTCAAGTAATAATTAGATTTTGCTTGTTTATTTAAGTATCTTTGATGCAAGACATTTTTAAATATCTAATCGAGGCGAATTTATTTGTAATATATCAAAAATCAACACGCACAGAGAGGCTGCTAAGCACTTGCATAAACATTTGTCTGCTTATTTGAGAATCGTTAATTTGAATTCCATGCTATTTAAAATAGATCAGAAGGAGTACTGGAATTATTATACCAATAAAGTCTATTCCCATTCACTATAAGGCCTTCTACAGATTGGGGACACTTGGGGAGACTTTTTTGTACCTATGACTTATTTAAAATAAAAATCTACTAAAATATATTTAAACTCTTGAATATGGTTAGTCACATCTTAGTTATAGTATAATGAGATACAGTGAAACAAAGTCGAACTTGTAAATTCCCACTATATTAACTAGAAAAATTACATGATTCGTTAACACTATAGCTTCGTCAGATGACAATGATTTAATAAAGGTGAAAATTAAAAATTGGGGTGCAATAAAATAAAATTATTGAAAATGTAAATAAAACAGTGGAAGAGTTACAATAACGGGAAGATCCAACAGAGGGTTTAAAAATTAAATTAAATGAGGTACAATATTGGTAATTTATAAAATCTTAAGTAGTATATGGTCAACAGAATAAATTTAACAAAGGTGAATTATTTAAATTTAATTGATCATTAAGTAACACAGGTCAGTATTTTTAAGTTTATTTATTTCCATAGATTCTAACAAATTTAGTTTTAAGCCTTTGTTTTCTGTATGTAAGATTTTAAAGGAAGGATCGAAATTATGTTGATAATCAAGTAAATGGTTAGCATAGTTTGAGTCTATTTTATTTTTTAGAAAACTGTTATAATGTTCTTGTATTCTTTTGTCAAAATGTCTACCCGTTTGGCCAATGTATGTTTTAGGACAATCTTTGCATTTTAATTTATAGACGCCTGATTTTTTGTTTTTATCGCTTTTAGTTTTATTGTTTTTGATAAATTTACTTAAAGAGTTATTAGTTTTGTAACACACATTTAATTCAAGTTTGTTAAGAAAATGGCCAATTACTTTGCTAGGTTGTCCAAAGAAAGTGACAAGTTTAAATTGGTCAGAGTTTTTGCTTCTAGGAAAAACTAAGTCAATAGCTTATTTGTAAGTTTTCTTTTTTAGGATTTGGTCAATTAGATTTGAGTTATATCCGTTATTAACTGCAATTTGTTTAATCATGTTTAGTTCTTTTTGAAAATTGATTTTATTTAGAGGGAGAGTTACATGGATCATACTGTGAAAAGAAGCTAATTTGTGTTGTATAGGGTGGCAAAAAGAGTTGTGTATGACAGTGTCAGTATGAGATGGTTTTTGGAAATCGGAGAAAACGTGTCTATCATTTTCTCTCTTAATATTTACATTACACTACATCTTAGTTACTCTAATTCTATTATTTCATCTATTATATTGTTGTTATCAACTAATATGTAGTTATTAGAGCTGTGTTAGTAAAATATTTTAAGGTATGTTTAAAGGTTGTCGACAATGATGTATCTTGAGTCATAGATGTGTTTTGGACTTCCATTGCCCTTATTTTTTCCATATCATAACGTTTCAACTGGTAAGTATCTCCAGTCGTCTTCAGGTCAATACTGACCAGTACAGACATATCTCACGTTATTTAGCACTTACACCCTTCTCACGACCTTAAATACCCCCTATTATTTGCACACGAATTCTGCATCAGTATGGATTCTCTTAGCATCAAAGTCTATAAGACAGGGACCATAATGTAGTTAAAATGCGGTAATACAATAGAGTCGCAGAAAACTTTTTTAAGGTGCGCGTTAAGCAGCGCCTGCTGGTTGAATATTAATTTAAAATTGACAAATGGTTTCTTGATGGCCCGAGAATCTTAGATCGGTATCTATCAGCAGCCCCAGATTTTTTGCTGTGGAACATGTATTTAGAACAGCATTGTTTAGGGTGATTTGCAAAAGATGTTCATTTTGGCTTAGAGATTGTGACCGGCCAAACAGCATAACCTGTGACTTGGCGGGATTTATCGCCAAGCATTGTGCTTATGACGCCCTCTGAAGAACATTGAGATCATGCATTAATTTATCAATTGCCTCTAGTATTTTATCCAGATGAAAATGAAAAATGTAGCTGTGCATCGTCATCGTAAAAGTGTATAGTGGAGTCCCGCAAATAAGTTGTGATGTATAAAAGGAAAAATAGTGGTCCAAGAATTGAACCTTGGGGTACGCCATACGTCGCAAATACAGAATTAGATATCCTACCATTAACATTTACTCTTCCAGTAAGATATGCCTTATTAATGAGGAGCAGTGAATCATGATTAAATCCCAGATAGTATAGTATGCCTAAGAGATGATAATGATTTAGACCGTCAAAGGCCTTCGAATAGTCCATGAGTTAATTTTAAAATTTTTATTTGTAGTTCTAATGATGGTTTAGAATAAAACAAACCGAAACGTCAAAAATGAAAACTCGTATATAATTTACAAAGTTGAGTGAATACCCAAGAAACATAGCTTATTTGTATACCGGTCAGGAAAACGGGATACATCTAATATTTGTAATATTTTACACAAAATATAATATCCAAAAGTTATTTTAAAATTGTAATGGTACAAAAGACATAACTCCTCTGATGTTTATACGTGCTTCACATTAAATAGTAAATAACGACAAAACTTATCTACGGCATATAAGTAGTAGTAAATATAGCACTAGCAGGCATATTTATTTGCATAGTTTGGTTTCTACCTGTTAAATATACTAAATATCACGAATAGTCTCGTTTTAAAACAGATGACAGCGGTTATTTGTCATAGATCAGCTGATATTGGGACATAATAATATCCCTAGATTTGTACCGGACCGTAATGAGCCCAAACACCGAGTTATGAATTGCGTTTTTGTTACATTTAATTACATTTTAAAAATTTTAATTTAATTACTTTTGTGTAAGTACCTACAATTATTATTCATTTGACCAAAAATTTAGATACAGGTTAAATTTTTTTAATTCTTTTTCATTAGGGATCATAATTATTAATGTGTTCCTTGCTCATTAAGTTGATTTCATCGATAAGTAATAAGTTTTATTTCATCTGAACGCCGTTTTTGTCGAAAAGTTAGTTTGTAAAATTTTTGTTCGTTAAGGTTAGGTTTCTAATGTATAATTTTCGCATTTTACATTATCTAGGTATCCTTTTCTGTTTCAAGAAAAATAAGTAGAAATTAAGTATTTCCCTGACTTAGGTAGGTAGGAGAGAGTTGGACAACACCGGGTAGGTTGATAAAACCGGGTATCGCCTAGTTCTACCATATGCCAAAACAGCTTTCCATATTATTAACCTTTAAAAAGCAGCTATTTGATTTTAAAGGAATTATTTTTATTATTGTTATTAGTATATATTATTATTGTTTGGCAATAGTAAGGTAATAGTAAGTAACATTATGTTACTATAGTAGTTAAAATAGCTAGCCATATTAGTATGTAATAGGATAGCGAACAAATATATAATTCTCTGTGTCTACGTACCTTACATAAGTGAATTTATTATTTGATATTACTATTATTATTGTTTGTATGACAATAAAATAAAGTTTTTAACATAAAGTTAGCCTACATACAAGTTTAGAAATGTAACTGTATCAATAAATTGCATTTTAAGTAACAAATTCCATAAAAACCACTTTTAGTTCTACGTTCCTTACGTAAGTCAAAAACTGTTAAAGTAGGGTTTCCACTGACAGAAAAATGTAATCCCTGGCTAAACTAAAGTTTTTAGCTTTATGCTGGCCTACATAAAAGTTTAGGAATGTAACTGTATTATAACCAACAAATTCTATAAAAACCGTATTTGGGTCTTCGTGCCTTACGTTAAGTCAAAAACTGTTAAATTAGGGTTTCCATTGACAGAAAAATTAAATCCCTAGCTATATTGAAGCTTTTAACTTTATGTTAGCCCACATACAAGTTTAGAAATGTAACCGTACCATAGCCAACAAATTCTATAAAAACCATATTTGGGTCTACGTACCTTACGTAAGTCATATATGGGGATTTTCTTGACAGTGAATGTAATAACTTGAATTCAATTAGTTTATGTTGAACTGTAGGTATTTTACCTATAGGTATAATCTGAACAAATAAAACAAAAAAAATCTATTCTAAATATGAGTGATAGAATCCTATTTTAAGTTGTGTTTCAGTTAGTTTAGTATTTTTAAGGTTTGGATATTTATAATATTATAAACTTTCTTATTACTGTGATTTTATGTTTTATATAACTTGTCTTTTTTTTTACATTTTATATTTATTTAAGTACGTTTTTACATTTATAACTTTAGTATACGTTTATATAATATTTCTAAGGCTGAAGGACCCCGGTCGATGGCCATTTAAGCTGTATGTTTTGAATTGTGTATTTTAACTTACAGTTTAATAAAGAACATTGAGTAGTAGTATAAACTTTCTAAATCTATTTTGACACTTTATCTTTAAACCATATAGAAATTCATGCTTATTACCTATTACCTACCTTAAATTATAATATTTATAAAACATAACTTTCAAAAGAAATTATTACCTATTACTTATTATTTGGCAATATTAAAGCGGTTGAACCGATGAGGCTATTGCATAAATTGTTTTAGAAGGTATCACATGTATAATTTTCAAGTCCGGTCCTGTAATTCATGCCAACTTATAAAAATTTAATAGACCAAAATTGACAGAGTGTCACGTGACTTTGCCCCCATCTTGCGAGAGTATTCAAGATTTTTACTATAGCAGCATATGTAAATTATTTACAAGTGGCCATTGTGACCCATTATCCCCTATTTATAAAAGTGAAATTTAAAATAATTTTAAAATTTGATTCATGAAATTCTCTAATAAAATACAACTCATTCTATAAAAAGAAATTAAAATGAAAAAAAAAACAACTTAAAATGCATTCGAGCAAATTTCCCGAAAATTACTGATAATTTTGATTGCACTTGATAAAAACATAAAATATACATGTAGGAGTCCAAAACATACATATTAAACAAACTTCAATTTAAAAAAAATCTTATGCAACAGTATGTTTGTTTTTCGCATTTGCGCTCTTGTAGAGAAGTTGTAGCTGATATTCAGACCCCTCAGATCAAGTCAAAACGAACGGAAATGCAAACAGAAGTGTTTAAAATGACCACACAACAGTAATTACAAAAGTAAATACTTTTGTGCGTTTATTTTTATTGTCACTTCAAGTCCATTCAAATAAATGTGTGTAAATTGTTTAACTGTTTCTTATGGTCAGTTATACTTGAGCCAGCGTAAGATAATCAAAAAATATGCATACTGAGAACAAGCGCAGGTTTTATTTATACTTTTTAAAATTCGGCCACCATTTGCCGTCTACCAGTACCCATATATGGAGATACGACAAACTTTTTTTTCAAACCCCCTTGGAATAATTGTAGGGTAGTAGTAGTAGTAACATGTTTTATTTAGCAAAAAGCTATAATTAAATATTTTTTAATACTTATACTTACATTTTTATAGATTTATTTTTAATTTTAAAACGGAACCTTCTTTTTACATTTTGCAAATTGTATCAAATATTACGTATCATTTTGTTTTTTAAATAAATGTAATTTTAAATTTTTTTTTTTATAGTTTCAATGATATTTGAAATTTAATAGAATTTTCCAAATTATTATATTCTATCAAACCTTTATGAAAAATAGACTTATAAGCTAATGTTTTAGACACTCTATCCACAAAAAAATTTCAAATCAGGCAATAAATTGTTTTTAATTTTATGTATAAAGATATAAATAAAAATTAAATTTCGGACATTCAACCAATCTAAATTTTTGAACATAAATTTTTTTTTTGGATATTTATCTCAATTTAAAATAATCCGCATTGCCTTATTTTGTAAAGTTTGTAATTTGTCAAATATTTCCTCACTAGCACAATATAAAATGGAAGAACAATAAAGAAAATGTGGTAATATAATAGTAGAGTAAAATCGGGGAATATGGAATACCATTTTCGTTTTGTTGAATAACTGGAAAAATAATACACTTTTCACTCTGAAATTTGGTAAATGAGAAGGTCAGGGCATTATCTATAAGTAGCTTATAATCAGTTTTGATTATAAAATCACAGTTTCAGCTGAGAAAAAAAAAGTTAAATTAGTCACTTTTATGTGCTGAACAAAAGTGCAGGGTAATATGGAATAGGTATATGGGCTAATATGGGATAGAGTAAAACATAGGAAGAAAGAAACGAAAATAATTTTAATTCTAAATTGACAAAATTTGACAAAAAACAAACAGATAACTTGTTCTAACTTTAACTAGCTCTACTTGCAAAAATCGCAAACGTACACATCTCTTGCACCAGATGTGCAAGCTTCTTGAGCCCATCCATCGCAAATGATACACTGCACCCACACCTCTCTAACTCATTGTAAACTTCTCATCACAGAAAATACATTCCGTGTCATTAACAACTTGCTTGCGACTAACAAGTTCGACAAGGGGATATCATTATCCCAGAAGAGTCTGTGTGAAAGGGTTTAGAATGAGAATCTGAAGATGACGTTGATGGTGAACGTTGCTTCCGCTTTTCCTTGGTAGGATCTTTTAGAGAACTTGGACCAGCTTCATTGGGTATCTTCAGAGAACTTATACCAGCTTAATTAAGTATATTTTTGGTAACTTTATCACGCGAAAGATTGATAGACTTCTCTAACTCGTCCTTATTTGGAGTTGAAGTTACCACTTTTGCGCGACAAGGTTTTCGTCCCCCTAGTGCCAATTTTCTTGGTTAGTTGTGGAATGGGTATGACAACCTTAGGGAGAATGTTTTGTTGTTGACATGCCACTTGTTCCGCATCCGCTGTGACATGACGGGAAATTTGGGCAACCAATGGGTAGGGAAATATGGAATATCCCATAATACCCGAAACATTCTCTGGAGGAAAAAATACCTGTCAAAAATATGTTTTTTTGAAACAATGTACTCACAACAATTTAAAAAAGTAGTTAATCATTAGGATCGACTTACCTGCCAGAATGAGCGATAGTTCTGTACAAATACAACTACTACATAAATTTAAAAATCTCCATTGAAAAACTTGGTAAACACGTATAATGGCGTATGGCGTTTTGCGAACTAATAAAACGCAACCGTTGAAACCTGTTGAGGTTAATAATGGTTTAGGGTAGGAATGAAGTCAGTTTAGGTATAAAATTGCAGATGTCGCCAGCCGCAAAAAAATTAGCAGCTATTCCATATTACCCGAACTATTCCATATTCCCCGATTTTACTCTATTAATAAATACAGTTTTTTAGAAAACAAACTTAAATTAGAACTGATTCTTTTAAAATAACTTTTCCGGCAATCTTCGATATCATACTTTCAAAATAATTAAAGAATTTTAATTTTAAATCAATAATTATCCCTAAATATACAGGGTGTCCCATAACTTATGGGCCGTAGAGTAACTAGAGATACTAGACATCAAACTAAGCCGATTAAGTCATATAAGTTTTTTCGGATTGGTACTCGTTCTAGAGATACAGGGTGTTGAAAGTAAAAGTTTATTCTCGAAAATAAGCCATAATTTTAAAACCGTTTAATGAATCGAATTGAAAGTTGGCAGTATTATATTTTTGTGAGCAAGAAATAAGAATTTGTAGAAATTTTTAAGTTTCACACTAGAGGGCGCTAGTTGCATACACTGGACTTCATAAATCTATGATTTTTTTTCTTACCTGTGATATTAGGTGTTTTTCAATTAAAGTTTCTTAAAGAAGGGCATTTTCTGAGTCAAAAAGGTATACCTGATTGATCTTAATATCTTTAACGGTTTTCGAGATATTTCCCTTTAAACATCCCAAAGCATAAAAAACCATGTACATAATTAAATTAATATTTTAATTATCACATCGCAATAAATTCGAAACAGTGGAACAAAAACAAGAAGCTCACTTTAGTAAATGTTGAAAGTGACCACCGTTGACCTCAATACACTTTATTAAACTTTTAACTAAATAAATAATAATATTAATAATAATAATAATAATAATAAACTTTTACTTTCAACACCCTGTATCTCTAGAACGAGAAACAATCCGAAAAAACTTATATGACTTAATCGGCTTAGTTTGATGTCTAGTATCTCTAGTTACTCTACGGCCCATAAGTTATGGGACACCCTGTATAAAACTGTTCACTAATTCCAATTTTTCACCATCATTTACAACATTTATATTTTGACAATTTAAATTATTACCCATAACCATGCATTTAGTTTTTGAAATATTTAATTTTAATTTATTTAATTTTAGCCAATTTAATAATATATTTATCTCAGAATTTAGAGTATTTAGACCATCAAAAATATTTAAAACAATAACGTAAATTAAGGTATCATCAGCAAACATTTGTAACTTTTTAAAACTAAAGGCATATCGTTGATGTATAAAATAAATAATATTGGACCTAGTATACTTCCTTGAGGGACTCCTATAGATATTATTTTTTTTTTGAATATGTTTTTGAAATTTTTGTCTTTTGTGATCTGTTTACTTAAATAATCCAAAAATACACCTATAACATTTTCCCATTGATCAATGGTTCTCTTTCACGTCTCAATCACACATTGAATGGCTGTCTCTGTAGAGTATCCTTTTCGAAAACCAGCTTGAAAGGAAACTAAAATTTTGTTGGCATCAATGAATTCTAATAACTGTTCATATACGACTTCTTCTAATAATTTCTCAACTTCCCATAAAACATTTACTGGGCTCATCTCATCCCATCTTTAAGTGTTTTTTACTTTTGGCACTGGTGTAATGTAAGAACATTTTAATTCATCAGTCATATTTCCATATTTTAAACAAGAATTTATGAAATTTAACAATGGGTAACCAATGCTGCCAAATGTTTCTTTTAATTCCTTTTTATTCGATATTTCTTCATAGTTGTTATTTGAATTTAATTTTGAAATTACTAGTTTAAATTTATTTAATGATTTGTATAATTACAAATTGAATTCTTCAAAAAAATTATTACTTCTATTAACTATTTGGCATAGTTCTTTGTTTCCTGAATTTATTGACTGAACAATTTCTTCAATGCTGTAAATATAATGGGAATTTAATTTTTCAGCAATAATAAATGGTTCTGTTTCTTTTTTATCTTCAAATATTATTTCTTGAATGTTATTTCTAACTGTAGGTTTAACTAAATTTTTTAAGGTTCTCCACATTTTTTTACCATTACATCGGTCAAAACATTAAAACAAACCAATTTGATAATACACGACGCTGATAACTTTCGGGTGCACTACGCACGTGCCACTGATTAATAATAAATCATTTGCGATTTATTCGGAGCTGGAAAAAGTCCAAGATCACCTACCGGTTAATCAGCACATGAAATAGAAAGAGCGAATTTTAAACACAATCAGATAGAAAGAGAAGAACCTAGTAAGCGTCTGTTCGAAAGCACAGTTCAGTAAAACAATCGAATGGCTTTATAGCTTGGGCTCATTGGCGTTGGTAAAACAGCGGGATATACCGTGTGAGCAAAAATAATTTGCATCAAAGAGGGCCTTGCATCTAAGAACGTAATGCTTAGCCGTAGAGCTTAATATACCTGTTGGGTGTCAGTAACTACCTGAATTAACAATCAATCAGTTATTCCGTCATCTTTGACAGTCGTTACAAGTAATTTGATTCATCGCTAATTTTTCCAATTTCTTGAACAATTCACACAATGGGCTTTACGGAACAGCACAAAACATTCATGGTTGAAGGGTATTTTCGAAACGGGGTTAGAGTAAATGGTGAGTGGCAATACAATCCGGGTTTGTGCATGGACGATTTTCACGAACATTTTCCTAACGTTGCTTTTATTGCTGGGGATTTTTATTATTGCCTAAAAAGAACCGTGGCTGTGTTTAGGGAAACAGGTTCTATACAACACAAAAAAGGAGTAGACCATCTGTAAGAACAGAAGAAGTTGTTGCAAACGTTCGTGAAATAATGCAAAATACGCCAACAAATTGTATAAGACGCCTGTCCCAAGAAGTGGGAAGATCTTATGGAACATGCAGGACTATTCTTAAGAAGCAGCTAAATTTATTTAAATTTAAAAAAGGATTATCCAAGAATGTGGAAACATTTCTCCAGAGATGCTGGTCAACACTTTCGAAAATATGAAGAGACGTGTGAATTTATGCTTGGAGGCCAATTTCAGCAATTTATGTAATTATTTTTCTTTTTCTTTCTGTATATTCTTACTTTGGTAATTTTGAAAACAACAAAAATAAATTTGTATTTGTCTGCTTATTTTATTACTCATTAGTTTGGCATATCATGTCATAATATGCATTTGACAAAATTTTAACCTATTTGGTTAGATATATCGTCCCCATATCATTGTGATCTAAACCAAGCCCTCTTTGATGCAAATAATTTTTGCTCGCACGGTAGCTTGGGCTCATTGGCGTTGGTAAAAAAGCGCGGGATATATTTAAAACGTATTAGCGAGACGTTAATTGAAAAAAGAGTTTATAAATCGATATTATAGAGTTAATAAATTTGTGATGATATTGTATTTTTGATAATGTGTGGTTTCCTCAGGGGGCATAAACCCCTAAATGGCATCCGCCACATTTTCTAGTATTACCACGTGATTCAAATTTTAGAATAATTAAAGTAAGATACGCTTTTTTGACTATTAAAGGCACAAAACGGCAACGTTGGTTGCCTGTAAAATGACGTGGCGGAACTGAATGCACGCAAGTGCAAAAATATATCAGTTACCGGTGTCAGACTTCTAAAACACGTGTCTGTTTTGTTTATTTTTTTGTTGTGTAAAAAATTTATGTAAAATGTTTTAAATGTGCTGTAACTTATAGTTTAATGTTGTGTAAACTGGATAATTAATAAACAGGGACGTTTCCTAGTGATTTATTCTATAAACCATTGTGGAAAAATTAAAAGTTTTTAGTCGTCGTATTCGTTTCGTATGTGTGTCTGTAATAATCAAACAGAAAAAAATTCACAGATCTTGCACCTTACGCAAGCATTATATGTATTGAAAATACCTGACACAGCTTTAAAATTTTTATGTCCTATGTGATGTAAGTTACATATTTTCCAATATAATTCACTACTTGTTGTGTTTATGTTTACCCAAAATTTCAAGTTGACTTTTAACCGCAATTACATTTTTATCAAGTACTAAAAATTGAGTTTTCTTTTTTTCAGACCACATTTATCACCTATACAATTTTCTTAGAACTTCCCTGCACACCACCCATAAAAGAGGTTATTTTAAATAGAGAAAATAATTAAAGCCCACATTCTAATTTGTATTTTGTAAAAGTTTAAAAAATGTTCTTTAATTCTACAGAGTCCGCCCAAATTTGGTTAACAAATGGGATAATTTTTTATTATTGATTTCTCAGAAAATTTTATTCTACATAAAAGTTTTGCATCTTGAGTTTATTTTGACGTATTCAAATCTCCTGTGGCATATGACGTCAGTGACTCAAATTTTTTTTAAAATTTAAAAACTGAACCAGCCATATTAACAGTTAATATGTAAAGTTAATATGAAAAGTGTAAAAATTCAATAAGGGCAAAAATTTGATTTTTTACTTGACTTTTCTTGAAAACTATTAGCACTAGAAAAAAACTTTATTTAACTTTTTATCTTGGATTTATTAGTTCTTTAATATGGCTGTTTCAGTTTTTAAATTTTAAAAAAATTTTGAGTCACTGACGTCATATTTTTCTATTTTCTATTCACCCTGTATATGCCACAAAATATTTGAATACGTCAAAATGATTTACTCAAGATGCAAAACTTTTATGTAGAATAACATTTTCTGAGAAATCAATAATAAAAAAATTATCCCATTTGTTAACCAAATTTGGGCGGACCCTGTATATGCAATTATTGTGCTCCCACTTTTTGCCTACCACTATTTTTTTTTTCGATATAATATTCAGATTTAAATAACGTGAACTTACCTTATTTAACAAAATTATTATGGCAGTCTTCAAAACACAAATATACATAATTATATAACTTATATCAATAAAACACTTTTTAACAAAATTTATTATGGCATTTTTTAAAACACAATATTATATAATTTATCTTAATAAAGCACTTTGAAGTGCAAAAATACTAAAACTAAACATTATTTACTTGCCGACTTTACGCTGTTATTCATATTTATATTTACCAAGTATTATCAGAGTATTATGTTACAAGACCGCTCGAGATATTGCGGTGTTGAGTCGCGACACCAATGCAAATTTTGCCTAAAAACGATCCCACTAGTATTTTCAATACTAAAAACAATGTCGGTGTTGTAATATTGTTATTGTCTGTATGTAAATAGTGAAAATGAATCTAGATTGTTCTGATTGACAACGGCATTGTTTTAAAATAATCATGTCGAAAACAAGACGAAACAAAGCGAGACAAGAGAGTGAAACACTATTTCAGGTAATACAGTAACACATTTCCTGCAAGTAGGTAATTGCAAAAGACAATCATCGATAATGTAATCTTCATAAGAATATAAGTAACTTAAATTGTAAAAATCAACTTTCTACAGTTGATTTAAAATAATTACAATAATTGGGTATCATTTCAATCATCGGGAATGTTTTTCTCTTATTTCCTCCTTTCCCTTTAAATTATATAGAAATTTTACCGTCAAATATCATTTTTCAAGTTCAATAGTAAGCGAATAAAACGTGTCGAAAATGTTTAACCAAACATTTCGAAAAAGGTTAATTAAAAAAAAGGTTAAATGGGGATAACATGTTGAGTGGTGTGTTATTTTTTAGAGTTATTATTTGTTTTGAGAGATCAATTTTTGTACTATTTTAAGTAAAGGCAAGGGGTGTAAAATAGGACTACAGAGAAATACAATAAACAATAAAACTAATTTTAAAAATAACCTAGAAAGTAAGAAATATGTATTACTATTTTAAAGATATATTTACAATACCAGTGGCAGCGTTAAGTAAAATTTGGAGCAGGCCGTGCCAGCAATAAAACAAAAACAAATATAAATAGCGTAGACATCAAACCTATCATATTTATCAAGATAAATTAAATGTACGCATTTTTTTCCATCTGTTTGTGAAGTACACAATAACTTTGGAACTTGCCCACTTCGCAAATTTCCTTGTTGATGTATATAGTCCACAGAATCGGCTTTTAACTATTTTACAAGCTTGTACTTTTTTCTTCCTATCTTAAAGTCACTAATAAAGTCTATTAAAATAGCTAAAGTAACGTGTTATAAACAAATAACATCTACTATAATACTACTATTGGATATAAATACCTACTTGCCACAATCACATTGACGACGAATAACCGGAATAACAACAACCTATAAACAAACGGGGCTGGGCAGGGTAGATAGAGGTGTGTACATCCGATATTGACGACAATATTGCAACTAGCCTTTTTGCTGATGACATGACAGCTATTAGGGTGGCTGATAGTACCTGTGAACTATCTGTTTTGGCTAATGATGCGCAAAACTACAGCAAAAGTAATGTAATAAGTTAAGACTAAATCGGGCCAAGACTGACATGTTGGACTTTAGTCTAAGACCGAAACTTTTTTCCTTATTAGTAAAACCTAATCTCACCTAAATTGGTCGAGGAAGGGTACTCTGGACTTGCAGGTCGCTGTTTGCAGAGCTGGGGTTGCTGACTGTTGTCTCGGTCTATATTTTGCAATGTTCAGTTTATGTCAAAAAAATATGGGGACATTTCAAACTAGTGATAGTTTGCTTGCCCTCACTGCAGGCATCACCTTCCGGCAGAAATTCAATCCATAAAGAGTATAAATCTTTTACTTTAACTGTGTGTAAAGTGGTAATTGGTTATTGCTGTAATTTTATTTTATCGTTGTTACAACGCAAACATTTTGGTTCAGTGATTGCAAATGGTATTTTTGCCTGTATATTACTGATATTGCACTGAGGAAAATGATCTAATGCAACAGGTTTGCTAAGACATAGTTTGTATTGAGAGCTTATTTTTTATCAACCCATATTAAATAAATTTCTAGTGTATCAAACCCGCCTTAGTGTTATATCAATTCCATTCAGTTCCATTAGCAGCACAGTCTTGTTAAATAATGAAATACTTTTTATTCGGCAATTTTGTTAAGAAATAAATTGTATCTTCTCAAGGCGACGCATTTTGTTCCCAGTAAAGCGCTTTCTCTACAATTGAGACCAGCGTCCCCAAAAACGAACTGTATCCGTTAGAACCTATAATCCACAAGTTCGTAGCGATCGGCAATCGCTGCGCGCCGTAGTACTAGTTTTAACGTATTTGTTACGCAGGTCACATCGTTGTTTGAAATCTTCTAGCTGTCTTGTATGAATTTGAATTTTATTGATCGTACCAATACCTGTTTACTTTGTATTTAAGTTTTTTTAAACTTTGCATGTCAGATAAAGCAATAGAATATTCTTATTTCGTACAATCCATTATTAGGATTGGACTTTATAATATATGGACCAATTTTACCATCTCAGTAAACCATGCATGTTGCATAATAGACAATCATATACAATGTTAAACGACAAGAACAATATCACACTAGAAGCTATTTAAATTTCAAGGGTCTCTACATGTTTCGAACGTAGAAACGTTCATCATCAGGAGACAGAAAATATATTTGGTGCTGATGGTTTTAGCAGAAGAGAAAGTGGTGCAGAACCTTAATGGAGCTTGTATGAAATTAAAAGGCGTTGTGGTCTATGGTCAGCGCAGCGGCCTCACAGATCGTAGGCCCGGGTTCCATTTCCAGTGCCGGCAACGTCGATGTTAAATTTGGAATTTGGTGTAAGAGGTGCGCCGTCTTTCGGAAGAGACGTTAAACTGTGGGCCCCGTGTCATGGATGTTGGCACGTTAAAGAACCCTACCCCAAAATTACCAGATAGTGTGTGACAAATTCCCTGGCGTTGGTGATTGGCCTCGTTGCGGAAAAAGACCGACGTAAAATAAATAAATTAAAAATTAAAAATTAAAATACTTAAAGTGTAGAAGAGACATAATATGAAGGAAATTGATGAAAATTGAAACATACTGAGTAGGTATGTGAGAAGTCGGTAAAGGGGGTCTAAACTAACCAAATAAACTGGGGAAGAAGAAAAAAGCTTTCTAAAAAGAAGGTTAGTTTGCAGTGGCGTATTTAGAATATTGCCACGGGGGGGGGGGTCTATACCTTTCGTTTTATCTTTTTTTCTTTCTTTCTTTCTTTCTTTCTTTCTTTCTTTCTTTCTTTCTTTCTTTCTTTCTTTTTTTCTTTAAAAAAGCGCCGCAGGCGAAAATTTTTTTGGTGCCACGCCCTATTTTAAACTATCAAAATTTATAATTTCTATGTTTTGATAGCTGAACCCAAAAAAGGAAGAAATTAAGAAATTTTTAAATATAAACGCAATAATGGGAATATATATTTTTTTAAATATTTATGTTTAAAAATATATATTTCTACATAATATGACCGATTCCGAAAATGATTGGTTTTCAAGTTATTTTTGCCAAGTTTGGCCATGTTGTTTTGTTATCTGTGACACAGTTACTTCATTATTTGTAAAATCAAAGTGTTGCTAATAGTTCTAGTTTGCAAAAAAATTACAAAACTAAGTGAACATCATTTCAATTTTTTAATAATTTTATTTAATAATAATAATAATAAAGGTCTTTATTCAAAAATTGTAAAATAGAAAATTATTACATTTTGTTATCGGGCGAGGTTCAGTTCACCCTGTCTACATTAAATGCAACAAGGCATCTGATCTGTTCTGAGTTTTTTTTTAATGTTGAGCCCACGGGGGGGGGTGTCCAGACCCCTCGGACCCCCCCCCCCCTAAATGCGCCACTGTTAGTTTGATATGTTGAAGGTTTGATAGATTTAAAAAGTCGGGGTGTGGATATTATTAAGGTACCAGCGATTTATTTTTCACCGTAGCCGTAGGCTAATGAAAACAAACAATACAATGAAAAATACGTAAAATAATTCGAGTGTAATTAAATTCGTGGCACAATCAAAACAAAGTTTCAAATATTACTGAATACTAAATTTCTGTCGTCCGACGAAGCGATGTGGTTTCGTTAAACGTGACCAGCATAAATGATCTCCTCTCTTTAATACAGGGATCGACTCGCCACGCGTTGGTCACGTCGGCATCACTGATTGATCTGTTGTCTTTATTGCGGGTTATTCATTCTCTTATACTCACATAAAATTTTACTGTAAGCTCCAGTTGGGCAAAACGGTATTATGACTATAGCAACAACACGTACGTACAGTAATAAGTTCCTGGTTCAAAACCGCAAAATGTTTTTCTTCAAGATTAGAGAATAGTGTCCCAGGTTGCTGAGATATTTATATATATTGTTCTTCCATTTTATATTGTGGTAGTGAGGAAATATTTGATAAATTACAAATTTTACAAAATAAGGCAATGCGGATTATTTTTAATTGTGGCAAATATACAAAAATTAATTTTATGTTGAAAAATTTAGATTGGTTGAATGTCAGAAATTTAATTTTTTATTTAGTACCTATGTATCTTTCTACATGAAATTAAAAATAATTTATTGCCTGATTGTTTAAAAAAGTTTTGTTCTTTTAATTATGACCATCATAATTATAAAACAAGAACTAATCAAAATTTTTATGTGGATAGAGTGTCTAAAACATTAGCTTATACTTATAAATCTATTTTTTATAAAGGTTTGATAGAATATAATAATTTGGAAAATTCTATTAAATCTCAAAAATCATTAAAACTGTTTAAAAAAACTTTAAAATTACATTTAATTAAAAAACAAAATGATACGTACCTAATATTTGATACAATTTGCAAAATGTTTAACTTTTCTGTCTTTTTTTTTCTGTTTTTGTTTAAAGAAGGTTGCGTTTAAAAATAAATCTATAAAAATGTGTTAAAAAAATGTATTAAAAAATATTTAATCGTAGCTTTTTGCTAAATAAAACATGTTACTACTACTACTACATAATTTTGTTGGATACATAAATAGGATCGCGGCTTCTGCAAATTAATAACCGACAGAGAACTACGCCATTAAAATAAATTATATCCACCGAGATGAGATACTTATTATTTTGCGCTGAATGTGCTAATTACAATAATGTTTCCGCTTTTCTGACGTATGGACAATTAAGAAAAAAAACAAACACGAGAAATTAAAAATTAATATATTTTTTTTGTGGAAACATAAAATATAATGAGGTTTATTATAATTATGGGTAATATGTTAATAAAACAAAGAAGAATACTTAATGACCGAAATTTAATATTTTTACTTTTTGAATGCGTGTCCACCACATAAAAGGAGGGTAAATAAGAGAGTATTAAATTAATTTCTTTTAAATATTTTTAGATGGTAAATATGTTTTAAAATTTCAAAATATGGAGTAGAACGTATATACAGCTAAAAAACTGCACTGGTTCTGTTACGACAGAACCTCACCCCTAAAAATTAATGTAAAGAAAAATAAGAAAATACAAAAACAAAACATCCCTATATGGATCAAAAAATTGTGTTTTGCTTAAGCGAAAAAAATTTTTTGCATATTGACCAATGATCTCCCAACAAACATTTAAAGCCTTGGCGACCTCTCATTTGGAGAAAATTACCTATTTAAGTAAAAAATAGTCTATTTTTTACCTCCAAATCGGCTTTTTAGACGAAACGGCCAAAGAGACTAACTGTTTGGTCAAAACAAAGTAATTCGAACTTATTAATACGTGTTCAAAGTGGGAAAATATAAGAGGCCCAAGAGATGGTCTAAAAGAGTAGATAATTAATTACCTTGTAAATCGACTTGATAGTTAGGTCTAAGGAAAGTCAGTAATAAACGCCCAACCAGGTTATTTTTTACCTTAGATTGGGCCTTAAAGCCCAATAATCTTTTAGGCCCATAAATGAAGAACAAATTACTTCGTTTTGTCTTTAATATATCTTCATGGTCAGGTTATAATGTGAACACTTTCTGAGGTGATGTATACCCTATATTAGTCTTACATTTTGTACTTAAAGCCCAGAAGGCTTTAAACTATAAAATAGGTTATAGTTATGATTTAAATAATTTCTTTATAGCCCAATATTTTGTCCTCAAAGTGATTTTTACCGGATATAAAGCCGTATCTTCCAAAAATTATGTCTATAAAGAGATTTTGGCTTAGAAAACTTGAATGATGATTGTAAAGTTTATTGCACTGTGGTAATCTTCCCACTTGTGGGGAACATAAGAATAATCCAAGGAGGAGCTTGACCCTCTCCATTTTAAAATAATCAGTTTCCATTTTTTCGGCGAAATAAAATGGGGTCGCGTAGGAGCTATACAAAACGCCGGAACAAAGAAAAAAATGTTGTACGTTTATATTCGAACTATTCCAAAAAGTAAGGTTAGTTACATTATAATAGTGGCTATTAATCCGTTGCGAGACATTAATTCAGCAACCCCGATAGAAACATTCTATGGAGTAATTGGCCGTACATAGGGCCTGCAGAATTCTAAAAAACCCCAAACTAGGCTTCATAAACACTTATTATTATAAAGTTATGCCATATAAACGAATATTTCTCCTAATTTAGACCTATCAAGACGGAAGATACAAAATAGGAAATTTTCTCCTAGCGTAACCTAATACGGGTTGACTTATAGGTCCAATTTTTTTTAAGGCCCAAACCACAGGAAATCACGACCTTTAGGAAAAATATTTTACTGACGCCATATTTTTTTCAACATGGTGTATTATTTTCAATTAATTTTGTTAGATTACTTGTAACACTAAAGTAACAACAAATATATTACAAAAACCGAGCACAGAAACGAGCTAACTTACTCGTCCAAGCACTAAATATTGGCTACATTTAAAATTTTTGGTATTTTCAATTTTAATTTACCTTGTTTTTTTTAATTAAATGCCTTTTTTCTGGGGCGCGGTTAGTTTTTCTAGGTAAAATTGAAATCTATACGAAAATTTTTTACGCGCACCCATTTTTTCACTTCACATCGATGGAATAATGATTTTTATAAGTACATACCTATCTATATACTACCACTCCATTTTAAAAATCAATAGCGGCTGACATGACATGTTCTGATTTAAGAACCCTCCTGCCTCCTGTGCTTTGATACAAATAAAAACAAAATACTATTTTTATCTTTTTCTAAAATTGTGGTTATGATTTTCTATAAACTTCATAGCCCATAACAGGCCCAACATAGGCCCACATAGGTAAAATACAGGTAAAAAACACCTCTTTACTACCACGGAGAAGACTACTTGGCCTCGTCTATGAAGAACAATTCTCCTAATGACAGGTGTTTCTTACCACTTTATTACCCTGGTTTTATTCCCCACTAGGTGATAAAGTGGTATAAATTACTAACTTCTGACTATGTAAAGCGGTCCGTCGAGCTTTATAGTTAAAATATTAGGTAAAAGTCACCTTTTTTAGACTATAATTGTTTGTTGGGCTTGTACCTATAGATGGCACATCATAAACGCTATTTAAATGTATCGACAACATCGTTGTACAATAGAGGCGGCGAAGAGCTGGGTGGGGCAAGGACTAGGGACTACGGTGGATACACCTTTTTATATGACCTTGCTACTATAAAAATAAAATTAAACCTAACCTACAAATAAATAGTAATGGAATTTTGTTTGGGCAGGGGGGCTAATGGCTAATGAGAAATTTGAGGGCAGGTGCTCCCATGATTGTTGTGTTGTTTGTGTAGGTACAACACTGAAAATAATTCGGAAATGTTCATGAAAAAATCTGCAAATTCACATCACTTTTCCTTGCATAGGCGGGGAAACTACTCCAGAAGTAGTTAAAAAGTAAAGTGTCTTTTTATACTATTCATATGAATAACATTATTTGTGGATTAAATTATTTTGTGTATTAAAAAGTAAAACGTTTAAGAAAAGTTGTTTTTTAAAAAAATATCTTTTTATGAAATAAGGTAGTATAGGTAGAGGTACAAGAAGTTTCTTCGTCATGTCGGAGTTTACTATTGGGGTTGCAATGTATTCAATTTAAAATAATTTTCACATAAAATCGAACATATTGCAACCCTAATTGCAAACTCCGACATGATGAAGAATCTTGATTTTTTTGAAAAACAAATTTTGTTAAATCTTTTCACTTTTTAATACACAAAATTATTATTTAATCCACAAATAATGTTGTTCCTGTGAATAGAACTTTTTAACTACTTCTGGGGTAGTTTCCTCAGTTTTTACTACGATTTTACTCTTAAAACTTTTAACCATTTTTATGTAGATAGAGTGTCTAAAATATTAGCCTATAAGTCTATTTTTCATAAAGGTTTGATAGAATATAAGAATTTGGAAAATTCTATTAAATCTTAAATATCATCAAAACTATTTAAAAAACTTTAAAATAACATTTAATTAAAAAACAAAATGATACGTAATATTTGATACAATTTACAAAATGTTCAACTTTTCTGTCTGTTTTTGCTAAAAGAAGGTTTCGTTTTAAAATTTAAAAATAAATCTATAAAAATTTGTTAAAAAAATGTACTAAACAATATTTAATTGCTAACTAAAACATAGTATATATATACCTACTATAAGTGATGTAAAAATTACCGTAATTTATTTTTGGTCGGTAATATTCGTTAAATTACGAGAACTTACAGTAATTTATGAGAATTTTAGGAAATTTAACTTTTTCTTAAGCAGTATACTACACTTAGTCGGTAATTTATTATTCTTGTTCAAGAATATACTCTTAAACAAAATCTCAATATTATATCTTTAAAATTGAGCCCAGAATGAAATATTTTGTATTAATTTATAATTTAATGTATAATATGTATAGTATAATGTAAAAATATTGAAACCTAAATAACATAATGTATTTTCTTATGTAACTACCTACAAATGAAACATGAGAACTCCGCGGAACTACACAGAATCTAACCCGAATGTGTGTGGGTAATATTACCGAGAATGTTCTCGGTAACATAACCGTAATATTTCCGTATTACGTTACCCAAAAGCGAATATTCCTTTGAGGGTGAGCGAATATTACCGTAAGTTACGGAATTTATGGAAATAATCGGTTGGTAATATTCGGTCGTCGCATCACTACAATACCTATTACTACATATTTTTGATAACTTTCGTTTTATGTAATAAGAGGCGAAATAAGGGGTTTTATAACGAGTACATCTTCAAAACTGTCAAATTCTTCTTTTAGTTATCCCACTTTTATTATAATTATAAAATGTAATTGATATTCTTTCGTAATTTTCTGTTACTTGAGTTCATCCGTTTTCTCAACTGCCATTTATTACCTTGATCTATACATCGCTTTTCCTCTGAGACTAGTTCTCATATTTGTTCATCGAACTATTTATTAGTATGTTCAAAAAATTCTTAAAGATATTTGTAGTTAAGACACATTTTAATTTTTTTTTAATTCTTTTTACAGATTGTGCATGGTTTACTTATTAACCACGTTCACATACTACAAATTTCCCACATTAACTGGATTTAATCATAAACAAATAAAAGAAAAGGTTATGTCGAAAATGAGTCTTAAATTATACCCCTAAAAAGTAGAAATTGCCGCTAATGCGTTTTATTGCCCACCGCGCGTAATTACACTATAGAGTCAACTTGGGTAACGCAGCACAATGGTAAATGCGCCAAATGCTTGTATCGTCGGAGCAATTTAAGGTGTAGGATGCTAGAGTCAACTTTTTTAAAACAAAGCTTCGACAGCTGACTCCCACATGTGACATTGACAGCTGATACTGGTTTCTCCCGAAAAATTCTCAGTTCAGTGGTGGGCCGTAGCAAGCTCACGCGTGTGGTTTCAGAGACTAAATTTTATTGGTTTATTATTTAAGTTGAACGGTGAGTGTGAGTAGAATAAACCAGTTTAGGTTAATTAACTTTCCAATAACAAACATTTCATGTATCATTTGCTATTATAGATTTAATATTATTAGTTTATCCATTTTAATTACTGCACAATAGGTTGTCAAACCTTGCGCTCACTGAAAACTAATCCAGCTGTTTGTATTTAAAAACAAATAACATTTTGGCACACCACGAACGTAAGTTATTATATTATGGCAACGCAGCATTGAACGCGAAACATGTGCACCGCTTGCCGTTTGATTGTCTTGTAGCTACAATAGTTGGGCGGCCAAACTCTTGTACCGTGCGAGCAAAAATTATTTGCATCAAAGAGGGCTTGGATTAAAAAACGTAGGGCTTGGTTTAGATCACAATAATATGGGGATGATGTATCTAACCAAATCTAGGTTAAAATTTTGTCAAATTCATATTATGACATGGTATGCCAAACTAATGAGTACCTAATAAAATAAGTAGACAAATACAAATTTATTTTTGTTGTTTACAAAGTAAACAAAGTAAGAATATACAGAAAGAAAAAGAAAAATAATTAAGTACATAAATTGCTGAAATTGGCCACCGCCATGCTCCAAGCATAAATTCACACGTCTCTTCTTATTTTCGAAAGTGTTGACCAGCATCTCTGGAGAAATGTTACCACATTCTTGGATAATCCTTTCTTGTAATTGTTCTAAATTTGTATTTACACAATTCATACTTCATAAATTTAGCTGCTTCTTAAGAATAGTCCTGCATGTTCCATAAGATCTTTTCACTTCTTGGGACAGGCGTCTTATACAATTTGTTGGCGTATTTTGCATTATTTCACGAACGTTTGCGACAAGTTCTTCTGTTCTTGCAGATGGCCTTCCTGCTCCTTTTTTGTGTTGTATAGCCACGGTTCTTTTCAGGCAATGATAAAAATCCCCAGTAATAAAAGCAACGGTAGGAAAATGTTCGTGAAAATCGTCCATGCAGAAACCCGGATTGTATTGTATTGTATTGCCACGCACCAATCTCAGCATTTACTCTAACCCCTTTTCGAAAATACGCTTTAACCATGAATGTTTTGTGCTGTTCCGTAAAGCCCATTGTGTGAATTGTTCAAGAAGTTGGAAAAATTAGCGATGAATCAAATTACTTGTAACGACTGTCAAAGATGACGGAATAACTGATTGAGTGTTAATTCAGGTAGTTACTGACACCCAACAGGTATTAAGTTCTACGGCTAAGCATTAGGTCCTTAGATGCAAGGCCCTCTTTGATGCAAATAATTTTTGCTCGCACGGTATAACATTCCATAAGAAACGTACGAAAGAATAAATATTTATTGAATCGAAGCGGAAGGAGAACAACGATCCACGAGATTCGATATACGAGTGGGGGAAACATAGTTTGCCTATTTCTGTTTGCTTTATTTAATGTTTTGACTGTTCTAGCTTACTACTAGTATATGGGCGGACAACACATTTCTATACCTGTATATCTAAAATATTTAAGAAAAGAACGTGTTAAACATAATTAATCGAATTTGAAAAAATTATGTGCACCGAAAAAGTTTGCTCCACCCCGTTACGACAAAAGTCATAGGGGCCAAAGTATTTAGAGCGCCCTCCATGCTGGTATCTTAACTTTTTTTGTAGCTTTATTAGGGGCCGAGAAAATCGGAAAAGAAATATTGACTCCCTCGGCTCTACCTGACCTCAAATTTTTTTGACATTCGTGCTTTAATACTTAGAAGGTTGAGGTAGGATCAGGGGTGAAACCAAACAAGAGACGATACAGCGCCCTATTGTAGTAATAAATTTAATTTACACATGTAGTTAAGTACAGTAATTTCTGTATTTTCTGAAGTCCTTTCCCCCTTAGTCAAATTTCCTGGCTGTGCCACTGAGTAAATTATTAAATGATTAGGCAGGTAAATGATATTAAAAAAAAAACTTAAATTCCTTTGTTTGGTGTAGCCCCGAATGACTCTAAGGTGGTTTTTGCCTCATCACGGTTTTATAGACCTTCTTACTTATTATATCTTCGAAAATTAAGGTTGGTGGCTTTATGGGCATGGACATGGGTATACTGTTAATGGTTATGGGTATATAGTCATTGCTTAATGGCGTTATGTGGTAGGTAAGAGTATCGTAAAATCTGGGTTTGGTTGTGAGTTGAGGCGTATAATTAGCAAAGTTAATTAATAAAGATCCTTTGACTGCTGATGAAAATTAACGAATTGTGTTATGAGCTTCTGAAAAATAAGTGTGGAAAGTTTGTTAAAAAACAATTTATCAATAACCATTTTATAATTTAAAATTTCTGCGATCGCGATCGCTGTTATTTTATTATCCAAATATTCTGACATTAATTATGACGTAACGAATTCTTTGTCCATTTCAAATATGATACATATCAGCATAAACTGAACAGTGGTTTATTTTTATAACCTCAAGTCAAATATTAGGTAGTTGGTATATAACCTGTATTGATTTTTACAATTTGGCAAAAATTTCGGTACGTGTAAAACATTTTTAAGCACAACTTCTTATTTAAGAATTTGGAAAAGTTTTTGCCGGAGAATTGGACCCATAGAATACTTTCACCCTTGGATTATTATAAACATACCTAGGTATCTCCTTTTTTCTTTGTGGATAGTGCTTTTACTTGATGGAAATTCATTACAATTATTGCAATAAAGATTTTAGTCTAATTTCCACATAATATTTATTTTATAAACCGACGCGTTTCGATAGATTGTAGCTTTATTGAGGGATTTTTTAAATCGAGTGAGGTACTGTAATTTTAACCTAAATATTTATATACTAATTATCTTTTTCTCAAACAAGTAATTATATTAAGGGAATACCCACAGAACTGTTTGTAGAATATGGTCAATTATTGAAAAGGTTTAATTAAGGCGATTTATTCAAATCTGTTTGGTCATTCAAAAGGTAATTTCCTGGTTCCCCACGTTCTGTTTCGCCACGAAAAGGAAATTTACCTGTTTTAGTAGCGTTTTGCCATGGTAATTGGATAACCTAACACGTCAGTGCAGATTCGCCACTCGTCCTTTCGTCTATTACGGCAGTGAGGCTACCTGGGTCAATCCCATTGTGTATTTTAATCCGATTTACTTCAAAATTGACTTTACCATGAAATCTTACGTTTTTCGAGTAATTAAAGTATACATTTTAATAAATAACTCAAAATTGTACAATGATTTAAAAAAAAAAATCGGATTCGAATTTTTTTCGTTTCTTTGCATTTTTTGAGAACATTTACCATAGTAATGTATATTTTTTTTACACCATCAGAAAGTAGAGATTTCAACGAACAAAAAGCTCACCGACTTTTTTAAAAAAGCAGATATTTTGACGTGATAATTTTTGATTGAAAATTAGGGTGCTTTTTAGATATTAAGTCAAAATAGGGTGAAAAAATTAATATTTCAAAGCAAAAAAATTACAGTGTGTTTGGAACATAAAAAGTTAAGTTTTCACCAAATTTTGTAAAAAAAAAATTTTTTTGTAAAAGATAAAAATAAAAAACCAAAAACTTGGTTATTTGAATTTTTCACATAAATTTTGAGGTTATATGAAAAAAGTGTAAATATAAAAGTTGTAGATCTTTCTATTACCTACAACTTTGCTATTTAACGTTTTTCCATAGGACTTGTAGTTTTGCCGAAAATCGAGATAAATCGTTTTCTACCCTTAAAAACTCACTCCCTTCCACTTCCCGACCTCGGATCGCCCGTAAATTATTTTTCCTTTCATTTTTGTTATATTCTTTTCCTTTTTCAATGGGTTTCATCCTACTATTATTTTTTTTCATTTTTTACCATTTTCAAAGGCCTGGTCTATTAGCCAAGCTTTCGATAATGTTTATTATCTTCTTCTAATTAAAAATTATGAGAACCAATACATGGTATACAAAAATAAATATTTTAATACTTAACTTTTGTATAATTCTAAGATAGTTTTGCAAGAAAACGCATAAAATCTAGGCAGGTAAGAAATAAAAGTATGCATGGCAAAACAGCACTCGTTAGAAAATATGAAAGTTATGCGTGGCAAAACAGCACTTTTTTTATTGCCGTGGCAAAACGGCACGTGGCAAATGTGGAATATTTCATTCAAAAGTAGACCGGTGTTTTTATGACGGTTAATTTCCAAACTTTCCAATAAATTACTCACTCACTAGCATCCCTTTGTCTCCCTTGATTTAAAAAAGCTATATCAGAAGTATATTCTCAATACAAAGAATCAAAAAATAATTTTAAGACCTTGACTTATATAGGAAATTCCACAAAGAAAATTAAAAACTTTGATTTTTTACCTATACCTATTTTGTAAATTGCACCACTTTTGCAAAATAAAACTCAACGCAACCTACATAAAACTTCTTAGTTTTGACAATGCTTTATTTCAGATACATTTTCTTTAAAGTAGCGCCATATTTAATGCGTGTTTTTCTACTAAATCAAAATTGGGCTATTAAAATTTGGTCGCATGTGATGCAAAGTTTATTTGTTTTTGACCCTGTATAAGGTAACTTCATAAAATAAGTATTTTTGAAACCGTAGCTTGTGCCTGAAAGTAAAAAAAATTAAAAATAAAGTAAAGGAGTTATATTAAATTAATTAATTAAATCGCTGAAAATAGATAAACTTTACGTTAAGTTAAACTAAAATTTATTTTCCACTTACTGAACACTTTAATGATGACACTGTGTTCTTTTTTGTCTTAATATTAAGGTGTATTACTTTCAGACACAAACTAAGTTTTCAAAAATACCTATTTTATGAAGTTACCTTATACAGGGTCAAAAACAAATAAACTTTGCATCACACGCGACCAAATTTTAATAGCCCAATTTTGATTTTGTAGAAAAACATACATTTAATATGGCGCAACTTTAAAGAAAATGTATCTGAAATAAAGCATTGTCAAGACTAAGAAGTTTTATGTAGGTTGCGTTGAGTTTTATTTTGCAAAAGTGCAATTTACAAAATATAGGTAAAAAATCAAAATTATCTTATGCAGCTGAAATTTTGCAAGTGTGCTAGAAACTACATTTAAAAAAACCTTTTCTAATAACCTTTTTCGATATTTTCAGAAATAACCCCACTTTTGAATTATTTTTTGGAAAAAATTAAAATTTGACAGATAATGCGAATCACGTGACTACTATTTTTTTGCTTAATTTTCATCTCGATCGAAGTGTGACCGGGATTTGCCCACTTTACTCTATTTAGGACTTTACAAAACTGTCATTTTTTCTAACGAAGTTAACCTAATCGTTAAAATTAAAGTTAACTTTTGACTTTTTTATAATACCCACAATAAGCCCTATCCTTACTGATATGTTTCTTTGGGTAAGGACTTCAACGCCATTTTAGTTTTTAGTACAATTACAATTTCCTTACTTTATTTTCTCAAAATAAACATCATTGGTGATAATTTGAGGCCAAATACCTATAGATTAATAGTATATTATTTAACGAGCGTATAATGTAGGCTATATGAAACGAGATTTTAAAACACGAGCCTGTTTTAAGAATCCGAGTGTAATATAGCCATTATACGCGAGTCAAATACTATACTTTGTCTACGATTATTTAGTATTCAAAAAATTAGAAAATGCATTCAGAGCAACAAATTTTATTACAATAGGATATTTTTACATAACAAGGTAATATTATTAATGGTACTTCTTAACTAAAAATACAATTCAACAATGTTAACAATAATTAAACAAAATACAATTACTTATTTCTAATTTTTCATGAAATGGATTGTAACATTAGAGCAATTATGAAAATGAATAATGGGAGCGGGAATATTACTTATGATCTTTATTAGTAAAGGAAAAAGTTTCGGAGCTAACATTATTTTTTTTTTATTTTTTTTTAATTGGCATTTGGCTAATTAGCCATGCAGCCAGTCGCAAAATTTTTTTATTAATTAACATTATTTAGAGTGGTAGATGTAGTTAGGCAGAAATTTGAGTTTATTTGTTTTAAAATTTTATTAGCAGCATCTATTTTAGTTTTTTTTGAATCGGCAATATAACCTTCAGCTACGGAGGCCAATTTCCAACCTCCATGACGTTTTAGTTGCTCCTCCGTCAGGGACCGTGGATTATGAAATCTCATAATCCACGGTTGTATTATGAAATCTCATAATCCACGGTTGTAGATTATGAGTAACTATGGTAATATGAACCACATTATATTAACTAACATTACACATTACTAACAAACACATTATGCTCAGTGGCGTAGCCAGGGGGGGCCAGGGGGGGCCAGGGGGGGCCAGGGGGGGCCAGGGGGGCCAGGGGGGGCCAGGGGGGCCAGGGGGGGGCGCCTGCCCCCCCCCCCCGTCCCCCTTGCATGGCGCCCCTTGCCGCTTGGTGCCCGTATGCAAAATAAAAATATACTTTAATTACACCCTGTAACATTTATTGAAATTGAAAATAATTTGATATTCTATTATGTATTTTGCAAAACAAACACAATATTTTTAATAATAATATTAATAGTGGTTCTAAAAAATCATAAAGCGGCCCCATATATGTTCGCCCCTCCCGCCCCGCAAGGCTGGCTACGCCACTGATTATGCTTCTATTATTAAATAGTCGTAGATAAAAAGTATTAAATATAAAATAAGGCCATCAACTGGCCATATTAATTTTTCCTTTTATTCTTTAAAACTAGGTACCTGTACCTAGGTTACTTTCTCAAAACGTCACTGTCACTACAAGGACTTAATTTGGCTAAAGAAAAGTAAGGAAATATAATAAAAGATTAAATAAAATGATGGCGAATACGTCACTGAGGGCCAATCCTAAAAAAATTAGCTCAGAAAAAGGTAATTAGGTAGTAGCTAGGTAGACCAATAACTCCTAGATGATAAGGAGTTGTTGGGTAGACTGCCAATGATAAAAATAATTTGTTTTATAGCTGACAGACAGTTTTTATGATTGAAAAACATTCAACTAGATTATCTTAATTAGTCATAAAATCATATCTTTTTATAAATAAAAGATATTTTTTACCACTTCATCATATATTTTTTTAGGGCAATTGTTGTTGTCTTCTAGCAGCCAAAAAATAATATTTAAAAAACGGCCATATTAAGGTTAAAAAATCATTTTAAAAAAATGGACCCAACCTAGCTAAACAGAGCTGTTTTTTCGGCGCCTATTAAATGCAGTTTTTTTGCTACTGCTAATGGATTTCTAGGTACGGCTAATAGACTTTTCTCTCAGTGTAGTACCATTCTATGGCAAATTTCTAAGAATCTAAGTACGGATGTACCCATTTTCATCTATTTTTCTTAAAAAGCCAATCACGAACTTAACCTGCATTGCTTACTTAAGAGCGCGATGGTGTAGATTTTGTAGGCAGGCAATGTAAAACCATCTAACGTTTTCTCAACTTTCGGCATTGTTTGCAAATGAGCTATAATTTTTAGGAAGTTTTCGCTGCTACCGGTAGCCATTAGTCACTTAAGAATTGGTGTTAACTGGATATTATGATGATGTCTTTTGAATTGTTACTTTTCAATTGTTGCCTCAATAAAAATTTAAATAAAAGTAGAAGTCTATAAATAAAATATAATTCAACATAAAGTGGAGGGCCTCAGACAAAAAAAAAACCGCCCGAGGACACCAAATATGACATCCAAGCCGTACCTATATAAATGTAATTTTCTTGTCTATATTAAATATGTAGAAAGAGACAAAAATATAATATAATAAAAGAAAAATAAAAGTAACAAATTTTTTAACCTAAAATTGTATAAAAGGCATTTATTACTAAATATTTTTCAAAATTTTCAACTAAAAAGGATTGTCATCTATTAGTAAAAATATGCTTATACAAAGAGAAGCTTCTGTTAACATCTACTGACGTAATCGGAAAATACTGCAACTTAGGTAGCAAATTATAAGGCCAATATACAACTTCGTTGGATGGTTTACCCTCATTAATGCTTTTTACTCCAGTTAAGTATTCAAATCCTTCATTATTTTTTACACTTACATCCAATTTGTTCCTTACTTGACCTTCTACTTTACCGGGAATGTTGTTACATTTAGCGGAAAAAGTTTCAAGAATACTAATTGAGTCTCTAAACTTAAATTTCTACTCTCCAATGTGTCCGGTATAAAACTGAAATTAGCCTTAATAAAAACAAGATCTTTAACACTTGCGCTTTTTAACAATTCTTTACTGTGCACAACACACTGCGAATAATTGTCATCTAAATCCAAAATTAGTTCTTTAATGGCTTCGAAATGCTCTGCGTAGAATATTGCGGCTTTAATCCATATTCTCCACCGGGTAATTACAGGTTCTGGAGGTAAACTAACTCCTGGAAATCTCTCCTTATACAACCAACGGCGGTCCTGGAACGTCTTTCTCGGGGGGTACCACGCCCTTTTTTGGGTAAAATAACCGTAAAGCCTAATCTGCGGCGATATACCAGACTTTAAAACACTCCTTTAATTTAAAAGAATTTTGAAAGGGCGACAAAATAAACAAGTTTTAAAAGCTTCGAGGGCATTATCCGTGACAGATGAACTTTGTTTATACAATAAAATTGTACTATACATATCTGGGGGGGGGGGGCGAGCCCCCTCGTAAATACGCCACTGATGTAGTATGTTTTAATATTGTTACATTAGTATGTTTTAATATTGTAATGTATGTAAGTCAAAACACTAAAATAAAACAAAACTTAAATGTATATGTATAATAAAGAAATCAGAACATGAAAATAATGCTAAAAAAACTACAATTGTTTTTTAATATATTTTACATTGGATGCTGCATTAGAAAACCGGACATTCTTCGGTCCGGTTTACCAGCATTTTCGCGATATTATATCGACTTATCGACGGACTATAATAGAATATATCTTATAATATTAAGATGTTGATATTTTTATATAAAAAATGTTTTTTCAAATTTATTGGTTTTGTTTTTTAGTTAAAAATAATAAATATTTATAGTTTTTTGGACATATTATTTTTAGTTTTTGCATCCTCAACCTGGTCTCTGGGGGGGGGGGGGGGGTAATTACCCCCAGTACCCCCCCCCCCCCCCCCCGTAGGACCGCCCTTGTATACAACTGCACTCTTAGAGGTGCTTTTAGAAACATTTTTTTACATTTGAAATTAATTTATTTTAATTTAAATACAGTTTGTTAAGCAGGTATATAATAACAACGCATTATTAAGTGACAATAAACAACCCCTAACAATATACCTGCAAACCCCGGAAACCAATAAGCCCTTTGTAAAACCAATAAATACCTTGTGTATAACCAAAAAGTAAATATAATTATTATAATCTTCAGACTGGAAAATCCCTGAAATAAGTACCGAACTGGACATTAAACCTTTAGCGTTTTAAATTCTTTGAGCTGAAAACATAAAAATTTGCTCTAAAATAATAATTTATGAAAATTATGCATTTTATTATAAAATTGACAAAATAGACAAAAAATGCATATATAGGTATGCATTTTTCATATATTCTGCCCTTTAGTGATATATAAGAAGTTTCCAAAGATTTAAACAGTCATCGATTCTTATATACAATTTTAAATCATCAGCAAAGAGAAGGAATTGACTGTATTTGAAATGCGACCCCAGGTCGTTAATAAACAAATTAAATAAAAGGGTGCCCAGATGAGACCCCTGGGGCGGAACCCCAGATGGAACGTTTATATTTGTGGATTGGAAATTGCTGAATCGGACTATATGGGAGTGCCCAGTCAAGTAACTTCGTATCCATGACAGCAACGGGCCACCAACACACAGACCCTCCAGTTTAGACAAAAGAACCGCATAATTGACCCTATCAAACGCCTTAGAGAAGTCAGTTTAGATTGAGTGTACCTGAAAGCCATTCTCCAAGGCGTCCGAAATGAAGTCAACATAGGTTAGCAAGTTGAGTTCAGTATTCCTTCTAGTCTGGAAGCCAAACTGCCTGGAAACAATATATGGGCTTAATAAGGGGGTCAAATACTTAGTTTAAATATGTTCAAATACTTTTGAAATGGTACCTACTCAGGATGCTAATTGGTCGATAATTCGTTATTAAGTATTTTTTCCTGATTTATGAATTGGTGCTAGATAACTTAGTTGAGGTTTTTTAAGGTAAATTTATAGTACGGCATGCAGAACCGCAGAACCGTAACGTTTATTAGTTAAAAAAATAATAATCTTGAGTGGTAGCTTGTAGGTAGGCCAAGAAAAGGAAACAGTATATCCAAGCCCCAAGCACATTTTTTTTTTCAAGATAATATTACATTCATTAATTATTTATTTCAGTTAATAAATCTAGTAAATGATATTTTACCTCAGAACAGCAAGAAGAATTTCTGCAACGCTTCACCAGTTATTACGATTGCAGGTGACAGGAGATAATGGTTTTTGTGTTTATTTCTTCTATTATTTTTTTATAGCCTATTTATTCTGCTTGGCTAGTGTTGCATAATATTTGTGAAAATAAATGAGTGGTATTTTATTTACAATAACAGTATTTTTGCTCATTGGTAAATTTATAGTTAATGCTAATTTGCTTAAGTATATTTTTTAACGGTTTATAAAAGATAACGGCTCGACCGATGTCGATTTTTTGCGTCGATACAATATTGTCGGCCAATTTCGACATTTTGCTGCCGTTATCGATATATCGTATCAGATGATGATCACTCAACCAACTATTGTATTTAACCCCAAATAATATAAATACAACAACGATGAAACAAAGATATACAAATACAAAACATTCTTTTCAATCAAATTTTGTCGAAATATTTGATGCAGAGCAGTGGCGCCACCAGAAATTTTGTTCGGGGGGGGCTTTAATTTCTTGCGCCGCAGGCGAAAAATATTTTGGGTGCCACGCCCTTTTTTGGGTAAAATACTTATGATTGACGAGAGCGACAGCCCCCTAAAACTTCTGCAATAATACGCCGCTAGCCCTAACGAAATATTTATGAAAAAAAAATTTAGAGATTTTATTTTAATTAGTAAAAATGTAGGTATTTAAAATAAGTAACGCATATACTAAGCATACTTATACTAAAACAAAACAATAACCTTATACAATAAGTTGTAAGTAATCACAATCACTAATAATACTAATATTAAAGTAAAATTCTTCGTTTTGTTTTTGCCATTTCGTCCAGAATTTCTTCCACGGTAATATCAATATCGTGGTTCGCATAAATAGGTAGACCAGGGTCGATAATTTTTGAAACAAAAAAATGAATAGTGGAATGAAACCCATTGGAAAAGAAAGAGAACATAACAAAAATGAAAGAAAAAATAATTTACGGGCGATCCGAGGTCGGGAAGTGGAAGTGGGCGAGTTTTTAAGGCTAGAAAACGATTTATCTCGATTTCCGGGAAAACTACAAGTCCTATGGAAAAACGTTAAATGGCAAAGTTGTAGGTAATAAAAAGATCTACAACTTTTGTATTAACACTTTTTCACATTGCCTCAAAACTTATGTGAAAAATTCAAATAACCAAGTTTCTGTTTTTTTATTTTTATCTTTTACAAAAAAAAATTATGTTTTCACGAAATTTGGTGATAACTTACCTTTTTATGTCCCAAACACACTGTAATTATTTTGATTTAAAATAAATATTTTTTTACCTTATTTTGACTTAATATCAAAAAAGCACCCTTATTTTCGATCGAAAATTCTCACGTCAAAATATCTGCTGTTTTAAAAAAGTCGGTGGGCGTTTTGTTCGTTGAAATCTCCACTTTCTGATGGTGTAAAAAAATATATACATTACTATGGTAAATATTCTCAAAAAATGCAAAGAAACGGAAAAAACTCGAATCCGAAATTTTTTTTTTAATCATTATGTACAATTTTGAGCTATTTATTAAAATTTATACTTTAATTACTCAAAAAACGTAAGATTCCATGTTACATTGATAAGCAAAAAAATTACAAATCCATAAAACATTGAGATCGCAAAAAATATGCGAAAATAGTTCGCGTGACATGAAAAATTGGTTTGCAATTAAACGAATAGGCTAAGTTTCTAAGCTCGGGGGGGGGGGGGGGGGGCTGCAGCCCGGCAGCCCCCCCCCTGGTTGCGCCACTGATGCAGAGAATCGTTTGATAAACGATTTCGCAAATTAAGTCACTTATGCCACTTTTTTCAGCAAAATATAGGGAGTAAACTACACACTATTTTGATGGTGTCCAGTTGTCTCTGGGAATTGCTTTTAATAATTTTTTTCTATAAATCATAATTGGCCAGAAATATTAAGGTGGATAAAGTTTCGTGCCTTGTTTTAAGGAGCATTTTAGGTTTTGTCGGCTTATTGAGATAAAGAAAATGCGATGTCCATCAGTCTATCCTTGCTCAATCGGTGTTGATGCATGTATATTGTATATTAATGGTCAACCTTTGCGTAAGATGATTATTAGTATTTTATGCCATTTTTACTTCTTCACTCTTTTTTCTACCATACGGCTTTTTGTTTTATATATAAAAATGTTTAACTGATATGATTTTTTGCTAAAGCTTCTTATTATATAACAGTTCATTATTTTTATTCCATTTTTTTTTCAGATGCGCTTTCCGGACAAGTTCCGAAGGAAACTAAGCGCAATGCTGCAGTTCATCGTTTTGAGCATCTTCTCAATTAATCAGAACGAAGCTGCACGGAAACCTCTGACAAACGGCACCTGGATGTAAGTATTGTAGAAGTACATTTTTATTGTATTATAAAAAAGCCTTATTCCATTTTAATTTGAGGTTCACGGTTTTTATGACCTTTAGCTTTAAGAAAGTAGCTCACAGACTGCAAATTTGTTGGCAGCTTTGCTCGGCGAGCCGCTCGACGAACAACATGGCGAACGCGATACTGCAGTTTTATTCACTAGTTTAACAAAAAACTATGTAATTATAAAGACAGTGGTGGCGGCATTACATAAAGAAAACTCTATTAGCCGTAGCTAGAAATCCATTAGTAGTAGCAAAAAATCTGCATTATAGGTGCTGACAAAACTCTGTTTTAGGTTATTTTTTTTTTAATGACTTTAACCTCAATATAGGCGTTTTTTAAATATTATTTCTTTGCTGCTAAAGGACAACTCTATTGCCATAAAAAATATATGATGTAGTGGTAAAAAATATCTTTTATTAATAAAAATACAGTGTGACCAGTAAAGTCCGCATCATATGGGATTTTTTTTATTAATAGCTTTATTTAAAATTTCTGCTTCGATCGAGATGAAAATGAAGTAAAAAAATAGTAGTCATGTGATTCGCATTATCTGTCAAACTTTAATTTTTTCCAAAAAATAATTCAAAAGTGAGGTTATTTCTGAAAATATGGAAAAAAATTATTAGAAAAAGTTTTTTTAAATGCAGTTTCTAGTCCACATGCAAAATTTCAGCTGCATAAGATAATTTCGATTTTTTACCCATATTTTGTAAACTGCTCTACTTTTGCAAAATAAGACTCAACGCAACCTACATAAAACTTCTTAGTTTTGACAATGCTTTATTTCAGATACATTTTCTTTAAAGTAGCGCCATATTAAATGTGTGTTTTTCTACAAAATCAAAATTGGGCTATTAAAATTTGGTCGCATGTGATGCAAAGTTTATTTGTTTTTGACCCTGTATAAGGTAACTTCATAAAATAAGTATTTTTGAAAACGTAGTTTGTGTCTAAAAGTAATACACCTGAATATTAGGACAAAAAAGAACACAGTGTCAGCAGTAAAATGTTCATTAAGTGGAAAATAAATTTTAGTTTAACTTAACGTAAAGTTTATATATTTTCAACGATTTAATTTTAAACTCCTTTATTTTATTTTTTATTTTTTTACTGTATCTCTGTAGTGACAGTGACGTTTTGAGTAAGTTAATATAGGTAGGTACCTAGTCTTAAAGAACGGTTCAAAAATGGACGTCGGGGTGGGAGCTGGCATCTTCTCCGAGAGCATGCCAATACAGAGGTCATACAGACTCCCTGACTACTGCAGCATTTTCCAGGCGGAAATTTTTGCAGTGGATAAAGCAGTCAGTACCCTGCGGGATCACCCTGGCTTGAGAGGACCTGCGTCTATAGCTATCTATATATAGACAGTCAGGCAGCAATAAAGGCAATTTGCTCCAGCAGCACTAAGTCAAAATTAGTAAGGCGCTGTCGCAACAATCTCTGCACACTTGGTGCTCAACATCGAATCACCTTGTGTTGGGTTCCTGGACACAGCAACATATATGGCAACGAGACTGCTGATGCGCTCGCCAGGGAGGGCGCAAGCATGTCTGTCGAACTAGCAGAGAATACTGTGGCTAGACCACTGGGATCAGTCAAAGAAGAGATAGATCGAGCAGCTAAACAACTTGCGCAAAGCAGATGGACAGGACTTACAACTTGTAGCATCTCCAGGCAATTGTGGCCCCTACTTGATAACAGGAAGACCGCAGCGCTATTACAGCACAGTCGGAAGGACCTAAGAAACATCACTGCCGTAAACACCGGACATTGCTTGTTCGGTAGACACGCTGAACGTATGCGAATACCAACTAACGACTTCTGCAGAAGTTGCAGAGATGAGGAAGAGGAGGAGAGTATTCAGCATTTCTTGTGTGAATGCCCCGGCCTCGCGAGAAGAAGGTTCAATGCACTGGGTGAACCATTTTTTAATGATCTGGAGGAAGTGAGCAGCCTGCAACTGGGTCGACTTACTAAGTTTATTAACAGCAGTGGCTGGTTTGAATGAGCTGTCAAGATTCTTCTACGATCGTGTTAACCATCAGGAAGCTGATGCAATAGGTTCCGCGGAACATGTGTGGTATCACAACGGTCCTATAGGACTACGTGTGACTGTTTGGTCAATTCCAGAGGTCTGCCACTCTAACCTAACCTAACCTAACCTAGTCTTAAAGAATAAAAGGAAAAATTAATATGACCAGTTGATGGCCTTATTTGATATACCTATAATATTTTTTAACCTATAGGTATTTTGCCCCAGACTATCACCAATCATAATAAAACATAAAATGGCATAGAAGTTCTTACCTAGAGAGACATATCAGTTGGAATAATGCTTAATAAAACACAAACATTAACGACAATACTTTATATTATGAAACCATTTAGGTATATTTAAAACTACGTAAAACCAAATAAGATTTGTTTTTATATATTATAAAGTATGTTAATAACAAAAGAAGATTAAGTTTATGGTTAATAGGAAAATAAACGCAAATAAACATTGAACATTACATATCACTCACACTATCACATACCAACAACGGCAATCAAAAAGATATGTTTTGAATTACTCCGTTCAACTTTAACCACGCGGAGCAACGACATATCAATGTTTTAAGTTCGCCCCTCTCTGTTCCATTGTGATAAGGGATAGATAGCATTCGCCATATTTAAAAAAAACTAAAGTATATTGAAGTGAAAACTTCTTTAGGCGCGTTTAGCACTTTTTGTGGGCACTGAATTAAACTGAGCCGTCACGCGTACACCCGTCACGCGTAACGCAGCTGTGTTACGCTCGAATTCGACTCCTATATTCAATCCGAACTGACCCGAATGAACGTTATATGAAAGAGCATGCCGCATCAGTCGCATTCAGTATCGACGTGGAAACAGTGTGCGTTGTTTGTGTGTTTAAGATCACAAGATAGTCACTTGTTGCGTCTCAGGTATGTTCTGGCATTTTTTTCAAGGGTTGTTCAATTTTAGGAAATATATTTATTCGATATTATTAATTTCACCTTGTTGAAGTTTTCACTTCTGTCGTGTGGTCTTAAGCACACACAATTTTTTTAGTTATAAGATGGTTTGTTTTTAATTTATTTTTTGTGATAATTGGATAACCCTGTAAGAATTAAAAAATCATCTATTAAAATTTAAAATATTTTATTCGATACATATTTTAATAGTTAAACGATATTTTGTTACCGGAAAAAAATATCGAATAGGCGCCAAAATATGTAAAAGAAATATTTTTAGGGACTAAAGGATTTCTTTTCGTGGTAACCCATATTATTATATTATGTATATTAAAAAAAAATTGTACCGTGCGAGGAAAAATTATTTGCATCAAAGAGGACCTTGCATCGAAGGACGTAATGCTTAGCCGTAGAGCTTGATACCTGTTGGGTGTCAGTAACTAAATGAATTAACAATCACTCACTTATTCCGTTATCTTTGACAGTCGATACAAGTAATTTGATTCATCGCTAATTTTTCAATTTCTTGAACAATTCACACAATGGGCTTTCGGAACAGCACAAAACATTCATGGTTGAAGCGTATTTTCGAAACAGGGTTAGAGCAAATTGTAAGTGGCAATACAATCCGGGTTTGTGCATGGACGATTTTCACGAACATTTTCCTAACGTTGCTTTTATTGCTGGGGATATCGTTGCCTGAAGAGAACCGTGGCTGTGTTTAGGGAAACAGGTTCTATACAACACAAAAATGGAGCGGGAAGACCATCTGTAAGAACAGAAGAACTTAATGCAAACGTTCGTGAAATAATGCGAAATACGCCAACAAATTGTATAAGACGCCTGTCCCAAGAAGTGGGAAGATCTTATGGAACATGCAGGACTATTCTTAAGAAGCAGCTAAATTTATTTCCTTATAAAGTGCAAGTATTCCAAGAAATACAAGCCGCATACTTTGAAAGACGCAGGAATTACTCTCAGTGATTTACCCTAAATTTACTGGAAAGAAATGATTTATTAGACCTGACATTTTTTCGGATGAGGCCTGGTTCCACCTCTCCGGTTATGTAAATTCTCAAAATACGCGCATGTGGAGTAGTGAAAATCTCCATTTTTTGTAGAGTCCACATTGCACCCTCAAAAAATTGGTGTCTGATTAGCTGTTTCCCGAAGAAAAATTGTTGGTCCTATTTTTTTTCCATGACACAGTTACAGCACCGCTGTATAGAGACAATATTTTGAATCCACTTGTGGAGCAATTACTTGACGACGAACTACGTTTTGGATATTTTCAACAGGACGGTGCAACCGCCCATACAGCCGCCGAAACTATTAACTACTTACGCAATTTCTTCGACGACAGATTGATCAGTTTTCGATCAGACATTGAATTCCCACCTAGATCACCTTGTTTAACGGTTATGGATTACTTCGTGTTTTCTCATTTAAAGAACACTATTTTTAAAACACCAGTTGCAAATTTAGGGTATCCTCCAACCTGCGTACGTCCAATTTGCGTACAAGGATTATTTCTTCCAACTTGCGTACATGGGTAGGTAGGTCCCGCGAACCAGGTAAAACTGCAAGAGTACATTATTCCAACTTGCGTACATACACAGGGTTTTAAACGGACCGTAATAATACGCCCTCTCCAATCGGTTCTAAAAGGTGTATTGGCAACCGGTTTGTTCGTTGTTAAGCATTTTTTTATGTCCTTAGTTTGTTTATAAGCTCCTAATATTTGTGTATGTACGCAAGTTGAAATAATGTACTCTTGCAGTTTTACCTGGTTCGCGGGACTTACCTACCCGTATACGCAAGTTGGAAGAAATAATCCTCGTACGCGAGTTGCATAAATTCGCACATTTAGAACAATTACAAGAAAGGATTATCCAAGAATGTGGTAACACTTCTCCAGAGATGCTGATCACCACTTTCGAAAATATGAAGAGACGTGTGAATTTATGCTTGGAGCATGGTGGTGGCCAATTTCAGCAATTTATGTAATTATTTTACTTTTTCTTTCTGTATATTCCTACTTTGTTAATTTTATAAACAACAAAAATAAATTTGTATTTGTCTACTTATTTTATTACTCATTAGTTTGGCGTATCATGTCATAATATGAATTTGACAAAATTTTAACCTAGATTGGGTTAGATATATCGTCCCCATATCATAGTGATCTAAACCAAGCCCCACGTTTTTAATCCAAGCCCTCTTTGATGCAAATAATTTTGGCTCGCACTTTAGTGATTTTCCTTAGTGTAGTCATAAAAACCAAAAAGAAACGGACAAGTGGGTGAAGGAATGGCTTTTTAAGAGAAACCAGTTTTCCCCTATTAAGCTGTTATGACGACCGTAATAACGTCACCGAGAAACTCTAAACAGTTGTTGTTTACCCAAAAGTTGTTAAGTTTTTGAAATCTCGTATCTTGTAAGCGCGTGATACCAAATTTGCATATTAATGAATCTTACCCACATATTAATAGATGCAGGTAAATTATAAATCGATACTAAGGAAGTGCCGAGGTATCTAAAATTAAATTCTGCACGCACCAGCATCAACCTTTTTGATGGAATTAATGATTGAGTGTTGAAAACATCTTAATGACCGTGTGTAAACTGCAATTTGAGATTTTTCTGTAGTAAAATAAATAACCAACGGGGTTTATGGTTATATTAAATTACAAAATTACCTATCTCCTCGATAGTAATGCGTGCATACTCAGGTGTCGAGTACGTACGATTTAAAATACAATTTTTTAAGGTTGTGTGTATAAATATCCACTTAGGAAATGGAGTGTGAGTAATTATCTGTTACCAAACCAAGCAAACTATTGAAGAATATTGACCAGAAAAATAAATAACTCATATTTCAAGATGCATTGGGAGAAAATATGCAGATTGATACAATATCTTGCATATCCATTTACACTCACCCATCCATACAATGGTGAATCCAAAATTTTTTTTCGGGGGTCGGCTAAATAAGAAATTAAAATTGGTATTACCATTTTACCGTTAATAGGGAACTTGACAAAAATTTTAAATGGTGAAAAAGTTCTATAAATCATAAGTATATATTGTCATAAAACATATGGCAGCAAAAAAAACAACATATTTCGTACCAACAGACCGCTAGAAAGATTTAAAAGTGCCCCAAAATTCAAATTATCCCAAGCGGGTAAAAACGGGTCGTGACGTCACGAAGTATTATTTGTCATGATGACATCCACGAAATAGGTTATAGGTTGGCAATAAATTGAACGACGTTGAGAATTCCACCTTAAAACAACAATACAATAACAATAACACACGGCAATCCAAATGCAAACTCGGTAGCTCGGCCACCGGTCAGGATGACGGATGGCGGAAAAGTCATACTTCGTGACGTCATCGGGCTTGGCGCGCTTAAAAGGTCGTTGGAAATGCTTTTGACACGCGCGAAACTTTAAAGAATTCTTACCTTAAGTTATTACTGATTTTTAAGGAGTAATAATTGGGGAATATTTTTTTTAGGCCTAACTAAATCATATTATTGAAAAAAAAAAATTGGAAAGTTCCCTATTAACATCAATTATATTGTGCGCTGGGGAAAATTAGTGTTGCCGCCGAGACGAGAGATTCTCGTCTTTCGTCTCTCGTCTCGTCTGGCCCTCTCTCGACGAGACGAGAGAGATATTTTCTCTCGAATAAAGCTCCGAGACGAGACGAGAGAAGTCGAGAAATTCTCGTCTCTCTCGAGCAAAAAACGTTACTTTTTTGAGCTTTTTTAAATCTTCTTAAATTCCTCTTTGCAAAAATATACATAATGTCTATATTTTGACCAGAGGTTTTCGAGTTATTTAATTGCAAATAGTTTCATCTAATTAGCCGTGCCTGGCCATTCAGAATAACATATTATTATGACGTTTTATCGCTGGAAAAAATTATTTGCAGTCAAATAACTCGAAAACCGTCGGTCCAAATATGGACATTATATATTTTTGATAAGAGGAATTTAAGAAGATTTTAAAAATCTCATGATAGACAGGGTGTCCCAAAAAATGAATTTGAATCAATTCCTGTCAATTAATTTATTTTTACTTTGTATATACCTATAAGTATTTAAAGTTTTGCATGTCAGATAAAGCGATAGCACAGCCAATCATTAGTATTGGACTTTATAATTTATGGACGAATTTTACGATCTCAGTAAACCATGTTGCATAATCTATATGCAATGTGAAACGACAAGAACAATATCACACCCAGAAGCTATTTAAATATTTTAGAACTACAGTACTGATTTTTAGTGGTAAGTATATGCTTTATTAACCATACCAAGCAAATATTATTATGAATAATGTCAGGTTTCATTACAACTGCCAGTTGTAATTAGTTCCAATTAATACAGTATATAAATCAAGATTACACCCCCACTTGACAACTTGATAATTACTGTGAGTATTCAAAGCAATAATGGTTATAAACCATTTTATAGTAGCCTTAATTCCTATTTTCTATTGGCTAAATTACCGTGATATTATCACTATACAATAGTCTAGCAATTTTCGTGGTCTTACAGTAGAAAAGTGCGTTACTGTCACATATAGTATTAAACAGATGAATAAAGAGGATGTGAATTCTTATAAGGAATAGAAGGATTTTTTCTCAGTGTGTATGTTGCTAAATCCACCACACTCGCAATTCGAAGCAGAAGGGTAAGAATTTTGAAAAGGGTCAACAACACTTTCACATGGACCAGGAAAAATTAAAACTTTGAGACATTTAGAGTGCTCTAAAATGAAAAAAGCTTTATATAAGTGGGTTTTAAGGAAAAAGAAAAATATTCTTCTGACTGGATTAATGATGCAAGATAAAGCTAAGCTGCTTCACAGTGAATACAAAGTGAAGAAAAAGATTGAAATACATTTTTGATTTTATATAATATAATACATGATCATGTACTCGTATGTAATGTTTTGTCTGTATGACATAATATATTAATAAAGTAGGTTTACTTAAGAAAAACGTTGTTTTAATTCATTTAAAAAAAAATTATTAATTCACTAAATCGATTTGTTCACTTTATTAAGTGAACAAATCGATTTAGTGAATTGGGTGTGCTTTAGTTAGTTCACTATATCGCGATCCAACTGTATTACCAAAATATCTCATTAACCCCAAATAATCAAAAAGTGGCAAACACTTTTTAAAAGTACTGAAAATGCACAAAAATATTCCTAAAAAACAAACTTTGATTTAAACAATTTTTACTTTTCCGTCAAATTTTTCGTCGACTCTTTTAAACTTTTTGAACAGTTGGTGCAAAGTTGGGTTATGTTTACAAATGCCAACAAAGATCTGGCAGCTATGATTAAACATATATTGCTGTAGCTGAACACATTTTTTCTATACTTATAAGTAGTTTTTTTTTCTTTATTGTATTGCATGGAAACTACAACCAAAAATCTTAAACAAATAATAACCTATATAACTACAAAATACCGGTAATATATTGGTAAAATTGAGTAAACCCAAGAAGAACTTCACAGATGTAAAAATCGCTTATCTGAAGTTAAGCACATAATATGTGCATTTTTTATTTGCCTTCATTTGAAGTAGGTACATATTTTTATTATTACATGTCATATTTCTTTAATTCGTTCAATCATAAATTACAAAACTTTTATTCAAACGTGGTACCACCGAACTAGCACATAGTTCATCTCGACATCTGAATTCCCGATAACAGTTCCTAACTTGCTGTATTGGAATATTTGCAATTACTTTTATAGTTTTCTTTCAAAACATTCAAGTTATTATTGAAATCGGTTTTATACACATGTGGCTTCAGATACCCCGTAAATCAAAGTCGATAATTAGGAGATCGGGACTCCTACGTGCCGACTGATTTGAACCATAGGTACCTTCCAATCCATTTGTTCCCAAATTTATTTATCGTATGGCACAATAACACATGCACACACACAGCAAAAATCGTTAGAATTTTTTCTAGCACTTGGCTCTTTGCCCAGCTTAATCCCTCTACGTTAAGTTGACAGATCTTAAGGCTAGGTCCCAGCCTTTTAGTCAATCGGTCCGTAGGAGGACCATTTCTTGTAGGTTTGCTGTTCATCATGTGTTTGGTCAGGAGATCGCAATGATTGTCTGACCGCCGATGTTGTTTCCAAAGTGATGATTTAACGGAATTTAACCATCATCAAAAGTAATTGGAAATTAGAAAAAAATCCAAAAAAACAAAAACTGTTGTTTCTAACGAACTGTGTATAGTAATCGCAAGTCTAATATGTAGTTGAAATTGTATTCAACATCCAAAAAACTGAAATTGTTGTTTGTGACGAGGCGTTTTTTATAAAGAATGACTTTTTCTTCTATACCTACTAATAAAAAAGTGTTTCCTCTTCTAAACTCTATCCGTGGATACACTGTATTCTATCCATCAGTCATCAATTATTTAACCATTGTCTGTGTCAACGAGGTGTTTTCTGAATTAGGGACTTTTAATTTTTTAATTTAAGGGTTGACAAATATATTTGACATATGACAACGGCGGACATTACATTCTTATGTGATAAATACCACTATAAATACTGGCAGGACGTAAATGCTTCTTGCCAATCTATTGTTAAACGATTAACTTTGCCCTGCATTACAAATATTGTAATAACAAACATTACCCAATTAATAAAAAGCGTTTAAAATAATGCTAATTTTCTGATTATTTTCTTACTTAACAACTTGTTAATGCATTCTAAGTGGCTTTTAAAACATTTAAATGTTATTTGTATTTGTCCAAAACTGGGTTTATATATACTTCTAATATCCTAACAAAAATATTTACTTTACGCACCATGTTTGACAAAGAAATTCGAGTGTTTTCCCTTTTCCTTTTAGATTCAAATCACTTACCCGTACATTATTAACTGTGTCATTAACTGCAACAAACAGTTTCTAATTGTTTTGTTAGCAAGATCAAGTACTTGCCACGACCTAATAAACAAATATTTACTTTTACGAAATGTTTATAAAATCCGTGTCAAAAAATGGCCTTTTTGGCGTTGGCGTCTGAAGTGTTTGTTTACGATTTTCAATTTTCTTTCTTCAGCCTACTAGATTGAGGTCCCACTGTTCATTTAACATAAATAAACTTTCTTTGACAATATAATTTAATGGCTAGAATTTGTGATCAAAAAAATTTAATTTAATAAGTTGCTTAATAAGATGGAATGTTGGTATACAACTTTGGTATAAAAACGAACAATATTTATGGTTTACAGGTGCATAATATTAAAAAATTTAATTATTTATGTACCGTTTGATGTAAGTGTGGTACAGTGGTCAATGGTTTCAAGGAACATTTACACAGGTCAAATTCCTAAAATCATATACCGGTAATAAAACTAAGAAAGGACGCCGACTTCATCTTGGAAACCGTTTACCAAACGGCTTGCAGAAAAAAATATTTGTTACAAAACTGACTAAGAGAAATTGATGGCAATTTCACAACACCTTGAAAGAAGCCGTGAAACAGAAACATCGACAACACTGCCCGAAGATCCATGTGTCATGGGACTTTTTTGAGGTTACCCAAGTAGCATTTTTAGACATAAATTGGACACAAATTCTTTGCTGAGAAACGTTTCGAAACATTTTCGATACAAAGAATAAAATTGTGTCGCGACGCATGTGTTCCGAAACTTTTCCGACACGTTTTTGAATTCTGTTACTTGAAACATTTTTGAACTATTTGTTTCGAAACATTTTACAAACCAAAGTGTCGACATATTTAACACACGGAGGAATGAATATTTTTCGAAACATTTTTAGATAAAATTGTGAAGTTATGAATGACACATGCGTTTCCAAATTGTAGCGATATATTTTCGATTTAAGTGAATCCAAACAGATTGGTATTTTTCTGCTTCGAAATATTTACCAAAAAATTATATCCATTCATTTACGAAACATATGAAGACAATAATTTTCGAAACTTTCAGCAACAGACACTGGCACTTACTACCTGCTCGTCGATCGTTTCTGTTTCCATAATGTATCTGTTAGTTATACCCAAGTAGCATTTTTAGACACATTACGGTAAATGTGTCTAAACTATTGTTTCTGTTTCCGACACAAATTGGAAATTGTTGGCAACATGTATTGGAAATATTTTCGAAACGTATACATTTTAAATGGCGCATTAGCACGTGTTTCCAAGTGGTTGGTACGGGCTGTGACTTTCGCTGTTTCGACGCAAAATCGAAACTTTTATCGAAAATGTTTCGAAAATTTTTCAGAAATGTTTGGAACATGTTTCCATAAATGTGTCGAGTGAGAGTTCATTTTACAAAGAGGGCGCTGAGTGTTGGAATTGTAAATTGTCAAAATGGAAACATTATTGAAACAAATAATAAGATATATAATATCTATCTCTCCGCAGGTTGTAAAATAAAAGAAAGTAAACAATATGATGACAGCATAATTTCGCCATAATGAATTTGTCACCAGAGTATTTTCTATAAGTGATACATTTTTTTCGTATGGTTTATTGCAGAGGAGATCCAAAAATCGTTGACGAAATAAATTTTATCGTGCAATTTAGTAATTTAGCTTTATATTCTTAAGACGCTCCCGGTATATTGACTTTTCCACAAAAAATAAATACTTGTCAAAAAATAAAATCTTAAATATTTTTAAAATTGTACTTAATTCTTCTTTCAATTGATTAAGCTAGCAAAATGGAACTAATGTAACCACTTTTTTACATTTCAAATGACGCAGGAAGTTAATTAAAGTCAATTTTAATAATATAAAAATGAATTTGTCAAAATGGCCGCCAGAAAGCGAGACTTATTCTGGTCTAAAATGGAGTCGACACACAATTTCTAGTATTTGGTTTCTATAATATTTCGATAATCATGTAGCTATAATTCATAGAAAATGTGTCGAAACATGAAGAATGTTTCGATATTGTACCGAAACCATGCGAAACAAACGTTGCTAAAGTAAAAAATGCACAGTCCCGTCAAGAGGAAGGTTAAGCTTAGAAGCATAAAACTTCTGTATACCGTCACGGTATACACTACCACTTTACACTTTCTGTGACATATAACCTATAAAATTGGTTTGTACTTTGTTGAACGTTTAATAAAACTTACTTATAACTTATTCCTAAGTAATAATCTAAAACATGTACTCAATTGTCGAGACAAAGGAAAAAGTATGTTGGTCCTAACGGCTGTGCCGACCAGCTGGATAGTCGGAGACCACCTACTTTGGCCCGATCAAGCCAAGAATTTTTCCTTTTGAATTTCAATTTCTTTCTTTTTCCTTTTTAGTGCCTTGTAAAACCTCGAAGAATGTTTAAACTGTTGTTTTCTTCCCATATTAACAAAACAAAAATGTACAATTTATAGGTTATAATCGTTATAATCGAGGTTATAATAATTGTCCGGGTGCGGTAGTGTAAAGGTTTCTGGCAGTTTCGAAAATTCTTTTCTGTGCAAGTTTCGTAATTAAATGGATATTACTGTTTGGTAAATATTTCAAAGCAGAAGAATACCAATTTGTTTTGAATCACTTAATTCGAAAATGTGTCGATACAATTTGGGAGCACATGTGTCTAAACACAATTTCATAATATTATATAAAAATGTTTCGAAAAATTTTCTTTTGTGCGTTTCCTAAATGTATCGACACTGTAGTTTGGAAAGTATTTCGAAACTAACAGTTCTTAATCGTTTCTAGTAACTAAATTCAAAAATGTGTCGCAAAAGTTTCGAAACACATGTGTCTCCACACAATCTAAATAATTTTAATCGAAAATGTTTCGAAACGTTTCTCAGCAAAGAATTTGTGTCCAATTTGTGTCTATAATTGCTACTTGGGTAGGTACATAACATAATATTCGAAACATTATGGAAACTCAATACTAGAAATTGTGTCTCGACTCCATTTTGAACTAGAATAATAACTCGCGTTCTGGAGGCCATTGACAAATGTACTTTTATCTTGTTAAAATTGGTTTTAATTAAATTTCTGCATCTTTTGAAAATCCGTAAAGTTGTTACATTATTTCCATCTTACTAGCCAATTCGATTTAAAAAAGAAATAAGTGAAATTTTAAAAATATTTTCAATTTTATTTTTTTGCAAAATATTATTTTTTCTTTAAATGCAAATAAATTGAGAGCGCGTTAAAAATATAAAGCTAAATTACTAAATTACATGACAAAATTTATTTCGTCAATGCTTTTTGTTTCTCTTTTTCAATAACTAATGGAAATAATTAATCATTACATTGAAAATTCACTTCTCACAAATACATTATGGCGAAATTATTTCGTCTTCATATTGTTTTCCTCCTGTTCCAAAACCTGCAGGTAATTCGAATTATTTGTTTCCTTATTGTGTCCATTTTGACATAATCAAATAGCTCTGAGATTGAGAATAAACAAATTTCATATAACATTTTCGACACATTGTCGATAAAAGTTTCGATTAAGCGTCGAAACAGCGAAAGTCACAGCTAGTACCAACCACTCGGAAACACGTGCAATAGCGCCATTTAAAATGTGTACGTTTCAAAAATGTTTCCAGATTTGTAGCCAACAGTTTCTTTTTTGTGTTGGTAACAGAAACATAGGTTTCGATACATTTACCAAAGTGTGTCTAAAAATACTACTTGGGTAGCCATGGTTTAGTATGTAATTTACGCGCGATGTAGGTGTAGGTGTCATATTAATTTGTATTTTTATCCGATTTTCGATTTATATCTAATAGAAAATTTAAGTGACATAATTGCTAAGAACCTCTACAAAATACTAGTGAAAATTTTTGGTGCGGGTTTGCTCTAGCATTAATAAAATGAGAAATCAAACAGATTGGCCGGCCGGCGGGCGGTTTGTTTACGGGTCTCATAATGGCGGCAGAATTTTATTTGTTTTAATTTAAAAGTTGTGTTTTTTGTATTCTGGTTAGCTCTTTGGGATAAACTTTATTGTTTTGTGGCTATCGCTAATTTATTAAATATTGAAGTGTTTATTTAGCTTGAAGGTATATGTGAGTTAGTTTAAAAATATCACTAGTAGAGATAGTTCGTAAGTAGGTAGGATACCTCTAGATACCTAGGTACTTAGGTAAGTACTATTTTTTTTCTTTTAGTTTGTTTATTTATCAACATGCCAAGCCCCTGCTGTATTCCTGGGTGTAACTCTAACTATAAAAGTGTTTTAAAAGCAGGTGAAGAGAGTGTATCAGTTTTTCACTTCCCAAAAGATGAAAATCTGAAAATTCTATGGCTAAAAGCCATTCCAAGAGCTAATCAAGAGCTAATTGGTCGCCCACACAGTATTCTGTAGTTTGTGCTAAGCATTTTGTCCCCAGTAACATTATTCGTGAGGATATTTATTTTTCGCCTGATAGCCCCACAAAAAAAAATCCAACTAAAGTGATACTAAATTTAACAGCTGTTCCGTGCTTTTATCCCAATTTGCCTGCTTACTTGTCAAAGACTAAGCGTACCTCTCAACTTAATCAAGCTTTCGAGCAATCAGATTTTATAAAAAGTTTTGACGATCCTATAGTAATTATTCACAAAAAATTAATACTTCTGAAGTTTGGGAAGTAAAAATTGTAAGTGACTCAAAAATATATTTTTATAGTTTAGATTTGACCAATGACTGTATAAATATTGTTAATCAGGTTTTAGTGGACATTGATACGAGGGTAAAGGTTTTTTAACGGTAATGAATTGGCTTACAATTATTTAAAATGGATTACACACGCCCTTTGAAAGCTGATGCAGCGTTGCCCGATGTCACTTCATGGCTTTTTTTTAAGGTGTTGTGGTAATTCTTTTAAAGTTTCTTGATTGAACGCTAGGGGGCGTAACTATAGTAACCAAACTAAAAGCGGGATTTACTCAAAAATCCTCATAATAGTAAACACGACGACTAATAATTTTTAGAAACAAACCCTTTTTTTTTATACCTCAAAAACTGATAGGTTTGCAACTACTAGAAATGCCAGAAATCACTACCTTATTTCCCAACTTGATTAAAAATTGAGAAGAAATTCCAATTTTTTGGCAAGAATAAGGGGCAAAATTCTGTTCATAAGTAAAAATAAATTGAAGGTCAACTTTTACAATTTCTTGAGCAAGAATTTAGATTTTAAAGCCCGGACCTGTCTATTTTCTCATTCGTCAAATGATAATCTTGCAGTGCGCATGTCTAATCGTGTCTAGCTTTGTTTACATGCGCGAGGCCATAAATTTGCCACTTTTGTGATTATTGTTTACTTATCTAAAGGTAAATATCTTTGATACACACTTTACAAATTGGAATTTACAGAAGAACTACTTTATACTAACCAAAATTTTATTTTAAAGAAAATCAACAATGTTGACCTCTTATTAATTTCAAGAAATATACGGAAAACGGCAACTACACTCGAATATATCAGCATTTCCTATTTACTTCGTCCTCTTAAAGACTGAAGTGCTTTAAGTGTTTAGATTAGTGGTTTCCTCCACAGTCTGTTAAATAGAAATTGATGCTTCTCCGGGTATTATAACATTTTCTTTAAGTATGTTCTAAAAAATACTTTCTCCCATCAGTGTTTTGCTGACATTTTGATGTTAAACTTGTCAAAAGTGACTAGAGGGTTGTAATGTCCTTCTTTTCAACACTAGTTACAAAAACTAAAATTTTTGTAATAATTTTTTGGCTAAAATGACTTAAGAGACTAACATCGCTTTTACTCGCAATTTTATAGCTATGTCGTGTTTTTAATTCGAAATGCAAGAGAAAAAGTTAATTAATAGTATATTAAAGTACACATTTCATAAGAAGCGGTTTTAGCGCACGAATCTATTTTAAAAAACGAGCCACAAAGTGGCGAGTTTTTTTTATTGACACGTGCGCTAAAACGCCTTATGAAACATGTGCTTTATACATTTTTTCTATTTCACCTTTTATAATCAAGAAAAAGACATTTTAAAAAGAAAATAAATCCTTCAAATTTTTTAAATTTTTATGTCTAAATTTTATGTTGGTAATACTATTTTTTATCATAGTAGCCTCTGGACAACAAAAATTATTTTGCAAACTGTCATTTTTTGATTTATTGACCCATTTTCACCACGAGATTCTAAAGTTATTTTAGCGATATGAGATTTGAAATTGGACGGAATACGTTGTGTGATCCTTGTACATTCGGTTCATATACAGAGCGTTCGGAAATTCGGGAGATTTTGCTACTTTTTTCGAATATCAAAAGACGTGATTTTACGTCACGGCATTGCAATTTAGTATGGGAAAGATGGAAAATTCAAATAAAGTTGAAGTTAAAATCGACATTGGAAGGTTAGTAGATTGAATTTTGGATAGGATTTGGCAGAAAATGATAGCTTAAACTCTAAAGCATCTACAAAAGATAGATTTATGCAACCAACATACATGACTGTTATCCACACTGAATAAAAAAGTAAGTTATCAAGCTATTTTTCCTCTGCGAAAAATGGGATTTCTCGTAAATCACAAAGGCCGCGCAAGTCAATAAAATAAAACATTTAAATGTTACCAACATCTAATAAAGAAAAAACGCGTATCGAAATAGCTTCATTACGATACGCACATGCGTATCGTACTGAGCTTATTATAAACGTGAAATAGAAAAACTTACTTTATCAAATCGATAATAAAAGACAAGCGACACAGCAACCTTCAGACGCCACTAAAAACAACAGTTGGCCTCGGCCGCTTTCGGTCTTCGTCGGGATATTATAAGCCCCGGACATGCGCATTAGGTAAACGCCAGTGTTCAGAGCACAGAAAAATAAAGGGTTTATGTTCAGAGAACCTACCTCTTCTCTGTGTTGAGTGGCCGCGTAGGCTACCGGCCTAACACACAGGTGTGTTAAGGGTAGACGATATTTTTCAGATGTTGATAGTTTAAAAGAAATTAAAATTTATGATTTAAAACGTTTAGAAATAATTTTCAGATATACATATTTAGAATTAATTATGCTAACTACTTATAGGTGTTTTACTTTTTATTCAAAGCGATATTTATTTCCCAAAGTGGGATATTTTGTTCTGTACAGCTTTGCGGACTATACTTAGATAATTGACTTGAAAAAAAACACAGGATTTTGAAAAAAAATTTAATATGAAAAATCCGCAGTTTCGATTACTCTTGCAAGAAAATTGCAAGTGTTTTTTCAACAATATAAAATAAACTAAAATTAACAAGAACTTTGTAATATTATACCTACTATTTCTGACAGTTAAAAATATAATATATTACACATTTAAAATATATTTCAGAATACAAGATGTAAAAAGTTTAAATACCACCCACTTTAAAAGTAAAATACAATATAATTCATAAATTATTAATTCGAAAAAGGTTTTTCTGTTTCCTTCCGCCAAACCCATCCCCAGACGCGTTTCGCCGTTATTACGGCTCATCAGTGAGGCTCGGTTTGGCAGAAGGAAACAGGACTCAAAGACAAATCACTTGTCAGGATCGATCATCAACGGGATTTATAAAACCCAGTGCGACATCTTGCGTCCCAGTACGGTACCTTAGAAAAGGTCAGTCGTAAAGGGTTATTCTGTAAAAACAGAAAATTATGCAAGATGCCCTCAAAACCGGTATAAGTGCCGGACCACAGATATTAATTCGAAAAAGGTTTTTCTGTTTCCTTCCGCCAAACCCATCCCCAGACGCGTTTCGCCGTTATTACGGCTCATCAGTGAGGCTCGGTTTGGCAGAAGGAAACAGGACTCAAAGACAAATCACTTGTCAGGATCGATCATCAACGGGATTTATAAAACCCAGTGCGACATCTTGCGTCCCAGTACGGTACCTTAGAAAAGGTCAGTCGTAAAGGGTTATTCTGTAAAAACAGAAAATTATGCAAGATGCCCTCAAAACCGGTATAAGTGCCGGACCACAGATATTAATTCGAAAAAGGTTTTTCTGTTTCCTTCCGCCAAACCCATCCCCAGACGCGTTTCGCCGTTATTACGGCTCATCAGTGAGGCTCGGTTTGGCAGAAGGAAACAGGACTCAAAGACAAATCACTTGTCAGGATCGATCATCAACGGGATTTATAAAACCCAGTGCGACATCTTGCGTCCCAGTACGGTACCTTAGAAAAGGTCAGTCGTAAAGGGTTATTCTGTAAAAACAGAAAATTATGCAAGATGCCCTCAAAACCGGTATAAGTGCCGGACCACAGATATTAATTCGAAAAAGGTTTTTCTGTTTCCTTCCGCCAAACCCATCCCCAGACGCGTTTCGCCGTTATTACGGCTCATCAGTGAGGCTCGGTTTGGCAGAAGGAAACAGGACTCAAAGACAAATCACTTGTCAGGATCGATCATCAACGGGATTTATAAAACCCAGTGCGACATCTTGCGTCCCAGTACGGTACCTTAGAAAAGGTCAGTCGTAAAGGGTTATTCTGTAAAAACAGAAAATTATGCAAGATGCCCTCAAAACCGGTATAAGTGCCGGACCACAGATATTAATTCGAAAAAGGTTTTTCTGTTTCCTTCCGCCAAACCCATCCCCAGACGCGTTTCGCCGTTATTACGGCTCATCAGTGAGGCTCGGTTTGGCAGAAGGAAACAGGACTCAAAGACAAATCACTTGTCAGGATCGATCATCAACGGGATTTATAAAACCCAGTGCGACATCTTGCGTCCCAGTACGGTACCTTAGAAAAGGTCAGTCGTAAAGGGTTATTCTGTAAAAACAGAAAATTATGCAAGATGCCCTCAAAACCGGTATAAGTGCCGGACCACAGATATTAATTCGAAAAAGGTTTTTCTGTTTCCTTCCGCCAAACCCATCCCCAGACGCGTTTCGCCGTTATTACGGCTCATCAGTGAGGCTCGGTTTGGCAGAAGGAAACAGGACTCAAAGACAAATCACTTGTCAGGATCGATCATCAACGGGATTTATAAAACCCAGTGCGACATCTTGCGTCCCAGTACGGTACCTTAGAAAAGGTCAGTCGTAAAGGGTTATTCTGTAAAAACAGAAAATTATGCAAGATGCCCTCAAAACCGGTATAAGTGCCGGACCACAGATATTAATTCGAAAAAGGTTTTTCTGTTTCCTTCCGCCAAACCCATCCCCAGACGCGTTTCGCCGTTATTACGGCTCATCAGTGAGGCTCGGTTTGGCAGAAGGAAACAGGACTCAAAGACAAATCACTTGTCAGGATCGATCATCAACGGGATTTATAAAACCCAGTGCGACATCTTGCGTCCCAGTACGGTACCTTAGAAAAGGTCAGTCGTAAAGGGTTATTCTGTAAAAACAGAAAATTATGCAAGATGCCCTCAAAACCGGTATAAGTGCCGGACCACAGATATTAATTCGAAAAAGGTTTTTCTGTTTCCTTCCGCCAAACCCATCCCCAGACGCGTTTCGCCGTTATTACGGCTCATCAGTGAGGCTCGGTTTGGCAGAAGGAAACAGGACTCAAAGACAAATCACTTGTCAGGATCGATCATCAACGGGATTTATAAAACCCAGTGCGACATCTTGCGTCCGGTTTTGAGGGCATCTTGCATAATTTTCTGTTTTTACAGAATAACCCTTTACGACTGACCTTTTCTAAGGTACCGTACTGGGACGCAAGATGTCGCACTGGGTTTTATAAATCCCGTTGATGATCGATCCTGACAAGTGATTTGTCTTTGAGTCCTGTTTCCTTCTGCCAAACCGAGCCTCACTGATGAGCCGTAATAACGGCGAAACGCGTCTGGGGATGGGTTTGGCGGAAGGAAACAGAAAAACCTTTTTCGAATTAATATCTGTGGTCCGGCACTTATACCGGTTTTGAGGGCATCTTGCATAATTTTCTGTTTTTACAGAATAACCCTTTACGACTGACCTTTTCTAAGGTACCGTACTGGGACGCAAGATGTCGCACTGGGTTTTATAAATCCCGTTGATGATCGATCCTGACAAGTGATTTGTCTTTGAGTCCTGTTTCCTTCTGCCAAACCGAGCCTCACTGATGAGCCGTAATAACGGCGAAACGCGTCTGGGGATGGGTTTGGCGGAAGGAAACAGAAAAACCTTTTTCGAATTAATATCTGTGGTCCGGCACTTATACCGGTTTTGAGGGCATCTTGCATAATTTTCTGTTTTTACAGAATAACCCTTTACGACTGACCTTTTCTAAGGTACCGTACTGGGACGCAAGATGTCGCACTGGGTTTTATAAATCCCGTTGATGATCGATCCTGACAAGTGATTTGTCTTTGAGTCCTGTTTCCTTCTGCCAAACCGAGCCTCACTGATGAGCCGTAATAACGGCGAAACGCGTCTGGGGATGGGTTTGGCGGAAGGAAACAGAAAAACCTTTTTCGAATTAATATCTGTGGTCCGGCACTTATACCGGTTTTGAGGGCATCTTGCATAATTTTCTGTTTTTACAGAATAACCCTTTACGACTGACCTTTTCTAAGGTACCGTACTGGGACGCAAGATGTCGCACTGGGTTTTATAAATCCCGTTGATGATCGATCCTGACAAGTGATTTGTCTTTGAGTCCTGTTTCCTTCTGCCAAACCGAGCCTCACTGATGAGCCGTAATAACGGCGAAACGCGTCTGGGGATGGGTTTGGCGGAAGGAAACAGAAAAACCTTTTTCGAATTAATATCTGTGGTCCGGCACTTATACCGGTTTTGAGGGCATCTTGCATAATTTTCTGTTTTTACAGAATAACCCTTTACGACTGACCTTTTCTAAGGTACCGTACTGGGACGCAAGATGTCGCACTGGGTTTTATAAATCCCGTTGATGATCGATCCTGACAAGTGATTTGTCTTTGAGTCCTGTTTCCTTCTGCCAAACCGAGCCTCACTGATGAGCCGTAATAACGGCGAAACGCGTCTGGGGATGGGTTTGGCGGAAGGAAACAGAAAAACCTTTTTCGAATTAATATCTGTGGTCCGGCACTTATACCGGTTTTGAGGGCATCTTGCATAATTTTCTGTTTTTACAGAATAACCCTTTACGACTGACCTTTTCTAAGGTACCGTACTGGGACGCAAGATGTCGCACTGGGTTTTATAAATCCCGTTGATGATCGATCCTGACAAGTGATTTGTCTTTGAGTCCTGTTTCCTTCTGCCAAACCGAGCCTCACTGATGAGCCGTAATAACGGCGAAACGCGTCTGGGGATGGGTTTGGCGGAAGGAAACAGAAAAACCTTTTTCGAATTAATATCTGTGGTCCGGCACTTATACCGGTTTTGAGGGCATCTTGCATAATTTTCTGTTTTTACAGAATAACCCTTTACGACTGACCTTTTCTAAGGTACCGTACTGGGACGCAAGATGTCGCACTGGGTTTTATAAATCCCGTTGATGATCGATCCTGACAAGTGATTTGTCTTTGAGTCCTGTTTCCTTCTGCCAAACCGAGCCTCACTGATGAGCCGTAATAACGGCGAAACGCGTCTGGGGATGGGTTTGGCGGAAGGAAACAGAAAAACCTTTTTCGAATTAATATCTGTGGTCCGGCACTTATACCGGTTTTGAGGGCATCTTGCATAATTTTCTGTTTTTACAGAATAACCCTTTACGACTGACCTTTTCTAAGGTACCGTACTGGGACGCAAGATGTCGCACTGGGTTTTATAAATCCCGTTGATCATAAATTATTATTTTCGTGCAGGCATTGTAGTATTTAGGATCATCATCCGTCATAAAATACTTTGGTTGTATTACCTACCCCACCAATCTTCTCTTGAAGAGCACCTAAAACTATTTCTTGTACAAGCTGGTCTAATCTATTAGTTTAAAAAAATGCCACAGGAAAACCCATATTTTTGTCATCCTTCACGAGCACGATTGTCAAATCCATTCCTTTTTGGTTTGTACAGTGTGTCCCATCCATGCATTATTGTGCTGACGTCCTTTAGTTTACGTTCCAGGTTGTCATTCACAAATCTTACACTTAGGAGTGGATGATTTTCACCTAATAAAAATATACTTATTATTTCAGCCAAAAGTCCTTTATACTTCCATATTATCATGAAATGAATGGCAAATCTATATAAGCAAAATTTTTTTTTCACTTTAGAATAACAAACTTTAAATAAAAACACTGCAAGAACATTTCTATGCATTTTTTATGTCTGTCTGTATAGGTTTAAGATAATTTTAAAGACATTTTAATTTATTTAACATACCTACTCACTTTAAATTTGATACACGTCATATGTATAAAAGGTTTTCCCAGCCTCAAAAATAGTTTGAATTGTTAAGAAAAGTAAAATATGGCTATATTATTACAATAGTGTTTAACAGTCATGCATTTACCCACTTTGTGGTTTAAAAAACAAAATTTTTTCCATTAGCATTCCATTCACTAACTTTTAAGCTAACAGCTATGATAGTATTTTCATCCTTCCTCTTTTAATATTGTGCTTTTTCACTAAATAGGCTATGTCTTTTCTCTGAACCATGTTAATTCTTTGAAGACTATCTGAAGTAATTTTCCTGGCATCTAAAATAACTCTCTCTACAGTTACACCACTAAAAAGTTTTTGAACTATAACTTCTTTCTCTTCATTGGATAGGTGTTGGCTTCTGATTTTCTCATCATGACCGATATAAGTTTTCCAGAAGGTTACACTGACATGACCTAAAATTAAAAACATTTGTTCTTGCTGTGCAGTCAGCATAAAGAAGTGTTTTTTTTAATTTTGTTTAACTGTTATTAACTTAATATTTGTATTAACTATTAATTTTTATAATTCATTGTAATTTAAAAACGTTTAATTTGTAAGGAGAGAAGTAATAAGTATAATTTATTTACATACCTGTTTCAAAAATTTTTACTGCCAAGCGAGCAGGACACACACCCTATTAATTTTTATAATACCTCCAGCTTTTTCAGTTCTGTTAGTATAGTTGCTTTTATATCCTAAAAATAGTATTCATACAGATTTTTCTGCATAATATTACGTTATATAGTCATACCATCAGTCACATTACTTCGGTTACTATTTTTCCACACTATCAGATGTTCTATTTGTTCTATGTATTGAATAGTTTGATTCAATTTTATACTCTTTCATCCACTGTTCGCACGTTTGTTGCCTAGAAAAATTAACAGCTCGCAGTTAATACTTCTATTGTAATAATTTATGACCTACCTCTAAATGTGTTTGAAGTATTGTAGGTTCTACACATAAATTGATTTTCTTTACAAAGGGGACAAATTATGAGACATGTTCTATTGTTCTGAATCGGGGTCGACTTTTTATGGATATTTCGGATGTTTATTTTTTGTATAGGTAAGTAAAGTGTAGAAAACTCCAATTCGCAGAATGTGCAAATTCTGTTCCCAGTTTCTCCATGTTCAATCTGACCGAAAAATACTATGTAGATGAAAAACCATACACTCTTTAAACCACAAATATTTTCTTGATACACTAGTATAATCAGTAATAATCACAAAAATTTGCGCTACTTAGCAGATCGTTCCACAATAATTCGAGTAATTCGACAGCACAATAATAATAAAATTGTGAACTGGCGAAATCGGGCGCGCAATTTAAAAATTAGACGACATGTTCCGAGCCAGAACGAAATCGGCCGAGGCCAACTGTTGTTTTTAGTGGCGTCTAGCCACCACCACCGATATAACAAGGCCGTGAAGCGGCAAAGTATGAGTCATCACAGATGGACCGATCATTTATAGAGGTTATGTAAACAAACTTAAAATTTCGAATTTATTATTGCTAAAAATTAACAACAAATATCGAAAGATAGTTTTTATTTTTTTTATGAAGTTAAAATATATAGATATTTTACTTACATTCCGACCTAAATTATTGAAAGTACATATCACAGCTTAATATTTACAGCAATCGATACCAAAAAAAAAGGATTTTAGTACTAAGGTACATAAATGTTTTTTCAATAAAATATATTAGGATTAGGATATTATCCATAATATCCAATACTTTCACGTGGATATGTATTTTCTATTTAACCCTACAGGAACTTGAATTAGGAAGGGAAGCGAAACAGAAAAATAATTCAAAACGGTTTAATTTCCCAAATTATATCCATAATTTTTTAATATTTTAGGTATTTCTTTATTAACAAATAATCATGTACATACACACAAATTTACATAATTCTCTCAACAGTGCTTAAAAGCTCTGGCCTCCAGAATACTAATAAGCTAAAAATTATTACAGTGTGAGAATTAAAACTTTTGTCTTTAAAATATTTATACATTGTAAAATGATTCTTCAGTTTTTTAATAAATAATGGATAGGTACCCTAAATATTTCATATCCCCAGGAAGTCGATTAAACATTTTAGAAGCATGTATACAATGGGGTTGTGCAACCCAATATTTATTCTAGTATTAATTTGATAAATATTATTTATAAATTCTTTTTTCATAATTATGTAGGTACCTACCTGATTTGACAATATATTAACATCGAGATTAACATTATATAGCCTGTCTGTATTAGTAAAGTCTATCGTAATGGTATTATAAGAAACTTTTACAAAATTAATCAAATCGCAATGCAACTTCAAGCACACATATTACATAATAATTATAATAATAATAATAATAATAATAATAATAATAATAATAATAATAATAATAATAATAATAGTAATAAATGTCTTTATTTCTGAATATACAAATCCTTCATAATAAACACACAATAATAACTGCTACATTCAGAAAAAGACGAAGTTCAGAATTTCAGATGAGGTAGGTATTCTAGAATATCCCCTCATCAAACTCAACCTAATTATTATAATTATCAGAAAGAAATTCAAAAGTTCAGGATATTATAGCAAGGATTGAGAAATAAGTTGAAAGTGGAAAGAATGCCACATAAAAATTTAAAATATTAATAGTTTTTTGACCGCTTGAGATCTGGCATGCTTTTTGTAGTCGTTGTATCATTTCTCTTCTTTACATAATTTTTTAATAAAATATTAGTCATTGGATTAAGAAGTAATTTAATTAAATTATTCTCAACATGGCATAAATTATTGTGACCAAAAAAAACATCATCAAATTCTGTTATAGAATTATAGATTAATGATTTTAAAAGTAGGTGTTGATTTTTTTGTCGAAGGAAATCTTGTTCTTTATTTATTACCTTTTGAGCTATTATATAGGCAAATGAGGCAATCTTTACCACTATTTCAGAAGGATAACAAAGACCTCCCCTAGATGTTGCTAATATGAGGCTAAAATCAATACCTGAACATTGCTCAGTAGCTGTTAGAAAAGTTTTGCAATATTCGCAGTTAATTTTTTTTATGACAGAGTAAGAACTATATCCAGCAACATAAACTAAGGGAGGCCATTCATTTTCGCTAATACCATTAATGTCATCATCAATAACAAGGCCACAGTTTCTCAAGTTTAAAGGTATTTCAAAACTTTTCAAAATTTCATTATTTTCAATTTTGTCATTTACAAAGCAAGAGATATCTTCTTTGGAAATCGAAATATTTCCAAATTTTTTTGATTTAATTATAAGAGGAATAACACTATTCATCCGTAGCTTACTTTCCGTTTCAAAAATCTGTCTGAGGTGAACGTGGTACTGGGCTCCAGCTTCATATCTATAATACATTCAATTTTCTTAGAAAATAACAAAACTTTAATATTTCCAATGGGCTGCTAAAAAAAAAAATAAGCAGAACTACTGAAGTGAGAGAGTATTCATTACTTACCTACAATCTACAATCTATAAGAAAATAAATAAATTCTAAATACTATTCGTAAGCATCTAACAAAAGGTAGAACTACTAAAGCATCAGAGAATGATCATTTAGCTACAGAAAAAATGGAAACAAGTTTATCAAGAAATAGTTTAGCATAAAACGTTATATGAATTCATACCTATACTTTCCAAATCTTTCTTCAAGTTTGTCTGTTTGGATTTTACCTAATAGAACATAATTAAGCTTTTTCACATTTAAACAATATTGTGAAAGCTTCAAAAGGCCAGATGTACTTTGATGTAATGCTTCATGGGTTTCCTTAGTTAATTTTCCACTTTTACTGCTAAGCTTCCACCTCTGTAACCATTCCAAAAATGTTGTTAAGAAGTTGGTAATATGTTGGGATCCTTTGGTGACAGGTTCTTGAAATTTGTTTCTTAACCTTTGACCCTTTAATGGAGTTTTAACATTGACAATGTCCCACCACTTACAAATAATGTTTATAAAAATTGCAGTATCTTCGTAACTTGTTAAGAATATTTTGGGCCCCAACTCGTTTAAAGCTGCCACTATGTTGGAATTAAAAACTTGCAATGTCAATGGCACACTCTGACGTTCCATTGATGATGGATACAGAGCTTTTAGTGACAGGGTATATCCATATTTTAATAACTGACCTTTTTCTTTCATATGAAGTTCTTTTAATGCATTAAAAGAAGCTATTCTCATACATCCATCTATATCAAAATCGGGAAAGTTAAATTCTTGGTCTGCTTTTTGATTTAACCAATTATTCCTAATATTCTTTATTATGTGAACTGGATCGATAATAAAAAATAAAGGTCTACCAGGATCACATGGATGAGGGTAAGTATCTGAGAGTTCAGGTTCTTCCATAAAAAAAGACATTGCTTTCCTGTTTAAGGCATTGTTATCAGTTATTACAGCGATAACCTCAAACCCGATCTTCTCTAAGCCTACTATTACCTTCCTAACTATTTTATTCAACTCTTCACCACTAATCTTTCGAACTGGAAGAACATGGACTACATCTTTATATGGTGACAACAAGCTGCTAATCATAAAGGTGTGTGCACTAGTAGCACGTTCAGCCGAGGTATTGTAAGCACCACCCACAATGTTACCCCCCTTGTAGTCCATTTGAGGCCTAAGGTGAATTTCATCCATCATCAGAACAATTGTTTTGTCAGAATCATCCAACAACTTTATCTTATTTGATGCATATTTTAAAAAATTTTCATCTGATTGTTCCAAACGGGGATCTGTATTGAAACTTGCACAGATTGTCTTAAGGGTACGAGGAGATGGAAGTATAAGTTTATTTGAACTCCTTAAAAATTTATATGAGTGAGGAGAGATAGAATATAATAGACAACAGTACAGTGACAACTCACAAGAATATCTTAGGCAGTTATTACTACTGACCATTAGTAAATTCAGTTGTTCTTGAATAAACTCTAAAGCTCCTTTCTTCTCCTCTTCCAGAAACTCCCCAGACATCGATTGTAAAATATTCTGAACAATTTGAAATTTTTGTTTTTGTATATATGCACTTGTCTTCTGCAAATCATCCAACAAAGACACTTTTAATTCTGATAACACTTTCTTTAAGGTATTAATGTCAGTAACTTTTTGGGGAAATTTAAGAACAGTTTTTTTATCACTACACATTATTTTTTTAACCTCAGTATTACCAAAAAACACATTTAAATTGAGGTCTTCATTTAAAAATACTGATAATTTTGGGCTAAGGTCATTCTGTGACTCGTTTATGAAGAAAAAACAAATATTTTGTTTTCCTTTTCCCTTAACCCATCCACTGTCTAGTTCTGCCAACTTGTCAAACGCTTCTACCATGTTTGAAAAACTTATAGACTCGGTAAACAATGTGGACGTTCTGATACTTTCTGTCATAGCTCTCTCTACATCTCGACATTCCATTTCGAGGCGTTTAGTTTCTGGAGAGACTCTTATAGGGATATCATCTTGAGACATATAAGATGGACATCCAGGCATCTTGGTTGGGACAGCTCCTAAAACAAGATATTTTTAAAAATACAGATGAGTATTAATTTTGAAAACACTAAAATTTATACAATATTTGGTATACCCAATATTTTAACTACATCATATTTCCTACTATCCTTTATACCTACCTTTAACTAAGCGTGGAATTTTTAGTGGTGCCTCCAGAACTTCACCCGTTGTCTCATTTCTGAAGGTTGTTTTCTTCTCAATAAAGTTTGGTTGAAAGTGTAATTCACACACCTAAAAATAATTGCATATTTGTTTATTACATGCTAATAATATATCAATAGTTACAACATACCTTACTAGCTTTGGTAGGAACAAAATTGTCCCTTTTGATCAACTGTAACCATTGTTTTCGCAGGTCAGGGTCTTGAGGAAAACCAAAAACTGCGACTTTCGGCCCACTGGCATCATAATTGCCTCTGCACTTTGGCACACAACAACGATGCGGCATGATTATTCTTAATATTTTTACGTTGTATCAAGAAAAATTAAAAATAAATATTATGACGTAACCTCTATAATATAATTTGTCTTGTGAAACAAATGTCAGCAAAGTCAAAATAAACGACAACAGTAGAATAAATACCAGTAATACCAGTTTACACAGAAATTAAACAACGAAAAATATGTTTCTTACACTAATAAAGTTTTTTCTTTTCTTTACAAAAAATGAAAACAATACAATAGACACAATAGCATGGAATTAGATAGTCGGTCCAACTATGATGACTCATCGGCTTAAAAATTTGCCGCTTCACGGCCTTGTTATATCGGTGGTGGTGGTCTAGCAACCTTCGATGTTATACCTAACCTCAAGTAAAATATATTTAAAGAATTGATTGGCTCGTCCGTTACTTTGTGACAATACATTTTAACTGTGTAAATTGAAACGAAAAGTAGGTATACTTTGTTATTTGTCACTATAGCAAAATACAGGGCAACGAGACTGCTGATGTGCTCGCCAGGGAGGGCGCAAGCAGAAGTGGAACCACAAAACACCAACTAAGAGAAACGTTATTTGCATGTTAATTGAACGAAACGGGAATGACGTTTAACCGATCGCCATGTTAGGTGGCAGGGGGTGAGGAAGGCGGGGGAACGCTTAATTTTAATTGCAGGTTAGTAAATTAATTTTTTAATGTTTGTTTACTTTGCTTTTTAATTTTCTGAGACAAATTATGTTTATTCAACGATTAAAAACAGCAAAGCAAACAACATTAAAAAAATTAATTTACTATAAAAAACAATAAGACTTTTCTAGAAAAAAAAAACGACCATATTTTGTTTATAATTTATTTCAAGTTTAGATCAAAAAGATCTTAATGCAGAAGGCATAACTTCCAATGAGTCTAACACAAGACGAATTTCTAATAACTATATGAACTTCTGGTACAAACTAGTTACGGAACATTGTACTATCAAAAATAAAAGTTTCCTAAGGGATTAAAGGTGGTATTCAGAGTCGACTAACTTCCTGGGCCTGTACAAAAATATGAGCCAAGGAAGCATCTAAGGTATCCACCAGTGATTCTTATATCACCCTTCTTAGTAGGTACAAGTTTAGAGTCACCGTGGTGTCGTTCAACGGCTTCCTAGCCTATGCTTTTCAATTTTGCACTATAGGGCTGGTCATTATTAAAATTAGGTCTTCATGTGGGGCAAGTCTTACTCCGGTGGAGGTCAACATTGGGCTAGTCTTGTAGGTGTGCATTAACATGAAACAAAAAAAAATTAGGCAGAATAATCTCATACATTAGTAAAATGTTTTAAATCTTTTATAACTGGGGTCATTAACTTTACTTTTATTAAAAATGTTATGCTTTTTATAGTGTCCAGCACTTAAAGTTTGATTTTGAGTATTTTTATCTCTTAAATATTTGTAAACTGTTAATCGAACATATAATTTAACAATTTCATTACATATGTCGTGTTGCTCACAGAAGTTAAATTTTTGAAATTCATTTTCATAAATATCTAAAAATGTATCTTCTAAGTGAGCAATGCACTATTATTAAGGAAACAATACAATTTCTCGTGGAATTACATCGCGTAAGCGAACTCGTTTGTCACTGGCATAAGTAAGTCTAGTATTTTCATCATATTCTTTAAATGAAACACATAAATACTGATTAGTAACGTAGCTAGAATAAAAATTAGCAAGTTTCACAGTCAGGTGAGTCAGGTACAGACTTTCAATTTCAAAGGTTATAAAAAATCATCCCTCCAAGAAACATTATTTGGAATTGGAAGTAAAAGAAATATTCTCGGATGCAATATTTTTAGCTTAATAATAATATTACAATATTTAGTACTTACTCAGAGAAAAACTAAGAACTTCAGTGACATTTTTAACATAAATAATAATGCCGGTGCGATAAAAATCACAAAAAAATAAAACATTTCCACGAGGCGGTCTAAAAAAAGAAAGGTTACGAAAACGAAACGTCAACGATGTCAAATTTTAATCGCACGTACGTCTCAATTGCTTTTGCACATACGTTTAAATATGGCCAGGTGGCTGACATATCCGGTGGCAAGATGTTGCGGGTTGCCCAATCCCACCTTCATCCCCGTGAGTGGAACCACAGACAATCGTAATCGACAATTTCCCCTTACGTCTTTCCTCGTCTCGCCATGGCTCAAGGTCAATCTACATAAATAGCTACCACAGACGATCGCTTTATCCAACTTAACGATTTTATCGCATCGAAAGAAGTCGACTGACAAGTAGACGCCGCTAAAGCTTGTCGACAAACAACCTAACCTCAGAAATCGGGTTTGTTTACTTTGTTTTGAGTTTTAAACATTGACTTCGTGTTATTAAGTCAATGGTTTTAAATGGTTTTTCGCATTTGGGTGGTTTAATAATAATATATCTTTATAATTATAATACTAATATTATTATATATCTTTATTCTCAACCAACTTAAAAAGTTTATTACAGAGAATATAACACCAAATATATAATATAAAATCACAAATAATCATGTTTAGTACCTAACTGTTAATAACTCCATCGAAATTATTTAAAAAATATATATATATATAATAACCATTTACGAAATAATAATAATAATACGTTAAAGTTAGTTTAGTTTTAAAAATTTTTGGTATTTTTAGTTTTCGTTTAAAAATCCATAATTTCGATATTTCTTAAATTTTTTTCGGTAAACTGTTGCAAATTGTTATTCCTTTATATAATACTGATCATTGGCTAAAAGTACTCTTTACCATAGGTGTATGAATATCATTGTTTTTGTCTCGTGATGTAAAAAATTTTTGGCGAAGGAAATATTATATTCGATTGTTTTTCTTTAAAAATAATAGAGTGTATTAGAATACATATAGTTTTAATTTATAAAGCTTTCTAAAATTAAATATCCGTTTAGTTCATACAAATTTATAGGTTTTTCGGAGAAAGCGAAAAACACAGTAAGTAAGTTGTGGAAGGATGCAGCCACAAAATAAAATGCGTTGGGCCTAGGGGAAAAAATCCTGATAAATGAAAGCTTGCTGTGCAAAACTGAAAATATAAAACAAAAATGAAGGTGGCGGAAATAAAAACATTTTATTAGATAATATACAAGAAAAATGATTAAAAACTTAAAATTTAGAGACTACATTAAACAGTAAACAAACACAAATACCAAAACAATTTAAAAATATAACCTATATTCTTCTTCTTTTTATTGTTAATTACTGGCTTTTAATCATAAACGGGGAATTATAGGAAATATTTTTAAAATGGATAATAAGTCTTTAGCGACAAAACGGAAACGCCCGAACAGAAGACGATTTCGATAAATAGATTCACCGTGGTACGAAATCTCGATCGCTTCGACAAGAAGGCGATCGACTTCTCCTTGTCGATCGATATAAAAGCGATTGTTCGTGGTTCGCCTTCTGGTCTGCCGAACTAGCAGATAATACTGTGGCTAGACCACTGGGATCAGTCAAAGAGGATATAGATCAAATAGCTAAACAACTTGCACAAAGCAGATGGACAGGGCTGGCAACTTGTAGCATCTCCAGGCAATTGTGGCCCCTACTTGACGACAGGAAAACCGCAGTGCTATTACAACACGGTCGGAAGGACCTAAGAAACATCACTGCCGTAGTCACCGGACATTGCCTGTTCGGTAGACACGCTGAACGTATGCAAGTACCAACTAACGATTTCTGTAGAAGTTGCAGAGATGAAGAGGAGGAGGAAAGTATTCAGCATTTCTTGTGTGAATGCCCCGGCCTCGCTAGAAGAAGGTTCAATGCCCTGGGCGAACCATTCTTTAATGATCTGGAGGAAGTGAGCAGCCTGCAACTGGGTCGACTTACGAAGTTTATTAACAGCAGTGGCTGGTTTGAATGAGCTGTCAAGATTCTTCTACGATCTACGTCACGTCGCGTTAACCATCAAGAGGCTGATGCGGATAGGTTCCGCGGAACACGTGTGGTACCACAACGGTCCTACAGGACTACGTGTGACTGTTTGGTCAATGCCAGAGGTCTGCCACTCTAACCTAACCTAACCTAACCTATTTGTCACTAATTTTTATTTAAAATTTCTTTGGCGTTACTGGCGTTTCGTAGTACAACTACATCTTCAAGACGCTAATCAAAACTTAACAAACTAAGGGTTAAGGTTAAGGTTAACAGAGTCATAAAATTATTGGATCTACCTAAAGTCTAATATTGTTTGGTACACAATGGTATTTTACCAGTGGCGTAGATAGCTTTTCATTCTGGAGGGGGGTGTCGGGCTATTCCCCCGTTGGAGGCGCACCGCCGGAGGCGAAAAAAATTTTGGGGTGTCACGCCCTAAAGTTTTGTTTTGAGCTCTCAAAAATGTAGCTTTAAAGTATCAATTCAACAAAGTTTTCCCTGTTATTTTGAAATGGATGGATTTTTGAAAAAAATATACCTATCTTAATCTTAACATAGTATAAAACAAAGTCGCTGTCGCTGTCTGTCCATCCCCTACCAGCTATATATGCTTAAATCTTTAAAACTACGCAACGGATTTTGAAGCGGTTTTTTTTTAATAGATAGAGTGATTCAAGGGGAAGGTTTTTATGTATAATAGCGACCCGCCCCGGCTTCGCACGGGTGCAATTTCAGAAAGTGGCATGCCGGGTACTAATATATCAGGTTTGTTCGGGTTCGTATTTATACCAGCGGGTTGCAACGCATGCCGGATACACGCTAGTTACTTATATAACGTAACGCGAACGTTTTGACGTTTTTATTTTAATAAGCACTAATGGAATTAAAAGGAGATAATTTTCTTTTTTTCAACAATCCTTTTCCTTTGTGGCTTTGAATATGTTGATTGTAATTCTTTAACTTACGTATCGTGATATTGTCTTACTATCTCTGGGGGGGGGGGGTCCAGACCCCCTGGACCCCCCCCCCATATCTACGCCACTGTATTTTACAACATTCCTAATTATAAGGGACAGGCTGGCTAATGTTTATAAAATCTAAATGGTAAACATGCCAGATGAAAATTATAATAATTTCCGAAATCTGTTTTTTCTGAAATTCTGAAAATTGTGTATTTAAAAGCTTGACATTATGGTATTTTTTATGTTTGTAAATTTCGATATTTTCTAATACATCTAGCTAATGACCTTTTTGTTTGTAAGTTGTTAATATCGGGAAAAACGTGGTTTGTATCTAAAAAACGATTCGCAAAATTAGATGTTCTTTCCTTTAGTCTAAAACATGCATTATGCTCTTTAAATCTAGTGTTAAAGTTTCGTCCCGCGTCCCGTTTGTCCTATACAGGGTTAGGAAAAATTACCAGAACGGTCGATTATTTCAAAATATACAGGGGTTATCAAAAAACGTCTTATATAAAAAATGTAGGGCTGTTAAAAATCTACATATCGGTGATAAATTGAAATATACAGGGTCGCCCACAAAGTTGTGGAGAATGATAGTTATATTTTTTTAAATGGAACACCCTGTATATTTTTACATTTTTAAATTCCACATAAAATTATAATTATAATTATTTTTTATTAAAAGCACTTTCTAACAGTACGTCTTAGAGCAAAACGGCTTGCATGTCCCTATCTTCAATTTTTATTATCTTCCCAAAAAATCAACTTCCAGTTAAACCGGAACAACTACATTTCCTGCTTTCGAGTTACATCCGGTTTAACCGGAAGTTGATTTTTTTGGGAAGATAATAAAAATTGAAGATAGGGACATGTAAGCCGTTTTGCTCTAAGACGTACTGTTAAAAAGTTATAAGCTGTCAAAGTTCAAAAATGTCACTTTTCGAGAGTCAATATCTCGGAAATTATGAAGTATAGACTAATAGTGCATTTAATAAAAAATAATTATAATTTGATGTGGAATTTAAAAATGTAAAAATATACAGGGTGTTCCATTTAAAAAAATATAACTATCATTCTCCACAACTTTGTGGGCGACCCTGTTTATTTCAATTTATCACCGATATGTAGATTTTTAACAGCCCTACATTTTTTATATAAGACGTTTTTTGATAACCCCTGTATATTTTGAAATAATCGACCGTTCTGGTAATTTTTCCTAACCCTGTATAACAGCTATTGCGTTCATTGCATTTTAGTTTATAAACTCCTGATTTCTTATATTTTCCACATTTATCTTTAACGTTAAATATTAGTTTTAATAGGTTATTTGAGGATTTGAAAGCTAATGAGCCTAATGAATAAAAATTAAGCAATTACTTTTTAGTAAAAAAATTGCAAATGCTATAAGTAAAAGCAATTGCTAGATCTGGATATGAATAAAATGTTGAAGTAATTGCTGCTTTTCTTACACCTCTGTAGCAAATGCTTATTCAACATAAGTTCAGACGTGCATGGCTTATCCACTTGTTCAGATTATAGATTTCATGGTCAGTTTAATGCCTAATTTGCAAAATAGTTGACGTAAATACAACAACGTTGGTCTATTTATTTAGTACAATAGTAATTTGTTACGTTTTTGCGGAAAATAGAAAACTTATATTTGTGATATGGCAGATTTCAGTGAAAATGAGAAAAGTGATGAAGAAATTAAAGACAAGCAATTGATATTCGTTCACAAATTGAAGGAACATAAATAAATATCTCTGACCACAACCGTTTAGCTTCCACAACAGCTTCAGCACTTTTTTTTAGGAAATTGAATAAAAATAATGGCCTTTTCCAAGACTGCATCCATTACAGAAATGTATGTCTTACAGACAGTAGTTTGGTGAACACCGAGTTCTTCACCTACAGAATTTTAAAAGCCCGGATCCGACAATTTCCACAGAAAGACTTTAATCTTATTTAAAGGCGACAGTGCACCCACTCGCCTTTTACCAGTATCAGTCAAAAAATAATTTTCCAACCACTCAACATTTTCGCAGTCAAATCGATATAACTTTCTGAAATCATCATATCTGCAATTTTTACGTTCACTATAGATTTTTCTTTTACGGACGTTCATATTATATTTAGCCATAATTGAAGACACAAATTAAGAGCAACGCACGTGTATGCCGCGGAGAACTAAAGTTGACTGATACCAAGCAAATGATACAGTGGTCGACCTACCTTAAAAAGTTGAAAGCAACCGCTACACTAGAAAAGCAATTCCTTAATTTATTCATCACATTTTAAGCAATCGATAGGAATCGCTTCTATTTTTTAAGAATAAGCATTCACTAGAAGCAATTCCTGCAGTTTTAAGCAATTGCTGGATGCAAAAGCAATTATTTTAGTTTTTATTCATTGGCTTTCAAGAAATTACTTCGATTTTATAAGTAAAAGCGATTGCTACATTTTTATTCATTAGGCTCATTGTCACTTCGTCAGAGGATAAAATGTTTGCTATTTTTTCGGAGGTTGGGCCTATATAAATATGTAAGAGTCTGAAATTTTTTAGTATTCCGTGTTTTTACGTTGGGGTATATTTGTGTCATAGCTAGTGCCTTTTGCTTTTTTGAAATAAATTCGATAGGTTTAGAGGGTTTGAAGTAACTACATGGTATCAATGCATGTAGCGAGTAAAAGCGATTGTAGACTTAGTACATAGTAGTAACATGTTTTATTTAGCGAAAAGCTACAATTAAATATTTTTTAATACATTTTTATAGGTTTATTTTTATATTTTAAAACCCAACCTTCTTTTAACAAAAACAGACAGAAAGGTTAAACATTTTGTAAATTGTATCAAATATTACGTATCATTTAGTTTTTTTAATTAAATGTAATTTTAAAGTTTTTTTAAACAGTTTTATTGATTTTTGAGATTTAATTGAATTTTCCAAATTATTATATTCTATCAAACCCTTATAAAAAAAAAGATTGATAAGCTAATGTTTTAGACACTCTATCCACATAAACACTTTAATTAGTTCTTGTTTTATAATTATGATGGTCATAATTAAAAGAACAATTTTTTTTAAACATTCAGGCAATAAATTATTTTTAATTTTATGTATAAAGATACTTACATACTAAATAAAAAATTAAATTTCTGACATTCAACCAATCTCAATTTTTCAACATAAAATTAATTTTTGTGTATTTGTCACAATTTAAAATAATCCGCATTGTCTTATTTTGTAAAATTGTAATTTATCCAATATTTCCTCACTAGCACAATATAAAATGGAAGAACAATAAAGAAAATGTGGTAATATAATAGTATTAAAGACAGTTTTTTTAGAAAATAAACTTAAATTAGAACTGATTTTTTTAAAATAACCTACTTTTCCGGCAATCTTCAATAATATGATACTTTCAAAATAATTAAAAAATTTTAATTTTGAATCAATTTACATAGATTATCCCTAAATATTTAAAACTGTTTACTAATTCCAATTTTTCACCATCAAATAAAACATTTATATTTTGACAATTTAAAATATTACCCATAACCATACATTTAGTTTTTGAAATATTTTATTTCAATTTATTTACTTTTAGCCAATTTAATAATATATTTATCTCAGAATTTAGAGTATTTAAACCATCAAAAATATTTATTAAAACATTAATGTAAATTAAGGTGTCATCAGCAAACATTTGTAACTTACACATTTTTAAAACTAAAGGCATATCGTTGATGTATAAAATAAATAATATTGGACCTAGTATACTTCCTTGAGGAACTCCTATATTATTTATTTTTTATTTGAATATGTTTTTGATATTTTTGTTTTTGTGACCTGTTACTCTTAATGAAATCTTGATTTTTTGACTTTTAAACGAATAACTTCTTCGTATACCGTGATACTTTTTGAAAAATAAATAATTAAATTGAAAAATAACAATTCTTACATATAATAATAATAATAATAATAATAATACATTTATTATTCCAAAAATAAACAGCTTAATTACAAATACATGTATAGGTACTATTTACAATTCATGGAATAATAGGCCCGCTTGCAGCATCCCTCCCGATGGAAGGTGCTGTTGAAGCCCTATAAAAAATTAAGAAAAAAAAAATACCTAATCATATAGATAAAATGTATCAAAAATAATTCCTCTATGTAGATAATACACCATTATAGGAAAAAAAACTAAAGACATGAGATATTATCTCATTAAAATATAGGTAGGTAGCAAGAAAAAGGTAATTATAGAACTGTTATTGTAATGGCATTAAAAATCGAAAGAGAGGAACATTGGGTAGTTGAGGAGAGAGAGAGAGGGAAAGAGAACGAGAGGTAGAGAGAGCGAGAGAGAGAGAGACGAAAATCAATGTCGCTGTGCGAATAAAAACGAACTTATTGTTGGTCAAGCAATACGACCTTCATTTTTTTTTTAAAACTTAAAACACTTTGTGAGAAATCTGTTATTTTATATTTGTTTATAAGATGAGCTGCATTGTAGGAAAAGGATTTTTTAAACATTTCTTTATTGTGAGCTGGTATGGTCAACAGATGTTTCTTACGTATGTTTAGATTATGTACGTCCGTCCGGAATTTAAGCTTGTTGTAAAGATAAGGAGGGCTTTTATATTTAATTACTTTATAATACAGGCACAGTGAGTGGAGAATTCGTCTATTAAACATGTTTAGCCAGCCCAGCTCGCGAAGTTTATGTGATACCCTTTGCCTACGTCTTATTCCACACACCAGTCTTATACAAGAATTTTGAAGTTTCTGCAACCGCCTGTTGTCAACTAAGTTCAAAAAGGGGCCATAAACATTGTCCGAAAAGTTGCAATGGGACAGGACTAATGAATCGCATAGTTCCATTTTCGTTTTTTGAGAAAGATAATGTCTGTGAGAGTAAATCATTTTTAACATGGAAAATCCCCTTTTTAAACATTGTGTTACGTGCTCGCTAAATTTTAACTTGGTGTCGACAATAAGACCCAAGTTTTTTGTATGTTCTTTAAAGGGAATAACTTCGGAACCGATTTTTAAGTTTATCACGTTTGACAAGGCATTTCTATGGTTTTCGTTACAAAATAGTAGAGCTATGGATTTAGTGGGATTAATTTTAAGTAGATGATTAGACGTTACGTCCAAGAGCCCATTTAAATCCTCATTTAGTTTAGTGATGGCAGTGTGGACCTCATTGAGCCTAAATGATAAGTAAATTTGCGTATCATCCGCATATAAATGATACTTTGAGTATTTTAAATATTTGATAAAGTTTGAGGTAAAAATGCTGAAGAGAAGAGGACCCAGTATGCTCCCCTGCGGAACACCTGTGTTAACATTTATGGGGTCTGATTTTTTACCATCAAAAACAATTCTCTGAACCCTGTCGGACAAAAAAGAAGCCAGCAAGGTAATCGAGTTTGGAGTGAAGCCAATGTGGGCTAAGATAGCAGTTAAAATCTCATGGTTCAGCATATCAAAGGCTTTGGTAAAATCAAGAAGAATAAGTATTGTAGCCTCACTTTTATCGTGTGCCACCACTACGTCATCCAGAATATCGGAAAGTGCAGTGGCACAGCTGTAACCCCCCCGAAATCCCGACTGTTTTTTTGGTATAATATTGTGTTGACATACATAAGAGTTGATCTGTTGCGCCATAATTTTCTCTAAGATTTTAGAAAATGTCGGTAATATCGAGATTGACCGCAGCTGTCCGTACTCTGTGGGATTGCTTACTTTGGGTAATGGGACAACATGTGCAAATTTCCAACTTTTCGGAAAGTAGGACCTATCAATACAACAGTTAATTATGTGGGTTACATGAGTTATGATGAACGGGCAGCACAATAAAATGAGATCTATGTTTAAGTTATCGGCTCCAAAGGCTTTAGATTTAATTTGAATACCTGCACATATTCACTGAATAAGATCGGGTCGCCGAATTATTGAACAAAGGAGCACGTTTTCAACATCGCAATATTGGACATACAAAATTGCTTTAAAATTCTTGCAATAAAATGTCAACTTTAATTTGCTTATATCGCCTTGTTTTAAACGAAGTAATACCGCCGGTCAAGTTTTTATATCAATAAATTTTATAATGAGGTCGAACCACAAGAATTTAAGCCTGTAAAACCGTAAGTCGCTTTTGATTCTGAGATTTATATCTGTAAGGTGCTTTAATGAATAAAGGGATTTAAAATGTTATTAGCCAATTGGATTTATTTCAAAACTTACCAAGCGGAAATTACAGTGTGTGTAGTCTATTATTATTACTTGAATTTTTAATTTTAAGAACTTCATTTTTTATTAATATTAGGTTAGACAAAACAAATCTGGCAACAGCGGCGCGACGTTCAGTTTCTATATTACCGTGCGAGCAAAAATTATTTGCATCAAAGAGGGCTTGGATTAAAAAACGTAGGGCTTGGTTAAGATCACAATGATATGGGGACGATATATCTAACCAAATATAGGTAAAAATTTTGTCAAATTCATATTATGACATGATATGCCAAACTAATGAGTAATAAAATAAGTAGACAAATACAAATGTATTTTTGTTGTTTACAAAATTAACAAAGGAAGAATATACAGAAAGAAAAAGAATTACATAAATTGCTGAAATTGGCCACCGCCATGCTCCAAGCATAAATTCACACGTCTCTTCATATTTTCGAAAGTGTTGACCAGCATCTCTGGAGAAATGTTACCGCATTCTTGGATAATCCTTTCTTTTAATTGTTCTCAGTGGCGGATTTACAAATTTGCCGCTAGTAGGCTATTCAATTTTTGCCGCCCCTATACCAGTGACGGCTCGTGAGTTGTAAAACAGGCGAAGTGTTCGGGAAAAAAAAAGCCCGTTGCAGGCGAAATGCGCCGCAGGCGAAATTTTTTTAAGACCACGCCCAAATTTGGTCAATAATTTTTAGTAAATATTTTTAAAATTTATGATTACCTACTTATTTTATTGAAAATGAAATTTCTTTCTGCAAAGCCAGTACAGTTTCAACTACCTTTTTTTATCCCTATTAACAGACACGGCCAACAATAAAGTTTATTTAAAAAAATACTACCCGTCGACCATGAATAAAAATTGTACCATTTATTTCTGTAAGACAAAAAAAAATTTTGGGCCAAATTTGCCGCCCCCTAAAACCTGCCGCCCTAGGCTCCAGCCTACTCAGCCTAATGGTAAATCCAGCACTGATTGTTCTAAATTTGCAACTGGTGTTTTAAAAATAGTGTACTTTAAATGAGGAAAAACGAAGTAATCCATAACCGTTAAACAAGGTGATCTAGGTGGGAATTCAATGTCTGATCGAAAACTGATCAATCTGTCGTCGAAAAAATTGCGTAAGTAGTTAATAGTTTCGGCGGCTATGTGGGCGGTTGCACCGTCCTGTTGAAAATATCCAAAACATAATTCGTCGTAAAGTAATTGCTCCACAAATGGATTCAAAATATTGTCTCTATACCGCTGTGCTGTAACTGTGTCATGGAAAAAAATTGGACCAATCTTCGGGAAACAGCTAACCAGACACCAATTTTTTGAGGGTGCAATGCGGACTATACAAAAAAATGGGGATTTTCACTACTCCACATGCGTGTATTCTGAGAATTCACATAACCGGTGAGGTGGAACCAGGCTTCATCCAAAAAAAATGTCAGGTCTAATAAATCATTTCTTTCCAATAAATTTTGGGTAAACCATTGAGAGTTATTCCTGCGTCTTTCAAAATCTGCGGCTTGCATTTCTTGGAATACTTGCACTTTATAAGGAAATAAATTTAGCTGCTTAAGAATAGTTCTGCATGTTTCATAAGATATTCCCTCTTCTTGGAACAGGCGTCTAATACAATTTGTTGGCGTATTTTGCATTATTTCACGAACGTTTGCAACAAGTTCTTCTGTTCTTACAGATGGTCTTCCTGCTACTTTTTTGTGTTGAATAGAACCTGTTTCCCTAAACACAGCCACGGTTCTTATCAGGCAATGATAAAAATTCCCAGCAATAAAAGCAACGTTAGGAAAATGTTCGTGAAAATCGTCCATGCACAAACCCCGATTGTATTGCGACTCACCATTTACTCTAACCTCGTTTCAAAAATACGCTTCAACCATCAATGTTTTGTGCTATTCCGTAAAGCCCATTGTGTGAATTGTTCAATAAATTGGAAAAATTAGCGATGAATCAAATTACTTGTAACGACTGTCAAAGATGACGGAATAACTGATTGATTGTTAATTCAAGTAGTTACTGACACCCAACAGGTATTAAGCTCTACGGCTAAGCATTACGGCCTTAGATGCAAGGCCCTCTTTGATGCAAATAATTTATGCTCGCATGGTATAACCTGCGTTTTCTAACACCACAGGCGGTAGATCTAGGGATTCTAGGATAATCAGCAGAAATTTGTCATCATTGATTTCTGCTAACACGATTTCTGATCGGAACAAAATGTAAACAATGGGTCTCCTGATATATATTACATGTCTAAGGTTTAAATAAACAAGTAAGACTTGTCATTTCATTGTTGAAACCTTTATTTTTACAGGCGAATGAAATTCTCATGATTAATACTAAAAAAAATGTTACATATTATACCTTGTGACCACCCATAACACACTAAACTAATTGAAACAAATAAATAAATGCCAGTAACAAATTAATTTATTTATGTTCACAATCTAATATTTACTCCCATGATCATTATCTCGAACCATCATAACCATAACTATCATATTATTTTACACAACATAACGTTCTTCCGCGGTCGTTATATTACCAAAAACAAGATCGTGTTCATTGATAACATAACTGAATAAATTCAATGCATCCTCTCTAAGAACTGGTATTAATTTCAATCAACCGTACCAGCGTTTTGTTTAGACTGTTTTAGAATGTTCTTTTTAAACACGGTGAGTTTAGATTGAGATGATAAGAATTAATAGAAAACTTCCGGTATTGCGAGTTAATGCCCAAATTCGATGCTGATTAAAAGTTCATCTATGTTAAGTATTTTGAAGAAATAGTCCATACTTAAAGTGGAGTTGAAAGTATGAAAAGGAAAGAAAAACACAAAGTCTTCCTCCACAAAATTTAATAAAATAAAATTTTTAGTTTAAGGGTATCTACATGTTTCTAACGTAGAAACACTCGTCCTCAGGAGACAGAAATTTTTTTATTTTATGCTGATGGTGTTAGCAAAAGAGAAAATTGAAAATTAGAACCTTAATGGAGCTTTTATGGACTTAAAAATTGAAGTGTAGAAGAAACATGATATGAAGAAAATTGATAATGATTAAACCATACTGAGTATTTGAAAATGTTATTAAAGGGGGTGTAAACCAACCAAATAAAATGGGGAAGAAGAAAAACCTTTCTGAGAAGGTGTCGAAGATTATTTAAAATTTTTAAAAAAACTTATCGAAACATAATATGTCTGTAAGACATTATAAGGGTAAAATTGTAGTATCACAATCTTCAATCAAATTTTGTGGAGGAAGACTTTGTGTTTTTCTTTCCTTTTTATATGTTAAGTATGTTTTAACCAACTTTTTTCCCTCGGCTATCAATGAATTTCTTCAAATTGACTTTTTCACTAATAGAACTAGCGGTACATTGAAGATTCTGGAAATAAACTGCAATTTGTGATACTAAAGTGCCACTTACAGTACAGTTGTTCCTTAAACCCATTTGGTCGATTTGGCCAATGGAACACGTGGAGATTTTCTGTGTGGGTAGATTTTATTAGAGGGTGGGGGAAATTTAGTGTTAAAATTTAAAAAAATTAAAAATGGCCCAGAGACACGAGATGGGTATCGAATTCGTATGATTTTGACTCAAGGAATTCAACCGTAGCCTCAGAAATGCGATTCAAGAACCGGGAGTAGATCAGAAGCCGCCATTTTTAAAAAATGACTTGCGGTTAAATTATGTTTTGGTTGGTATTTAATATCGCCCATTTGTTAATGGAAACAAATTAAACAATAATTTTTTATAGAAAAAAGAAAAGCACCAAGTCTTTTTCCCAATTTTTTATTCGAATAACTAGGCAAACCTAGAATGATTCATAATAAATTAAATCGACATGTTTCGAGTGTAGAAACACTCATCATCAGGAAAACGAAGTAAATGGTACAATGCTGATGTTGTTAGCAGTAGAGAAAATAACAAGTGAGACTAAGCCGTAATGGAGCTTTCAATGGTACATACTATACAAGGAGTGAAAAAATTTGAATAGTCAAAAGACAAAAAATATTTCAGCATACTGAAGAGTCAAGGACTAGTGTAAAGCCACTGTCTTGGGTGGGAAATGAAGAAAAAAAAGAAAAATTGGGGAGTTTAAAAAAAATACTTTATAAAAATAATTTTTAAGTGTAAGTGATGCAAAATCTTTAATTTAATTCAACTATGTCGGAGACATGTGAAAGTGGTAAAATAAGAGGAAAAGAAAAAAGAAAAAAATTGTTTTTCGTAAACGTCATGCAGATGTTTTCTGTAAAAGATAAAAAAAAGGGAATGTAATAAAATGAGGTAGATTGGCTTATCATTTAACTTGAAATAAAGTACTGTTGAGGTGCCAGGCTTGTTACGGCCCAGTTACCCCGGCAGGAGTCAAAACTTACACATTGTGTGCAAAAATAAGTTTTAAGAAATAAAAAAAAAAGGTTTTGTTCTACTAGAACATCTTTTAAAGAAGTTCCACTGCAACCAGAACGTGTCGGGAGGGAAATGAACTTGAACTTGACATTGTAAAAGGGGAAACAAATGACAAGTGGTTTGGCGGTCAAATTGAAGAACCTTCAAGTATGCTAAACAAAAATTGATTTTATAAAAATGATATAGAGGAGAAAAGCTCAATTAAGGTTCAAAATTGCTTACATAACTAAAAATCACTAGAAATACAAAATAAAATTAATACAATTCCTGCAAAATAGAAAGAAATTACATTTAGAAAAATGTTGCTCAAAGGGTTAAAAAATAGGTGTCCTAAATATTTGTGTGGCGACCTCTATTGGTAGGTTTACAGCGATAGCGATACCTCACGTGGGCGTTAGAAACACAATATAGCCACAAGTAGGCCATTTTTCAAAAATCGCGGCTTTTGACCGACTTCCGGTTTTCGGATCAGATTTCTGAGGCTAAGGTTCCATTCCTCGAGTTAATTCGAATACCCATCCCGTGTCTCTGCTCTATTTAAAAATTTTTAACATTAAATTTGTGTTCGACGGGCCAAATCGACCAAATGAGTCTAAGGAACAATTTGTACAAGTGGCACCTTGGTATCGCAAACTGCAGATTAATTTTGCTTACCGCAGGTACCCATATTTGGGCATAATAAAATTTTACAACGGCTGTTATTAGCCATTGTTTATATTCCAATCGGAGTTACTAAAAGCACAAACAACACAATTCATTAAACTACACAAAAACTGGAAATCCGTAAATATTAAATACCCACAATAAACAACAAGGAATCCACATAGAAAACTTGAAACACAACAACAAACATGGCGCCGAGCCGGTTCTGGAGTGTATTTTGAGCATGTCTATAAAGAAGGACAGGCCGCTAACAGGAAGTTTGTGCGCATGCCCAATCCTACTGGGCGGGAAGGCATCGGACCGTGCGAGCCATGCGCTCGGACATATTTTTTCACCCATAAAACGTAACTTTTGTTTGCGCAGGAGATAAGCTGTTAGTTACAAAGGCGACTAATTTCAAAATTTCAGGAAGCAACCCTGGCCGCCTTGGGTCCCCCGTTAAATACAGCCTTCTTTCAGTAGGTATATCAAATTTTATTATATAGCATTAGAAATCGTAATAGTTAACATCGTAGCTTTTACGACGATATAATGTTTAATATATAAAATTTATGTGAGTACTAACTATACTTCCCTTTATACGGATTTTCTCTTTTAAAGATAGATTAATAATATGCTGAGTTAAAAGCACGAAAGCACCTTTTACTTCTACATTTAATAAAGATTAAGTATAATAATTTAAATACTTTTAGTATCCCGTGGTTTAAAAAACAGTAAAAACACTCTCTTAAATACAACGATACGAAAGAAATGTAATATAGATAGGAGCTTTCACATATATATTTTTATATGTATGCATCAGGGATTGATAGTTAGGTTCTTTAATTTTCTTCTCAAAACGTCAAAATATTCCTTTATAAGTATCCCAATTCCGTATATTTAAATACCGCGCTATGATAAAGAAACAGATCAGCTTTTTATACAGGGTGTTCGGAAAAAGAGGTTAATTCTTGAGCAAAAATAATATGACTTTTATAATGCCATTTTTGAATAATTTGAGTATTTAATTTAAATCATTTCAAATTTGGTACAGTGCTTTAACATAAAGCTCTTATAAAATATCGATAAAATTATGCGTTTTGGAGATATAATTTACAAAGTATGGGTCCTTAATTGATGCCAACGCGGCTTATGGTTATCTCATATTTTTCAAATGGTAAATCAAGTCAGCCGTTGTGCCATTACCATGGATACAAGACATAATTAAGTAAAACTTTGCTACAACTACAGGTTTTTATATCTGTACGCCACGGTTCCTACATTATGTTTTTTTAATTTTGTATCATAACAAATCTATTACGATACGCATTTGCGTATCGTAATGAAGCTATTTCGATACGCGTTTTTTCTTTATTTGATGTTGGTAACATTTAAATGTTTTATTTCATTGACTTGCGCGGCCTTTGTGCTTTACGAGAAAACCCATTTTTCGCAGAGGAAAAATAGCTTGATAACCTACTTTTTTATTCTGTGTGGATAACAGTCATGTATACTAAATATCACGAATAGTCTCGTTTTAAAACAGATGACAGCGGTTATTTGTCATCGATCAGCTGATATTAGGACATAATAATATCCCTAGATTTGTAGCGGACCGTAATGAGCCCAAACACCGAGTTATGAATGGCGTTTTTGTTACATTTAATTACATTTTAAAATTTTTAATTTAATTACTTTTGTGTAAGTACCTACAATTATTATTTATTTGACCAAAAATTTAGATACAGGTTAAAATTTTTTAATTCTTTTTCATTAGGGATCATAATTATTAATGTGTGCCTTGCTCGTTAAGTTGATTTCATCGATAAGTAATAAGTTTTATTTCATCTGAACGCCGTTTTTGTCGAAAAGTTAGTTTGTAAAATTTTTGTTCTTAAAATGTTTGTTCGTTAAGGTTAGGTTTCTAATATATAATTTTCGCATTTTACATTATCTAGGTATCCTTTTCTGTTTCAAGAAAAATAAGTAGAAATTAAGTATTTCCCTGACTTAGGTAGATAGGAGAGAGTTGGACAAAACCGGGTAGGTTGATAAAACCGGGTATCGCCAAGTTCTACCATATGCCAAAACAGCTTTCCATATTATTAACCTTTAAAAAGCAGCTACTTGATTTTGAAGGAATTATCTTTATTGTTATTAGTAAATATTATTATTGTTTGGCAACAGTAAGGTAATAGTAAGTAACATTATGTTACTATAGTAGTTAAAATAGCTAACCATATTCGTATGTAATAGGATAGCGAACAAATATATAATTCTATTTTCTGTGTCTAGGTACGTACCTTACATAAGTGAAATTATTATTTGATATTACTATTATTATTGTTTGTATGACAATAAAATAAAGTTTTTAACATAAAGTTAGCCTACATACAAGTTTAGAAATGTAACTGTATCAATAAATTGCATTTTAACAAACAAATTCCATAAAAACCACTTTTGGGTCTACGTACCTTACGTAAGTCAAAAACTGTTAAAGTAGGGTTTCCACTGACAGAAAAATTTAATCCCTGGCTAAACTAAAGCTTTTAACTTTATGTTAGCCTACATACAAGTTTAGGAATGTAACTGTATTATAACCAAAAAATTCTATAAAAACCGTATTTGGGTCTTCGTACCTTACGTAAGTCATATATGGGGATTTTCTTGACAGTGAATGTAATAACTTGAATTAAATTAGATTATGTTGAACTGTAGGTATTTTACCTATGGTATAATCTGAACAAATAAAACAAAAAAAAATCTATTCTAAATATGAGTGACAGAATCCTATTTTAAGTTGTGTTTCAGTTAGTTTAGTATTTTTAAGGTTTGGATATTTATAATATTATAAACTTTTTAAATCTATTTTGACACTTTATTTTTAAACCATATAGAAATTCATGCTTATTACCTATTACCTACCTTAAATTATAATATTTATGAAACATAACTTTCAAAAAAAATTATTACCTATATTACTTATTATTTGGCAATATTAAAGCGGTAGAACCGATGAGGCTATTGCATAAATTGTTTTAGAAGGTATCACATGTATAATTTTCAAGTCCGGTCCTGTAATTCATGCCAACTTATAAAAATTTAATAGACCAAAATTGACAGAGTGTCACGTGAATTTGCCCCCATCTTGCGAGAGTATTCAAGATTTTTACTATATGTTGGTTGCATAAATCTATAAATCAATCTTTTGTAGATGCTTCAAGCTATCATTTTCTGCCAAATCCTATCCAAAATTCAATCTACTACTAACCTTCCAATGTCGATTTTAACTTCAACTTTATTTGAATTTTCCATCTTCCCTATACTAAATTGCAATGCCGTGACGTAAAATCACGCCTTTTGAAATTCGAAAAAAAGTAGCAAAATCGCCAGAATTTCCGAACGCTCTGTATATGTACCGAATGTACAAGGATCACACAACGTATTCCGTCCAATTTCAAATCTCATATCGCTAAAATAACTTTAGAATCTCGTGGTGAAAATGGGTCAATAAATCAAAAAATTACAGTTCGCAAAATAATTTTTGTTGCCCAGAGGCTACTATGATAAAAAATAGTATAACCAACATAAAATTTAGACATAAAAATTTACAAAATTTGAAGGATTTATTTTCTTTTTAAATATGTGTTTTTTATTGAAAAAACTATAAATTAGAAAAAATAGTATAACGTACGTGTTATATAAAGCAGTTTTAAGCACTTGTCCCGTTATAAAACTCGCCGCAAGAGGCTCGTTTTTTAACATGGACGCGTGCTATAAAATGATGCTTTATAAAACGTGTACGTTAATATACTATTGGCTAGTCCCTTGCTTTCGGTATTATTGTCACCAATTGCAAAGTTTTATATCTTGCATCCATGGTAATGCCACAACGGCTGACTTGGCTAACCATTTGAAAATTATGAGATTACCGTTCAATGACCGCTGACCGTCACGTCATATTTTTCATATTGTTCAAAGTTTTCACTATTTATCGAGTCATGATAATCACAAGATTTCAGGCCAGACTTGAATATCAAACTTGCATTATTCACAAATCCATTTTCTGAACCAGCATGTAATAATTATAAACCGTACACCATCTGACGATTTTTTTAACTGTACGATGAGTATTATCTTGCCACCTTCGCCTAAAAGCCCCTGTACTGTATATCCAGGTTTCATCCAGAGAAACAGGTTTTAAGGGAAATTGAGAGTTGCCGTTATTCTTAAATTCTCTTAAAAATTCCACTCGATTTTGGGCTATATGGGGTTGCTCTATTAAAAACGGCCTTTTGATACAGTATATACATTTAAGCCATTTCAATTTTAATTTTTTTAAACAGTCTGCTAATGAACCAGTGGATATTTCAACAACATCAATGATTTTAAGGTTTCGTTGAATTGAGCGAATGGTAACGTGTTCACCTGCTCTATACATCCCATAAATACGCTCTCTTATTGTAAGTTCATGAATTTCGTGAAGTTGTCGGCCACGGGATGACAAAATAGCTACATTATGGCGATTCTTAAAATCTACATCCTTCTCTATCCCCTTTGCCTTAATTCGTTGGATTGTTGAACACGAAACTCCCAAAGCATCAGAAACTCTAAAACAGATAGGTATTTATAAAAACATTGCTATATATTTTTCATGTTTATTATTTATGTTTTCACAATTCCTGCTTTATTATATCTAATAATTTAAAATTAATGCTTGAAATAATAATGTCACTGTGACAATAAAACTTTTTTGACTGGTAAAATTATACGGCATTCAGTATTGACGCAAATTTACTGTCTCACCTAGTTCACGAATGTTAACGCTTAAAGATAAGCCCTAGTCGTGACGTAACGGTCAACGGTCATTGAACATACTTTACCACTAACACCAATGAATAAATAAATTATTAAAAATAAATAAAAAATGTGAGATGCTCAATTCTTTCTCCATTATAAAATTAATAAATAATATGGAATATGTTTATTGGAAAATGGATGGAAGGCGTTGTAAATGCTCATCAATGTTAAAAAAATAGTCTGCTTGGCTCATGCTTATCGTTTAAAACGATCTTGACGATCTATTTACCTTATAGATTCTCTTTAACTTCTATTAGAAAATTTACAACCACTAAAACCAATTTTATTGCCAGAATAAGGAAGGACATGAAACAGTATAATTATCGTTTAAAAGGCGATGACAGGTCGATACACCAGTAAAGTGCCCATTTTACAGTTGGATATCCATTTGTTACTCGTTTTAAACCGTAAAAATTGCAAATGGTAGTTTTTTTTATACAAATGAAATTTTTTAGTGGTGTCTGTATTAAATATCTAATCCGACCCGACCCAATTTTTTAAAATTGAAAAAGTTTTACGTTTCCGCTGGGATTTGTAAACAAAACAAAACCTCTAGATCACCAGTCAGCGCTCTACCAATTGCGCCACGGAGACTATGAAGTTCTCTCATCAACTTCGGCCATATTATTCAATTTTTTATGTTAGTAGTGTACAGTTTGAAATCTCATGCAATTTCAAACTGGAGGAGGAGGTTATTAAGGGAAATGAACTCACTCACGACCACTAATCTTTAAGATCTATTTTTATCTTTCATCCATGCCTCGTCGACATATATAGTGCAGTAATCGATATGAGACCTCTGAACAGTGATATCTTGCCAAAAATAATTTACTAATATACATGCAAAATAAATACAGTGTGACCTTCAGCGAATTCATGCGACTGGTCAATTTAATGTGGCGTAGATCGCTGGGTTTGCAAGTATTATAAAGCATAATATTTTGTTTAATTATTTTCTGAGTAAATAATATAAAATTTTAAAAACTGAAATCATAGAAAATTTTATTTTTTCTATTTCTACGCAACAGGATAAAAATCCAAATTTGCTTGACTAGAATCTTTCACAGGGCTCCATTTTGGGATCCCTTGTATACTCTTGATATGGGTAAAAAATACCATCATATTCCAAAGTCCACACTTATGCCAACCCGACGATACACAGCTTGTCTGCATTTTTCATCCGTCAAATTATAACGATGTCGAGGAACCATAAACACATACTTGTAGCAAATTTCTGAATATAGCAATAAACATAACCTTAAATTAAATGCTTCTTTGGTACATTGCTTCACCATAAAGAGATATATCTTAATATCTTTATCTTTTGAGAAAAACAACACAAAAAAAACAGTGTCAAATATTCAAAATAGGCGGGTAATAATTTATTCGGCTGAATCTGATCCTTATTAGCTAGACTTCGCCCTTTAAGAATTGTTATTTATAATTTATATTCTTAATAAAGACTATTATTATTTTTATTATCTTTATTGGACAGTTTCCGCAAGTATTTTGCATTTTTTCAAGTAAATTTTACTTGAATTTAAAAAAAATAATATTAGGTGGTTTTTTTTTAGCAGAATCCTCTAAAGACTGGCACCCTGCGAGGCCGAGTAGTGTCCGATTCAACCCTGAAGGGGGTGTCTGCCGACTAAACACCCAGTATTCCTGCGCTTTCCGCGCCATAGGCGTATAAATCTTCAGACCAATCGCTTAGTATTTCCTCTCTGCACGCCTAGTACGGTGCTTTGCTTCGTACTTCACCTATGCCTAGGTACCGGCGTACCTAGGTTTCGGTTATGTCATAATACTTGTTTATTTATTTGCAGCTTACTGTGAAGGTGTTTGTGTAGGTGTAAGGCTTTTGGTGCAGTGTACGTATTTGTACTTTAGAAGAAGAAGTAATACACGTGCTCAGGCTTCACGGCTATGAGGACCCAACTATTTCAGGGAGTGTACTTGCAGTGCTGATCTGAAGCAGTAGTAAGCTGTTAGAAGTGTAGTAAGAAGCTGCTCATTGCCCACATAGGCCCCATAATAACTAGAACGACGATTGTCCACAGTCCACTACTTAATTGGTTTTATGCGACGAAATCAAGACGGTACAAATTAATTTGCTGGCTTGGGTGGTGACTATTTTACGTAACAAAAAATTCGGCACATATTATTAAAACTTATTAAGACTCCATAAAATGCCCATTAAACTATTAAATGAATTTATGGTGCAGTTTAAACCTCGGTTTTAAGTGACCACCTGCAAAGTAAACAAGACAAAATAAACTTTAAATTATCTCTGCAATTGCGCTTAAGCGTACGGAGAAACGTTCGAATAATCTGCTGTTATAACTTATTATAAGACAACAAATCAGTGTAATAAAATAAATTTTTTAATTATCGTTTTACATTCTGCAATTTATAGGTGAAATAATATACAAGAAATATCGAAATGGTGTCACGATTTTTAATCCGATAAAATTTATTATACATTTTGCAAACACGTACCCAGAAATTCTAGTCGGGAGGGAGGAGGGGGGGGGGGGGGGGGGCTAAGGTGACTTTTACTCGAAATTAATTCAGCAAGTTCGAAAAGTGAAAGTTATTAATATGTATAGGTACTCTGATAATCAAACATTTTCTGTATCAACAATAGGAAACTCACTTTTTTACACAGGAATCATTGACATTTTTACGAGTTTTTCACATAGCTATTTACCTTTAGATACGTACGTACGTAGCTTATCTCGTGCGCAAACGTCCGAGCGCACGACTCACCGGTCAGATGCGTTCCCTCCCAGCAGCATTGGGCATGCGCACAAACCTCTTGTTATCGGCATGTTCTTCTTTAGCGACATGCTCAAAATACACTCCTGAATCGGCTCGGCGTCATTTTTGTTGTTGTGTTTTAAGTTTTCCCTGTGGATTTCTTGTTGTTGATTGTGGGTGTTTAATATTTACGTATTTCTAATTTTTGTGTAGTTTAGTGAATTGTGTTTGTGCTTTTAGTAACTCGGATACTTAGAATGGAATAATAATAATAATGACTAGTAATAGCCGTTGTATAATTTTATTATGCCTAAATAGGGGTAAAATACCGGGTATTTCTTATTTTCAGTAAGTATGAAGTAGTAATGTATCTTGATATATTAACTTTATTTTATTATTAATTTTAACACATCAAACTAGGCCTAGGTTGCACAAACAAGATACGAAAATAAGAAGAAAGACACACCAGAACAGATTATCCCGATGCATGTTTTCTAATCTAATTAAGTACGCCTATTTTTCGGGCAATATACCGGGTGTCCACGGAAGGTGGTTCGCCCCTCTAACTTTTTTGTTTTTCAAGATAATGGAATACTATAATTTGGGGAATTTGTATACGACATAAAACTGAATCTTTTGACAGGTGACTCAACATTATGGAACTTCCGGTTTAACCGGAAGTTACATAAATTTTCGATTTTTAAATGGGACACCTGGTATATTTTTCCTTTTTTTTAATTTAAAAAAAATATTTTCTTGGTGACAAAAAGTGACAAGTGACACATCGTTGTATTTAAAATGTCATATGGAGTCAAAAAAAGGAAAAATATACCAGGTGTCCCATTTAAAAATCGAAAGTTTATGTCACTTCCGGTTAAACCGGAAGTTCCATAATGTTGAGTCACCTATCAAAAAATGCAGTTTTATGTGGTATACAAAGTCCCCGAATTTTATTCCATTATTTTGAAAAACAAAAAAGTTAGAGGGGCGAACCACCTTCCGTGGACACCCGGTATTGTTTCAAAAAGTTTAAAAGACACTTTTCTCTATATGTACCTACTTATAGTTATATAAAAGAAAAAAGTAAATAGTACCTAGGTATGTTTATATTAATCCAAGGGGGAAAGTATTCCACGGGTCAAGTACTCGGTCAAAAACTTTTTCAAATTCTTGAACAAGAAATTGTGCTTGAAAATGTTTTACACGAGCCCAGGTTTTTGCCAAATTGTAAAAATCAATACAAACTATATATACCAACTATTATTTGACTTGAGGTTAGGTACTTGATAATTATTTTGCTGGTTTTGTTTGTTTTTATAGTCGATTTTATAAGTTTTATAGTTTAATTGACTCGTTCTCTTTCTTTTTAAACTAACAACACGACAACGAATCATTTTTAAACAAATTTTAGAAACAAAACCTTAAAAACAATTTTCTATTCTCAAAATCTGATAGATTTGCAACTACTAAAAATGCCAGAAATCACTATCTCATTTACCAAAAGAAATTCCAATTTTTTGGCAAGAATTTGGAACAAATTTTAGCTGTTTACAAATAAAAATAAATTAAATGTCAACTTTTACAATTTCTTGAGCAAAATTTTACAGCCCGGATCTGTCTATGTTCCCATTCGTCAAATGATAATGTTGCAGTGCGCATGTCTAATCGTGTGTAGCTTTGTTTACTTGCGCGAGGCCATATTTTTGCTACTTTCGTAAGTATTGTTTGCTTATCTATGGTTTTTCCATATCTTAACATAGTATAAAACAAAGTCGCTATCCTGTCTTATGTGCTTAAATCTTTAAAACTACGCAACGGATTTTGAAGCGGTTTTTTTTAATAGATAGAGTGATTCAAGAGAAAGGTGTTTATGTATAATTAGCGACCCGCCCCGGCTTCGCACGGGTGCAATTTCAGAAAGTGGCATGCCGGGTACTAATATATCGGGTTTGTATTTATACCAGCGGGTTGCAACGCAGGCCGGGTACACGCTAGTAATATATATAATTTACATAAACAATTAATCCATAATATACAGTGTGTCTTCGGAAGTTCTTACCAAATGGGAAACTTTTTTATTATTAGTTTTACGAAAAAAAATTATTCTTTATAAAAAGCTCTAAATGGTCTAAAACCTAAAATGCAACCATCAAATATCGAAATTTTTCAGTCATATATGAGGTTTGTCAAAAAATGTGAATTTTTCCCAAGAGTAAAGTACCTTTATTTTTGACATTATCAAAAATTGACTGTTTGAAGGTTGGAGACAATGATGTTTCTTGAATGATGAAAGAGTTTTGGACTTCCATTGTCTTTATTTGTTTTAAATCACAACGTTTCAACTGGTAAGTATCTCCAGTCGTCTTCAGGTGAATACTAAATAAGTAAAGTAACTACAGGACTATTTATACTAGCTAGGTGCACTAAAGCATAACCGAGGTGGGTGCAGTCATGCGTTCAGTTGGCACGCGATCTTATCCTAAGATTACATCTATCTAACAAAGGTTTCCAGATATTTCTTATGTCTAAGGATGGTTTACTAAAGCAGCCTGCGTTCTGGTGAATAGCAGCAGCTTCCTTGAACTTTCTTTTCCTCCAGTGTGGTTCCTTATGTAGGATTTCAGCTTCTGACCACATGATATGGTGACCGCATGTTTCCAGGCATGGTCAGCTGCACCTGACTTTTCGGTCTCTCCTTTTAACGTATTGTTTTTGTGTTCTTTAATCCTTGTTTCTAATGGTCTTAGTGTCTCACCTATATAGGATTGGCCGCATTCGCAGGGGATCTGGTAGACGCAGTTTTTTCTATCTTTTTGACTTGTGGGCTTTGTCTTCGTCAGGTGGCTTCTTAGAGTGTCCCTCGAGTTGAAAACGGTGTTGATGTTATATCGTTGTCCTAGTCTTCTTATTTTCTCAGATACTCCTTTGACATACGGAATATTGAGTGTTGGTTGTGCCTCTCTGTTTGCTTCTTGCGCGTTGGGTCGATTCTTACGATTTTCCAATATTGTGTCGACTAATCTTGTGGGGTAGCCATTTTTGTTGAGATCGGTTCTGATGTGGTCAGTTTCTTTTTTAAGTGCTTCTTCCGAGATATATTATCAAAAATTGTTATTAAAAAAAGTTGATTAGAACTAAAAACTACGGCTAAATTTGCAATTATACGCATTTATGTTGAAAAATTATTTTATCGATTTATTATTAATTATTTGATTTTTTAATTATTTAATTAATTTAATGCGTGTTATTGCATATTTAGACGTGGTTTTTAGTTCTGATCAAATTTTTTTAATAACAACTTTTGATAATGTCAAAAATAAAGGTACTTTACTCTTGGGAAAAATTTACATTCTTAGGAAAAATTCACATTATTTGACAAACCTCGTATATGACTGGAAAATTTCGATATTTGATGGTTGCATTTTAGGTTTTAGACCATGCAGAGCTTTTTATAAAGAATATTTTTTTTTCGTAAAACTAATAATAAAAAAGTTTCCCATTTGGTAAGAACTTCCGAATACACGCTGTATGTATCATAACGCATCAAAAACCAAATTTACAAGTTCAGACCGTCAGACGTCGAGATTTCGTCGCTGTCGCTGCCATGACATAAAGGAGTTTGTCAGGATCCACTTTATAGTCTCAATGTATTGAGAGTATGGCAAGTGCGCTCAGTGTTTTGTCGATCATAATGCTGCGCTAGTCTTGATTCGGTTTAAAGTCGAGAAAGATCTTTCTACGCTTGCAGTCGTAACTGGCAACATAGCAACATCTCCAAAACCTCGATGTCATTTCCCAGAAAGTGACACTCGATCATCAAAATATAAAGAAAGATTTTCCAAATTCTTCGGTTTCATACGCAGCGTCTCCAGGAAGAAGTATTTAAAAGCTCCGTAAAATCCCTGCATCAGAATAATTTTCTGATAAATTTAGAAGCAGAGAGGATGAAATGAGCTTAATGAAACATAATTTAATTACGTTTCGCAAAAAACTTTGACACTGATGGAAATCAGTATCTATTGTTTTACTATTTTTTTTCGAAATATACTTTTTTGCAATGGCTAGATTTTTCAGAAAAAGGTAAATGCTTGACAGGGTGTTTTGAAATGATTTTTTCTATTTAAATAAATGACTTTCTATTGGCACAATTTAAAAATACCATTTCTTCTGTCTACCCAAGAAACATACTTTTTCTTCTGATGGCCCGTTGGTGGAAGCGATGAAAAATATGCGCATGTGTCGTCAAAAAGTGCACCTTTGGATTTAGTATCTGTATCTCGATAATAGAGGGACATAGGACAATAACTTTACAAAAACGTACATTAACATGAACTTTAGCCCTTATTTTGGTCTAATCAACTCGATCCTTAGTTACTGATCATAACATATTGTGTATTTTTCCCATAAATCAAATAGTTTAACTGCGCACGGGAATTGTCTTTAAAGTAGGTACTATTCAATACCGTAAGTAAGTACCTATAAATAAACTTTAGGTAGAAAAGCTCCACCCACCAGTGCAAATACCGCAATTAAGGAACAAGAAAAACTATTACATCTTTCTCGCAATTAACCAATATTAGGTATACCTGAATGGTTGATTTAAAAATTTTAAAAAATATATTTGAAGCTATAAAATGTCGCTGAAGCTAATTAAAATATGATAATTATACAGTATAATCGTCTTAGGAAAATACATAAAAGTATTAACTTTTTAATGACCCTCTAGAAGTGTAGGTTAAGTATCAAAGTACTGTATTTCAATTTTAATGCACTTGGCTTATTAGAATTATTGTCTTATATGCTTCTGTAGGTTTAAACTTGTATTTTACTGCCGCGGATAGAACAAATTGGAAAGCTCACACAGTAGGTACATCTGCTTTTTTAAAGAATTTTCTTTATAAAACATTTATTTTACATGGTGCATCATAAAAATGCTACGTGTATCAACTTAAATTATTTTAATGAAACATTGTACCGTGCGAGCAAAAATTAATTGCATCAAAGAGGGCTTGGATTAAAAAACGTAGGGCTTGGTTTAGATCACAATGATATGGGGACGATATATATAACCAAATCTAGGTTAAAATTTTGTCAAATTTATATTATGACATGATATGCCAAACTAATGACTAATGAGTAATAAAATAAGTAGACAAATACAAATTTATTTTTGTTGTTTACAAAATTAACAAAGTAAGAATATACAGAAAGAAAAAGAAAAATATTTACATAAATTGCTGAAATTGGCCACCGCCATGTCAGGTCTAATAAATGATTTCTTTCCAATAAATTTCGAGTAAACCATTGAGAGTAATTCCTGGGTCTTTCAAAATCTGCGGCTTGTATTTCTTGGAATACTTGCACTTTATAAGGAAATACATTTAGCTGCTTCTTAAGAATAGTGCCGCATGTTTCGCCTATTAGGATTATCTTCCAATAACTCTTGTACAATTACTGGTTTTTAGGGATGAAACTTCTCTTTTTTAATATTCAGATACGGTGATTTGATGAGTATCGTAGTCATGCCCAAGTTGTGTGTTTGAGCAATTGAGAATCTTTGTGTGATGATAATATGTTTTTCTACGACCATTAAACAATATGCAATTTTGATAAAGTTATGTTAGTCATAATCCACAGAGTGAGTTAAGCAGTTGTGATATGAGCTCATAACCCAACAGTGTTGTGATTCTTCGACCACCGATTCATATCCAAACAGATTTAAGCGAATAGCGTATTTAAACAAAAGGTTGTGGCTGCCATGGAACACCAATGTTCTATCAAAAGGTAAATTGTCAAGGAATATTTTTGTGACAGTAATTATTTATTACATATTAGTCAGTTTATTCTTATAAAAAAATGAGTTTAAGTGACGAAGAGGACATTATTTGCACACCACCAAATATTCTGCAAGCAGCTAAAACTACATCTCAAAAGTTATTGCCAGAAATATCCCGAAAAAAGTATGAAATAATGAATAATGAGTTTATGGGATTGCGAAGCGAAAAAAACTTAAAGTCTTTCTCCGAAAACGTTTAACTGGCTTATTTTGGAGAGCTGGCAAACAAGTATAAAGCTTTAACACTATGGACACAATATTCTATGCTAAAAACTACTCTGGTAATTAACAATAATGTTGATATAAGCAAGTATGGCAAATTGCGGGCATTTTTGAAGCGAAAACCAGACGGTTACACTGAGAAAATCTCCAGCAAAAACAACTTTACTGATATATTTTTGGCTATCCCAGCTAAAATATTTGCCAAAGTTGCAAATTGACTTTCTTGTAGCAGTAAAATAAGGTTTACTGATGTCTTTCTATTGATTTTAATAAGTACTTTGCTGTTGGTAATAAATATTTTCTTAAATATTTCGCAATAGCAAAATACGTAATTGTAAGAGCAAAAAACTTTTTCAAAAGAATTTTTATTTATCCTAAGAAAAAATGTTGCTGCCCCAGCAAAGAAAATTTATTAGATCCGGTATTCGGGTGTTTCCGTGTCGCCATTCGGTGTCGTTAAGAGCCAGTTTCGAGTATTTCAGCCCGTCCGAGCCTGTTGTCGCGCCGTTCGCGCATCATTTCGCTAAGTTTAGAGTTGAGGGAGAGGGTGGGGCTCATAGCCTTACAAAATTATTTGTTTTTTTTTGTTTGTGACCTGCGGCTAGCTGTATTATTTTGATGGAGTACAAGAAAAATTGAAAGTTTAGAGGCCACCTTTAAATTAAGAAGAAGACTATACTTTAATGCAAATTTGGGAAACATTTTTGATGATTTTCCATTTCCATGTCCTTATCGTAGTTAAACACAGGCATTGAATTGGTAAGTTTTGTTTGTATAATCTTACACATAATATACTTGTTTTGTTTATTTTTATGCATATTTCGGTAAATCATTTACTTGTGTATTTTTAGAGAGAGGCAGTTTTTAACAAAAGGTTTCCTGATTGTATTGACGTCATATAATATACTAGTAGAAAGTTTGTGCAGAAATAATAGCAAAGTTGAAAGAACGAAAAATCAGCGGATACGGCCTTGAAGAAAATATTGGTAAGTTAAAACGTTTCATTTTGTATATAAAATGTTTGCCTATTAAACAGGTCTTATAATAATAATTGTAATTGAAAACTAATGAAATAATTATTTTTAGACATTACTGCTAAGGGACTGCTGATGTTACTATATTTATTGAGCCCCATAACCATTAAAAGTGCCAGAAAAGGTTCTATATGGAGACCAAGCAGGAATGAGGTGCAAGAAAGTTTGTTCTTTAACGCAGAGGTAAATATTAACTACTATTCGCTATGCTTGAACTAAGAATCATACATATATACCTAACCTTATACCGTGCGAGCAAAAATTATTTGCATCAAAGCGAGGGCCTTGCATCTAAGGACGTAATGCTTAGCGGTATCAATTAATCAGTTATTCCATCATCTTTGACAGCCGTTACGCGTAATTTTATCTAAACCAAGCCCTACGTTTTTTAATCCAAGCCCTCTTTGATGCAAATAATTTTTGCTCGCACGGTAGTAACCTGAATCAATGATCTAGGTAGCAGATCATTGACCTGAATGCTTAATAGGAGGCTTAACTGGTAGTAGTGTCAACTTTTTTTTGACATTTTGAAGTCGGAACTTTTTAGTAAAATTTAATAATTGCAGTCGTGCATACATTGGTGTTACAATGACAAACACCGATAAGTTGTCTTATTCTTGACTTCGCTTGGTTTCTCCCTGGTCCTTCATTTCCAGAATTTTTGATTACCCCTACTATAAATATTTAATCAACATTCTCCGTTCCAGAATGATCATCTCACAGAAAAAATAAACGCAAAATGTGAGAAGCTACAACTGTTTAACCTAACTGTTCAGCCGTTCGGAGTCATAGTGGAAAACCTTGCCTCTCCAAGATATATTATAGTTGTATCAGTGCTGTATCATTATTATTATTATTATTATTATTATTATTATTATTATTATTATTATAATTATTATTAGGTGCATATAGTCCTGTTTTTGTTATTTTATGTTATAAATAAGTTTCTATAAATTCTTTTTCTTTTATAGCCTGGTAGAGTATAATTATTTTTTCCTCATTTTTTATAAAAAAAGGTTTGTAAAATGAAACTTTTATTATTGTTAATTATTATGTGCTTTATGTTCCTGTTGTTTAATGTTATAACTTATAACGTTCATATACATCGTTTTTTGCATAACCTGTATTAATATTTGGTTCTTGTCGAATTTTTTTTTATATAAAAAAGTGTTTATTTCATTTAGCTTTTTCCTTTTATTCCTATACCCTATATTTAAACCTTATCCTCACAGCAACTACATGCTTAATGTGCTCTATTTTATTAGCCCCTAAATTGTCTTTTTTATTGCAGCAAATTTTATTTTGTTTTTACCCTGGATGAAAGTGCGCCTGTGTCACAAATTCGAGTACATGTACGGGAACCTTGAACATTGTAAGAAATACATCAAAGCCGAAATCAAAAAGTGCAACTGCTTTAAATTTTACATTATGTATTTCTTACAGTTTTTAAGATTTCCATACTAGCACTCGAATTTGTGACACAGGCGCACTTTAACCCATGGTAAAAACAAAAAAAAAATTGCTGCAATAAAAAAAAACTTTTTAAGGGTAAGAAAGCACCCTCTTGTGCTAGCTATATAATTTTATTGTAGAAGGAGAGACATTTTTTGTTATTAGAAAAAGTATTTTTACCAACAGCAAAAGATTTTTAAGGTACAAGAAAGATCCTTTCTACTGCAAGAGAGACGTTTTTTACTATATAAAAAAATGTCACCACTGTAGCAGAAATTTGTTGTTTCAGTAGCAAAGAATTTTATAGTTACATTATATAGTTTTATAAGTACAGCAACGTTACTTTTTAGATATAGCAGAATTACTTTATAGCTATAACAGAATTATTGCAAAGTAGCTTTATTACCACAGCAAAGTATGTCCAGCAGAGTGCATTCTCCTGGTACAGTAATGTGCTTGGCTGTCCCCCATTTAGCAAAATATTTTAGCTATGGTTGCTAAAATTTTCGCTAGGAATGAAAAGAGATTTTCTCAGTGTACATTCCGAAAAAGGCCAAAGTTTTTACACCTGAAGAGATCAACACTCAATGTAGAAAAAACGATAACCACAGAAGAAAAGTTTAGTTTTGGCTTAAGTACAAATACCTACAAACCCATGGATTTTTTAAATTACTTAATAGCTTTATTCGAAATTTGACTTTGGCATCTAGTTCTGCTTCGATCGAGATGAAAATTAAGCAAAAAAATAGTAGTCACGTGATTCGCGTTATCTGTAAAATTTTAATTTTTTTCAAAAAATAATTGAAAAGTGGGGTTTGTTCGGGGTTTCCGAAAATATCGGAAAAAGTTATTAGAAAAAGTTTTCTTAAATGCAGTTTCTATAGTCCACGTGCAAAATTTCACCTGCATAAGATAATTTTGATTTTTTTACCCATATTTTTTGCACCACTTTTGACAATGCTTTATTTCCGATACATTTTCTTTAAAGTAGCGCATAAATGTGTGTTTTTCTAGAAAATCAAAATTGGGGTATTAAAATTTGGTCGCATGTGATGCAAAGTTTATTTGTTTTTGACCCTTTATAAGGTAACTACACAAAATAAGTATTTTTAAAAACGTACTTCGTGTCTGAAAGTAATACACCTTAATATTGAGTTGAGTTGCGTTGAGTCTTATTTTGCAACAGTGGTGCAATTTAAAAAATATGGGTAAAAAAATCAAAATTATCTTATGCAGCTGAAATTTTGCCTGTGGGCTAGAAACTGCATTTAAAAAAAACTTTTTCTAATAACTTTTTTCGATTCTTTCAGAAATAACCCCACTTTTGAATTATTTTCTGGAAAAAAATAAAATTTGACAGATAATGCGAATCACGTGACTACTATTATTTTGCTTAATTTTCATCTCGATCGAAGCAGAACTTGATGCCAAAGTCAAATTTCGAATAAAGCTATTAATAAAAAAAAATCACATATGATGCATGCGGACTTTACTGGTCACACTGTATAGTATAGCATATTTATGATCGACCCTGTATAATATATTTTTTTAAGAAAATAAATTTGATAGGTACGATTGATTCTTGATTAAGTGGGCGGTATTCTATAAAAGGCTGATCCGGTTTTTTTTATCATAACTCTGTATATTATAATATACTTGATTCTTTATTGTGACTAACTACTTAACATTTTTATATACAATATGTACGTATTATATGGGTCTGTAGGTAGGTTTTGTGATCCGTCAACTTGTCTGCATCTTCCGGCTAAACCCTTTTATCGTAAAAATTTATAAATAAAACATAATATCCACCACAACTGTGCTTGTAGTCATTAAATTTTATTATAATTAGAATATCTTGTACGTAGATTTTTACTACAAAAATATACGAAGTTGTTTTTCAATTAAAAAGGTAATTTATGTTTTTTCTTGTTATCTTTAAGTTTAGTGCACCTTATTAACCGCTGCTTGTACCGATGTGGTATGCGATATGCGAATAGTCTTTCTTGGTCGAGGTTGTGCTATATCACCTGGGGGTCTTCTTCATTTGGTTCCGTTTTATTCTGTTAGGTACTTGTTATTAAAGTTTAAATTAAAAATGAAACGAACATAATTAATTTTTACTTTCCTCGCAGACAAGTATTGTAATTGTAAAAAAAAAATTGATATATTAACAGCAATAACAGCTAATTTCGACGTTTTAAGATCCCTAGATCATGAAAAACACGTTTTCTTTTCCCATTTTCTTTGGTTTATCTTTCTAATGGGTCGAAAGCTTAAAAAATACTTGAGGGGTAATGACGAATTTTTGAATTAAACCTGCTCAGAGCAGTGGCGACTCGCGGTACTTAAAAGGAATAAATTTCCACGCTATCTCGGTGCTTAAACCCCTGCACTGAGAAAAAAACTTTCTCTTTCTTATGAGAATTCACATATTCTTATAAAACTGTTTAATACTATATGTGAAAGCAGCGCGCTTTTCTACTGTAAGACAACGAAAAATACACTAAAAAAAGAATTTATTTGATCTAAACAAAAATGGAGTTCGCCGAAACAAATATTTGTTCCCTATGGCCTGAACAAATAATTATTTGAAATTTTGTCCAAAATTATTTGACTTTTGAGAGGGAAATATATATGATATTCAAATAAATATTATTTAAATAAAATAATTCCTTTATTTAGCACGAAGCAATATAGGTAACCAACAAATATGTATTTATTTCTATTAAATAAATATTTATTCTGCTCAAATAATCATTTATTTAAATCGCTAACACATTTATTTAATCCAAATCACGAATTGTTTATTATCCTTTATATTTATTTCTATTAAATAAATATTTATTCTGTCCAAATAATAATTTATTTAAATCGGCAACACATTTATTTAATCCAAATCACGAATTGTTTATTATACTTTATATTTATTTCTATTAAATAAATATTTATTCTGTTCAAATAATTTCGAAATTAGGATGTGTGCTTTTTGGCATTTAATTTAAATAACTTATTGTTTCCTATAAATAAATAATTATTAACTATTGAACATAATAATATATAATATAATTATTATTAAATATTTTTTGGTAAAAACTATATTTGTAATAAACAATAAGGTATTTAAATTAAATAATTAAAATAGGGTATAATCTCCCAAACTATTTAGAAGAGGAGCTGCAAAAAGAAATAAATCATACCACAGTTTTTATATATGTTCTGTTTATTGTTACCAAAAATAACATAACTATATAAGAAAAGAAAACAAAACAGTAATTAACATGACAGTTATTAAACTCGGTCTGCGCCTACGAGAGCCTTATTCTCCTTAAACATCCATATTTACTGCAATAACTAAATTTTCCTGTAAAATAACATATTGTTTGAGAGAAATAAATTAAATTTATCACAAACAATCAAAAATAGTTATAAATAAATAATTGTTTCCCCGAAATATTTATTTATTTAAAGCAAATAAATATGTATTTGCTTTAAATTTTATTTATTTCACGCAAATAAATATTTAAGGCAAATGAATAATTTTACACAAAGGGGCTGCAAGAGACGCTTTCGCGGCCATCTTGATATATGAATATTAATAATTATGTTGAAAACAGAAATCAAAACAATAACGATATGCATGTTTATAAAATAATATAATAATATGGCAAAGACAAATTTGTTAACTTTTTCTATTATATACAAAAATAATTGAAACGTTTTTAAATGGGCATTTCTCCATGGCATGCATGATTTAGTAATTATAATTTTGTATAATATGTTTTATCTGTCTTTTTTAAGTAATAAACATTAAAATTAAAATCTTACCTTCGAAGGAGGGCCACAGATGTCCCATGTTATGGCCAACTAGCCAATCGCGAACGTCCATTGCCACACAAAATTATATATCACCTTGTCGAAAGACGCTCACTAAACGACTAAACTATCCAGTCTCTACCTAGTACCTGCCTAGATCTCAAAAAGCAGTGGCGAAATAAAAAGTTATTTGCAGCAAATAATATTTTGTTTGAAATGTAGACGTTTAAAGGCAGAGGAGTAGCAAACACTTTTTTGTTTGGCGCGAATAAGTTTTATTTCACATAAATAAACAAAAACCAAACAAATATGAAATAAAATTCAAATAATTCAATTTATTTGTTGCAAACAATATTTGTTTGAGCTAAATAAAGATTATTTGTGACTAACAAAAATAAAGCAAATACATCATTTATTTGGGATGAAACAGACTTTTTTTTCAGTGTATTAGAGCGTGGTGTAGTGATAATATCACGGTAATTTACCCAATAGGAAATAGGAGTTATTGCTACCATAGAATGGTTTATAGCCATTATTGCTCTGAATACTCACAGTAATTATCAAGTTCTATTGGGGGTGTAATCTGTTTTTATATAAGTAAGGGAGAGTGGGGGAATCGTGCGCAGCGGGGAATCGTGCGCAGCGGGGAATCGTGCGCATCAAATTATTTCATAGTTCGCGGGCTTTTAACCGCTACTGACGAGTGCAACGCTGTCGCCTTTCTATTGTGGAGCACATACACCATTAGTCACATCAGTTGCACGTTTGCATGGAACGAAGCTCTACTTATTTGAAATCAAGCAAATTTTTATAATTTTTTGATATCGGAAAATAAGACGGTGAGTCAATTTTTTTTCCCTAATCGATAGAACATATTTATTTTATGTAAAAGTATGATTTTGTGCATCTAGTGATGCTTGTTTTACATTGTTAGGTTAAGTAGTTTGCTAACTGAATTAAGATTGTCATTTAATACCTAAAGGGGTAATGATGCGCGTGCATGCGCACGATTCCCCCACACGTAATCTATTGGTAATTTTTTCTTATAGATGCCTAAAACTTATACAAGGAAAACCACAATTCTTGCATATACGGCAGAATATTTAAAAAACGCATTATTAGGCGATAAGAAATGATAGCAGAAAAATAAGGGAGGTAGGAAGGGCCTTCAATATTCCTGGATCGACACTCAGAAAAAAAAACCTCGGAAAATGACTCGAAGCTTCCTCGTTTGGGTTGCCAGCCTGTGTTTTCAGAGAAAATAGAATAGAGTTAAGAGAGTACGTTTTAAGGTGGGAGTATCAACATGCTTGCCAACCTATAACCTATTTCGCGTAGATTTATTTATGTTTTCTAGCTTTTATACAAAATTTAAAGAAAATCAGTATCGACTTGATATTCTATAGGTAATAATTGACTTATTTAATAAATATCAAGGAATTTTATAACTTATTTTAGGAGAATTGTATAGTGAAAAATATCGGGTAAGATTTTTTTAAACATTACTATGCCATTGTCACTCATTGTTCTTTCACTATACAATTCTCCCAAAATTAGCAATGAACTAAATTGATATTTTTGTAATATATCAGATACTACCTAAATAATGTACCGACGATATTGATTTTCTTTAAATGTTAGTTATTAAAATAATAAACTCAAAAAATCAACGCGAAATAGGTTATAGGTTGGCAATAGATTAAATGACGTTGAGAATTCAACCTTAAGGCTAGCAAAGCTATTTTATGGCCTAACACCCATGTGACGACTAGCTTTTAGGTATCCTGCGCAACATAACATTGTCCATAAATTCGACAAAGGAAAAGGATTAGCTGGGAAGGACAATGTATAGATTGTTAAGGAGATCACCTGAGATACGCCGGAATACTTAATACTTTGAATACGCACGATTCCCCACCCTTTGCGCATGATTACCCGAAACGGCGGGGAATTGTGCGCAAGAGCACTCTTGCACTTTCAGCAATATTGTACTTTAAAATTTTTACTTTTTCCTAAAATTGATTTACATGCTGAGAGTAAACTAAATAGCCCTTTCATCACGGTATTTACATTTAAATTATCTACAATAACATCAGTGCTATAACGATTTCCGCTTAAGTGCGCACAATTCCCCCACTCTCCCCTACTGTATTAGTTCCGACTGGAAGTTGTAATGAAACTTGACATAAATCATAAAAAGATTTGCTTGATACGGTTAATAAAGCATATACTTACCACTAAAAATCAGTACCTACTATAGTTCTCAAAAATTTAAATAGCTTCTAGTGAGATATTATTCTTGTCATTTAACATTGCATATTATAATAATTATCTATTATGCAACATGGTTTACTGAGATCGTAAAATTCGTCCATAGATTATAAAGTCCAATAATAATGATGGGTTGTTCGAAATAAGAATCTTCTATTGCTTTATCTGACATGCAAAGTTTAAAACAAGTACCTAAATACAAAGTAAAAATAAAATAATTGAAGCGGTTATTGATACCATCAATAAAATTAAAATTCAGACAGGACAGCCAGAAGACTCCGAACAACGATGTGACCTGCGCAACAAATACGTTGAAACTAATACCACGGCGCGCGGCGATTGTCGATCGCTACGAACCTCCACCAACGTCTTGTGGACTAGGTATAGGTTTTAACGGATACAATTCGTTTTTGGGGACGCTGTTCAGCTTTCTTAATTGCAGAGAAAGCGCTTTACTGGGAAGAAAATGCGTCGCATTGAGAAGATTCCATTTATTTCTTAACACAATTGATGTATTAAAAGTAGTTCATTATTCTGATGATTGTGCTGCTAATGGAACTGTTTAGGTACTATTAATAAAAACATTGTTCTAGCAAATCTGGAATTGATATAACACTAAAGCGGGTTTGATACACTAGCAATTTATGAATTAATTAAACTATTCTAGAGCTACACTCCCGATATAAACTCACTGTCACTAAGCAAGCATTCAGTCAGATATTCACAGCTACAACACTCGAGGCTCAGACAGGATAGTGGCTCAGCAGCGATTCAGACTAACTAAATCTAAAAACAATTCTCTTGACTGTCATTTGTCTAATAAGACCCCAGGACGGTACCAAGCGCTCGATGATGTCCGATTCAAAAACAATGTTAAAAGTATTTACTAGAACTAGACCACTGCTTTTACACCTTGAATTAGTATAGTGGATTTCACCTTAGTTTTTAATGCTTTGATGTCTCTTTTGTCAAACATATTAGCCAACACGTGATTTTAAAATCCCTAATTCTATAAACGGCTTTCAGGCACGGGCATTGGCTAGATTAACAAGAGATGGATATATAACTGACCGTATAGTTACATGTACATGACGAAGATGCACACTACACAGTTCAATACGTTGCCCTTCAATGAGCTCAAACTCGTCAAAGGCACAGCATCGCTCGTATATACCGTTGATATGTGCATCTTTGTCTTACGCATTTGCTCTCGCATATCTCTTTTCGTACTTCATTAATTCGATTGTCTCGTCGCGTTCTTTAAATATCACAGAGCCGCATTGGGACACACCGCGCACCGCGTGCATTCTTCATTGTTTTTGGTATTTTTCAGACAGCATTTTGCTTATATTTTGTGCGTATTAGACTTTTTGGTTTTAAACTGCCGGACTGTGTGTATCTGTGACGTGTTTCTTTTTATGCAAAAGTAAGTAAATAATTATTAATGTCTCGGACGGTGACGACGACATCGACAGCTTGTCAGATGAAGACCAGCAACAAAATTAAATTTGAAAACCACAGTGAACCATTATGCTAAAATAAGTTTTACATACAGTTGTATTGAAGAGTGCTTAAGGTATCTGTTCTGCAAACGCATGGACAAAAATCTTTTTTTGTAGTAGCTACTTACATTATTTTTTCTTTATTCATTAAAAAAAATACCTAATTCGATAACATTACAAACTTTTGTTGTTTTATTATAAACCAACGAAAAGTTAGACCTATTGTAAACTTCAAACTCTTTAGAACCTAGTCTAAAGAAAAAAATATCTACCCGTGAATAAGAAAATAAAAAAGTAAACAATAAGCTATTAAATATAATATATAGATTTTTTCAACTTAACACTGCATGGTCTAAAATCAAATTAAAAAACAAAATAATTCTTTAATAAAAAACGTAGTTAATTATGGATGATACTAGATTCACGACTGCCCCTTGTATATTTTTTATTGTACTAATAAGAGTGTGTTTTTACCAAAACAGCACTTTATTATATTATGAATAAAAATTAAATGAAATTGTTTTTCTGATATTCTATCCTATTTCCATTCCCCTTCAGTGTTTTTTTTTGAAATATCTTAAAAATTGCTTAGGTAATTCTCGTTTCCATCCATAATTATTACAACTACAAATAAATTGACCCATGTTCACACATAATTTTTAAGTCCGGCCCTGGCCAATCCTTAAGTTCTGTAAAAAGAAATGTTATAAATGACATGTGTCAGCGGCGGCCATTAAAAACTAAGGTGAAATCCACTATACCTCTTGGCCTCTTGGTAATCATTGCCTGGATGCTGTACACTGGATATCAATTTGCCAGTTTGTTGTTTCTCCTAATTTTAATTTTAATTTATTTGTTTGTGCATAATTTGTTTTTGTACAATAATTTATTGTTATTTGAAAACAGGTCTTTCCATTGCACTTTCTAAAGATGTGATTGTGAAATTCCTAAAGTCCTAAAGTGCACCAGACCCGACATATACAAACGACTTTAACTCAATGCACATATTTAAAATACTACAAACTTCAAGTAGGCAGAGTCAATAGAAAAAATGGTCTACCTTCCCACATTACCCACATATGCATTTTCTTAAATTCCTTAAAGGGATTAAACTCCTTTTAAAGGAATGACGCGATTACGACACGACACATTGTGATGCAGGTTCTTGTAAAGTTCAAGCCTTGTCTTTTAAAAACTATTCATTAAACCAATGATCCAAAATCGGATTTGTATGCCTTAATAAGATCTATCTTAGAGATATACGATATACGGAACCAAATAGAAAGTAACTCTTAATCCTTCTTCCTTTATATAGAGTTCGCCAAAAGTCTTGCGTAAAACAATATTTGAGGAGCTTGCGTTCAAAAGCGGCTATATCACTTTTTTTTGCTTATATGCTTTTTTTGCGATTTTCTGTTAAGTTCCACGATCATTTGCGTTCAAAACGGGCTATTTGTATGTTAAAATTGCATGTAAAGTCGGCCTTTTGCATCAAAACTGGCTATATCCTCTTTTTGCGATCAAAAGTGGTTAAATATTTTATGTTTCTCTTGTTTTTTTTTGTTATGTATGTTGAGTTTTCATAATAAAAATATGTTTTGTGTTCCAGTCTTATAATAAAAATATGTTTCCTAGCGTTTCAATTGTTTTTTGTTGAGATTATTTAAAGCTTTTGCTATCAAAACCATCTATATTCAGATTAATTTTAATTTTTTCTCAAGAACTATTGAGATTTGAAAAAAAAATTCAAATTGCATCAATCTACTTAATTCCTAAAACACTACTAAAAACTTTTTTTGCTATCTTTATATATTAAGGCGAACCGATGAGAAGTTTTTGTCGATTCCTGAACATTTTTCCTAAATGGATATAGCCGCTTTTGCACGCAAGCTTCTCATTTATACTTATACTTATTTATACTTCGTGCTTAGGCTTAGTTTGCTTCGGGTGAAAGGAGCAAACACTAGTAACGCATTCGCCATTTCATTTTCTTATCAATATTTCGTTTATTTTTTATTTTCTCCAAAAAGTGGCCTAATAGCCGTCCTTGCGTAGCAATTATTTACAGTTGTAAGCTTAAAAAAAATTTAATCAAGAAATTAATAAAAACACAGGACGAAATTTTGTCAAATTTGTCCATATTTTTTGTTTTTATGAATATTTTTTAACGCAAAACTGTAGGTAATTGTATTGCAAAGATGTCTACGTTCGCAATATGCTCACTTTTCGTCCAATAAAGTACATACATAATACATAGTACATAAAGAATTTAAGTCCATTTTATGTCCATTGTAATTAAAAAACTTAAAGTTAAAAGCTTCATTATAGCCAGGGATTTCATTTTTCTCTCAATGGAAACCCTATTTTAACAGTTTTTGACTTACGTAAAAGGTACGTAGACCCAAAAGTGGTTTTTATGGAATTTGTTGGTTATGATACAGTTACATTCATAAACTTGTAAGTAGGCTAACATAAAGTTAAAAGCTTCAATTTAGCCAGGGATTTAATTTTTCTGTCAATGTACACCCTACTTTAACAGTTTTTGACTTACGTAAGGTAAGTAGACCCAAAAGTGGTTTTTATTGAATTTGTTGGTTATGATACAGTTACATTTTTAAACTTGTATGTGGGCTAACATAATGTTAAAAGCTTCAATTTAGCCAGGGATTTAATTTTTCTGTCAATGGACACCCTACTTTAACAGTTTTTGACCTATGTAAGGTATGTAGTATGTACGTAGACCCACAAAATAGAATTGTATATTTGTTCGCTATTCTATTACGTATTAATATGGTTACCTTTTTAACTACTATATAATAATATAGGCTAACATAATGATAAATAGTTTATTTTAACCTTACTATTGCCAAACAATAATAAAAATAATTCCTTCGAAATCAAATAAGTAACTGATTTTTAAAAGTTAATAATATGGAAAACTTTTTTTTATTTATTAAGACTATACGGTAGTGCCAGGGGTATAGGTAGGGGAGAGTTGGACCAAATCGGGTATCAGTACGATAGATGGCAACAGACATTTGGCAGAACTAGGCGGTACCCGGTTTTATCAACCTACCCGGCTTTGTCCAACTCTCCCCTACCTACCTAAGTCGGAGAAATAATTTCTACATATTTTTCTTGAAAAAGAGAAGGATACCTAGATAAAGTAAAATTCAAAAATTATACATTAGAAACCTAACCTTTACGGACAAAAATTTCACAAACTAACTTTTCGACAAAAACGGCGTTCAGATGAAATCAACTAATGTGCAAGGCACACAATAAGATAATGATAATGAAAAAAAATTTTAACCTGTAAATTTTTGGTCAAATGTATAATTATTGTAGGTAGATCTAGATACTTACCGGCCACACAGAAGTAATTAAAATTTAATGAAAGTAAAAATAAAAGGCACCATAACCACTAAATATTTTGAAAACGTAAGTTAATGTAACAAAAAGCATAAAAACGCAATTCATAACTCGGTGTTTGGGCTCATTACGGTCCACTACAAATCTGGGGATATTATTATGTCCCAATATCAGCTGATCGATGACAAGTTTCTGCTGTCATCTGTTTTAAAACGAGAAAATTCGTGCCGTTTACTATAAATAGATTGAAGGTAAACTTTTACAATTTTTTGAGCATTTTCTTAAAGCCCAGACTTGTCTATTTTCCCATTTGGTAATCGATAATTGCAGTGCGCATGACTATTCCTGTGTGGTTTTGTTTACATGCACAAGGCCATAAATTTGCCACTTTCGTGAATAATAATGTTTGCTTATAAAAGCCTATGATACTCACCTAATAGTTTGTGCGTGGCTTCCAAGAAATTTTTGCTTCCTTGACTTAAAACATTTTTAAATTATTACAAAACAGTATATTTTATAAGAGATTTTTGACGAACTCTGTATGTGCCGTAGAAAAGCACACAAATCATTGTCTTTTTTTAGATATCTTATCCAAGAAAAATATTTAAGCGCGACAGGCTATAAATTTACTCGAAAATTTATCGCCAATCTTGATAGATAACGTCCGATGCCGATGGTAAAATCCAGTTACACAGAAACCAACTGTTCATTTTTTGGTATCTTTAAGTTTCAACTGCATTTGCAATAGCGGGAATGCACGTAATTAAATAGGTACTTTGTGAAGTGTTAAAGAATTTTTTTGTAATTTTCATGGACAACTGAACATTCATGGTTGTTCCTTCTCGCCATATTTTTTTTTACGTACATACCCTAGACTCTAGACTATAAATGGAGAATAAGCTCCAAAATGGTTACACCAATGATCTGTTAGTTACCCATAGATGAAACAATATCAAATGAACCTATTGATAAAATCGTATTCCATTCTGAAGTAAATCAACATACAAATTTCGTCCCTCAACTTTGTTTGTTAAACTTACGCTGTTAAAAGTATTAACACGGTGTGGAAAATTTTACTACTTGTCTAAAACCTTATAAAAAATTTTGCAGTATGGCAACGCAGTAGTAAGAGATGCCGCCAAGATGTGAACGCCCCGACATTGGTCTAAGGCCATGATGACGTTGTTGCGTTCATTTCGGTTTAGGGATATCCATAGAAAATACAGTGTGACCAGTAAAGTCCGCATCATATGGGATTTTTTTTTATTAATAGCTTTATTCGAAATTTGACTTTGGTATCAAGTTCTGCTTCGATCAAAGATGAAAATAAAGCAAAAAAATAGTAGTCACGTGATTCGCCTTATTTGTCAAATTTTAATTCTTTTTCAAGTTATTCAGTTATTTTAAATACAGTTTCATAAGATAATTTTGATTTTTCGTCCACCACTAAAATTTATTTTCCACTTAATGAACACTTTACTGATGACACTGTGTTCTTTTTTGTCTTAATATTAAGGTGTATTACTTTCAGACACAAACTTTTCAAAAATACTTATTTCATGAAGTTACCTTATACAGGGTCAAAAACAAATAAACTTTGCATCACACGCGATCAAATTTTAATTGCCCAATTTTGATTTTGTAGAAAAACACACATTTAATATGGCGCTACTTTAAAGAAAATGTATCTGAAATAAAGCATTGTCAAAACTAAGAAGTTTTATGTAGGTTACGTTGAGTCTTAGTTTGCAAAATTGGTGCAATTAACAAAATATGGGTAAAAATCAAAATTATCTTATGCAGCTAAAATTTTGCATGTGGGCTAGAAACTGCATTAAAAATAACTTTTTTCGATACTTTTAGAAATAACCCCACTTTTGTATTATTTTTTGGAAAAAATTTAAGTTTGACGGATAATGCGAATCACGTGACTACTATTTTTTTGCTTAATTTTCATCTCGATCGAAGCAGAACTTGATGCCAAAGTCAAATTTCGAATAAAGCTATTAATAAAAAAAAAATCCCATATGATGCGGACTTTACTGGTTACACTGTATATCGCGGAAAAACATCGATGTTTACGATGCATCGAAAAAACATTTCACAAAACAAATCATAAATCTAACTATTTTAAGGTCAAACCTTCACTAAAATCAAAAGTAAAAGGTATAATCAAGATTGAGAATTGAGAGGCAAAATAATCATCACGACATCTCTATTTCCATTCAGTGTTTCATTGACAGTGGTTTAAAATTTTCTTCGTGTTATCGGTTTTGTGATAATTTTTGGAGGCTAATTGAGATGAGTAGCAAATATCAAATATGCTAGAATTCGAGAAATAATAATTCTGCAACTACTTTTTATGGATGAGTTAATAGAAAGTTGGGTAATTTGTAGGTTAGATATTACGCGCAAAAAACTGAAAGCAAACTTATATTAAAATACATGAATTAAATAAAAAGATTTTTTTAGTTTTCGCCATCCCGGCTTTTAATGTTAAACGGCTTTTGAACTCACCAGTTTTATTTATCCTGATTTTTGCCGACACAAAATCTCAGCCACTCGAAAGGATTTCCGCAGAATAAACTAATTTCGAATCAAATTACCGACTAAACGCCGACAAAAGGGCGTTAATAATGCCATGCCTTTATTATTTATCACAAATTTTATCACATCTTATCATACATTCACAAGATTGCAAGATGCTGGCGGCGGCGCCTTCAAAGTTCATATCTAAAAAAAACTTCTTTTAATATCGCTTGCAATAAAATTTGCAACGTATTAAATGATATATTCTGTATATTTTTATAGCAGAAAGTCTCGCGTAAGTCTGTTACTCTTTAGGGCATTCAAATTTACAGTTTTTAAGAGAGAATGAAATGGGCTTTTTCACAAAAATTCGATTTTTGTCGTATTGCATAGAGGAAGAAAAATAAAATTTTCTACGGTTTCAGTTTTTTAAATTTTTAACTACCTACCGTGCGAGCAAAAATATTTGCATCAAAGAGGGCTTGGATTAAAAAACGTAGGGCTTGGTTTAGATCACAATGATATGGAGACGATATATCTAACCAAATCTAGGTTAAAATTTTGTCAAATTCATATTATGACATGATATGCCAAACTAATCAGTAATAAAATAAGGAGACAAATACAAATTTATTTTTGTTGTTTACAAAATTAACAAAGTAAGAATATACAGAAAGAAAAAGAAAAATAATTACATAAATTGCTAAAATTGGCCACCGCCATGCTCCAAGCATAAATTCACACGTCTCCTCATATTTTCGAAAGTGTTGACCAGCATCTCTGGAGAAATGTTACCACATTCTTGGATAATCCTTTCTTGTAATTGTTCTAAATTTGCAACTGGTGTTTTAAAAATAGTGTTCTTTAAATGAGGAAAAACGAAGTAATCCATCCATAACCGTTAAAGAAGGTGATCCAGGTGGGAATTCAATGTCTGATCGAAAACTGATCAATCTGTAGTCGAAAAAATTGCGTAAGTAGTTAATAGTTTCGGCGGCTGTATGGGCGGTTGCACCATCCTGTTGAAAATATCCAAAACGTTGTTCGTCGTCAACTAATTGCTCCACAAATGGATTCAAAATATTGTCTCTATACCGCTGTGCTGTAATCCCACTTCTTGGGACAGGCGTTTTATAATACAATTTATTGGCGTATTTTCAGTATTTTGTATTATTCCACGAACGTTTGCAACAAGTTTTTCTGTTCTTCTTACAGATGGTCTTCCTGCTCCTTTTTTGTGTTGTATAGAACCTGTTTCCCTAAACACAGCTATGGTTATTTTCAGACAATGATCAAAATCCCCAGCAATAAAAGCAACGTTAGGAAAATGTTCGTGAAAATCGTCCATGAACAAACCCGGATTGTATTACCACTCACCATTTACTCTAACCACGTTTCGAAAATACGTTTCAACCATGAATGTTTTGTGCTGTTTCGTAAAGCTCATTGTGTGAATTGTTCAAGAAATTGGAAAAATTAGCGATGAATCAAATTACTTGTAACGACTGACAAAGATGACGGAATAATTGATTGATTGTTAATTCAGGTAGTTACTGACACCCAACAGGTATTAAGCTCTAGGGCCCTCTTTGCAAATAATTTTTGCTCGAACGGTTTTTACTGAGAAAATAATAAAATATGCTCGCTAATAAACACTCACGGAACTAGCGATCTATGTCACAACACAAATAGACAAATGGCAGGGATTGGCGTTGAAAGTCGACCCTCCGGCATCTACCTGAATAATACTAGATTTGTTTATTATTTAACATGGTATTTTTTTTGCAGACGCATGGGTATGATTTTGGACGAAATGATGCAAAACGACCAAGGATTGCCATCGTGTAAAGCACTACCGGGCTTAAGTCCCGGTCAAATAAGGCTTTGTCAACTGTACATTAATCATATGAACGCCGTCGCAGTCGGAGCCAGACAAGCATTGACTGAATGCAAGCATCAGTTCCAGAACAGGAGGTGGAATTGTTCCATTCTGGATGATGTAAATGTTTTTGGACCTGTGATTACTACAGGTAAGGTTAACATTGGGATATGGTTATAGGATTTCATGGGTTTGTTTGGAACTAAAGTAAGGCAAACCACTGAAACAGGGGCGTCTCTAAGGGACCACCCCCCTTAATAGCCAATTGAGTTGGCTATTACACATAACGAGTTGGATATATTTAAATTTTAAAAGAAATTCAAATTTTCCCCACATTCATAATATTGTTAACCTTTAAAAGATGATGTAGTGTCCGCGAAAATAATTAAAAGAAAAAGAAAATATAGTGGCATATCAGACAAGTGTGTAACTATTTTTTATATTGGAATACACAGGGATCCAAGTTCAATGGATACCCTGGGGCGGGTAGACCACGACGGCCGTTTCGTCCTTATGAGGACTCGACGGGCAGCCGATTTGCTAGAACAGCATTTTTACTGATAGTAATCAGCATAGTTACACACTTGTCCGATATGCCACCATATTTTTTTTTTCTTTTAATTGTTAAGCTTCTGAAAATAATTTTAAAAAATCAGCTCTTGAACTAAATTATTTTCAGAGAATCAGGTAATTTTAAAATATTTAATAAAACTTGAAAATGAAAAATATAAAAAGAGTGGAATAAAATTAAATGATTGAAGACGTAAATAAAACAGTGGAAGGGTTACAGTTACAGTAGCGGGAAAATCCATCCGAGGCCGAGGGTTTAAAATAACTAAAGAAGGTACAATATGGGTAGCTTACAAAATCTTAAGTATATGGTCAACAGAAAAAAATTAACAAAGTTAAATTATTTAAATCTTATTGATCGTTAAGTAACAGGTCCGTAGTTTTAAGTTTATTTATTTCCATAGATTCTAACCAATTTAGTACCTAATTTAATTATTTTAAACCCCCTGTTAGGTTTTCCCGCTATTGTAACCCTTCCACCCTTTTATTTACGGTATATCCTCCAACTTGCGTACGTCCAATTTGCGTACAAGGATTATTTCTTCCAACTTGCGTACATGGGTAGGTAGGTCCCGCGAACCAGGTAAAACTGCAAGAGTACATTATTCCAACTTGCTTACATACACAGGGTTTTAAACGGACCGTAATAATACGCCCTCTCCAATCTGTTCAAAAAGGTGTATTGGCAACCGGTTTGTTCGTTGTTATCAGAGCATTTTTTTATGTCTTCACATACACAGAGTTTTAAACGGACCGTAATAATACGCCCTCTCCAATCGGTTCTAAAAGGTGTATTGGCAACAGGTTTGTTCGTTGTTATCAGAGCATTTTTTATGTCCTTAGTTTGTTTATAAGCTTCTAATATTTGTGTATGTACGCAAGTTGGAATAATGTACTCTTGCAGTTTTACCTGGTTCGCGGGACCTACCTACCCGTGTACGCAAGTTGGAAGAAATAATCCTTGTACGCAAGTTGCACGTACGCAAGTTGCATATATTCTTTATTTACATCTTCCATAATTCAATTTTTTCTAATTTGGTATGATAACAAGTCTATTACGATACGCATTTGCGTATCGTAATGAAGCTATTTCGATACGCGTTTTTTCTTTATTTGATGTCGGTAACTTTTAAATGTTTTATTTCATTGACTTGCGCGGTCATTGTGATTTACGAGAAAACCCATTTTTTGCAGAGGAAAAATAGCTTGATAACCTACTTTTTTATTCTGTGTGTGTGGATAACAGTCATGTATGTTGGTTGCATAAATCTATAAATCAATCTTTTGTAGATGCTTCAAGCTATCATTTTCTGCCAAATCATATCCAAAATTCAATCTACTAACCTTCTAATGTCGATTTTAACTTCAACTTTATTTGAATTTTCCATCTTCCCTATACTAAATTGCAATGCCGTGATGTAAAATCACGTCTTTTGAAATTCGAAAAAAAGTAGCAAAATCACTCGAATTTCCGAACAGTCTGTATATGTACCGAATGTACAAGGATCACACAACGTATTCCGTCTAATTTCAAATCTCATATCACTAAAATAACTTTAGAATCTCCTGGTGAAAATGGGTCAATAAATTAAAAAATGACGGTTCGCAAAATAATTTTTGTTGTCCAGAGGCTACTATGATAAAAAATAGTATTACCAACATAAAATTTAGACATAAAAATTTACAAAATTTGAAGGATTTATTTTCTTTTATAAATATGTATTTTTTATTGAAAAAAACTAGATACAAATTAGAAAAAATAGTATAACGTACGTGTTATATAAAGCAGTTTTAAGCACTTGTCCCGTTATAAAACTCGCCTCAAGCGGCTCGTTTTTTAACATGGACGGGTGCTATAAAATGATGCTTTATAAAACGTGTAGGTACATACGTTAATATACTAGTATTGCACCATTTTTATATTTTTTTATTTTCAACTTTTATTATATTATTGTCATCTGACAAAGCTACAGTGTTAGCGAAACAAGTCATTTTCTTGTTAATACAGGTAGTGGAAATTTACAAGTTCAACTTTGTATTACTGTATCCCTTAATACTATAAAAATAGATAGTTTATAAATGGCACAATATTCTGGCAGTTGCAGCCTGATTTTTCTAATGTTTAATGTTTACAAAATTTGTAGGTTAGAAAAGTCTAAATCATTAAGAACGTTCAGTAAAAAATCAACGCGGCTGAATCCTGAGTAGTCACAAATTTTCTTGCTCTGGTCTCATCTGAGAGGTAAAAACCAAACTCGACAATATAATAAAAAAGGATTTAAGTGCTAAGTTACAAAAATGGGTTTGATAAGAGCAAACTCCCATTAAGTTCTCAATTTTTATTTTTCTTGAATATCTCAAAATTACAATTTTGGCATTATACGCTTTTGAATTTCCACTCTTCAATTATCTCTTTACCAAATGCAAAATTTACAAATAAATTAAATAAAGAGGCATAATACAAATTCAATACCAAATCTTTACACAATTAGCTTTTTCGCTTGGGGAATCCAAGTGATTTTCATATTATACTAGCTGCATCCATTCAGAAGATAATCAATCATCCTAGTTAACAGTGTCATCCATCATAATACGAGGTCGCAAGCAATTTTATGAAAATGTTCAATCATCGCCGCCATTTTTAAAGTCAACCAAAACGTTGGCAACCGTGTCTAATGTATGCATAGTGACTTAAGGCCGTTTGAACGCGATAACTGAAATTTATCAAAAAAATTACCTTGTCGGACTATCATTGTCTTTATTTTGTTACGTAACACAACGTTTCGGTTAGTTACTATCTCTAACCGTTTTCAAGTCTAAACTAAATTCTAATTCTTAGGCTACTGGCTTCAATACTATCCATGTGCAATGAAGCTTGATGACTCCGCCTACGTGCTTATTGGAGTATAAAGTTTGAGCTGTTGGTTTTGGACAAGAAGAGGCTTCCAGATATTGGAGACTATTCTTGGTTTACTAAATATATGGGTATTTTGATTCCTAAAAGCTGCTTCTTTGAATTTTCGTTTTCTCCAGTGCAGTTCGGTGTCCAAAACCTTGGCTTTCTCTAATTTTTGCTCTAACCTATTCTAGAGTTAACCCAGCATTAGTCGCTAAGTACAAAATCCCATCGTTAGCCGCGCGTGAGAAATTCTCTTATGTTCAAAATTTTAGTGAATAAAATGCCTTTTTTTGCATACAAGTTTTTATTTTACATTGAAAAGTCATCTATAGTTATATTCTACAGAAGAATAACATGTTTATAAATCTTCATCAGGCTCGATCTCCAAAGGCACATGACAAAACTATGTGTTCGGGACAAATATGAGTCGCATGCAAGTTATGCATCTTTTTTTAACTTTTCTAATCTTTCGAAGGGGACAGAAACAGAGCTACAAAAACTTTCATTAGCTTTTTCAGGTTGTCTAATTGCTTCTGGCTGTATTTTGGCTATTTTTTTTAATATAAATCCGTAGGCTGCAAGGTAAGTTGGTAATCTGTCGGTTTGTCGCGTAATAAAGGAAAATCTCACACGAAACGGGTCGTTCTTATCAGCAGCCAGCACCACACCAATGTAATGTAATGCGCTTATACTAAGTATGCTCAACAAGGGAGTAGAATTAGCCAGTAAAGTAGCCGATATGACAACGGTTAGCATTGTCTCTAAAGACAAAGCCACGAAACTAGGGTGAGAAAATTAAGTCTAAAAGTGCAGTATCAAAAAAAATTTCATGGGGTTTAGGCAAAGATGGGCCCCAGTTTCAGGGCGGTATTTTTTTAGGCAGCATTGAGACGCTTTGCTTTTTTAAACTTTTGTAAATCCATATTTCCTGATTAGTTTCTTGGCTTGTCCTGAATAGTAAGTAACCCATAATTACGTTTTTCGATATCATAGGAAGCTTATTGGGAGAAGTACTGTACTCAGAGTCCTTCAACAAATAAGGTTCTACCAAGGGTTCTACCCTCAGTTCCACCCCATTAATAAATTTCTACTTTTCCCTGTAGAGTACTTTAGAATCCTAAAATACTTTTTGCTCATTACTCTGACTTACTTTTACTACATTTAAGGTATAAATATATTCAGTGGTGTAACAAAAACTGAGTGCCCCCCCCCCCCCCCCGCAAACGTTTTCAGGGGCCCCCTCTCTATAACGAATGGAAAATTATAATTCTTATTTTCATTACTATTAGGTTCAGGTTTATGAATTTTTGGATTCGTTAATCGTGTAATAATTTAATTAGGCTTAAACTCACATTATGTGTTAAGAGTACCTACTATTAAAACAGCAAACAATTCGAATTTATTTTATAATCCTAGGTAGACTGGTAGACATAACATAGGTAGTTATCATTATTATATACGTAATATTCCAGCAAACATGATGCAAAAGCAAAATTTTAAAACACCATTTATAATGTTGCTTACCATGTATGGTAGTAACGGGGGTAGCAATGATCGAGCCTCATAGAATCCAAAAGACAGAAAAGAGTAAAACACTCAACAAGTCTGCACAAACATTATGTCACTAAGTACTATACAAGGTAATATACGAAACGACCAGATCGTCGAGATTTTTTTTTTGCAAAATCGTTTCTAATGTCGTCGATATTTAATGTTTTAACAAACTCATTGTCGATACTGATTGAGGATAAATCCGAAAGGCGTTGTCGTCCCATGGTATTACGTAAATGGGGTTATTGGGGTTATACTATTTTAAGTTTGGAAAAAGATCGTTCCGCTGATGCCACACTAACTGGCAGTTAGAAATAACATCTGCACTAGATACATCTGGAAAATTTGAAGAACACACTGATTTTTTATTAAGAAATGATCCGCAAGTTTATACACTGTTTTTAATTTCGAAATACTATCTCCAAGTCCCTGTCCGAGGCTTAAAATTTGACTAGGAAAGTCAATGAACAAGTCTTTATGGTATATCGTAATTCCGCGCTTTCACGTATAATTCTTCTTCACTTGACGAAGTTAAATTGTTAGGATATAAAAAAAATAAAATTAATTATGAAAGGAAATACCAATGAAAAGCAAAGCTGGCAGCAAATTTTGAGGGGTCGTCAATGTGGGTCTCCCCCCGCGGCGCGGGCACTGCGGAGGTGTTTGTTACGCTATTGAATATATTGGTGACTGCTTCTAAAGGCCGTATTACACCAACAATTTCTTTGTCGAATAAGTTCACGAAGTGACTTCATGAATAAATTTGATATATGTAAAGCCCAAATTTGACATCAAATAACTTCACGGTCGTCTTCGTGAAGAACTTCACGAAATTAAAACTTGTTCTAATTGCGTCAAAGTTATTCGTGAATTTCAGTAGTGCCAACAGCAAAAATAAAATGCCATGGAAAATTGATGGAATTCTATTTTTAATTTTATTCATAGTTCAATATAAAATAGAAACAAACCCGCAAAGCACAGCTCAAAATAACGAAAAACTCAAGCTTAACAAATAACATAACCTTAAAAGTACAGTTTAAATGGTTATGTTGGTATAACTGTAAAATGACAGTAAAAATAGGTTGAAACTTCGTGAATTTATTTGATCAGTGTAAAGTGCAAAACTTCATCAAAGAAGTTCATGAATAAATTCATGAATTAATTTGCGAAGAAATTGTTGGTGTAAAACGGCCATAAAGTTCAAAACATGTTAGAGCAATATCACTTAAATCATTATATTTATTTATTATAAATAAAAGTCTTGATGAAAACTAACAAAAACTAAAAAACTACAAGTTATAAAGGTCCAAAACCTGAAAATATCAAAAAAGTAGTTCCAAAAATTGCACAAAACTCAAAAAATAAAACAAAACAATCACATTAACTTCAATATAAAAACGCCCCCCCATTGAAAGTGAGGTTATGTGAGTGACGTCACGAGCTTAGTACCTAATTACCCATTACCTAATTGTTAAAGCATAATATAAAAGGTTCTATTCACATACCAATGATTTATTCACCTGTGAAATTCCTCACACACGATAGATTAAAATAATAAACCATAAAATCGATCATAATATGTATAGACGTTTAAAACGCATCACAGTAGGAAAACGGTACATTCTTGATTCTCCCTAAGAAAAATAAACACTCGCAGCAATAACATTTCAATCGTCTTGAAAAAATATAATAAACACTTTAACCGTTTGAGATTGAGACACGCTTTTCCTTATTTCAAGCTGGAGGCCGTTCAGATTAGCTGAAGAATCGTTTGAACTCGCATGTCATACATAATTGCATGGAAAACAGAATGAAGCATACCTACAAAATGAGCGTGGCGAATTTTTCGCATCTGCTTGCAGAGGGAATATTAGGTATACGCAGAGCCGTATTGACACTATTTTATTAATGAAGACAAAATTGCAAATTGTCTATCCAACAAAGGTGCCTATATTAAACAGTGTTATGATCAATGATCTAGTACCTCTAACTCTAGATGAAACAACAATAAATGAGCCTATAGCCAAAATCGTATTCCATTCTAAAGTAAGTCAAGATCCGAATTGCACCCCCCCACGTTGTTTGCCAATAAACCATTGAATATCAAACTATAAGAATAGAGGATCTTCGAGAAAACTTGACAACCCTGTTTTAGACTGTATTGGAGACGATTTGGCCGCCATTGTGGAGTTGATCGTAAATCTATAGTTATAAATGCAGCGCCTCGGTAACAGATGTCTCAAATTCACTGATGTGATGTCGTGGTGTTGCCGTTAAGCATTTTTAATAGACGATAAAATAGGAGGTTCTCAATTCCAGCCGAATGTATGTTTTTGATAATAATATGTACGCTGATTACTCCGGGGTAATTGGGCCGATTTTCATAATGATTTTACCGTTGCATTAGTTGTTAAATGTTATACAAATAAAAGTAGATAGGAAGCGACAGCAAGTATAGCTATTTGGAGTTGCGTCGAAAACTCACTAAGTTACTTAATGAATTGTGCATATAATAAATTTACTATTTTGTAAAAATATATTTAAAAAAGTTTGTACATATGCACATAACAACTTCGTAGGCATAACATTATTGCACATTTTTTTAATAAATCACCTTAAACTCCGTCATTTCTTAAAACTGGGTTTAACTCAGAACTGTCGATTTTGACTTAATGAATTTTTGCACTAAGCCGACGACATATTATGCCAGTGCAAGGCAATCCAGGCACCGCGATGCGCGTGACGGTATGGTTATGGTAGTGGGGAGAGGATCATGCAGCAAGTCAAACATCAATGAAAAGGCTTGTCGTTAGTGGCTGCATCAACACGCTTTATTGTTGGTGACTAATTGTGCCATCTATGAATTTAACGTAGCAGATTTAGGAAATCTGCTTATATGGCCTTCTTATAGTTTGATATTTACTTAATGGCCAAACTAACGCTGTTAAAAGTATTATCATGATGTAAGAAATTTAAATCTTTGTTTAAAACCTTGTAAAAAATATGCAGTATGGCAACGCAGCAGTAAGAAATCCGCCCCCAAAGATGAGGCCAGGATGACGTTGTTTCATTCATTTTCGTTTAGGGATGTCCACAGAAAATTTATCGCGGAAAAACATCGATGTTTACAATGCATCGAAAAAACATTTCAATAAAATTAGAATTACAAACATATCACAAATCTAATTATTTTAAGGTCACACCTTAACTAAAATCAATGGTAAAAGGTACCGTGCGAGCTAACATTATTTGCATCAAAGAGGGCTTGGATTAAAAAACGTGGAGCCTGGTTTAGATCACAATGATATGGGGACGATATATCTAACCAAATCTAGGTTAAAATTTTGTCAAATTCATATTACATGATATGCCAAACTAATGAGTAATAAAATAAGTAGACAAATACAAATTTATTTTTGTTGTTTACAAAAGTAACAAAGTAAGAACATACAGAAAGAAAAAGAAAATAATTACATAAATTGCTGAAATTGGCCCAATGCTCCAAGCATAAATTCACACGTCTCTTCATATTTTCGAAAGTGTTGACCAGCATCTCTGGAGAAATGTTACTACATTTTGGATAATCCTTTCTTGTAATTGTTCTAAATTTACAACTGGTGTTTTAAAAATAGTGCTCTTTAAATGAGGAAAAACGTTAAACAAGGTGATCTAGGTGGGAATTCAATGTCTGATCGAAAACAACTGATCAATCTGTCGTCGAAAAAAATGCGTAAGTAGTTAATAGTTTCGGTGGCTGCATGGGCGGTTGCACCGTCCTGTTAAAAATATCCAAAACGTAGTTCGTCGTCAAGTACCTAATTGCTCCACAAATGGATTCAATATATTGTCTCTATACCGCTGTGCTGTAACTGTGTCATAGAACAAAATAGGACCAACAACTATTCTTCTTCGGGAAACAGCTAACCAGACACCAAATTTTTTGAGGATGCAATGTGGACTCTACAAAAAAATGGGGATTTTCACTACTTCACATGCGTGTATTCTGAGAATTCACATAACCGGAGAGGTGGAACCAGGCTTCATCCGAAAAAAGGTCAGGTTTAATAAATCATAAATCATGGCATCATGGGACAGGCGTCTTATACAATTTGTTGGCGTATTTTGCATTATTTTACGAACGTTTGCAACAAGTTCTTCTGTTTTTACAGATGATCTTCCTGCTCCTTTTTTATGTTGTATAGAACCTGTTTCCCTAAACACAGCCACGGTTCTTTTCAGGCAATGATAAAAATCCCCAGCAATAAAAGCGACGTTAGGAAAATGTTCGTAAAAATCGTCCATGCACAAGCCCGGATTGTATTGCCACTCACCATTTACCCCCCGGTTCGAAAATACGCTCCAACCATGAATGTTTTGTGCTGTTTCGTAAAGCCAATTGTGTGAATTGTTCACGAAATTGGAACAATTAGCGATGAATCAAATTACTTGTAACGACTGTCAAAGATGACGGAATAACTGATTGATTGTTAATTAAGGTACTTACTGACACCCAACAGGTATTAAGCTCTACGGCTAAGCATTACCTGCATTACGTCCTTAGATGCAAGGCCCTCTTTGATGCAAATAATTTTTGCTCGCACGGTATATTCCTCTGCCATAATAATAGGTAATTTTCGTGAAAAAGCATAAGCATAAATCCATCCCTGGCAAAATCACGACTCTCTAAAATCTTTTGGATAATCGTTTAGAATCCCATGCACGTTTGTTACATTAAAACCGGACTAACGGTTTTCACCAAGAAATAGGTGATGTGCGGAGGAAAAATTATAGTTTCGATGGTAAAATCAAAGATTACAAAGGTACCCTGAGCTAGATAGATATATAGATATTCCTTTCGGATAGGACAGCAATTTTAGAATTATATCTGCATGATCGCTTCGGGTAGTGTTGGGATGGTTAATTATTGTTGTTTGTGCTATTACATCGCGGTTTAATAAAGCGTGTAATACAGAAAATTCAACATTTACGTTGTAAGTTATAGAAATTTAGAGAACACCGGTTGTTTTGTAGGTGCGGAATTCGCTATTCTTTACTGAAAGCCCAGACCCGGGGCTATTTTTCACGTAATCATAAAATAACTAATACTTTTAGGTTCAATAATATGTGCAGAGGAACCCTCGTTTTAAAAGAGCTTAAAACCCACAAAAAGTGTAAAATTTTACCCTTTTATCAGCAAAACTGCGCGAGCAGGTCAATTTCTTTAGTTTAAGAAAAACGCATGGCCACGCGACGCATCACCAGTAGGGTGGAGTGAAAAATTGATTTTTTTTTTTTTTCAAAATTTTGATATTGGCTAGGAGCCAAAATGTTTTATCTATAAACACTATTTCCTGTGCAAAATTTTAACTTCCTACTCATTTGTTTAGAGGGGTCACACAATCCTCAAAGTTATAGCAATTTAGGTATATTATTTTTTTTTTATATCGGTTAAATTATGTCGGACTTTCGCTAGTTCATGGTATATTTTAAAAGAAATATGCAATGAAGTACCTAGAACTCACCACGTGGAGGTATCCGACCTCCGAGGGAATTTAACTGATTTGCGAATATAAGGGTGGGAGGGGGGAGGGACTCTAGGTCGGATACCTCCACGTGGTGAGTTCTGGGTAGTTCATTGCATATTTCTTTTAAAATGTACCATGAACTAGCGAAAGTCCGACATAATTTAACCGATATCAAAAAGAAAATAATATACCTAAATTGCTATAACTTTGAGGATTGTGTGACCCCTCAAAACAAATGAGTAAGTAGGAAGTTAAAATTTTGCGCAGGAAATAGTGTTTATAGACAGAACATTTTGGCTCCTAGCCAATATCAAAATTTTGAAAAAAAAAATGTTGTTCCTCCCTAAACCAGTCCTAAGGCAGGGGTGAGCATATACCGTGCGAGCAAAAATTATTTGCATCAAAGAGGGCCTTGCATCTAAGTGTCAGTAACTACCTGAATTAACAATCAATCAGTTATTCCGTCATCTTTTACAGTCGTTACAAGTAATTTGATTCATCGCTAATTTTTCCAATTTCTTGACCAATTCACACAATGGGCTTTACGGAACAGCACAAAACATTCATGGTTGGAGCGTATTTTCGAACCGGGGTTAGAGTAAATGGTGAGTGGCAATACACTCCACTCCGGGTTTGTGCATGGACGATTTTTACGAACATTTTCCTAACGTTGCTTTTATAGCTGGATAATTTTATCATTGCCTGAAGAGAACCGTGGCTATGTTTAGGGAAACATGAGGTTCTATACAACACAAAAAAGGAGCAGGAAGACCATCTGTAAAAACAGAAGAACTTGTTGCAAACGTTCGTGAAATTATGCAAAATACGCCAACAAATTGTATAAGATGCCTGTCCCAAGAAGTGGGAAGATCTTATGGAACATGCAGGGCTATTCTTAAGAAGCAGATAAATTTATTTCCTTATAAAGTGCAAGTATGTAATTATTTTTCTTTTTCTTTCTGTACATTCTTACTTTGTTAATTTTGTAAACAACAAAAATAAATTTGTATTTGTCTAATTATTTTATTACTCATTAGTTTGGCATATCATGTCATAATATGAATTTGACATCATAATATGAATTTGACAAAATTTTAACCTAGATTTGGTTAGATATATCGTCCCCATATCATTGTGATCTAAACCAAGCCCTACGTTTTTAATCCAAGCCCTCTTTGATGCAAATAATTTTTGCTCGCACGGTAAAAGCGGTTAAAGCGATGGCCAAAAAGAAGACTCGATATTTCCCAATCACAAGTTAAGGTCGTTACGCTGCCAGTTTATTCTTTGGTGTCGGCAATCGATTCTTTATAACAAATTATTGGATTTTTTTCTACTTATCCTAGATTTCTTCCAGCGCCGATCGACCGTACGGTTCAGCAATCCAGAGTCGACATCCGGTGCGCTAGAAATCTTTAAGAACGGAATTAAATTCAAATGCTGAATTGGGGTATTGACAACAATTTGTTGGGTACAACTGCAAATTAACCAGACAACATTGGCGCCGAGCTACCAATCCGGGCATTAGCTCATAGTGCTTGTGTCGACAAGATGCAGTGGAAAACCCAGACGATTGCAGCAGTTAATAAACAAAAGCAGCAACAATCTTAAATTCATAATTATTTAAAGGGCGCCCCAAATAAACATCTAAATATTATTTTACTTCAATTTCATTATTGCAAATATTTCTCTCAAAAATTTTAATCAGAAAATTATCAAGACATAAATAAATGGGGGGTTTAAATTACAAATAAAGTTTAGCCCACACGTCTGCAAGACAAAGTTGACTCTTAATTGTTTTAAAATAAAAAGGTGGCCGGAGCTTAACGGTACTATCCATAACTGTAACAAAATCAATACACGTTTGCTTTCTTTCTAAGGGTCGTAAATTATGTGTCAGGTTCGTTGACACAGACCTTTTTAATGCAACAGATGTTACTTGTCTCCCTGCGTTTTTGTGGTACTTGTGGACAAATATTGAAAGTTATTATGCAGTACTGTTATCAAATTTTTAGAAAGATATAACTTGACTCGTTTCCGAACTCGTTTAATAGCCACTCACCCTATATAGGGTGTGCCCCTCGTAACTCAAATGTGGCCTAGAATGTTTCATATTATATTATATATAAACCAAAACCCTAATTTGCCCAGGAGCTTAACTGGATTTAAGCGAAATGAAATATGGCTGTTCGGGCCCTCTGGCCCTTTATAATTTGTTATGCTTCCTGTGGCACAAAATAAAATGTATTAACCCTTTAATTCCGTTCTTGTCATTTTAATGGTGATAAATAGGAGGAATGTAAAGTATTATAATTTTTGCTACGAATTTATTTTTAGTTGTATGTATGTATCAAGCCATAGACATTTACCTTTAGATAAGCAAATAATAATCACGAAAGTGGCAACTTTATGGCCTCGCGCATGTAAACAAAGCTACACACGATTAGACATGCGCACTGCAACATTATCATTTGACAAATGGGAAAATATAGACAGGTCCGGGCTTTAAAAAATGGAAAAATTATGTAATACACACTAATAAAATTATAAATGATGTGTGGGAACGGGAAGGATTTATCGATGCTTCGCTTCAGATACTCCTCCCCTTATTATTTACTTGGACGAATCTGATGATGATGGTCCTTGCGGAGATGATTTATTTTATTTCTTGGAAAACTGTGTTGTTGTGTTGTAATTTTTTATTATATTTTCTTCTTTATGATTTTATAAATAAGATGAAAATGTTTGAAACAAAATTTATAGACAGATGAACTAGACAGAACAATATATGATTCTATTTTAAATTTTATATATGAGTTTTATTTATTTTTCATTAAATTTAAATTAATTAAAAATTTCATACTGATTTTCAAAAACAAATTGCTTCATCCCATGATACTATTTTTACCCTAAATAAACTACTTGTTTCTGACTTCATTAAAAGTATAAAAATAATAACTAAAAATTTAAAAAAACGCGCTTGTATCCGCCTTTATGTAGATCAAATCTAAGAGAGAAAAAAATCATACTTTACCACTGGTAAGTCAAACTGGCTGAATTACTTTACGACGTACCGCAAATATGGAGAATATGACGTAACGGTCAGCGGTTATTGCTCCAATAAAAGGAGAATGTTGCAATCTACAATAACCGAATATAAGAAACATGTAGGATCAGGGCCGATCCTAGGGTGTCGGCCGCCCGCGTGCAAATACCTATTATGCCACCCCTCTAAAGAATTTTTCCTATTTTGAGTTATAAACTCATCTACATGTACATAAGAGTAAAAAGTTAAACATTAATAAAAATGCAAACTACAAATAAAATTTTACGGGAAAGACTTTATTTTTGGGCCAGCTAATATGTTATATTAGCGACACCTTTTTTTCTTTTTACTTTAACAAAATAATAAATCAACAAAACAAAAATATTACTTTTGAAACAAAAATAGACATTTTATAATTAGAAATGTAAAACAACAGCATTTACCAGAAAATATAAAATAACAAAAAGTACTAAAGCATAAATCTCGCGAAACGAAAAGTATATAAATCAGCCCTTCCTCGAAGACTACCTAATAATTAACTATAAAATAATATGTTTCTGGCAGAGAAGCAAATTTGTCAATAATTGCGGTGAGATCAATTTTTTCAGAGATTTCGGATGCAATAGAGATGATGGCCAAATCTGAAAGTCTTTCTTGTGTCATATTATTTCTCAAGTAATTTTTAATAATTTTTAATTTACTGAAGCTTCTTTCACTTGAAGCAATAGAAACAGCTAAGGTTAAAGAATCCTTTTTGCTAGAGCAAAATTTGGAAGATCATTTTTGACTAAAATTTCTAATATCTTAATTGGCTGTTTTTTACCTGGAAAAATATCTTTAAATGAAGTTATTTCATTAAAGAGTTGTATGTTGTATACCGTCTATATCTTTCACAATAGTTCCTTCCTCCTGTACCTGTAACTTAATATCTAAGTCCATGCAGGCTTTCATGAGGTCATCATTAGAAATGGTGTGAAACTCATACAGAAAGCAGAATATTGAATAGCACTCAGATAATAGGGTAAGTCTTTCATTTATCGAAGAGATCGCGTAATCAAGAACTGCAAAATAGAAAGCAATCTTGAATTGCAGGAAGGGATTTAAAACTGGTTCATCATTGCCCTCGTAATCAAATAAACTAACTTTTTTTCTGAGCTTCGAGATGGGAAATTCGGGATCAATACCTAAATCTCTAGCAAGTGTTGTCGCTGAATCGACAAATATTTTTAAATTATCGTCAGATATTTGGGAAAATAATTTTTTTTTAAGATTATCTAAGCCTTTAATGCATTCCGCGATGTTTAATTTAGGATTTTGAAGCATTTTACTCAATACATCAATTCTTGATAGTACTTAAATCATGCCAAATTAAAATTGAACACAACAACTTAAATGTTTCAAGACTTTTAATTATTGATTTAGCACCCATTTTTGTTTTCGTGTCTCTGGTGACATCTTCAATTAAGGCCTTTAATGCGGTAATAATGTTTTTTTAGCTCTAATTTTAGAGGTCTAATAGCATTGATACGACTTTCCCATCGTGTTTCACTAAACGGTTTTAAAGTAAGAGTTTTCACGTGCTTTTTGAGTAAATCCCATCGATATGGGGCGCAGAAAATTAATTATATACCTACCTCTTGTACCACATCAAAAAAACTAGAAATTTCACCACTGGCGCTGGCACGGCCGCCCCTTGTTTTGGCCGCCCGCGTGCGGTGCACGCGCTGCACACCTGCTAGGATCGGCCCTGTGTAGGATGTAGGTCAACGAATACTTACACCAGGAAGAAGACAAACAAGCATGTTAATTGGTAGAAGCAAAAATGTCATTAAGGAAATGTCAAAACTGTCAAAAAGAGCGACACCATCGGGTCTGGCTGGAACCTCGAGGCGGGACGTTTAAACGCACATAGTTTTGTTATTTTTTTCTGGCGAAATATTTTAAAGTAATATTTAAGCCAAAAAAACTATTCAAAATCCCGTTAGTTGATTTTATATGCAGTAAAAATCAAATAGCAGCATTCTAAATAACCTTTTCGACTAAATATCACTTTAAAATAAAATACTCTATATTGTTGTTGGTCTAGCCTCGAAGAAAATAAAAAATAAAACTCAAAAATGCACATGACTTATTTTTATTAAAATATTAAATGAAAATCATAATAATTACCATTTGAGTATGTCTTATAATTTCTCGTAATCTGCTGATCGAGTTCCTCGTTAACTGGTTTTTCATTCATTCTCTACTTGAAGCTTTCTAAGCAATGTGTAGGTATTTTGAATAAGAATACATATTTCCATTGTCAGCCTGGAAAAGCGGAAAGGCCTGGGTAAAAACTTTTTATAGCTAACCTTAAGGTGAAGACAAAATCTTGTCTCCAAAATTCATTCTTTCACATAACGAACAGCTGATCTAAAACAAAAATACCACAATGTACAAAACCAATGATCAGATCATGGAAAAAACACTTCCGAGTGGGTTAAAATAAAATTATTTCCACTTGAGTTTAGTAGGCAGAGAATCTACAAAAGGTTTAAAAAAGATCAAAAAAATAGATCGTATAATATACATACATAGTAAGCAAGAATCAGCAAGATTTAAATTAGTATCGTAGGGTTTAGTAATTAAAATATGCGTATTTATACTATTTATAGATTTACCAAAATTTAGGAGAAAATAATCAAACAAGTGTTGGCACATTTTGGTTAATATTCAGTTTATGTTATGGTTTTGTGTGTATAATCATAGAAATAATTAATCAAAGTTAGCAAACTTACCTTTAGCAGAATGAAATGTAAACAGGCTCGTGTTCATGAACAATATTAATAGAAAAGATCAAGTTAATAAGTTAAACAAACTCTTTCATAAACTTTGTCGGCCATTATCATTTTATTTTATAAAGGCGAGGTTGGGCTGGGCGATTCCATTATTTGTGGCCGAGTCCAAGAAGACACTGAACGTTTAAAAATAATTTAATGGCTCGGGTAATTTGTAGCATAGATCTGTCTCTGGCTGCATCAAGTTACCTTCGCTATATATAAAGAGAGACAAGTATAGCTCGAACGAAGAAAGGTCCCGTTTCTTAGTAAACACATTCCGTTTAAACAAATAACGACGTAGGAGTTATATTAACTCATAAATGATAAGGACCTTAGACAAGGATAGACGACAAGAATGGGGACGGTAAACGTAGGGCGGTTCTATTGACAATTGTCTGGCATGTGACGTCACACTCTGACGTCACATGTTTCCATTCGGCCAATCTTTGTCTCACCGGGCTGATGTAGGTATTAGTATGTAAACTAAAAATGGCAGTAATATTAGGCCTCTTTTGAGAAAAATGGAGGAATTCTTCCAATGTAATAGTTTTCCGACCATGAACTCTAATAATAATGGAATAATGTGTCTGACGTAAAGAGTGCAAGACGACGGCAACATAAAAAAGCGACTTCAAAGGATGACAGTAGCGACGCGAAATAATCGCATCAGCCATGCCGAGCTTACGGCCGACTGCTCAAAATCCTAAACGATATTATGCAAATCTTGTGGACGTGCATATGGGGCATTTATGTCTGCGGCATGATTGTCATAATCTTGCTCGTTGCCAAGTTGTGTCAAAATTTTGAGCATTTTGACTAGAGGTGCATACGAAAAATGTCGTTAAAGCCTATCTTTAATACACATATAGCCATAATATTTCTTGGACTGTTGAAGTCATTGTTCTTTCATACAAGTCACAAGTACAAGTCAAAAACACAAACATAAACTAACTACATAGGTAAAGGGTTAACGGCATACGGGCGAATCGGCATCGGCATACCTAATGATCTGAGGAAACAAAACTGTTTATGCAAATACAATCCGCATATGGTAATTAGGTTTTCTTTGTCTAACACAAAGTTTTGCTTGCAATAAGGCGAAGTCAACGGCCGGGGAGCCCTTATGTTTAACATAGACATAGACATAGACATATTTACAGGGCCGAATTAAGGTCGTATGACGCCTTAGACCAGACAAATTTTGGCGCCTATTTTTTTCAATTTCGAAATGGATTTTAAAAAATTGAGCGCACGTAGCCAGGATTTCTTCTCGGGGGGGGGGGCACCGAGATGGTGCCGAAGGCGCAATAAAGATAGCGCAAAAAATCCTCAAGAAAAGCACAAAAACAAACCCGGTAATAATTGAGGTGCTTATTGGGTCTCGTGCCTCACGGGGGTGGGGGGGGAGGGCAATTGCCTCCCCCCTATACCCGCGCCTGCATTAAAAATAAATCTGATTTTTTTCGTATTGGGTTTATATTGTATTAAAATTTTAAACAAATATGTATTTTTATTATATAGGTATACTATATCTACTAGTAATATATGGATATTTCGCATAAAATTATTTTTGTTTATACTTATAAGTATGGTCTCGAGTTTCGGGGGGGGGGGGGGGGGGGGCTAGCTACGTGCCTGGCGAGTCATGATACGGATGATCAAATTTGTGCCTAAACGTAATCCCGTAAAAATATGTTTTTCAAGCGGAAATTTGCACGCTTTGTTGAAGAAAAAACTCATAGATTAATTTAATTGTAATAAACGTATAATACATGTAAGTACCTACTCAGGGAAAATTATAAAACGAAAAATAGAAGTATAAACAAACAACTTAACATTAATGGATAATGTATACAAAATGTGAAATGAATAAAACAATTAACTCAAAATATCATAACTTAATAAGAGTTTGGTAGTTTCCAAAGTTCAAAAAAACTAATCGACTAATCCAGCTAATTAGGATACAAAAATATAAAACACATAAAAATACAGCGCTAAGAATCAAATGATATTGGTAGATTGGTTCCTTATAAATACACAAAATTATATAAACTACTAAAGTATAGGGATTACTTCTAAGGCATCATTTCAATAACGACTCGTTATTAACGAGATCAATGACATCAACAAATAAAATAATATATGTAAATGTTCTGAGCAAAAAATATAAAGGTAATAAAGGAACAGTTTTTGTGGCCCAATGCCCAAAAACTTTTATCAAAGGTAATTTTAAAAATAACGACATTAAGAGTATTAAGATACTAGAAATATTTTTTTCGACATTTTTGACTCGAGAAATTTTGAATAATGTCGTCGAAGGAAATTGATTTTACAAGATCTGATAACTAAATAGTCTTAATACTTTAATTTAGAATATTTTTGTTTAGATTGGAATGTGTAATGTTCTTTATACTTTATAGGTATGATAATTAGCAATTATGCCATAGTTTAAATAGTGATTTAAATGTATAAAATAATAGGTACAATGAAATTCGTTAAAAAGCCGCGGCGCCTATTTCGTTCGTGGCGCCTTAGGCCATGGCCTATTTGGCCTAGTGGTTAATCCGGCCCTGCATATTTATTTGACCACGTTTTTGTAAATTACAAATTGTAGCAAGTCATATAAAATATAAAGCATTCCTGGACGCATCTATTTAACTAAGGTAAAATATATAATAAAACATAATTATTGTATAAGAAAACATAGCATAGACAAACGTTATAAACAAACAGTAATAACAAAAAAAATTTAATATTTCTCACACTAAAACAGAAAAAAATTGTTAAAACAACCCATCCGCTGTGGCTGTGTCCAATATACTCCCGAACTGAATAAAAACAGTGACGGCGAAGAGATTTTTTAATCATAGATTTGAATTTTGAATAACTAAGCAGCTTTACATTTTCAGGCAGTGGATTATACAAAGAGATATTAGAATTATTCTTGGCCGCCTTGTAGCAAAATTTTTTAGATCTGATTAAGTCATAGCCTCTAGTTGAGTAGTTATGAAAATTGGAATTTAAGGAAAAACTATTCTTGTTTTTATGCATTTCGAGCAGTTGATAGAATATAAAAAAAGAAGGTAGAGGCATAATTCCAAACCTCTTAAAAAGGGGCTGACAGTGGTCAAAGTAACCAGCATCGGCAATAACACCAACAGCTGCTGTCTAAAAGATTTAATGGCTGATGAAGAATTGCCCCACAATATGACACCATAACTCAAGTGAGAATGAAACAGTGCTTGTTTCGCTTTTAGTTGTCAATTAATTTATGTAATCTTCTATTTGGTGTAATTCCACCAGGTCTATATTGGAGAGTTTTCGCAAGACACTTATTGTCTGACACACGGTTCTGCAACCACCTAAGGAATGCAGAAAAAAGTTTGCGGTGTTGTCGGCTTATTTACCAATAAATCCAAATAAACATTTTAACTCGCACACTTATAAAGAAAATTATATTTATGGTGAAATCTACCTACTAACTCGTAAGACTAAACAATATGTATTTATCGATATTAGATACAGGGTTAGGAAAAATTACCAGAACGGTCGTATATTTCAAAATATACAGGGGTTATCAAAAAACGTATTATATAAAAAATGTAGGGCTGTTAAAAATCTACATATCGGTGATAAATTAAAATATACAGGGTCGCCCACAAAGTTGTGGAGAATGATAGTTATATTTTTTTAAATGGAACACCCTGTATAATTTTACATTTTTCAGTTCCACATAAAATTATAATTATTTTTTATTAAATGCATTATTAGTCTATACTTCATAGTTTCCGAGATATTGACTCTTGAAAAGTGACATTTTTGAACTTTGACAGCTTCTAACTTTCTAACAGTACGTCTTAGAGCAAAACGGCTTACATGTCCCTATCTTCAATTTTTATTATCTTCCCAAAAAAAATCAACTTCAAGTTAAACCGGAACAACTATACTTCCTGCTTTCGTGTTACATCCGGTTTAACCGGAAGTTGATTTTTTTGAGAAGATATTAAAAATTGAAGATAGGGACATGTAAGCCGTGTTACTCTAAGACGTACTGTTAGAAAGTTATAAGCTGTCAAAGTTCAAAAATGTCACTTTTCAAGAGTCAATATCTCGGAAACTATGAAGTATAGACTAATAATGCATTTAATAAAAAATAATTACAATTTTATGTGGAACTGAAAAATGTAAAAATATACAGGGTGTTCCATTTAAAAAAATATAACTACCATTCTCCACAACTTTGTGGGCGACCCTGTATATTTCAATTTATCACCAATATGAAGATTTTTAACAGCCCTACATTTTTATATAAGACGTTTTTTGATAACCCCTGTATATTTTGAAATAATCGACCGTTCTGGTAATTTTTCCTAACCCTGTATAAGAAAATATTATTATATACTGTCCGGAATGCAAGCAAATTTTAACACTTTTAATTTGGGCGAAATGAATAAAATTCTTAATGTCATATCTGGCAACAGGTACAAAATCTCGCGCGATTGAAAAAAATAATAGTCGACCAGACAAATTTGCATCGCAAAACAGTCGACAGGCTTGCAGGTCATTTAATGTGATCAACTAATTGAGATGCATGCATGCATGCCAGTGGTGGATATATGGGATTGTTTAACTATTTAAAGAATATTCTTATACATTTTCTTATTGTCTGCGTTTTTTGTTAAAATGAATCTTTAAGGAAAAACCCTTCATAGCCAAACAAGGGAGGTAGTGGCAAACGTATATAGAGTATGTGATGAAGTGGGGCCATGATTTGAAAATTAAATTTAAAAAAAAACAAGACGTTATTAAATTTATATTTTATTTGTTTAGTTGTTATCTTGGTTGAGAATTAATATTTATGTTATGTATTGTTTATTTATAATATTTTAGATAAACACATCAACAATTAAAAATAATAAACTGCACAGCAAAAATTAAGTAGGCACGCATATGACTTCTTATTTTAAAGTAATTTTTTTTGTATTTCCTCACCCTTTCGTCTCGGTTAAGTTACCGTGTGGACGACAATACACTTTGGAACTTTTGCATTTTTTTAAGAATAATCATTTTTATTTGTTTTGAAAAACAAATTAATTAGGTGGGTCATTGACTAATGACCGTATGCACCAAGGCCAGTTAATCATGATTAGCTTATAATCATGATTAAATATCTCAATTAAGAAAATTTCCAATGCGTCAGCACTGCTCAGGAACTTAATCAAGATTAAAGTTAACCAGCCAATCTTGATGGATTATATATTTAATCATGATTAAAAGGTTATTTTCCTGTTTTGTTTTGAAATTTGTCTCGAATTTTCAATAATAAAATTAAAATGGGAGACGAAATCATCTTCGATGATGATTTTAATGTAATGGATATTTTTAATGATGGCTTTCCGAGAGCTAGAAAGACCTCGGAGACAAAATTATTTTGATTTGATAGATAAATAGGGTTTGTTCAGCTAACAGTTCTTTTCTTTTTCGCATCTAATATATTATTTTCTTCCTCACCAGTCAAACCCTTTTCTGTGAGTCAAACTCCATGACTCTAGATGCCGAAGTGTGAAATTGGGGGTTTAATGCGCAAAACAGCCAAACTGGAAAAAGTTCTCGGAAAAGTTGAAAAAACAATAAAAAGAAAACATAACCACAACTGTCAATCTGCTTGGTGTTTCTGGTCACAGAAAAATAAAGGGTTTATTTTTCTGGTTGATGGCACGAATTTTTGCATCTGAGCTATGTTGCCAAATCGAGGTTTTAACTTTACCCTGATTACAAAACCCACATATCCTTTTAGTTGGTGCATAGGCTGTTTTATTTAATCACGGTTACCTGGTTAATCACGATCACCTAATCATGCCTAATGGGTAAAATGGTGCATACGGTCATAAATTACCTTAAGGACAAAACGCGCCTGATTCTACCTATCGAACATTAAGCACACTATTAGTACACCTGGCAACGTAGCGTGGATCGTAACAAGGCAGTAAAATTTGTGACCGTCATGCTCTAGGTTATAATCATTGAGGACTGAAAATGAAAGTCGAGAACGTTCGGTGTGAATAATTTTATTATGATAAACTGCAGTTTTGTCTGTTGAAAATTATTGGCTTTTTTGTTTCGCCCGTTATTACATTTGGATAAGTTGCCTCCAGAACGAGCTTTTTTCAATTATTTTTGGGTGAATTATGACCACGCTAAACATAAATTTCGATTTTTTAACTTTGCAATCATCGCTTCACCACATTGCGGATAACTATATTATACAATGTTTGCTCATGAGGGTTGGTAGATTTTTATTGGTGCATGTATTAATTTTTTTTAATCGGCAAAAATGGCAGCGTAATCCAGTGGCGGCTCGTGCCATTTTAGTGAAGTAGGGCCAGGTAAACCCTTAGCGCCGCAGGCAAAAAAATTTTGGGTGCCACGCCCTTTTTTGTTAATAGTTCTTGCTTTTAAAGTAGGAAAAATAAGCAAAAAGGCACCTAATTTAATTTATGAATTTACAATCATATCTTGAATATACCTAAACACGATAACAAGTTGAAACACACAAGCAATGTCAGTGGTTTCATCTGCGATAAACGGAGAGTCCTTTATTTCTTTTATGACTTCATCATGATACACATCTAACATACAGTCCAGAAGTTCATTTTGTAGGGGTTTTGATGTTCCTTTAAATACTTTCGATTTTTCAATATGATCTTTAAGAGTTTTGTCTAATTCTGAGCTGAAATTTATTAATTCACGAAATATGCCCCTATTTTTCGACGTCTCTTTTTCGTCATGACCTCTCAAAGCCAAGTCAAATGCACCACAAAACCGAACGCAGTTTATAATTTGGTTTAATATGTATCTGTTTTTATCAATTTGTTCGTTTTTCTTCATTATTTCATTGTGATATGCAGAATTTAATTGAGTTTTAATGTTAATTTTACCAAGCATACTGAAATTAAATAATAATATATTGTTTAAATGTACCTTCGATTTTTCATGTGTCTTCATTTTGTCCCAGAAATGGACCAAATCATCTGTACCTTTTTGGGACCAAGTTTGCTTCCCACCAAATAAAACACACATAAAACAAAATAGTCTATTAGATTCATCACAACCGCACACCCAAGTATTTTTTCCATAAAGTTTCCTTTAAAAATCTAATATTATTCATTACTTATGTATTTTTAAAATAAAAAGTTCGTTAACCCTACATTAAATCGGCCGAACGAAAACAAATCGGGACGCGACGCGAACATCATCTGTTTGCAACGTCTAACATCAAACGGTCAAACGAAGAGAGCCTGGCTACCCGTCGAGATTTTTGCCTGCTTGCATTCAAGGTCATTTTTCAACGTTTTTTTATTGAGGTGATGGCGTTTCGTCACCTCCCGTGTGCCTCGTCGCGCTTGGCGCAGAAGCTACGTTACCGTTTTACGCATAACCGCTTCCTTTTAGATGGAAATTTGCACCCGACTGTGTTCAATTTTTAAATTATTTTGCTAATTGCTTTAAAAACGAGAATATTAATTTTAATAGGTTTTGGTAATTTGTAAAGGGCAGGACGCTAGAAAAGAGGGCAGGTAGTGCCATGGCACTGTGGCTCTAATCCACGAGCCGCCACTGGCGTAATCACATCACACTTACGCTGTCATCCGTGAATGAGAACCAGAGACAATTTACCTTTAGATAAGCAAACAATAATCACGAAAGTGGCAGATTTATGGCCTCGCGCATGTAAACAAAGCTAGACATGCGCACTGCAACATTATCGTTTGACGAATGGGAAAATAGACAGGTCCGGGCTTTAAAATTTAAATTATTTTCAAAAAATTGGACTTTCCTCTCAATTTTTAATAAAAAAGGTATTGATTTCTGGCATTTTTAGTAGTAGCAAACCTATCAGATTTTAAGGGTATAAAATTGTTTTTAAGGTTTTATTTTTAAAATTTGTTTAAAAATGATTCGTCGTCGTGTTTTTAGTTCGAAAAGGAAGAGAACAAGAATAAGTGAATTAAACAAGTCTTATAAAATCGAATATAAAAACAAACAAAACCAGCAAAATAACGAATCTACGGTGTTATCGCGTTCCTAACTTAAAGTCAAATATTAGTTGTAGTTGGTATATTATATAACTTGTATTGAACTTGGGTAGATACGTGTAAAACATCTTCAAGCAAAATTCCATGTTCAAGAATTTGAAAAGTTTTTGCCCGAGAACTTGACCCATGGAATACTGGCTTTATTAAAAGCTTAAAATCGCGGTGTACAGATTTTAACCAAAAAATTAACCAACCAACAACTTTGACAGAATTAATTTTCTCACAATCAGACACAATTCACTAAACTACACAAAAACTAGAAATCCCTAAATATTAAACACCCACAATCTACAATAGCTAAGAAAACTACAAGGAATCCACAGAGAAACCTTAAAACACAACAACGAAAATGGCGGCCGAGCCGGTTCTGGAGTGTATTTTGAGCTTGTCGCTAAAGTAGGATAGGCCGATAAGACGAGGTTTGTGCGCATGCCCGAAGGTGCCCAGAGGTAAAGGCAGCTGACCGGCGAGTCAAGCGCTCGGACCATAGATATATATACAATTTATTACTGTCATGTTCGGTTGCGCAAAGTTTTTAACAGTATTTAACTAACCCGGTAACCTTGACTATGACAAATTACATTGGCAAACATTATTTACTCAATCAAAGTCGCCTGATTAGTAAATCAAAAATTAAGTTAAGGGCAATTTAAGAGATGAGAAAGTTATTTCTGCCAATGCCATATATCACAGTCAAAATTGCTGGTTAGTTAAAATTTCTTAAAAATCTTTGTGCAACCGGCAATTAATTTTTCTTTACTAATATTTTAAAAAATGGGTTATTTATACACTTTTTCAATACACCCAATAAGAGAAAAAAAATTACCTTGTCGGACTTCCATTGTCTTTATTTTGTTACTTAACACAACGTTTCGGTTAGTTAGTATCTCTAACCGTTTTCAAGTGTAAACTAAATTATAATTCTAAGGCTACTGTCTTAAATACTATCCATGTGCAATGAAGCTTGATGACTCCGCCTACGTGCTTATTGGAGTGTGAAGTTTGAGCTGTTGGTTTTGGACAAGAAGTGGCTTCCAGATATTGGGGATATCTATACTTGGTTTACTGAATATATGTGTATTTTGATTCATAAAAGCTGCTTCCTTGAATTTTCGTTTTTTCCAGTGCTGTTCCGTGTCCAAAACCCTGGCTTCTGACCACTGTATATTATGTTGGTTAGTCCATACATGTTCCGCTATACCTGATCTCGAAGTTTCACCTCTTTGAGTATGTTTCAGGTGTTCTTTAACTCGTACGGGAAGAGGTCTTTTTGTTTCTCCAATGTACGATTCGCCACACTCGCAAGGGATTTGATAGATACAATTTTTTGTGTTTTCATTACTGGGGGGTTTTACTTTTGTAAGAAGGCTTCTGAGCGTATTTCCGGATTTAAAGGCTGTTTTGATATTATAGTTTTTGGTTATTCTTCTAATCTTTTCAGAAATCCCCTTGACATAAGGTATTGTAAGAAATGTTTGCTCCTCTCTAGCTTCTGTATTAGTTTTTACTTCGCGATTTTTAAATTTTGAGATGGTATTAGTTACAAACGTTTCAGGGTAACCATTTTGTTTTAAATCTCTTTTGATGTTTGAAATTTCAATATTTAGGTCTTCCGGATTGTTGCAAATGTTAGATGCTCTGTGATAAAGTGTTTGAATTATGCCCTGTTTTATGGAGTTTGAATGATTCGATCCGTGATTAAGGTATTGCCCGGTGTGAGTGGGTTTTCTGTATACTGAAGTTTTTATGTTATCAGCACTTCGTTTGACGAGAACATCGAGAAAAGGTAGAGTGGCATGTTTTTCTGTTTCCATGGTAAATTTAATGGATTGTCTTATACTATTAATATGTTCCAAAAACCGTATCAGCTCTTCGTTGCTGTCTGTCCAGATAATAAAGGTATCATCAACATATCTAAGCCAAAGTTTAGGTTTAATCTTGGCAGTGTCAATAGCGTGTGACTCGAACCATTCCATGTACAGGTTAGCCACCACCGGAGAGAGAGATGAACCCATTGGAAGACCGTCATCCTGGGCATAGAACCTATCTTTTACTTGAAAGTAGGAACAACGTAAACAGCACTCCAATAGTTCCATCACTCTACCTTTTCTCGATGTTCTCGTCAAACGAAGTGCTGATAACATAAAAACTTCAGTATACAGAAAACCCACTCACACCGGGCAATACCTTAATCACGGATCGAATCATTCAAACTCCATAAAACAGGGCATAATTCAAACACTTTATCACAGAGCATCTAACATTTGCAACAATCCGGAAGACCTAAATATTGAAATTTCAAACATCAAAAGAGATTTAAAACAAAATGGTTACCCTGAAACGTTTGTAACTAATACCATCTCAAAATTTAAAAATCGCGAAGTAAAAACTAATACAGAAGCTAGAGAGGAGCAAACATTTCTTACAATACCTTATGTCAAGGGGATTTCTGAAAAGATTAGAAGAATAACCAAAAACTATAATATCAAAACAGCCTTTAAATCCGGAAATACGCTCAGAAGCCTTCTTACAAAAGTAAAACCCCCCAGTAATGAAAACACAAAAAATTGTATCTATCAAATCCCTTGCGAGTGTGGCGAATCGTACATTGGAGAAACAAAAAGACCTCTTCCCGTACGAGTTAAAGAACACCTGAAACATACTCAAAGAGGTGAAACTTCGAGATCAGGTATAGCGGAACATGTATGGACTAACCAACATAATATACAGTGGTCAGAAGCCAGGGTTTTGGACACGGAACAGCACTGGAAAAAACGAAAATTCAAGGAAGCAGCTTTTATGAATCAAAATACACATATATTCAGTAAACCAAGTATAGATATCCCCAATATCTGGAAGCCACTTCTTGTCCAAAACCAACAGCTCAAACTTCACACTCCAATAAGCACGTAGGCGGAGTCATCAAGCTTCATTGCACATGGATAGTATTTAAGACAGTAGCCTTAGAATTATAATTTAGTTTACACTTGAAAACGGTTAGAGATACTAACTAACCGAAACGTTGTGTTAAGTAACAAAATAAAGACAATGGAAGTCCGACAAGGTAATTTTTTTGATATTACTTCATTGTCTACCACCTTCAAACAAACACCCAATAAGAGAACATAAACTGTCATACGCATGTAATCATTTAAAAAGTTTTAAACAAATTAAATTATCATTTTAATATTTTCTTTAAATATGGTGTCGTATAAAGGACCAATCTGCTATTGTAAAAATTATACTTTCAATTTTCAATATTAACCTTAAAAAACACTGTTCGCTTAAAATCCTTTTTAAGGTAATAATTATTTTCGGCATTTTAAAACCAGGATAATAAAGTATACTTATAAAAAAAAATTCGGCCTCCTTAATCTCTTGCTACCGACTCCTTAATGAATTTCAAACCTAACCTTGAGCGGGTCGATCGCTACGAAGTTACAGTCAGTGGAAATGATGCTGCCAACCCAAAGTAACCAAATCCCTAACCCCACCGACACATTACAGTGCGCCATTTATACAACATGTTCGGCATTCTCCTTGTTTTAAGAGGCCTATGGCTCGGACGTATTTTTTCACCCATAAAACGTAACTTTTGTTTGCACAGGAGATAAGCTGTGCGTACCTAAAGGTAAATTGTCTATGATGGGGACCTGTTCTTATAGTTGACTGTCTTTATACGTAAAAAATTATATTACCTAATTCTAACTGGTTATGCTAGTGTAAGAAATCAAAGAACAAACACAGTAGACAGTACACAAACAATAATCCAAATTTACATAAAATTAAACAGTAATTTTACTGGCGCATGAGCATGAGAGCCAAGACTGGCTTATTTTTTCGCAAGACCGATCGCGGCCGGTTCTTATCTTCATTACATAAGCAAATATAATTAATCAACTTTCTGGTATAACTTAAATAAAGCAATAATATTTAAGACGTTTCTAACTCTAGGGCTAGGGTATAAAAAAATAACGAATTCCTCTTTTAAATAAAATTATAACAATCATCTCCTTTGTTCCAGCAAGTAGGGAAACAGCATTCGCTCATGCCCTGGCAGCGGCAGGTGTCGTTCATGCTGTGTCGAGAGCATGCAGAGACGGCCAAATAACATCCTGTGGATGTTCTGGAATGAAACGTCCCAAGGATTTAAGGCGAGAATGGGTCTGGGGAGGTTGTGGGGACAATCTAGATTATGGATACAGGTACGTTGTTGATTAGCTCTATCCAGGGTGTTATGAAAATGATCTATAATATTTAAACCCAACCCAACAAATCCTATTATGAAAACAAATTTTATAAAAATATTTTTATCTACAAACACTATTAAAAGTAAGCATTTTAACCGTTGTTGTAATTTTATAACACTAGTGTTGAAAGTAGATTACTTTTAACTCTAGTGGTAAAAATAAATACAAGGGTATTTTTTAATTTGTTGTATTTTTGTAGAGTAAACCAAGCCAGGAACCAAATTTGAGATAGGTACTTTAAAAAAAATTTTGCTACAAAGATTAATAATGTATTTCCTAAGAAGTACTGTAACACAACCTTTATACAAGCTTTTGCAACAAAAATAAACAAATTAACGTTATTCTTAACTAAAATAAATCCCTTTTTAAGAATTAGTGTATTTCTTTAAAACAAAAAAGAGGATTCCTAATGTAAGGCACGACGGTGTCCAAATTTAAGACACAGATGCATTACTCAAAAAACCCGTTTCCCTCACAAAAAGAACAAACAAGAGTTTCACTTCGGATCTCCCCAAAGTCTTCATGTGTCCATCAACCACACTGGACGCATTTAGCCCATTTTTTACCATGTTTTCCTTTAGGAACCCCAAAAGTTTTTGACGCTTTTAAATATCCCATTTCTTTATTTCTCACGGCATTAACTGCTTTTATCATGTCGCTGGCATTCCATTTCTTGTGTTTGAGCGGCATCTAAAAGAAATACAAATCTAAAAGTTATTAGATGTCTTAAGGATCCTAATTTGAGAGTATCTCAACATTTTCCAGTGAGTTTTCCATATACCCTTTTGGCACTGTTAAGAACTGCTTCCATCCACCGTGTATTTTGATAGTTCTCAGGTTCGCCCCAGTGTCTGCCATTGTATAAAGTGGCCGAAGACCGACGGAAACAGTTACGAATGTAAAGTTTCGGATCTGGGGAAGCTTCAAGAATTTTACTATAGCAGCAGAACCGAAATTATTGACACCAACTGGATTTCTGAAATTCGACGATGTCCTATATCTGCTGGCTGAAAGTCTCTGTACCCAGGTAGCAAATGACGTCGAAATGATGTCTAAAAGACGTCCATAATAACCTCTTTTTGATGTAAGTAAGTTATATCCAAATGAGTCAGTTTTTGACGTCGAAATGACGTCAATTTCAGCGACGTAACGCCTTTATGAGAAATAAAAAAACCTGGATAATTTTTAAATGACATAAAATTCAGAATAATTTTTAAATGACATAAAATTCATTTATATTTAGATTTGTAGTGCTTATTCTAATGGTATCAATGATATATTCAATATTAATCACTTGAATTTTTATCGAAAGCAAAAATAAAGCGAATTTGTTGAAGTTTTGGCATCAGTAAATTATTTGAAAATAAAGAACATTAATCCTAAAAATTATAGTTGAAATCCCTTAAAACCGCAGTTGTTTTTACTACACAGCAAAGCACTTGGCCAATACCATATAATTTCAACCGCTCATCTGCCTCTTCTGTTTGGCGTCTTGGATGGCGGCCAAAGCACCTCTTTTTTCATAGGTATCAGCCATGTATTACGTACTACACCTGCATTATTGTTCACTTGTCCGGTAAATTATATTACATAATACATTTTTTATGAGCCAAACAATTAACAAGATTATATTTATATAGGTATGTTTTTTTGGTTTTAAAAAACACAAATAGGTACTAGATTTGTAATATAATTTGTCATCGAACGCCCTTCGTTATTTTAATCTTGGTACGATTTGATAAAAAAAGCTATAAAATTACAATGTTCAGGAGAAACTTTCATAGTTTTTAAACTCCATTATCCATTTCCTGTTTTGTCATTACATTTTTGAGTTATCTCATGTGAATTATTGATATATATCTAAAGATATTTTATGATTTATGATACATAAACATTTGAGAACTAAATGATAAATTTAAATTTGAAATTAAACGACAAAGGTGTGTCATTAATTGTCCTTAAATGTCATTTAATTAATAAATTTGGTGCTGTGGCAAAAGTGTGCAGATTTTAATTACGATGAGATTCAGTGCACAATAGAAAATTTCAATTCGATTATCTCAGAAACGGCTGCTCGAAGCGACACCCACTATGTATACCTTTTTTTGGATAACAGATACCACGATACCAGTGTAGTGTCTTGCCCTATTCTCCAGTATATTTCAAACAACCTAACAGTGTGTTAGGGCAAAATACCGCAAGTCAAGTTGGCCTAGAACTTCTTTATCTTGTATTTTTCTTCAGCAAGTTACTATTTCTTCTAGTAAAACACACCGTAATCCTTTTAATGGTATATTCACCTAATGCTTAATTCAGTACAATAAATTTCTTATAACAAGCCACCCAAGTACTTAAATCCTTATATCAAGTACAAATTGTAATATTTTTAATTTTTAATCGAAATACTCACTTTTTAGCAACTTATAACCTTTCCGAAAAATTGACGAATTTCAATAATTTTGTTCACGGTACCGTCGCGTCGATATTCGTTAGACTCATAAAACTCGACGAATCAGTATATTTTAATAACTTCCAAAAAACCTAAGACTTGAAACTAACTGTCTAAGAGAGACCCGAAAAACTCAATAGTCTAAGTAAGACTATAAAATCTCGACGGTATCATTGAGACCAAAACAACCCGATGGTATCATTGAGTCTAACTTCTAAAATTCTCGCAGTCCAGGTATTTATATTGTCGCTTACGTGACAAATTGGTCAATTGAGATTAAAACAACCCGACGGTATCATTGAGACTAAACAACCCGACGGTATCATTGAGACTAACTCCTAAAATTCAAGCAGTCCAGGTATTTATATTATCGCTTACGTAACAAATATGGTCAATTGAAATTAAAACAACCCGAACGGTACCATTGAGACTAAAACAACCCGACGGTATAATTGAGTCTAACTTCTAAAATTCACGTAGTCCAGGTATTTATATTGTCGCTTACGTGACAAATTGGTCAATTGAGATTAAAACAACCCGACGGTATCATTGAGACTAAACAACCCGACGGTATCATTGAGACTAACTCCTAAAATTCAAGCAGTCCAGGTATTTATATTATCGCTTACGTGACGAATATGGTCAATTGAAATTAAAACAACCCGACGGTATCATTGAGACTAAAATAACCCGACGCGACGGTATCATTGTACTGGAAGATTTTTTGCCTTGCAAGTATTTTTCCTAATAACAAAAATATAAATACAACATACATAAATAAGCGGCCTACGTGAGAATTGTCTTCTTTCAAGCGAGGTTATAGAATATTATAGAACTTTTTTATATCAAATGGAAATATTTTGGGTGACGTCATATTGTGTTCCTATTCACCGATCAAAATAAGAGAAGGATACTTTTTTAAAGTTTAGTTTTAGGCTTTCGGTGTAGGCGATCAGTTGTGGTGTTTTGAAAATATTTTTGAAAAATTTTGATTTAGATTCCGAAATAAGGTACATAAATTTTATTATCATTGAAAGATATAAACTTATTTCAATTTGAAAGTGATTAAAAATGAACGCGATTTATTTAAATTTTCAAAATTATTTTAAATTATTTTCTTGAAGCTTTCTCTTTTTATTTAAGAAAATCTAACTTTATTTTAAATTTTAATAATATTGAACTTTAATGAAATGAATAAAAATTATTAAAGGCTTTCAAAAATTTTTTAAATTAAATTTTTTTCTTTTTAATTCTATTTCCATTTCTTAATTCTTAGCGCTTCGCGCTAAACCAATAAGAATTTTTCCTAGAAAAATATCCTATGCCGACGCACAAGAAACTTATGAAGCTTAAGATGTAAGCGAGTTGCTGCTTTTGGCGCCCTCTACAGTACATCGATAATGTGATCAGATCTCGATTCTTCATCCTAAAAAATTGTACCAAATTTCGTGTAACTATAAATGATTACCTGAAAAAAGTTAGTTCGGAAGTCACTGGCGCACATACTAAAAAAATAGGGGGGTCAGCGTATACTGGATCCCCCCTATTTCGAATATTTGACAATTGTTTTTGTTTTGTTTTTCTCACAAAATGTAAATGTTTATGTTGAAGCAATGTACCGAATTTAAAATTTATATCTTATTAAATACTAGAATTATTCAAAAAAATCAGTTTTTAATTTCAAACTTGGACATGAGGGTCAAAAATGATAAAATTACATTACAAAAGTCATATTATTTTTGCTTAAGGAAAGTATGGTTAACCGATTGACCTCCCTTTTTCGGACACCCTGTATAATATTATGTAGAACAGTTAGGTAAGTATAACGCCCTTACTAGTAATTCGAATAAGTATAGCGGGAATTAGGGCAGGCAATGAAATGACACAATTATTGTATTTATTCCAACGTTTCGTTTTATATAAAATTTTTTTCAAGGGTCAATAAAAAGGTCCTGTCTGTATATTCATAATGCGGAATATGACAACACATTTTCTCGAAAAGACATTGGATTGGATTTTTTATACAGGGTTTGCAAAAACTTTAAAAACATGATTTTTTCTCCAAGAGTATATCTACTACCTTTATTTTTCATTTTTGACCAAAATGCTAATTAGAAAACGTATTTAGAATAACGTTTGTAATTTAAATTCGAGATTTAAAATAAATCTTAATTTTTTTAGTTTTTTTTTTAATTTTTAGAGGTAAATGAAAATTTTGCTGCTCAATAAAAATATTAATATAAAATTTTATTAGACTCTATTTTCATAATGGGTGGTACAATCTTATTTTAAAATTGTAAATGCATTCCTACCATTTTTTGTAAAAACAAGAAATTTTGTTACCTTTTTATTACTTTTCTTTACGTAAGGGGCAAATTTGAAGTTGTCAAATAGAATTTGAGGTGTTTTGAAAATTTTGACCTTAGAACAAAGGGTTTATTTAGGTATATGCTACGGTGCGGGCGAAAGTTCTTACAACTTTGTGATGGAGAAATTTAATCAAAGATACCCCAACGTTTACGTCTCAAAAATGGGACTTTAAATTTTTTCAGAAAATTTCAGCGAACTGGAACAGTTTCTAATTAAGAAAAAAATTATGATCAGAATGACGCAGCTTCCCTAATCGTATTGCAGTCTGTTGCTGACAATCATACCCTTTCATTAAATGTGAAATAATGAAAAATGTGTTTGAATAGCAAATTATGAAATTATTATTTGTTGTTATTTTAAGATTTTTTTGTGTTATTTCCGGGGTCATTTCATTAAAAATACATATTTCTGGTAACACCAAAAATCAGTTTTTGAAACTTTTTGATATCCCTCTGTCATTGATAATGTATGTATTTCGATCGCTAATGCTGCTATAGTGGATTTCACCTTAGTTTTTAATGGCCGCCGCTGACACATGTCATTTATAACATTTCTTTTTACAGAACTTAAGGATTGGCCAGGGCCGGACTTAAAAATTATGTGTGAACATGGGTCAATTTATTTGTAGTTGTAATTATGGATGGAAACGAGAATTACCTAAGCAATTTTTAAGATATTTCAAAAAAAAACACTGAAGGGGAATGGAAATAGGATAGAATATCAGAAAAACAATTTCAATTAATTTTTATTCATAATATAATAAAGTGCTGTTATTTTGGTAAAAACACACTCTTAATTTAGTACAATAAAAAATATACAAGGGGCAGTCGTGAATCTAGTATCATCAATAATTAACTACATTTTTTATTAAAGAATTATTTTGTTTTTTAATTTGATTTTAGACCATGCAGTGTTAAGTTGAAAAAATCTATATATTATATTTAATAGCTTATTGTTTACTTTTTTATTTTCTTATTCACGGGTAGATATTTTTTTCTTTAGACTAGGTTCTAAAGAGTTTGAAGTTTACAATAGGTCTAACTTTTCGTTGGTTTATAATAAAACAATAAAAGTTTGTAATGTTATCGAATTAGGTATTTTTTTTTAATGAATAAAGAAAAAATAATGCAAGTAGATACTACAAAAAAATATTTTTGTCCATGCGTTTGCAGAACAGATACCTCAAGCACTCTTCAATACAACTGTATGTAAAACTTATTTTAGCATAATGGTTCACTGTGGTTTTCAAATTTAATTTTGTTGCAAGTTCCCTATTATTTTTGGTCTTCATCTGACAAGCTGTCGATGTCGTCGTCACCGTTCGAGACATTAATAATTATTTACTTACTTTTGCATAAAAAGAAACACGTCACAGATACACACAGTCCGGCAGTTTAAAACCAAAAAGTCTAATACGCACAAAATATAAGCAAAATGCTGTCTGAAAAATACCAAAAACAATAACACGAACGATCAAGAATTAAAGACTCTAAGAATTAACAGCAGAATGCACGCGGTGCGCGGTGTGTCCCAAGTCCCAATGCGGCTCTGTGATATTTAAAGAACGCGACGAGACAATCGAATTAATGAAGTACGAAAAGAGATATGCGAGAGCAAATGCGTAAGACAAAGATGCACATACTAATGGCATATACGAGCGATGCTGTGCTTTTGACGAGTTTGAGCTCATTGAAGGGCAACGTATTGAACTGTGCAGTGTGCATCTTCGTCATGTACATGTAACCAGGGCCGTATCTGAACCAAAATTTGGGGGGGGGGTTAGACCAGTGGCAAAAAAAACTAGTTATACTTTAAACATACACACAAACAAACATATAAGGATTTTATTGTTTTCGGGGGGGGGTTTGAACCCCTAAAACCCCCCCTCAGATACGGCCCTGCATGTAACTATACGGTCAGTTATATATCCATCTCTTGTTAATCTAGCCAATGCCCGTGCCTGAAAGTCGTTTATAAAATTAGGGATTTTAAAATCAGGTGTTGGCTAATATGTTTGACAAGAGAGACGTCAAAGCATTAAAACTAAGGTGAAATCCACTATATCCAAAAAAAAATTCCTTTACCTCTAAAAATTAAAAAAACGAAAAAATCGAAGATTTAAATTACAAACGTTATTCTAAATAATTTCTAATTGGCATTTTGGTCAAAAATGAAAAATAAAGGTAGTTTATTCTTGGAGAAAAATCTTGTTTTTGAAGTTTTTGCGAACCCTGTATAAAAATCAAAAATTTTTTTTCGTGAATTGCATTTTTTTACAACCAAAACTTTTTATCAAGAATGACTTTTTCTCGAAAAATGAAATTTTTCATCCATTTGTGCTGTTGTAAACCCTATCCGCGGACAGCCTGTATACCTACAGACTTAAAGACCTTTTTATTGACCCTTGAAAAAGTTTTCATATAAAACGAAACGTTGGGATAAATACAATAATTGTGTCATTTCATTGCTTTAATTACCTGCCCTCATTTCCGCTGTACTTATTCGAATTATGTAGAACTTATACTTTGTAATTACAGACCTTCAATTTTTGTTGGGCTTTATGGAAACCACAGATAAATAACGTGATTTTATTGAACGACTGTCGTCGCTGTCGACTACGCAACCTCACGTCTTTATCTTATCTACGAAGCATCTCTATCAGATTATTTTTAGTATATTCAATAAAGGCCTAGTTTATGAGCCAATTAAAAATTTACATCCATTTAAAGTAGTCGCGGTTATTAATTTCCAACTCTAATTGAACGCGTCACTGTGGGTAGCGGTACGGCTCAACCGGAATTTATTTTAGCAATAAAGTATTTCTTGGGTAAACCACTAACCACTTGTCAGCATGTTCGGATGCGGTTTGGTCATATATAGGCAACAATCGTTTTATGGCAACCTGTTGTGTGTGGTGTGGTCCAATCAAAGTGGAGTTATGGAAGCCCCCCCTTAGATGCGTCCGTGGCGGCGGTCGGTGCAACGAATAAATAAAAAGACATAATCAAATTTTCTTATTTTCTATAATTGTCGGTAAAATTTCTCTTCTTCGGCGCTATAGTGCCGTGAGAGCAAAAATTATTTGCATCAAAGAGGGATTGGAGTAAAAAACGTAGGGCTTGGTTTAGATCACAATGATATGGGGACGATATGGGTGGTGTGTATCTTATTTTAAACTTTTTAATGTATTCCTATAATCTACCCTAACGTTCACGTCTCAAAAATGGGACTTCAGAAATTATTAAAAAAATTTCAGCGAACTGGTCGTTTCCCGTTAAAAAAAAAACTATGATCAGAATGACGCAGCTTCCCTAATCGTATTGCAGTCTGTTGCTGATAATCTCACCCTTTCAATAAGAAACCGAGCTCAAGAACTTGATGTAAAAAAAATTCATATTCAGTAGGTACCTATATTTTAAAGGCAAACAAAATATTCCCATTTAAGCGAACTTTTAATCAAACGTTGGAAGAAGGAGACGAAGCCAAACGTTTGGATTTTTGTCTTTGGATCAGAAACAAAATTGTAAGTGAAAACAGGAATTTTCATAAATTTATCATGTTCTCCGATGAATCGACATTTTCAACAAACGGGAAAGTGTCTTCTGCGCATATTAGATACTGGAGCGAAAATAATCCCCGTTTTAGAATTCCTTCAAGAAGACAATATTACAAAAAAGTAAATGTATGGTGTGCGATTTCTTATTATGGCATTATTGGCCCATACTTTTTCGAACACACGTGTAACCGTAGGAGTTACCCTGAAATGTTGGAAACATTGCTTTCTGACAACCTAGAAGAATTGTCTCTCCAATTTAGGAACGAAATGTACTTTCAACAAGATGGATGCCCTGCGTATTTCGCAATTGAAGTGAGGGAATGGCTTAATGATACATTTGGCCACCGCCACAGATGGATTGGTCGCAATGGTTCGGTTCTGTGGCCCCCAAGAAACTATTTCAGATCCCTACCTTTGGGAGCGCCTCAAACAATTAGTATACTCCCGTCCATTTGAGAACGACGTACAGCTTCTAAAACAGCGAATTGTTGAAGCTGTTCAAACAATTTTCATTGAAGAAATTCGAAGAAGTTTTGACCACATTCGTTTACAGCTGGAAAAATGTGTTGAATATGGAGGGGGAGTGTTTGAATAGCAAATTATGAAATTATTATTTGTTGTTATTTTAAGATTTTTTTGTATTATTTCCGGGGTCATTTCATTTGTGAAATTAAAAATACATATTTCTGGTAACACCCAAAATCAGTTTTTGAAACTTTTTGATACCCCTCTGTCATTGATAATGTATGTATTTCGACCGCTAATGCTGCTACCAAAAAAAATAAAAATCTTTAACCTCTAAAAATTAAAAAACTAAAAAAATCGAAGATTTATTTTAAATCTCGGATTAAATTACAAACATTATTCTAAATAAATTTTCTAATTGGCATTTTGGTCAAAAATGAAAAATAAAGGTAGTTTACTCTTGGAGAGAAATCATGTTTTTGAAGTTTTTGCGAACCCTGTATATAAAATCAAAATTTTCTATTCGTGATTTGCATTTTTTTTACAAGCAAAACTTTTTATCAAGAATGACTTTTTCCCGAAAAATTAAATTTTTCATCCATTTTTGTGCTATTGTAAACCCTATCCGCGGACAGTCTGTACATATTATCTACCTATCTACTCGATCGAATTTAATAATTTAAAGATACCTACATATTTCCAATTTCCAATTACCAGTTATCTTATTTATTTTTATACAACAAAAAGTCATCTAAAAAATAAAATTCACACCTGAAGACTTCTCATATCCGGTATTTAATGGCTTCACATATTTTTCCTTTACTAAAGCAACTCCTATTCTAAATTGGTTTTTCTTCTACGTAAAAATTAGCCCTCCAATTCACACGAGATATTCCATCGATACTACAGCGAATGTTGTTATTACTACTTATTACACGTGCCACCTCGGCTACCTATACCTATACAGTGTGTCCGAAAATTCCGTACTGATATTTTAAGGGAAGACTATACATAGAAAAACATGAAATAACATAGCATATGATTTAATTAAAAAATGTCTTATTAGAGAAATCAGTTTTTTAAAGCTATACAAAATTTAATAATAGTTTTTTGTTTTTTTCTCTACACTACGAGTCCTATTATTTTTTACAAGAATGCCGTTATTGTGTAAAAAAGTCTTCGCATAATTTTTGGGTAAAAATTTAAAAATGTGAATCCCCTTTACTTACTTACTTTAAGAAACTCACTTTGTATACAGGGTGTTCATTTAAAAACTTCCCACCTCGATTTTGCTGCTTTAAAATGAAAATGTGGAAAATCGCTCGGACATCTTTTGCGTATATTGTCAATCTTGTTACTTCAAGCCCCTAGGAGGGAGGGGGATAAGATCTAAATCTTAAATAGATACCCCTATTTTATATAATTTTTTTGGATTCTGCATAAAATTCTGAACAATTTTTAATAAAAGCATTATTAGTCTATACTTACAGTTTCCGAGATATTTACTCTTGAAAAATGACATTTTTGAACTTTGACAGCGTCTATCTTTCTAACTGTACGTCTTAGAGCAAAACAGCTTACATGTCCCTATCTTCGGTTTTTATTATCTTTCCAATAGTTTAAACTTTCGGTTAAACCGGATGTAAGAAATATAGTACTTCCGGTTTGACCGGAAGTTGACACTATTAGAAAGATAATAAAAATCAAAGATAGGGACATGTAAGCCGTTTTGCTCTAAGACGTACAGTTAGAAAGCTAGACGCTATCAAAGTTCAAAAATGTCATTTTTCAAGAGTAAGTATCTCGGAAACTGTTAAGTATAGACTAATAATGCTTTTATTAAAAAATGTTCAGAATTTTATGCAGAATCCAAAAAAATTATATAAAATAGCCCCTCCTAGGGGCTTGAAGTAACAAGATTGACAATATACGCAAAAGATGTCTCCCTCAAAATAAAAATCGACGAGTCCGAGCGATTTTCCACATTTTCATTTTAAAGCAGAAAAATCGAGGTGGGAAGTTTTCAAATGAACACCCTGTATATACGTATAATGTAGGTATAGTTATATCTAGACTAAAACTATCATCTTTCACTTCAAAATCAAATGTTTGTTTTAGAACAACCATAAACCAAGACCTAAAACATTTTTCCCATTCTTCTTATCAATAAAATAGTTGGTAATTAGACTAATTAAAATAATTGCCAATTAAGAAAAACATTGAAGAATCTAGGAATCTAGTAAGAACGATGTTTTGTAATACACCCAGGTATGTCCGCTTTCCACATGTGTTATTTCAATGCAAGCATCCGCGCAAAAGTGCAAATAAAGTGGGAAGAAATAAAGACATAAATCAGTCAACCTTTTTATTAGCTTTTCTGAATTGGTAATTGATGGTGTGGTTTTTAGAGTGAAAAATTAGTCCATTTTTCCTGTAGCGCTGCTTCTACATTTCTTCAAATTGGAACATAATATAGGATTTACTTAAGTTTAAAGTACCTAGATAAAATTATTTTTGTTATACAACGAATTTTTACGCTCGGCTACGCCTCGGCAATGAAACACAAGCCACGGCATTAAATTTTAATTTTGTGTTTTTTTTTGCCTAGTAAAACAAAATACTATTATAACACTTATATAGCTTTTATTAACGTGATAGATATCAACTATCCAACTCATTTAAGGTTGAATTCACAACGTCGTTCAATTTATTGGTTTCAGTGGACATTGATATAAGGTAAAGGTTTTTTTAAAAGGTAATGAATTTGCTTACCATGATTTGAAATGGATTTTACCCTTTGAAATGAAACTAAGCAGGTGGTCTTAGCTTGAAAACTTATTGTCTCGGTACCAATTCATACATTGTGAAAGTAACGAAGTTAGGTACCCAGATAGTGATAGGTGACTTTCTTAAGACAAGCGTAGATTTCTTTAATAAAGCATTAAGCTTAATAAATTTTGAGACTTCAGAAGTCGATAGTGAATCCTGTAATTTAAACGCAGAAGATAATAATTTGTATAATAGAATTTTACTTTTAATCAATCAAATAAATCTACTCCTAGTGAAACAAAAACAGCTTCTCAACGCAGTATTACTATTATTTAATAATTAGGTAAGTTGTTCTTGTTATCCAAAACTATTTATTACTTTTTTGTACATTTTTCAATATCAATATAGTGGCAACAGAGCCAAAAAAACACAAAAAATATTATCAGACAGGATAAAAAAAACTCGCCCGTTGCCGCGCGTAATAATAGCTTGTGGATCCGCTACTCCCAGCTGATGCGGCGTTGCCAGATGTCACTTCATGGCTTGAAAGTTAAGACGGCTGTGAAAGGGCGTCTTTTGTTTAATTATTTTCTCAGTAAATAATTCAGAATTTTAAAAACTGAAACCGTAGAAAGTTTTATTTTTTCTTTATCCATCATGCGTGCGATAAGGTAAAAATCAAAATTTAGTGAAAAGTCCATTGTATAAGTGGACTATTTCAATTAGGTGCCCCCCCCCCCCCCCGGCCCCTGGGGATAAAAACAAATTGCCCGGTCCGGTCCCAGTATTCTTTGGCCGCAATGGCTATTTTACACGTGCAATTTCGTTTTTCCTTTTATATAAGCGTTGTGGAAAACAGTACAGTAGCCATGTTTTTTTTCTTAATTTCAAATTTCAACGAGCTACTTATATAATTTTTAAATATATTAGCAAACAGCTTATTTCCTAGCGCAACATGAAACAATAGGTAATAAATAAGTTTGACACAAAAGCTTGCTAATTATGTTTGTGTAAGTATTTCGTTTTCGTTGAGAGATAAACGAATACCGGTTAAAGTAGAGCTTAAAGATTTATAAGCCCATTGTATTAGATTAATATATTTTTAAAATTTCTTTACTAACTGTAATGCGGAGCTGTGAGGTCCTAACCACGACATTGAAATGTAAATTTCTAATATAAATAACGCTGGAATATTTTTAAATCATTTCGAGTTTGTAAGATTGTGTTGGAGTTAAATGTTTACACTTTAGATTTGAATTACATACAATTTATTTTGTAATAAAACTGTCTTTAAAAGGGCAGTAAAAGTTTGAAATATTAACGGCATTAGAAAATGATGATAGTGTCCGCGAAAATAATTAAAAGAAAAAGAAAATATTGTGGCATATCGGACAAGTGTGTAACTATTTTTTATATTGAAATACACAGGGATCGTTTAATGAATACCCTGGGGCGGGTAGACCACGACGGCCGTTTCGTTCTTGTTAGGACTCTACGGGCAGCCATAACTCAAGCAATTCCAAGAACGATGGAAAAATGTACTAAAAGCCTCCTTGCAAAATCAAGGCGGCCGCTGGATTTACCAGTAGGCTGAGTAGGCTGGAGCCTAGGGTACATTTTAGGCGGCGGCAAATTTGGCCCAAAAATTTTTTTTTATCTTACAGAAATAAATAGTACGATCGTTATTCATGGTTGACGGGTAGTATTTTTTTAAATAAACTATATTGTTGGCGGTGTCTGTTAATGGGGATAAAAAAAGGTAGTTGGAACTTTACTGGCTTTCAGAAAGAAATTTCATTTTCAATAAAATAAGTAGGTTATCATAACTTTTTAAAATATTTACTAAAAATTATTGACCAAATTTGGGCGTGGTCTTAACAAATTTTTGCCTGCGGTGCATTTTGCCTGCAGCGGGCTTTTTCTTTCCCGAACACTTCACCTGTTTCACAACTCACGAGCCGTCACTGGTAAGGGCGGCAAAAATTAAATAGCCTACCAGCGGCCAATTTGTAAATCGGCCACTGGCGGCCATCAATACACCGTAGCGCCATCCTAGCGGAATTAACTCCAATATAAAAGGTAGTTACACTAGTCGTGGTCTACCCCCCCCCCCCCCCCCCCAGGGTACCTATCCATTAAACTTGGATCCCTGTGTATTCCAATATAAAAAATAGTTACACACTTGTCCGATATGCCACTTTCTACTTATCACCGCCCTGACCGGGGCCCCTTTTGATCTTTGGGGCCGGGTGCTATAGCACCATAAGAACCCCCCTAAATCCAGGCCTGCACCCTGAGATAATGGACTACTTCCGTAAAATTTCAATATTTCGGTTTGGGTGATACTGCACTTAGTTTTTTTCAAAATTACTTTAGTAACAAAGAACCGGAAGTCTGAGTTGTTATCGGTTTCTAAAGGTGTTGCTCAGGTCAGCATTCTGGGTATTTTAATTTTCTTCCTGGCCTCACTAATGAGCCATGATAAGGCAAATTGCACCTCTAACTCGATCTGACGAAATGAAAGGAAAAACTCACTCTTTACTTCCGATATGTTTTTTTTTCGATAAGGCACCTCGTATAATACCATCAACGACCAAAAAATAAAACTTGTCAACCTCACCGTCACAGACAATTTGTCCCGCTGTCAAAATGACAGATAGACGAGGGGTACGTAAAGTTTATTACCGAGGGAGCGGTAGCCGTATCAAATCCTTGAAAATCTCGTCATCTTCCGTAACGAATTGCAGAGGATCGTAAGCTGAACTTTCATTATATCGGCTCTTTTCTGAGATTCTCTAAGCTCAATTAGTCGGCCATAAAATGAGAATTAAGTTTGGGCTACTGGTTTTCTACATCGGATCGGATTTGGTAATTTATAGCCAGATCAAGAATTATCTTTTAACATATTTTTTTAGGTCTATTTCAGGATGTCACACATTTAAAAATAGATATGTATAGTTATAAAAAAACGCCACGAATTCTTTCGTTTTCCGTCAGATGACACCAGGAATTTGTCATCGATCAGCTGATATTGGGACATAATAATATCCCCCAAATTAGTAGTGGACCGTAATGAGCCCAAACACCGAGTTATGAAATGAGTTTTTGTGCTTTTTGTTACATTTAATTACGTTTTCAAAATTTTTAGTGGCTATGGTGCATTTTATTTTTACTTTAATTGAATTTTAATTACTTTTGCGGGGTCAGTAAGTACCTACGATTATTATTATTCATTTAAAGATTTACGGGTCAAAATTCTTGTATTATTTAAATAGTATTTAAATAATAATAATTAAAAAAATAGTAAATGTATAGTTAAATCATTATGGATCATAATTATTATTGAATGCCTTGCCTTGCACGTTAGTTGATTTTCAAAATAAATTATTATTATAATTAATATTATCATTGTTTGGCAATGGTAAGCGGTAGAACCGATGAAACTATTGCATCAATGGTTTTAGAAGGGACCACATGTATAATTTTTAAGTCCGGTTCTGAAATTCATACCAACTTATAAAAATTCAATAGACCAGAGTTGACAGAGTGTCACGTGACTTGGAATCCATCTTGCGAGGAGAATTAAAATTTTTACTATACAGGGTGTAACAAATTCGGTAATCACTACAGGGATCTCGTAAACCGTAAGAGATACGAAGATGGTTAAATGGGGGCAAAGTTGCACAATTTGATGTCTAATCATAATCCAAAAAGAAATTATTTAGATTCCGAGTACTTCCGGAGATATTCGAAAGAAACCGAAAAACTGTCAATAAGATTTTTTTGTTTTGTGCCCTTAATGTAGGAGATAAAAGAAAACCAATCACACCTTTTCAGGGCCACTTTTAATCCTTTCTTAGAATATGTAATTAGTTTTGCCATACAACGTTTCATTTTCCTGAAACCATCATTAATTTCACTATTTTAAATACGGACCTGGATTTTTTCCATTTTTCAATAAAATACCTAGGACATCCTTATTCAAAGCCTAGGTTAAATATTAATTTTAAAAAAGAATTAACGCTCTAATGTAGATTTTATTAAGATTTTTCTAATCCGACCCTGTGTTACACAATACCATTTCGTTTTAATAACGACATGAAAATGTATCGCTGTCCAGGGAAATATTTTTGAACACGTAATTAATAATTAATTTTTATATGGCAACTTCTTTTATTCAGGAGTATTTTTCTTTATTTTGCTAATATTGCTGATAATGTTTTTCGTAAAGTTTTAATTCATTTTATTAATATTATATAATATTGTTAATTAAATAAAATCTAATATCATTAGCAAGAATTTGTATTACGATTATTGTCAATTTTACGAATTTTATAGTATTCTTTGAAGGAGCTACCTAGTTTAAATTGTTACACAAAAGTTGTAATAAAACGAATGGGTATTGTGTAACACAGGGTCGGATTAGAAAAATCTACTTAAAAAAATCTACATTAGAGCGTTAATTCTTTTTTAAAATTAGTATTTAGCCCAGGCTTTGAATAAAGATGTCCTAGGTATTTTATTGAAAAATGAAAAAAATCCAGGTCCGTATTTAAAATAGTGAAATTAATTATGGTTTCAGGAAAATGAAACGTTGTATGGCAAAACTAATTACATATTCTAAGAAAGGATTAAAAGTGGCCCTGAAAAGGTGTGATTGGTTTTCTTTTATCTCCTACATTAAGGGCGCAAAACAAAAAAATCTTATTGACAGTTTTTCGGTTTCTTTCGAATATCTCCGGAAGTACTCGGAATCTAAATAATTTCTTTTTGGATTATGATTAGGCATCAAATTGTGCAACTTTGCCCTCATTTAACCATCTTCGTATCCCTTATGGTTTACGAGATCACTGTAGTGATAAACGAATTTGTTACACCCTGTACATTCCTTTATACCAATTAGAAAAACCTCCATAGCTTTAAAAAAAATTTGGGGAAAAACCACTTCTCTATTTTGTGTAATTCCTCTCCAATCAAGTGGTAATCATTAGATTCTAATTTTTTTTAGGTACCTAATTATTTTGTTTTATTTACATGGCCAACTGAGTTTTTATATTTTTTGTCACTTGCGTTTAATGAAGTTATTGGTAATCGATTACTTTATAATTTTTGTCACATTTTAAATTTAATGGTATACCAGAAAATACAGTACGCCACTGCTTTTACCCTATGGTATTTTTTTAGATGAAGCCGTTAAACGGTCAACATTTTTGGTAATTATCTTGTTCCTTATCGCGCGTATTTTGGATGCCAATATTTTTGAAAAGAAATAAACATAAATTTGGTCATACGCACGCCAATGGTTGTTTAAATTTATTAAAACTTCGTATTTGGTCGTTTTGATCAACTTCTGATATTAGTTTTTAAATAAAATAATCGCTAAAGGTATTTTACCTACTCTTTAAATTATTATTTATAAACCCCTATAAATTCGTACGCCAATGACCAACTAAAATTTGAATTAACTAAAAAGTGCACCGTAGGATCATACCTAACCACACCAAAATTCAAAACAATCAATTCAGAAATACCGAAAATATAAGCTTGTTTCTATTATAAGTAGGATACCCTGTATATATATTATCCTGTTTTTTTGGTCAAAATAGAAACGTAAGGTATCAAAAATAATTTATTACGTACAAATTTTAAGTTCAAAACGTTAAAATAACATAGTCTGAGGACGAAATACACCAGCTATGCCTAATTTTGACAGCACACATTAATTTAATTTAAATTAAGGAAGGAAATATGACACGTGCTGGTGCAGTGGAACTTTTCTAACAAAGACGTTCCAGTAAAACAAAAAACTTTTAAAAAATTTTTAAAACTTAATTTTGCACATAATGTGTACTTTTTGACTCCTGCCGGAGTAACTGGGCCGTAAAAAGTCTGGTACCCAAACAGAATTTTACTTTAAAAATGGTAAGCCAATCTAACTCATCTTATTAAACTTTATTTGCTACATTTCCCTTTTTTTTCTTTTACAGATGCTTTGACTTTTATGAAAAACATTTTTTTTTTCTTTTTCTTTCCCTCTTATTTCAATACTTTTACGTGCCTCTAACAAAGCTGAATAAAACTTAATATTTTTCACTACTTATCAAATGTTTTCCACAAAGTCTGTTAAAACTCCCTAAATTTTCTCTTACATTCTTCATTTTTCTGCCCAAGACAGGGCTTTATATTTATACTAACCCCTGACTTTCCAGTATGCTGAAGTCTTGATTGTCGGTTTTTTACTATTCAATTTTTTACACCTCTTCTACACCTTTGAAAGCTCCATTACGGCTCAATCCCACTATTATTTTCTCTATTGCTAACAACATCAGCATTGTACCATTCACTTTATTTTCCTGATGATGAGTGTTTCTACACTCGAAGCGTCGAATTTATTTATTATGAATTATTCTAGGTTCGCCTAGTTTTTCTAATAAAAATTGTAGAGAAAGACTTTGTGCTTCTCTTTTTTCTATATCATTTTACTCCACTTTGAGTATGGACTACTTCTTTAAAATTATTTATTTATTATTTGTTTATTGACATTTTTGGTGTTTCAGATTTACGCAGAATTTCGTCGACGTTCGAGAAAAAGAGAGAAAATTTAAAAGGGGGACAAGAGAGCAGGGGCGGGCCCTGATGAATCTACATAATAACGAAGCAGGAAGAAGAGTAAGTACTATAAATAACAGTTATTAAGTATCTAATTATTTTAAAAATAAGGTTAATTGGAGAGTGTTCCAGTTTTATTACATTGTAAAATATCATTAGCCAATGCGTATTGCTTTTTTCTTGTACAACTTTATAAATTTATTAGTTATTTATGTAAAAAGATCATCACCCTAGGGCACAAGTACAATTTTATTATCTACAATTTAATAGTACTATTTTACCTCCTAAAGTAATATCGTACGCCCGGTCCTACAAAACAGTACGACAATTTTGACGTCTCTTCTGAAAAGTCTGCCAACGCTTTCACTCGCTACATGCATTTATACCACTTACTTGAAACCTTTTAAACCTATCCAATTTTCAAAAAAAATTTAACAAACTGTGGCGTACCTTTTAGGGGAAAATGAAATTTATTTTCCTTAAAAAGGTACTCACGTGCTTACGGCAGCTTTTCGTCGGTAGAACAGAATATAGTCACAGGCAATTGATGCTTATGCTTATAAGGCGCCACTGAGGCGCCGTTTTTTTTTTATGATCGAGCACAAGCACTATAGGAAAATCCTTTAAGGCGCTCTGGAAGCGGTGCGTGTGACGGTGCGTGTGTGAAGAAAGCGATTCACGTTTTTCTTGAATCGTTGGAGACACGGTCTCAGAAAAGCCGTTCAACAAAGATCTCCTCCAAATGAAAGTTCTGAAACAATGTTCTAAGCTGTCGAGGTTCTTAGTCAGCTCGTGGTCGCCGATTAGACGAACGGCTCTCCTTTGGATGGAATCCAACAACCGAAGGGTATGCTTCGCTGTAGAACTCCAGATATGAGAGCAGTATTCCAGTGATGGTCGAATCTGGGCTTTATAGAGTGTCAAAAGTTGTTGAGGTGTATAAAACTTTTTGGTACGGAAAAGTATACCGAGTTTCTGAGAAGCTGCCCTGGCGATTGCCACAACGTGATTATGCCAAGACATATTTCCTCCCAGGTTGACACCCAGCAAATTAATAGACGAAGTCAGTGGAATTGCGTGTCCTGCCATAACGATATCGGGTTCTGCAATGTTAACCTTCTTAGAGAAAACTGCTGCCTGGGTTTTTTGAGCGTTAAATTCGACTTGGTTACTGTCACCCCAAGACAAAATTTCTTCCAGGTCTTTATTGAGGCGTGATAGCTCATGTTGTCTGCGAAGATGTGCGTCAGCAGCCGATGTTTGAGATTTCAAAGTAAAAGATGAGATAAGTGTGCTGTCGTCAGCAAAGCTATATATTGGATTTTCTGTTTTCGCTAGAAGGTTGTTAATGTACAGTAAGAAGATAGTGGGGGACAATATGGACCCTTGAGGAACACCAGCATTGATGGTGAAGGTTGAGGTGAGAGAAACCCGTCAATCGCCACTTGCAGAGAACGGTCCTTGAGGAAGTTAGACAACCATGAACAAAATCGACCGCGCATACCATAAGAACGCAGTTTACTTAGGAGCCCCTCGTGTCAGACACGGTCAAAGGCTTTAGAGATGTCCAGTGCAATAGCCCGGGACTCCCCATGATGTTCGATTGCGTTGCTCCAAAGATGAGTGACATAGGCTAGAAGGTCTCCTGTTGATCTGGACTTACGAAAACCATACTGATGGTCGCTGATAATTTTAAGGCCTTCTAGGTATTTTAAAGGTTGTTGGTTAATAGCTTTCTCCATCACCTTTGATATAACTGAAAGCAATGCGACTGGTCGATAGTTGTTTGGCAGGGTTTTCTTGCCTTTCTTTGGTTACTATTTCTTTTCTAGTTTCTAGAGATTTTTAACTAAAAAGGAAAGCTCTCTTTACCAATATAATAGATAGAAAATACGCAAAAAAATTGAGACAGATAAGTTTTGATCTGTTTAATGTAAAACTAAATAGGGTTGTAGTTATAAATAAATAATTAATTAACTGTCCAGGTTCATGCCTGAATTTAAGACTCAATAAAACTAACAACCGAAATCCAATTTTTAGACTCTTTCAGCGATAAGAATTTATTATTTGCCTTAAGCTATGCTTGTGGACTTTTGACTTCTCCCATTTTATTAACAATAGGACGGTTTTGCATAAATACAGATATCATAATTTAAAAAATCCTGTTGAAATTATTTTCTTTTAAACAATTGACGGAGTTACCTACCTTTTTATAGAATTTTATTCATTATGACTTATTTAAAGTTTTTATACCACCTTTCTGTTTTCTATTATTCGTCATTTTGTGTATAGTAACTACGTTTTTATCTGAGATATCCCTCACCAGTTTGTGTCCATGTGTCAAATGTCAGTCAGGTGTTGTTTATAATTCGAAACCTTTACCAAAAAATTTTTAGAAATTTTCATATAGCTTTTTAGTAGATATGTTTCTTGTCTCCTGGACATAATTTGACGAGTAAGTATTCTCACGTAGTTTGTTCCTGCTGTTTTTTACTCTTGTCTGTGTTTTTCTTTTAGAACCTAAGCCCTGATGATGGCCTCATAATGGGCCGAAAGCGCTAGGCGATATTAAATAAATTACGCTGAATACACAAAAGAATGTTTCATTTCTTAAGGTTTAACTTTTAGCCAAAGAGGCCGTTAATGTTTTGTTTTTTTGATTGATTGAATGTTATAGTTTAAATGGGAAGTTCTGGTTATTATTCTGATTAGCCATTGCTTCCACAAAAGACCTGCAAATTAATTTTCTTATATTTATGACTAGCCAAGTGTGATAATTAAACACCTTTGAATAAGTTGATATTTAAATAATTACTATTTAAATTTGATTTAAAGCCAGAGAAATCAGGTCTAAATGACGTTTTTTAAACATAATAACAGGACAATTTTATACGGTTAAACTAAAATAGGTTAATTGTTAATTATTGCAAAAGCGATCGCAAGAGATAATTAAAAATATTACACACCACACAGCAAACTTCATTTTTCACATAATTTGCCCATGCTCTGTAAAATAAACTTTAAAATTACAGTTTAAATTATTTAAATTAAAGTTTGTATTAATTGACTATCCATTTAATAGTATATTAAGTGTTAAGAATGGTAAGTACAATTTACTGATGAGAATGTTCGGAGATTGAGTGTAGCGAATGTCTATAATGGTATATGTTCATGAATTTCGTGAAGTTGTCGAACACGGTATAAGAAAATAGCTACATTATTGCGATTCTTAAAATCTACATCCTTCTCTATCCCCGTTGCCTTAATTCGTTGGATTGTTGAACACGAAACTCCCAAAGCATCAGAAACTCTCTAAAACAGAGGCATAGGTATTTACCGTGCGAGCAACAATTATTTGCATCAAAGAGGGCTTGGATTAAAAAACGTAGAGCTTGGTTTAGATCACAATGATATGGGGACGATATATCTAACCAAATCTAGGTTAAACATGATATGCCAAACTAATGAGTAATAAAATAAGTGGACAAATACAAATTTATTTTTGTTGTTTACAAAATTAACAAAGCAATAATATACAGAAAGAAAAAGAAAAATAATTACTTTCATTCGAAAAAAATGTTAGGTCTAATAAATCATTTCTTTCCAATAAATTTTGGGTAAACCATTGAGAGTAATTCCTGCGCCTTTCAAAATCTGCGGCTTGTCTTTCTTGGAATACTTGCACTTTATAAGGAAATAAATTTAGCTGCTTCTTAAGAATAGTCCTGCATGTTCCATAAGATCTTCCCACTTCTTGGGACAGGCGTCTTATACAATTTGTTGGCGTATTTTGCATTATTTCACGAACGTTTGCAACAAGTTCTTCTGTTCTTACAGATGCTGCTCCTTTTTTGTGTTGTATAGAACCTGTTTCCCTAAACATAGCCATGGTCACAGCCACGGTTCTTTTCAGGCAATGATAAAAATTCCCCAGCGATAAAAGCAACGTTAGGAAAATGTTCGTGAAAATCGTCCATGCACAAACCCGGGTTGTATTGGCACTCACCATTTACTCTAACCCCGTTTCGAAAATACGCTTCAACCATGAATGTTTTGTGCTGTTCAGTAAAGCCCATTGTGTGAATTATTCAAGAAATTGGAAAAATTTAGTGATGAATCAAATTACTTGTAACGACTGTCAAAGATGACGATATAACAATTATAACTGATTGATTGTTAATTCAGGTAGTTACTGACACCCAACAGGTATTAGGCTCTACGGCCAAGCATTACGTTCTTAAATGCAAGGCCCTCTTTGATGGGGCTCAGGGGGCCCCAGGATTGACCTAACTGAAATATATAAAAATAAAGGAAAAATAAAAAATTCTATTTAAAAATTATTTCAAAAATTTAACTACCATTTATTGCTATTACGATCCGAAATTCAAATTGTCCAATAGGCGGCATTTCGGCATCACAAAAGGATCTTTTGATGCTCGACGCGTCAAAGGTTTGAACGGTACCGACAACATTCTTCGCTCCTGAATAGCGGGAGTCGCCGCATGCTTTTGTCTTTCTTTTTATTCCTTAATAGTTCTTGCAGTTAATGTTATGTAAACATTGTAAGCATTGGGCAAACCTAATTGAATTGCAAATAATTAGTATTTTTCAAAAGTGCTTTAACTGTTAATTCGACAAAATTAATAGATATCTATTTTTATGGGTAAGTAAATTAATTTTTCTTAAAAAAATATTTTCATAGCTCTTTTTCTGATTAAACTTGTATGCAATATTATAGTAAATTTAAGAATTGAATTTTTTTTAGTGTTCTACATCTTAAGTCGGCAGATAAAAAGTACCATGATTCCTAGACAACATTTAAGCGGCAGCAATAAACGCAAGAATAAAATAATGATAGAAAATGAACGAGAAAAGCAAAAAGATGCAATGTTGTCTTAAAAGGGTTAAATCATATCTGAGAAACCTTTGAACGAAGATAATTTATCATCTTTGTTTGGCCCTTCTTAACTAGAAAATATAGATTCGAATGAAACTATTAGCCAATTTGAAGAAATGAAAATGCGCAAACGAAAAATTTAAATATTTTAATTTTGACCATTTTTTGGTTATTTGTTTTCTGTGTTTGTTCTATTATTTATTTTGTGTTTGTTTATTTTATGACAAAATAATATAAATGTTAGTTTTTGACAGTTCTACTTGTTTTTATTGTTTTTTTTAATAAAAAAAGGGCGTGGCTCCCAAAAAGTTTTTGCCTGCGGCGCTATTTTTTTGAGGGGCCTCCAGAGGGTTTGTGGGCCTAGGGCCCACTTGAACCAAAAATAGGCCCTGCCAGGGCCTATTTTTCCAATAGGCCCTATAGGCCCGGGCCTATTATACTCACTCTAGAGTACATAAAACCAAACAGTAATAATTATACATGACGTGTACAGTGTACGTCCATCTTTGATGACTGCTTAGGCTAGTACGAAATATAGATTTTGATTCTGGTTAAAAGCCTTTGTGCAACCCAACATTAGGCTCGTATGCCACCGTATGCGGTTTTCGGATTTAGAATTGAAATACAAGAACTGTAAAATACTTCTGTGCTTATTTTGTACTAATAATAGCAATAACATACCATACTACTTGGGTAATACCTGTTATGAATGTATATATGTATGAATAAATATGTTTTTCTCTTGGTTTAAAAACTCCAGTATTGCGAGAAATAAAAAGTAAGGATGTTGCTTATTACTAGCTTACATTCAGCAGAAATAATAATAAAATCATACAACGGTCTTTAATTACTAGTCATTGTTTATATTCCAATCCGAGTATCCGAGTCACTAAAAGCACAAACATAATTCACTAAACTACACAAAAACAAGAAATCCGTAAATATTAAACACCCACAATCCACAATAGCAAAGAAAACAACAAGAAATCAACAACAGAAAAAAATTAAAACACAACAAAAATGGCGCCGAGTCTGTCTGGAGTATATTTTTAGCATGTCGCTAAAGATTGACAGGCCGATTACAAGAGGTTTGTGCGCATGCTCAATCCTTTTGGGCGGAAGGTCGTCTGACCGGCGAGCAGTGTGCTCGGACGTATTTTTTAAACAATAAAACTTATGTTTGCGCACGAGATAAGCTGTACAGAGCTTCTTAAGGTAAATGTATATACAGTGATGGGCTAAAATATGGAACAAATTCATTTAAAAATCAGGTATTTATTTTTTGAAAAAACTCTCGGACACGTCAATTATAATTCTTTCTTCCGGATTTTTTGCCTCGAAAAGAAATTATACCGGGTGTGTCAAAAAGTAGATGTAGCAAAATTTTTTTGTTTTTTAAATAGAACCCCCCCCCCCCCCCCCCCATTTTTACTTATTACCCTAATTCTACGTCAAATTTTGCGCATAATTCATGCAGCATACTCTATCCTTATCTCTAACGGGTTTAGAGAAAAATTACATCATAAAAAAAAATTATTTAAAAAAAGGTTAAAAAATTAGTTTATTAAGTGTTGAAAATGCAAACCATTAACTTTTTGACAATATGCTAATCTACTTAAAAACCCTTCTAAAACATTATTTACAGTATTTTCATTAATTTGCCTAATTTCATATCTAATTTTAAATTTTAAGTCTTCCAAATTTTGTGGTTTATCCTTATACACTTTTGATTTCAAATAACCCCAAAGAAAGAAATCCTCCTCCTCTCTCATCCAACGGGGATTATTTGTACTCCAATACCGAAAATTTTGTCTGTTTACCGAACCATTCAAACAAAACGTGGCTTCATCGCTAAAAAGTATGTTGAGATGGAAAAATAGATTTAAGTTGCAAATTCCCATCATAGTTTCACAAAACTGTAGTCGGCGGTCGGGATCATCTTCGTTTAGCTCGTGCAGCAACCTAATTTTGTACGGATGGTACTTTTCTTGTTTCAATACCCGCAACACAGATCGTCGGCTAACATCATTATTAAGGGCTACTTCAGTGGATGCACTATCAGGGCCGGATTAACCACTATGCCAAATAGGCCATGGCCTAAGGCGCCACGAACGCAATAGGCGCCGCGGCTTTTTAACGAATTTCAGTGTACCTACAATAACTATTATTCTATACATTTAAACCACTATTTAAACTATGTCATAATTGCTAATTATCATACCTATAAAGTATAAAGAACATTCCACATTCCAATCTAAAGAAAAATATTCTAAATAAAAGTATTAAGACTATTTAGTTATCTGATCTTGTGAAATCAACTTCCTTCGACGACATTATTCAAAATTTCTCGAGTAAAAAATGTCGAAAAAAAACATTTCTAGTATCTTAATACTCCTAAAAATATGTCGTTGTTTTTAAAATTACCTTTAATAAAAGTTTTTGGGCATTGGGCCACGAAAACTGTTCCTTCATTACCTTTATATTTTTTGCTCAGAACATTTACATATATTATTTTATTTGTTGATGTCATTGATCTCGTTAATAACGAGTCGTTATTAAAATGCTGTTATAGAAGTACCTAATTCCTATACTTTAGTTTATATCATTTTGTGTATTTATAAGGAACCAATCTACCAATATCATTTGATTCTTAGCGCTGAATTTGTGTTTTTATGTGTTTTATATTTTTGTATCCTAATTAGCTGGATTAGTCGATTAGTTTTTTTGAACTTTGGAAACTACCAAACTCTTATTAGGTTATGATATTTTGAGTTAATTGTTTTATTCATTTCACATTTTGTAAACATTATTCATTAATGTTAAGTTGTTTGTTTATACTTCTATTTTTTGTTTTATAATTTTCCCTCAGTACTTACATGTATTATATGATTATTACAATTAAATTAATCTATGAGTTTTTTCTTCAACAAAACGTGCAAATTTTCGCTTCAAAAATATATTTTTACGAGATTACGTTTAGGCACAAATTTGATCATCCGTATCATGACTCGCTCAATTTTTTTTAAATCCATTTCGAAATTGAAAAAAATAGGCGCCAAAATTTGTCTGGCCTAAGGCGTCAAACGACCTTAATTCGGCCCTGTGCACTATGAGGATTATCTTCAACCTCTAACAAAATGTTCAATTGTGAGTTTTCACTAATTTTTGGACGACCTGGCCGTAGACGATCCTTTACATTCCCTGTTTCCCTGAATTTCTTCTCAATTTTACTTACTGTAGATCTTGTAATTGGCCGTTCTGGATACTTAGCTATTAAACAAGTTACAAACTTCTTCTTGACTTCTTGTTTTGTCTCCACATCCAATTAAAATTAAAATTTCGATTCTTTGTGTTTCATTTAAATGCACCATGATCACCGTTTTTCAAAATTATACCTAAACTAATTTTTGATTGACACATGACTTGCTATCGTAGTAACAATTCATTTAAATTTACCTGTTTACCTTTAAGTAGGTACATACATGTACCTTTTTTTAAAGAATTTTTTTTTATAATGTAATTTTTCTCTAAAACCGTTAGAGATAAGGATAGAGTATGCTACATGAATTATGCGCAGAATTTGACGTAGAATTAGGGTAATAAGTAAAAATAGGGGGGTTCTATTTAAAAAACAAAAAAATTTTGCTACATCTACTTTTTGACACACCCGGTATAATTTCTTTTTGAGGCAAAAAATCCGGAAGAAAGAATTATAATCGACGTGTCCGAGCGTTTTTTCAAAAAATGAATACCTGATTTTTAAATGAATTTGTTCCATATTTTAGCCCATCACTGTATATGGTTTTTACCACTGTTCCGCCATATTATGACTGTATTACTCTGCTAAAAACTTAAATGGATACTTCGACTGATATACTGGACTGGATAAAATTCTCATGCTAACGGTGAGTTACGCTGACATTTCGCTAAAATTCCCATTATCCGAGAAAGTGCAAGTAATTTTTGCTTTATCATTATTTTATTTCAATGGTTAGTGACTGACAGTGCAACTAAAGTGTTCTTTATTAGCCTCGATTTAATTGTTCAGTCGAGCAGCATGCCTCAGGTTTTATTTGGAAAATATAAGTGCTGTCAACCGTGAGAAAGGTGAAGTGCAGTGGTGTAGAAATTATGTTCGTCATTTTTGAGTTTAGAATTTTAATTCTACGCTATTAGGTATGCCTATAAAAATACATTTAAATGAGTTTTGAATAAACATAATAGCTATTTCATAGAAAATAAAACCCAATAGAATTAGTTAACGCAAAATTCCTATGAAAAAGGAAGATCCCAATATAGGGAGATAGGTATATTACAAGATTTTTCGGGAATTTTTAGTTTGTCCTTTTACAACAAAAATATCTTCTATGTTTTTGGGACCTGACGAACACTTTTTCTCCTATTACTACCCATAATAATGTACACTGTAATAACTGTGTGACACCTCAATTCTCAATTTAACTAAATAAATAATAAAGGTATTCACTATGTTAATATTATTTATTACATACAGGGTGTTTCATTAAGGGTGGCCACCGGCCATATCACGGAAACTACTAAACATAGAAACTTGGGGAAAAAAATTGTGATTAAAGCGGTCAAGAGAAAATACTGGAAATTATTTTTAAGTTCCTCATTTCGCCGCAAGAGGGCACAATTGAAAATTATTTTTTTTAATTCTAAATTTCTCTGAAAATTCCCATATTAAGGGATAACTCTGATTACATCATTGAAAAGCTTAGACAATTCTGCATCATTTTGGTTTAAGGTTCGTTGACGTACCGACCTTGATAAGAGTGGGGGAAGCTATTGAATGTGTAAACATTAAAATCGCTGTCACTTCTAAACGACTTATCCGATTTTACTAAATTTAAGCTTGTTTGGAAGGGAAAGGTAAGTATTTTTAATCGCCATATCCAACAGTACACGATAGTGTTGAATAAAATTGCTAAAGGGCGCAATTTTTAATAATAACAGTTTTTTCGATTTTATCCAGAAAATTCAAATCATACGGTATAACTATGATATCATAATCGAAGAGTAGATGAAATTTGCAAGAAAAGATGTGAAGACCGCAGTTCGATATCTTTGTTCGGTTCAGAGTTATTTCCAAAACAATAATTTTTAATACAAAGTTACGTACCTTTCTCTTCCAAACAAGCTTAAATTTAGTAAAATCGGTTAAGTCGTTTAGAAGTTACAGCGATTTTAATGTTTGTACACTTTCACTTGATAAGAGTGGAAGAAGCTATTGAAAGTCTAAACATTAAAATCGCTGTAACTTCTAAACGACTTATCCGATTTTACTAAATTTAAGCTTGTTTGGAAGAACCTTTAATTGTCGTATCTAATGGTACACGATAGTTTTTAATAAAATTGCTAGAGGGTGCAATTTGTATTAAAAATTATTCTTTTGGCAATAACTCTGAAACGAACAAATATATGGAACTGCAGTCTTCACATCTTTTCTTGCAAATTTCATCTAGTTTTCGATTATGATGTCATAGTTATACCGTATGATTTGAATTTTCGGTATAAAATCGAAAAAACTGTTATTATTACAAATTGCGCACTCTAGCAATTTTATTAAACACTATCGTGTACTGTTGGATACGGCAATTGAAGATACTTACCTTTCCCTTCCAAACAAGCTTAAATTTAGTAAAATCGGATAGGTCGTTTAGAAGTTACAGTGATTTTAATGTTTACACATTTAATAGCTTCCCCCACTCTTATCAAGGTGGGTACGCCAATGAGCCTTAAACCAAAATGATGCAGAATTGTCTAAGCTTTTCGATGATGTAATCAGAGTTATACCTTAATATGGGTATTTTCGGAGAAATTTAGAATTAAAAAAAAAATTTTAATTGTGCCCCCTTGCGGCGAAATGAGGAACTTAAAAGGAATTTCCAGAATTTTCTCATGACCGCTTTAATATAATTTTTTTTCCAAGTTTCTATGCCCGTATGCAGCATGGGCCTAAAAAGTAAAAATGTTGTTTTTGACGATCCCTGTATAGTAATCGCAAATCTGATAATCGAAATTGTCGTTTCAGCACAAGCAGACGTTTTTATAAAGTATATGACTTTTTCTTCTATACCCACTACCTACTAATAAAAAAGTTTTTCCGTTCCGAACTAGGTGATTAATTGGTTTATATTACTCACTTCTGACTATGTAATGCGGTCTGTCGGGCTTTATAGTAAAAGTCACCTTTTTTAGACTGTACTTATTTGTTGGGATGTCTTTTTGCATTTTAAAAAATTGAGTTATCTAGGAAAAAGCCTTATTAGAAGTTAAAATGTTTGTAAAAAACACAATAAAACTTGAAAATTACATTTTTATTAAGATTTTGGCTTATGAGTAAACCATTTTAGAGCGTTCATAACAATCTAGATGAAAAAATAAAAAGAAAAATTATTTACCCACGACAAATTACCTTTACCACGCCTATGGCTAAGCGATCTAAACGTATACACTGTATGATATTTCTTTAAATAAGAATCAATCTCAATCAAATTAAACCTTTGAAAAGAATAAATAATTGCTTCATTGGACATCGTGAAAGGAAGCGGATCAAAAAGCGACAGGCGTGGAGACAAGATCTATGGCGACAAGTTTTTCTTTAAAAAAGTTCGCCATAATGGTGCAGTTTCCTTAAAAGCGTATAAAACCATACCAAATGACATTTAAGGTTGCTCGTACGTCATCGTGTAGGAGTGCAGATGATCGTGCCGGCCATAGAAATGTATAGTCTGAGAAATGGCGGCATTTTTTTGCGTCATTGCTGACAACGTAAACAAAAATATAATAATAAACATAATTATAAAAGGTCTTTATTTTTAACTCGGCGAATTACAGCAGAGCTGCTTTTAACCGAGCATGCACACAAAAATTTTATTAATATAACAAAACAAGTTACAACTCATGTTGGATATACCGAGCAAGCACAAACTATTTGCATAAAAGAGGGCCTTGCATCTAAGGACGTAATGCTTAGCCGTAGAGCTTAATACCTGTTGGGTGTCAGTAACTACCTGAATTACCAATCAATCAGTTATTCCGTCATCTTTGACAGTCGTTACAAATAATTTGATTCATCGCTTAATCCTCCAATTTCTTGAACAATTCACACAATGGGCTTTACGGAACAGAAGCGTATTTTCGACACGGGGTTAGAGTAAATGGTGAGTAGCAATACAATGTGGGTTTGTGCATGAACGATCTTCACGAACATTTTTCTTACGTTGCTTTTATTGCTGGGGATTTTTATCGTTGCCTGAAAAGAACCGTGGTTGTGTTTAGGGAAACAGGTTCTATACAACACAAAAAAAGGCAGGAAGACTATCTGTAAGAACAGAAGAACTTGTTGCAAACTTTCGTGAAATAATGCAAAATACGCCAACAAATTGTATAAGACGCCTGTCCCAAGAAGTGAAAAGATCTTATGGAACATGCAGGACTATTCTTAAGAAGCAGCTAAATTTATTTCCTTATAAAGTGCATGCAAGTAATATAATTTTGTAAACAACAAAAATAAATTTGTGTTTGTCTACTTATTTTATTACTCATTAGTTTGGCATATCATGTCATAATATGAATTTGACAAAATTTTAACCTAGATTTGGTTAGATATATCGTCCCCGTATCATTGTGATCTAAACCAAGCCCAACGTTTTATTCCAAGCCCTCTTTAATGCAAATAATTTTTGCTCGCACGGTAGCTGTCTGTGTTTTATGCGATACAATTTTATTTACAACGGCCCTTGGGTCACTTGAAGTTGGACAGCTCTATCTAAATAGAACCATGTTTTTTAAAATTAATATTTTCATATACCTGCTACTTTTAGTTCTAGTGTATTAATTTTTTGTTTTCTTTTAGACTGTGATTAAAAAATCCAAAGTTACCTGCAAATGCCACGGAGTATCAGGTTCATGTTCCCTTATCACATGTTGGCAGCAGTTAGCCAATTTTAGAGAAATCGGTAAGTTATTTTTGTAAATATTATGTTTTTTCTGAATTAATGTTTGAATTGTTCTTCTACAAATTTAGTACGCTATTTTTATTAATTTTTTTTCATACTTTTTCTTTACTGTTCATATTGTGACAGCGTTTATTTTATTGGTTAAGACAATCTGTCACAATACCTAGGCAGTTTCTAGTGAAGAATTAAGGATCTCAAATGAACGACTCTCAATTTTATGATTTATTTTATTTATAATAAACTGTCAATTAATAAAAATATTAAATCTAATTTCGTCTACTTCTATCTTCTTTCAAATGGCAAATTTAGATTTTATAAAATTCCTTCTTCAAAATCCTCCGCTTCTGTTCACTCTGGTCTCTCGTTTTCTTGTTGTCAAATTTTTCTTGTCAAAACTTGATATAGTCAAATCTGGTCTTATGATGGGGGTCCAAAGGTCACCGATAATATGAATCAATTCGAAAATTCCAGAGCTTATCAAAATGTTGTGAGATTATGTAGGTATCAATATACCCGGAGAAAGGAAACGTATAGTTTTATTATTTTAACTGACGTGAAGATAGCCACATATAATATTATTATTTTTGTAAAAATTATGTACATAATAGTACAGGGGTCACGAACTTTTATGCATTAACGTGCCATTTTTTCTAAAGAAATGTTTAATAAGGCCATAGACGTACCGTCAAATTCGTAATATAAGAATTCATAGTAAACTTTGTGATCGGTGGCGTACCCAAAATTTTATGACGCATGCCATTAATGGCACGCGAACCATTGGTTAGCCATCCCTGTAAATAGTATACCTACTAAAGCTATTTATTAAAAATGACAATAATAAACAGTGTAATTTATTTTAGCAATAAAATTACCTTACCTAAAAATACAATGGAATTTAATCCGATTAACTATTTCAAGAAATAAAAAGAAAAAATGGTAATTTACCAACCAATAAGTAAAAAACAGTAGCAAAAGCACTGGTAATCAATTTAAGGATTGTATCTACAGAAAATTGTCCATAAAAGAAAGCATAATATAATACCGAAGAATACTAAAAAATGTAAACAAAGAAAACCTTTTATAATTATAGACTAAAAACTTAAAAGCATCACTTAGAAATTCTGAAAAGTCTTCGTCATCTGAGTCGTCCTCGAATGGACTAATGATCATCGGCGCTACTTCGACATCTAATACTTGTTCTCGATCCCACCAATTCCTTATTAATTTTTCTGTATGTTCCACCGATTTCTTCCAGTACTCCTGCGTAATATGATCCAACGAATCTTGCCAAACTATCTCTACTTGCGAGGATTTAAGACCATCACCTACCATATTAATTCTATTGCATTAAACTGGCATGATATGGCGGCAGTAGTAGAACCTTATGGCCATATTCACGAAAAATATTTCATCTACAATGTATTTTGGGTGATTTGAGAGACTTTGCCATTGATAGCAGTTCGGATTTTAACATATTTGGTAAAGGATTTTGGTTGTGTTTTTCAAGCCACTCATAAGTATCACTTTTTCGCCAAGATGAACTAGGTTGTTTGCACACGAGAGAAGCTGTATGTATCTAAAAGTAAATGACTACAGGTGTTTTCACGATAAAAACGCAGTTTTAACGGCTCAATTGGGAGCTCTTAATAGAAATTTATAAAAACTTAAAGAAATTGATCAAAGAAAATAGGTTCTTCTGCTAGACCCTGTATATTAAATCGAATTCCATATAAATCACAGAACTACGAAATCGGAAGGAAAGCATTAGTAAATCATCGGCCATAACAAAACAAGTGTGGGCATTGTGAGAGTTACATGCGAAATGCAAGACCTTCGTGTGGGGCCCCCGCAAGAGCAGATGACAACGACAGTTTATCAATAGAGTCGCCCAAGCGAAACCAACACGTTATTCATTGATATAACGAACTATAATTTGTCTGACTGTGTGTCTACAGTACCATGTTAATCACATATCGCCGTATGTAGATAAAATCGAAGAGTTTTTGTTTGGCGAAAGAACGGTGACCATTTTGATATTGCGCCGCGAAGATGATACACAAATTTTAATTATCTTTTATCAAAAATATATTTGTTGTCACCCACTTCTTCACCATTTTTTGGTCCCTTTGTAGTGCATCTGAGTCCTCTTCCCTTCCCACCTTTTTATACACAACAGAATCGTCGGCAAACAGACGAACGCAGGACTTCATATCCGCGGCGAAGTGATTAATGTAAAGCATAAAGAGGAGATGACTAAGCACACTACCCTGCTGTACCCCTGTAGTCACCTCAACCTCTCAACCTCATCATGTAGTACACCCTCAACACGAGCACACCAAGGGCGTCCAAAGGAACTTTTCCAAGGGGGGGCAAATCATAATTGGATTTTTTTTTTTCTAGCACTTCAACAAACCTTCAATAAAAGAATAGAGCAAAACACCTAATACTTATATTAAATAACAAAAAATAGGTAAACAAAATATTTAAAAATGTTTAAATATAAAAAAAAATACTTACAACAAAAAACTTTTAAGTTATTCAGATTTATTGGAGAAAGGAATGTTAATTTTCTTGAATCTTTTGCAAATTCATCAATAATTTTTTCAATTGAATGCCGTGAAAATGTTTCGGTTAAATTGGCGGTTTGTTACACTTTGTGTTTTGTTTTTGTCGTTCATTTTTGGATTGGGAATTAGATGTGTTGGTTGTATATCTATTTGTATATTGCTATTATGACTAGCTGTGTAAATTAAAATAAAGCTTTATTTATTCTATTCTAATATTTTTCCTTCGCTATTTAGTGAAGATTTTTGAATTCCACATTTCATTTTATGCAACAAGAGTTCGTTTTACCAATTTTGTCAATTGAATTGTATCTCAATAAATATGTATATCCCAGTTAAATAAAATATCTCAAATCTACTTGGGCCAGGGGGGGGGGGACAAGCGTACCCCCTTGCCCCCCCCCTCCCCTGCCCTTGGAGCACACTGTTTACTATACCTCAAAAATCCAACCAGCCATTTCTTGACTCTAATGTATATATTAAGGTGATTTATTTTATTTAGAAAGCTGTCATGATTTATATTTATAGGATCAAAAGCTTTTTTAAAATCAATGAGAATAGCATTTACTTACATTCCGACCAAACAATGATATGCAGAAAGTCTTAAGACTATATCTTTATGTTGCAATGCTAGTTCGTCCAACCTATTAGGTAAAATTAAATAAATCTAACTAAAAAATAAAATAAATAGCCCTTTCCAGATTACTTTTGGGTAGGATATGCTGCTTCCCTATTATCCAGATCTGATAATAAAGAAACCGGAATTTGTCTTTATTCTAACCATGCAATAAGTAATATTTTTGACCAACTTGTATTTGGAATTTTTTCAATTAGCTCAGATTGATATGTGGCGTTATAAAAGATAATAAGCGACGGTTCTTCCAAGTTTGGCAACAATTTTTGTTCAAACCATTTCTCCAAGTTTTCACTATTCATCGAATCACGATAATCACCAGATTTCAGGCCAGACTTGAATATCAAACTTGCTTTTTTCACAAATCCATTTTCTGAACCAGCATGTAGAATAATATACCGAACACCCCCTGACGATTTTTTAAAAATTGTATAAAGAGTATCATATTGCCAACTTCGCCTAAAATCCTCTTCACTCTATATCCAGGTGTCATCCAGAAAAACAGGCTTTAAAGGAAACTGAGAGTTGCCTTTATTCCTAAAATTCTCCTAAAAATTTTACTCGTTTTTGGGTTATATGGGGTTGCTTTATTAAAAAAAAATTGTGTGTGCTTAAGACCACACGACAGAAGTGAAAAGTTCAACAAGGTGAAATTAACAATATCAAATACACGGGTGTCTAGACAACGCACACTGACTGTTTCCACGTCGATACGTCGATACTGAATGCGACCGATGGCGGCTTGCTCTTTCATATAACGTTCATTCGGGTCAGGGTCAGTTCGGATTGAATATAGCAGTTGAATTCGAGCGTGGCACACCCAAGTCTGACGCCTGACGGCTCAGTTTAATTCAGTGCCCACAAAAAGTGCTAAACGCGCCTAAAGAAGTTTTCACTTCAAAAAGATATTTCCTAAAATTGAACAACCCTTGAAAAAAATGCCAGAACATACCTGAGACGCAACAAGTGTCTATCTTGTGATCTTAAACACAAAAACAACGCACACTGTTTCCACGTCGATACTGAATGCGACTGATGCGGCATGCTCTTTCATATAACGTTCATTCGGGTCAGTTCGGATTGAATATAGGAGTCGAATTCGAGCGTAACACAGCCGAGCGTAACGCGTGACACATTGTAACGCGTGACGACTCAGTTTAATTCAGTGCCCACAAAAGTGCTAAACGCGCCTAAAGAAGTTTTCACTTCAAAAGATATATATTTCCTAAAATTGAACAACCCTTGAATTCTTACATCTTCAACAGAAGTCATAAATCATAATAAATTAGGTCCACGGAATAAGCAATTACGGTAAAACTAATTACCTTACTTCACCCTACGTAAATATATAATTGAAAAAATGCCAGAACATATCTGAGACGCAACATGTGTCTATACAACGCACACTGTTTCCACGTCGATTGAATATAGCAGTTGAATTCGAGCGTAACACAGCCGAGCCTGACGCGTGACTGTGACGCGTGACGGCTCAGTTTAATTCAGTGCCCACAAAAAGTGCTAAACGCGCCTAAAGAAGTTTTCACTTCAAAAACTCCTGTTTGATACAGTATATTTACGCCATTTAAACAGTCCGCTCATGAAACAGTGGATTGGATAGTTCAACAATATCAATAATTTCAGGTTAAGTTGTATATTGAGCGAATGGTAACGTGTTCACCTGCTCTATACATCCCATAAATACGCTCTCTTATGGTATGTTCATGAATTTCGTGAAGTTGTCGACCACGGGATAACCAAATAGCCACATTATTGCGATTTTTAAAATCTACAAAACATAGGTATTTATAAAAACATTGCCGTATATTATTTTTTTTATGTTTATTATTTATGTTCTTACAATTCCTGCTTTATTATATCTACTTACCTCGTAAACTGCCTTAAAGGGTAAAAGAGTCTTTCCGGCATCACTTTCTCTTTGAAAATAATCAAATAATTTTAAAATTAACGCTTGTTCTTTTACACTATACAGTGACATTTTTGAAATAATATTGATTAAAAATGTCATTGCAAATGATGAAACCAGAATTTGTCTTTGTTCGAACTATAAATTAAGTAATCTCTTTGACCAATTTGTATTTGGAATTTTTTCAATAAGCCCAGAATGATAGGTGGCGTTATCCATGATAATATAAGCGACGGTTCTTCCACGTTTGGTAACAATTTTTCTTTAAACCATTTCTCAAAGTTTTCATCATTCATCAAGTCATGATCAACCAGATTTTAGGCCAGACTTGAATATCAAACTTGCCTTATTCACAATTTTACCTTACACCATGTGACGATTTTTTTTTCACTGTATGAAGAGTATCATCTTGCCAAGTTCGCCTAAAACCCATTTTATTGTATTTCTAAGGTTTCATCCAGAAAAACAGGTTTAATTGTCTTAAAAATTGTCTTGTCTTAAAAATTCTACTCGTTTTTTTGGCTATATGGGGTTGCAGCTTTAAAGAACGCCTGTTTGATACAGTACATTTACGATATTTAAATTTTAATTTTTTTTAACACTCCGCTAATGAACCAGTGGATACTTCAACATCATCAGAGAGAGTCCAACGGGTGGTTGAATGTGATGAGAATGGGGTCTTGTACAGGTCACAAGAAATAACTGTATCTAGAGGAGTTCCCCAGGGATCAATTTTGGGACCTCTTCTGTATATATTATACACGAATAAGCTCCCGAATGTCTCTGATGAATACACTGTAATGTATGCCGACGATACATCTCTCATATTTAGTGAAGAAAATAATGAAATCCTTATTTATAGAGTCAATACTGCTATGGCGGCCCTAGATGTATATTTTTCAGAGAATGATCCATTGCTGAATGTGACAAAAACGCAGACTGTTGTCTTTGGGAACAGGACAGAAAATAACATTACACTCAACTTTAATGGTGAGGAGTTGAGGGCACAAAACAGTATGCGGTTCTTGGGAGTGCAGATTGATGAAAGGTTGAATTGGAAGGCGCACATTCAGAACTTAGCAAGCAGTATATCTAGCTACTGTTATGCTCTGCGTGTAATTTCGGATCAAGTAGGTACTGGGGTTGCCGTGACTGCTTTTCATGCATATATCCAGTCTAGATTGAGATATGGTGTGATATTTTGGGGTGATTCGCCTGACATACACAGAATCATGGTCATGCAGAAAAGGTGCATTCGAAGTATATTTAAAATGAAACAACGGGAAAGCTGTAAACCCATCTTTATTGAAAAAAAAAAATTTGACAATTATAGGAATGTACATTCTGGACTCGGTAGTGTTTGTGTCTAAAAACCGAGATCTTTTCGCAGACTGCGACGTAAAGCACGATCACGACACTCGCCAGAAAAGTAATTTAGTACCTGACAAGTACAATTTTACATACTTGCAAAAAAACGTCAAATATTGTATTATAAAATTTTTTAACTGCTTTCCAGATAGAATTAGAAACTAACCAAAGATTAAACTTAAATGTACCTTAAAAAATATCTAGTCAGTAGGGCGTTTTATAATATTAATGAATTATATAATGATCCTGATAAACAGTCAATTCAATGCCTATAAACTTTAAATGTTTTTGTAGCAGTACAAATCACTAAAATGTTTTTATTTTATGTTTATATGACTTATGTTTCTTAAGCAGATCAAATCTAGGCATTAATCCTGTCGCTACCATTTTTGAAATTTTAAATTATGTGTCTCTCATTTCTGTTTGCATATCTTTTGTCTTTTGTCTCTTATATCGTCAATTAATTTTTAGTCTAATTAAGTATTATTAAGCATTTGAAAATTATTTGATGTAACTTTTTTATTTAACTTTTAGGTTTATTTTATTATAAATGTTATTTTGTGAATTGTAATTCTCAACCAAAAACTAAGATAATTAGGTAATTATTATGAACCACGTACGACACTGTTCTACACCCTCTCGGGTTTGGTTTTGTAAAAAACTTGAGCAAATAAATATTCATTCATTCATTCATTCATCAATGATTTGAGCGATTGGTAACGTGTTCACCTGCTCTACATCCCATAAATACGCTCTCTTATGGTATGTTCATGAATTTTTTGAAGTTGTCGATCACGGGATGACAAAATAGCCACATTATTGTGATTCTTAAAACCTACATCCTTGTCTATACCCTTTGCCTTAATTCGTTGGATTGGAAAAAACACAAAACTCCCAAAGCATCGCAAACTCTCTAAAACATATAGGTAGGGGAAATCCGGCCATGATGGCATACTTTTCTTAAATTGGCCATATTTTGAATATTTTAAGAGTTAAATCTTTATAAATAAATATCGTTATGCGGACATACATAAGACATTTACTGAAACTAAAATAAATATGCCAGAAGCAAGAGCAGGTCAGAAAATATATATATATTTTTTTGTGTGAAGTGTGCCATCATATCCAGATATTCGGCTATGATAGCATATATGTTATTTTTTTAATGTTAAACATTTATATTTTGTACTGGTTTAATAAAACATCGTGTTTTAACGTATTTATTCAAATAGGAAATAATATTATAACTTTATTGTAAATTATTATAAACAAAGTTTACAAATAAACTGTTTCATTTTCCTACTGACCCCTGCACATTCAGTGTAGCACCACAATCTGCAGATTTGGCAGCGTATCCAAAATTTACAATATATATATAAATTACAATATATGCAAGCTGGATTGTCATCATCGATGTCTTCGTTATTATCACCACTCATATCGTCTTCGCCATTATCAAATAACTCCACCCTTCTTTTAACTTTTCTTGCTAATTTTTTTCGTTCTTTTTTTCTATTTTCAATTTCTTTTTGCTGCAACAATGTAATTTCTGGGGTGGAATTTATAATACCCTGAGTTATTTTTTTAATTTTTCTTTTTTTTGTAAATAAAACTTTCACTTGTAGCTTTGGAGATATTTCCTCGATCAATGATTTTGCTTTCTGGCTTTGAGAATCATTTTTACTAAGATTCGATAAGGGGATATTCTCTGAAAAATTCTGCTATTTCTGCTGTTTATTTTTTTTTAAACATTTACACAAAAAATATCTTGTTTCACAGTAAAATAAATAAATATACTAAAATTTTTTTTACACCACAACAGGGTATGATGGCATATGCCATCATACCCTGCCGCCATGTGTGCCATCATATCCCAAAATGCACCAGTTTACAAAACCTAGAAATGACAAAAATGTAAGCAAATTTAAACCTTTTCTATAAAGCAATTTTAAGGTTAAGATATAGTTTTATACGTTCATTATAGATATTCTTTATTTATTTCATTCCCAAAACTATTAAACAGAAACTTACTTACCAGCAAAAAAATGTTTTTTTTCACTAAAAACATTTTTTGCCTTTAAATTTTACTAAATGGTCAGCACTCTAACCACGTGCGAGGATTAATAGTTAAACTTAATTAACGTATTGTTGGTTGCCTTCGTTGTTTTCCAAGCGTGTTAATACGCAAGAAAGTAATAGTGTGCGATCATGGCAGATTTTCCCCTAAGTATTTATAAAAACATTGCCATATATTTCTCATGTTTATTATTCATGGTTTCATAATTCCTGCTATATTATATCTTACCTGGTAAACTGCGTTAAAGGGTACAAGAGTCTTTCCGGCATCACTTTCTCTTTGAAAATAATGAAATAGTTTGAAAATGAATGCTTGTTCCTTTCCACAACACCGTCACATTTTTTGAAATAATATTGATTAAAAATGTCACTGTCAAAAATTACAATAAAAATATTTTGACTGGTAAAATTATCCGACATTCATTATTGACGCAAATTTACTATCTCACCAGTTCACGAATGTTAGAAAGATAAGCACTAGTCGTGACGTAACGGTCAGCGGTAATTGAACAGACTTTATGTTTTTTTACTAATTTTTGTAACGTCCTGTGAAGTGTCATGAATACCAAAAACTCAACTAATAAAAAACCTTTATTTAGGATGGTGCTCTAGCAATATTTTGTTTTCTAAATCATTTTTCTATCTGTTCGGTAACCTGAGATTTAGCTTTTCAAAAAAATTACAACATTTCAGCTTAAAAATCCTTTAATGAGGTTTTTAAATTATTCCACTAATAAGAAAAAGAAAGCAAAAAAATGCATACATAACATAAATGAATACCGGGTGTTTTCGCCTCTAGATCTCATCACATCCGCTAAACTTTGCGCATGCTTTGCCTCCAAAATTTCCTTTTCCCACAATCATTCCTTCTGGGTACCTTTCTCCTGCCCACCTCCAAATTCATCGCCGTCCATAGACATCGGTTGAATGCAAACAAAAACGCGACCACTGACCAATATCCCATTGAGCTCGTTGTTGAGCAAAGTTTAAACGAGCTACACGATGTGCTCGTAACAATTTGAGACCATTAGCTGGAACTCTTGATTTCAAATTGAGTTCTTTGAGTCTTCGATGAATTGTTTTGTCGCTGATAGTGGTACCACATATTTTTTATAACTGTTGGTTAGTCATGTTGCTAAAGACCACATCCATCCTAAATAATGGTTCAATAGTCGAGTTTTGGTTGTCACGACACTCCACAGGGCGTTTCGAAAATTGGCAAGAAAGATAATTGTTTTTTTTACCCTATTTGTTGGAATAAAAAGCTAAAAACTAATAACAACATTTTTGCCAACAAATGGTTCTATCCATCAGTTAAAACGTCAATACCGTGCCACCAACCGTTTAAAAGATATTTCCCCTCAAAGTAGAAGTTCATTTTCGGTTCGTCACTGTTTTTGTGAGTGAGTGTACCTTGCGAGCAAAAATTATTTGCATCAAAGAGGGCCTTGCATCTAAGGACGTAATGCTTAGCCGTAGAGCTTAATAACTGTTGGGTGTCAGTAACTACCTGAATTAACAATCAATCAGTTGTTCCGTCATCTTTGACAGTCGTTACAAGCAATTTGATTTATCGCTAATTTTTCCAATTTCATGACCAATTCACACAATGGGCTTTACGGAACAGCACAAAACATTCATGGTTGAAGCGTAGATTCGAAACGGGGTTAGAGTAAATTGTGAGTGGCAACTGGCAATACAATCCGGGTTTGTGCATGGACGATTTTCACGAACATTTTCCTAACGTTGCTTTTATTGCTGGGGGTTTTTATCATTGCCTGAAAAGAACCATGGCTGTGTTTAGGGAAACAGTTTCTATCCAACACAAAAAAGGAACAGGAAGACCATCTGTCAGAACAGAAGAACTTGTTGCAAGCATTCGTGAAATAATGCAAAATACGCCAACAAATTGTATAAGACGCCTGTCCCAAGAAGTGGGAATATCTTATGGAACATGCAGGACTATTCTTAAGAAGCAGCTACATTTATTTCCTTATAAAGTGCAAGTATTCCAAGAAATACAAGCCGCAGATTTTAACATTGCTCCAGAGATGCTGGTCAACACTTTCGAAAATATGAAGAGACGTGTGAATTTATGCTTGGAGCATGGCGGTGGCCAATTTCAGCAATTTATGTAATTATTTTTCTTTTTCTTTCTGTATATTCTTACTTTATTAATTTTGTAAACAACAAAAATTAATTTGTATTTGTCTGCTTATTTTATCACTCATTAGTTTGGCATAATATCATGTCATAATATGAATTTGACAAAATTTTAACCTAGATTTGGTTAGATATATCGTCCCCATATCATTGTGATCTAAACCAAGCCCTACGTTTTTTAGTCCAAGCCCTCTTTGATGCAAATAATTTTTGCTCGCACGTTATAAATTTTTGACCAAATTTGGGCGTGGTCCTAAAAATGTCGTCTGAGGCGCCGAGACTACCATCCTGGATTAGCCACTGTGTTCCAAAGATTCTAGGTGATAAAGAAAAATAGTGTCTATTAAAAACTCCCATTAACTCCTCATAGAGCACACACCTTTCACGTCAAAATCTATCTGACTACTTAATATTCTACAACCGCTCTCCTTAATTTACATTGTATCTCGCGTTATAAAAAAATTAAAGTAAAAATTAAACGGTTTTATTATTCCCGAGACACAGGCCATTCAATGATAATCTCGTATGATTGTAGGTGCCTTTTAGTCACGAAATTATAGGGAGTGAGTATTATTTATGTCTGTCCATGTACGACGTTTAAAAAATATTACTGCTAATATTCGTAGGTATAATTATGTTCTTATTATCAAGTAAGAAGGGAGGACCAGTAATATGTAGTGGGCGAATGCAAAAATATTCTGGCAAAGTTTCATACATTAGTTAACATCAATATTTCAACGCGATTAAAACATCGTCAAATACCTTTGTTGGGCCCTTTCCTGTCTATACATTTTTAATGATTCAGTACTAAATATTGTTTTACCCAAATAAACATTTCAAACCCAAAAAAAATAATATTATATATTTTTTAAACTGACCTCTTCCAAGTTGTACCATAAATGAGGAGCATGATGTCAAAGTGTTAAAAATGTAATTTTTAAAAATTATCTGCTTACTTTAACCACGAATTAAATTTAATTAAACAAACGGCAAATAATAAAGGCTATTCATCATCTATGATTGATACCATAATATCGAAAAAACTAAAAAAGAAGGCTATTTCTGAAACTTACCCTCTTATTGAGGAAAAACCAGGCCTCTTTAACACTATCACTTATTTTGGAAACCCATCGGATAAAATTTAAAAAACACCTTATTCAAAGGAATATCAACGTCGCTTATAGAACTAACAATTCTTTGGGAAAATTAAAAAAAAACTAGAAATCAAAAAGCAACAAGGATAATAAATCGGGGGTTTACCAATTAAATTGTGGTTCTTGTCCCAAAACCTATATAGGCCAAACAGGTCGATCATTTAAAACAAGAATTTTGGAACATAAAAGAAGTTTTCTCAGTCATAAAACCGACTCAACTTATTCTAATCATCTTTTACAGGAACAACATAATTTTGATAACAAATTTAAAAGTTTTACATATTGAAAACAAGGGTCAAAAACTTAATCTTTTGGAAAGTTTAGAAATAAATTGATTGAAAAATTCCGGTGCATTATTAAACGACCCATTCATTAGAACTAAATAGTTCCCCTTCGCTAAATCTGTGTCAATAATCTAAATATTGTTCTTTGTATCAAGATATATTATACCGACAATAATGTTTAAGTTTACAATACCTAAACAGTGTTAAGAACATATCATTAAATAATTATTAAGCTCTTAATGTGTATCCCGAGTAATTAAGTCTATACCATTTTGTTATTGTACTGAAATAAAATTAGTTAGCACCATACACCCGAAGAAGCTACAATGTAGCGAAACGCGTCCTGTAAAGAAAAAGGTTTCCAATAAAAGTGGAAATTTGACAAAATAAATTGTCTTTCATTGAGTTATAATGAATTTCCATCAAGCAAAGGCCTCAACGATTCAAAGTTTAAATTAAAAACGTTACCTAATAAGATACTATAGTTAGAATAAATTTTTGTTTTGTTGATTTTAATAAAATAAATATGATTATTTCGGATATTTGGATTTAGTACCTACTTATTTCAGTTCCATTATGACAAAATTTAGAATGATAGCGGCATCCTCGCTTTCCTTTTTCACGCGTCGTCCATTCACGGCTAGCAACAAAAACAGCAGTAGTAATCGAGCAAATCAGTCTTTTTTTCTGTGAGTAATCATAGTATTTGTTTTTGCGATGTCGTGTCGTTTTCCATTTCCATTTTCATTCGAAATAGGAGGAACAATACTTTTCGCAGAAATTAAAGGTAAAAATGTGAGTTTGTTATGTAATACTTCTATCTCCGTTACGTTCTCCCACCAGAAAGGAAAAACTGAAAAAATTAAATAACCAGTTAAAACAGTCGACAAAAATAAGGCTGCAACTGAAGCATTATATCGTGTTTCCCGGTAATTGCACAGTAGAAGAAACCTTATGAAAACGGGGAGATGATAAAACAGGCGTTTTTAGAAGCTGCAGATTCGTTATTTGCTAACTTTAGAAATAAAGGCTTTACGGTCTATGCAACTTTCTGCTAATACAGTGATGAGAGGAGTAAAATTAATGAGCACTAATGAGCAAAGTTAACTTAGCACGTACTTGCACTAAAATTAACTAAAATATAGTATTAGTTTAATTAACATCGCTCTCACGAGGTAAGTGGTAAATACTCGTTCGTAGAAAATTAATTAATTTAAATCGATTAAAAAGCAGAAATAAGTTTTAGAATCTGAAAGTTCGGCTGACGATAACGTTACTTTCGGAGATTTCGACAGTCGATTAAGTCTGTAACCCAAATTGCTCTTTACATTTTGACCAAGCATACATCTATCAAACAATGTAAAACAGCTTTAAGAACTGAAAATAATTTTATTCACAACCATGTATGTAATGTTGACATTTCAGACTTTTTAAAAGTTTGAAAGAAACGTATTTCTGACTTTAAGATTTACCTGGTAGGAAAGTTATCATATTCCACCAGGGTAAATATCAACATTCGATATTTTTCGACCTTTGAAGCTAATATAAAAAACATATTAAATAAAATACTATAAACTTAATATTTTATATACCGTGTGAGCAAAAAATATTTGCATCAAAGAGGGCTTGGATTAAAAAACGTAGGGCTTGGTTTAGATCACAATGATATAGGGACGATCTATCTAACCAAATCTAGGTTAAAATTTTGTCAAATTCATATTATGATATGATATGCCAAACTAATGAGTAATAAAATAAGTAGACAAATACAAATTTATTTTTGTTATTTACAAAATTTACAAGGTAAGAATATACAGAAAGAAAAAGAAAAATAATTACATAAATTGCTGCCTCCGCCATGCTCCAAGCATAAATTCCTGCAGTAATTCCTGCGTCTTTCAAAATCTGCGGCTTGTATTTCTTGGAATACTTGCAATTTATAAGGAAATAAATTTACCTGCTTCTTAAGAATAGTCCTGCATGTTCCATAAGATCTTCCCACTTCTTGGGACAGACGTCTTATACAATTTGTTGGGGTTTTTTTGCATTATTTCACGAACGTTTGCAACAAGTTCTTCTGTTCTTACAGATGGTCTTCCTGTTCCTTTTTTGTGTTGTATAGAACCTGTTTCCCTAAACACAGCCACGGTTCTTTTCAGGCAATGATAGAAATCCTAAGCAATTAAAGCAACGTTAGGAAAATGTTCGTGAAAATCGTCCATGCACATACCCGGATTGTATTGCCACTCACCATTTACCATAACCCCGTTTCGAAATACGCTTCAACCAAGAATGTTTTGTGCTGTTTCGTAAAGCTCATTGTGTGAATTGTTCAAGAAATTGGAAAAATTAGCGATGAATCAAATTACTTTTAACAACTGTCAAAGATGACGGAATAACTGATCGATTGTTAATTCAGGTAGTTACTGACACCCAACAGGTATTAAGCTCTACGGCTAAGCATTACGTCCTTAGATGCAAGGCCCTCTTTGATGCAAATAATTTGTGCTCGCATGTTAGATAGGGACGAAACTTTTTTGTCACAAAAACATCATTTGCATTTGAAAGGTATGGTTGTAAAAAGAATAGTATACAAACCTCGGTGAAAAATTTAATTCCTGCCTCGAGAAATGGTTCACCTCGGCGCTATGCGCCTTCGTAAGACAAGAATGAGACACTTTCCACCTCGGTAAGTAATATACTATTGTTTCGTTTACAAGAAGGTTTATAAAGTTTGTTTCTATTTAATGTAACAATCCTAATTTTACTCACTCTATGACGAAACCTGCTGCATTCCTGCAAGTAACAGATAAAATCTGAAATTCAAATGAACCAAAACGCGTAAAATTTTATGTTAAACACGTGAAAATAATTTTCTAATTTTCTTATTTATCTAAAGAAGCCAACAATCGATTAAACGAGAAACATTTTTTAACAATTTCTTAATGGCGACTTTATAACACCATTAAGATACCATTTAGTATCTTTACAACAATTTTATAGCTGGGAAATATTTATCGATTATTTTATAGAAGTTACTGAGCAATATAAAGTCACATATGATAGATGATAGGATGTGAATCTGTTCAGGTGTGGAATTTAGTATGTTTGAGAACATCTCGGATGAGAGACGGGTTAGTTAGCAGTAGGATGTGATAAAACACATCTGCTTAAGCAATTAAAATTACTGTTTTGTTTTTAATTTAAAATCGGAAATTTATTTATAAAGAAAAAGATAATTCGAGCTTACCCGATTGTTTTATAATTTGAAATTTTTTTTTGCTTATACAGTAGGCTGGGCCGAAAAAGTGAAAAATTGGAAATTGCAAATGGCATATTTGCCAATATCTGACTATACATTTAAAAGTAATTTGTGGAAAATTTTATTAAAATCCGTAAATGTTTCGCCGCGCCCCTGTGACCTTGAAAATTAGTAAAAAGGCCGATTTTTCAATATTTAATATTTTTTAAATACAAAATTATAATTTTTTTGTGACTTCTTGTGGATGTGGGAATGTGTATAAAAATAATTTTTTCAATAAAATATTTTTCTGTTGGATGGAAATTACAAATTTGTCTCTGAAAACGTTAAATTACGTGTAAATGAAGATTTTGAGGACAAATTTGTAATTTCCATCCAACAGAAAAATAATTTATTGAAAATTATACACATTCCCACATCCACAAGAAGTCACAAAAAAATTATAATTTTGGATTTAAAAAATATTAAATATTGAAAAATCGGCCTTTTTACTAATTTTCAAGGTCACAGGGGCGCGGCGAAACATTTACGGATTTTAATAAAATTTTCCACAAATTACTTTTAGATGTATAGTCAGATATTGGCAAATATACCATTTGCAATTTCCAATTTTTCACTTTTTCGGCCCAGCCTATTATACAGTGTGACGAGTAAAGTCCGCATCATATGGGCTTTTTTTTTATTAATAGCTTTATTCGAAATTTGACTTTGGCATCGAGTTCCGCTTCGATCGAGATGAAAATTAAGCAAAAAAAAATAGTGGTCACGTGATTCGCATATCTGTCAAATTTTAATTTTTTTCAAAAAATAATTCAAAAGTGGGGTTATTTCTGAAAATATCGAAAAAAATTGTTAAAAAAAGTTTTTTTAAATGCAGTTTTTAGCCCACATGGAAAATTTTAGCTGCATAAGATAATTTTGATTTTTTACCATCCACTAAAATTTATTTTCCACTTAATGAACACTTTACTGATGACACTGTGTTCTTTTTTGTCTTAATATTAAGGTGTATTACTTTCAGGCACAAACTACGTTTTCAAAAATACTTATTTTATTACGTTACCTTATACAGGGTCAAAAACAAATAAACTTTGCATTATATGCGAGCAAATTTTAATAGCCCGATTTTGATTTTGTAGAAAAACACACATTTAAATTTAAAGAAAATGTATCTGAAATAAAGCATTGTCAAAACTAAGAAGTTTTATGTAGGTTGCGTTGAGTCTTATTTTGCAAAATATGGGTAAAAATCTAAATTATCTTATGCAGCTAAAATTTTGCATGTGGGCTAGAAACTGCATTTAAAAAAACTTACATTGATTTACTAACATTATTTATTTAACATATTTTTTAAAAAGGGTAAAGTTTTTCCATATTTCATGTTCAAATAACTACCCTATGTCCACTTTGTGAAATTATTTATGATAAGAGATACAAGCATGAATCGGATACATTTAAAAATATTTAGACGTTCAGAAATAAAAAAAATTGTGTGTGCTTAAGACCACACGACAGAAGTGAAAACTTCAACAAGGTTAATTCAGTGCCCACAAAAAAGTGCTAAACGCGCCTAAAGAAGTTTTCACTTCAAAAATCATAATAAATTAGGTCCACGGAATAAGCAATTACGGTAAAACTAATTACCTTACTTCACCCTACGTAAATATATAATTTAAAAAATGCCAGAACATACCTGAGACGCAACAAGTGTCGCACACTGTTTCCATGTCGACTGATGCGGCAGCGGAGTCGAATTCGAGCGTTACACAGCCGAACCTGACGCCTGACGGCTCAGTTTAATTCAGTGCCCACAAAAAGTGCTAAACGCGCCTAAAGAAGTTTTCACTTCAAAAATTCTAGACGTTCAATAATGTCGGGCCTCCGGGGGTGACATCAGGTCCTATTTTTGGTTATAGGAGGTCCTAGGCACCGTTACGCAACACGGGTCCCCTAATCATTGGCGCCTATACAGTACATCTTACAAAAAACAATTGTCAAATATTCAAAATAGGGGGGGGGGGGGGGGTCCAATACTCGGTGACCCCACTATTTTTTAGTACGAGCGCCAGTGACTTCCAAATTATATTTTTCAGGTAACCATTTATTTTTAATTATTTTTTACTCCTATAGTAACTTGAACTATTATTTGTATAAATATATAGTGTCGCTCAGACAGTGGCGTAACTAGAAGGGACCAGGGGGGCCCGCCCCCCCCCCCAGAGGTCTGCCTGCCCCCCCCCCCCCCCCAGAATCCGCGAGAAACAAATTTATTTTGCCAGACCACCCAAATGCGAACGATAAGTCAAACGACAAATTGATTAATTGAATTTTTTTTAAATATATGAAAGATTTTGTTAGGAAATTAATTCTAAAGAACGAAGAATGAGTCTGAGTATTTAAAGCTCAATTTAATTAAAGGCAAGATACTTATTTGTATTTTTATCTTTGAGTAGGTATGCCTTTTTTATGTTTTTATTTTTTGCTATTGACTATGACTAGGAGGTAGGGCATCAGTTTTTTTTTTTTTTTTTTTTTTATGATCGAGCACAAGCACTATAGGAAAAATCCTTTAAGGCGCTCTGGGAGCGGTGCGTGTGCGAAGAAAGCGATTCACGTTTTTCTTGAATCGTTGGAGGTTATATTCGGTTGAAAAAAACGGTCTCAGAAAGGCCGTTCCACAAAGATGACGTCCTCCAAATAAAAGAGTTCTGAAACAATGATGTTCGGGGTGTACTAAGTTGAACCACATAGGGATGGGCGGCAGTGGTTCGTCGTGTGTTTCTGCTATGCATTACTCTAGGTGGAATCGAGCGGGCAATATCTGTCGAACACTTGCCATGAAAATATCTGTAGAAGAGAGTCAAATCACCAACCTGTCTTCGATGTTCTAAGCTGTCGAGGTTCTTAGTCAGCTCGTGGTCGCCGATTAGACGAACGGCTCTCCTTTGGATGGAATCCAACAACCGAAGGGTATGCTTCGGTGCAGAACTCCAGATATGAGAGCAGTATTCCAGTGATGGTCGAATCTGGGCTTTATAGAGTGTCAAAAGTTGTTGAGGTGTATACAACTTTTTGGTACGGAAAAGTATACCGAGCTTCTGAGAAGCTGCCCTGGCGATTGCCACTACGTGATTATGCCAAGACATATTTCCTCCCAGGTTGACACCCAGCAAATTAATAGACGAAGTCAGTGGAATTGCGTGTCCTGCCATAACGATATCGGGTTCTGCAATGTTGACCTTCTTAGAGAAAACTGCAGCCTGGTTTTTTTGAGCGTTAAATTCGACTTGGTTACTGTCACCCCAAGACAAAATTTCTTCCAGGTCTTTATTGAGGCGTGATACCTCATGTTGTCTGCGAAGATGTGCGTCAGTAGCCGATGTTTGAGGTTTCAAAGTAAAATATGAGATAAGTGTGCTGTCGTCAGCAAAGCAATATAATGGATTTTCTGTTTTCGCTAGAAGGTCGTTAATGTACAGTAAGAAGAGAGTGGGAGATAATATGGACCCTTGAGGAACACCAGCATTGATGGTGAAGGTGTCTGAGAGAAACCCGTCAATCGCCACTTGCAGAGAGCGGTCCTTGAGGAAGCTAGACAACCATGAACAAAATCGACCGGGCATACCATAAGAACGCAGTTTGCTTAGGAGCCCCTCGTGCCAGACACGGTCAAAGGCTTTAGAGATGTCCAGTGCAATAGCCCGGGACTCCCCATGATGTTCGATTGCGTTGCTCCAAAGATGAGTGACATAGGCTAGCAGGTCTCCTGTTGATCTGGACTTACGAAAACCATACTGATGGTCGCTGATAATTTTAAGGCCTTCCAGGTATTTTATAGATAGATAGATAGATAGATAGATAGATAGATAGATAGATAGATAGATAGATAGATAGATAGATAGATAGATAGATATTTATTGGTAATAACATGCAATGAGCACTTTTACAGGTCATGTCAAATAAAAATAATAGAAGTTTTTACCTTGTTTTTTTTTTTTAGGATTAGTAATATACTATCTTAGCCTAGTTTTTAAAATGTAGTCAATTGACGATACAAGTATTACATAAAATAAAATTAATTAAAATATAATTGAGACAATACATTACAGATTAAAATTTGAATTAAAGTACTCCTCAAATGAGAAAAAAGCATTCAGTGTAAGGTAGTTTTTGATGCGTCTTTTATACTGATATAAATTGAGAGTTTTTACATGTGCTGGCAAGCAATTGTAAAACTTTACTGCCAAATACCTCGAACCGTTTCTGGATCTCACAAGCCGGCAAAAGTCCGGAACAAGTTTGTTGTTATTTCTTGTGGGGTAGTTGTGAATATCCTCATGTGAGCTATATTGATTGAGATTTTGTTTAATGTGCAACAAACACTGCATAATGTACACACAGGGCAAAGTTAAAATTTTTAGATCCCTAAAGGAACCCCGGCATTCCTCCCTGAAACCAAGCCCTGAAATGATACGTATGCACTTCCTCTGCTGACCAAACACCTTATCGCTATGACATGAGTGGCCCCAGGAGAGAATAGCATAAGTTAGATGTGAATGAAAATTGCTGTGATACGCTGTTAAGAGAGTACCCCTGGAAGTCACCCGCGCAAGACTCCTGAACAGAAAAAGTTGACGGGATAGTTTTTTTGAGAGATCAACAAGATGTTTCTCCCAGGTTAATCCCGCATCCAGGTGCACTCCGAGAAACTTGGCCTCTGATGTACAGCGAGGCAGCAAATGGTGCTCGACTTCAGTGTTGGTTCTGAGAGTAAAATTAACACTTTGGGATTTGGAGTTATTTAAAGAGAGACGATTGGCCAAAAACCATTGAGATAGATTTTTTTCTGTAGTGTGGTAATCGAGATTTGCAATTTCTGAGGGGTGATAGCTCAGGTAAAAGGTTGTGTCGTCAGCAAATAAAACAGTGTCGACTCCCCGACCCTGAGAGTAAGCCAGATCGTTTATATAGATGAGAAATAAAATGGGGCCTAAGACTGACCCCTGAGGTACCCCGAACTTTAGGGGTTGCTTTCCTGAATCACATCTGTTAAAATGAACATATTGCTCACGGTCCGAAAGGTATGAGTCAAGCAACCGAACAGCACCATCCTGAAAATTATAGAAGGACAACTTTCTCAGAAGAATGCTATGTGTAACACAGTCGAATGCCTTAGTGAGGTCCAAAAAGGAGGCAAGAGTATCAAGATATTTTTCGAACCCCTCCAAAATGGCACTTGAAAAGTGGTCAATGGCCAAAGTTGTGGTCTTATTTTTTCGGAATCCAAACTGGTTTATGGCAAACAGACCGTTGGATTCAAAGTGCTTATTGATTTGATCCTTTAGAACACGCTCATAAACCTTTGACAAGACAGGCAGCAAAGATATTGGGCGATAGTTGTTACAGTCATCAGTAGAGCCTTTATTCTTGAAGAGGGGTACTACCTTTGCGGTTTTGAAAACTTTAGGAAATGTATTACAGGCTATGGATTGATTTATTAACATTGTAAGAGGATGAACTAGGATATTTTTTATTTTTTTGATGATTGCTGTATTGATCCCGTCGGGATCTTTACTATTACTGTTTTTTATCTCGGATATAGCCGTGATAACATCATTGGAACTCACAGGTTGAAAATTAAAGGGCGGAATGTTATCCAATCGCATGGATGTCAGGTAAGCCTCAAAAGACTGTTGGGAAGTTTCCAGCTTACCGATCACACTCTCAGCGGTTGAACAAAAATGGTTATTGAAGTCATTTGCGCTTAGTTTAATATTAGAATCGACGATATTATTGTTTTTTTTATTGTTAATAAGTTTCCACATAGCTTGTTGGGGGTTACCAGAATTTTTTATAAATTCGTCATTTGCTGCAATCTTTGCAAGTTTAATAGAATTTCTATAGGTTTTTCTATATTCAACTATGGTACTCCTAGGCATGGCCACGGGGTCTCTTTTGTTTAAGGTTATTAAAAATTGGAGTCTGTCACGCATTTCCTTTAGGTTATCATTGAACCAGTTTACTTTTGTATTGGGAATATTTTTACTAATTAGTTTAGATTTTTCTGGGAAAGAAGTATTTATGAAATTTGTTAGCATGTCACTGAGCATTCCGAATTTTTGGTTAATATCCAATGTGTTATCATTAACAAAATAGAAGTCACAGTTTAGCATATTGTGATATAGAGTAGAGAGGCCATCCTCCGTAATTGGCCTGTAACATATTCTGGATTGGGAGTTAAGGAATGAATACTCAGTTTCAAGGAGGATACCCATGTGGTCTGAGGTATGAGTGAGATCCACAGGTTTTGTAGTTACATTGACATTAGTAAATACATTGTCAAGACACCTATCCTCGCGTGTATGAAATTTTACTGTTTTTTTAAGATTAAAAGATCTAAAGAAATTGCACAGTGTTAGGGCTCTGATGTCTTTTTCGTTAAAATGAACATTGAAGTCCCCTGTTAAGATAAGAGATTTATTTAAATCGACCCTTTCAAGAGCCCCTGTCATTATGTCAAGGAATATATTCAGGTCCCCATCCGGTGCACGGTACACCGTGATGAGTTGCACATTTGAGTTTTTTAGCAGGATGCCTGTAATTTCGCAATGTTGTTCAACAGAGAGATTTTCGAGATTTAAGAGATCACAATACAGGTCATCCCTCAGGTAAATGCCCACACCCCCATGAGACCTTACCGTCCTGCAAAAACCAGAGACCATCCGGTAGTTCTTAATAGAAATGGCATTGAGCTCCTCCGGCACCAGCCAGTGCTCATTTAAGCATAAGCAATCTGCAGAAACATCATTGAGAAGCACTTCAAAATCTAAAAAAGAGGTGCGCAAAGATTGAGCATTATAGTGAACAATCCTTAAAGAATTGTTGGTTTTGGAGTTTCTCTTTGAGGATGATATATTATGTAGCGTCAAAGGAGTAGTTTGCGTTAAACCGCGGAGGTCCTCAGATGTCCAGTCCTTGAAGACACCGGGCGTTGGATCCGGAGAAAATGGTTGATGGTAGTGCCGACAGGCCACAAATTGACTGACATGACCGCCTCATTATTATGTTGAGGAACGCCAACTTTGAATGAACTGTAGATGTGGTCTTTTTTAGTGACCATCTTTTCACAGAAACAGTCTTCATCCAATTCGTACTTTCTAAGAAATGCAGTTATATCGGCCGCACTTGTCGTTGGAGCTAGACCTGAGACAAAAATCCATGCTTTGGCTGTGCTTGTTGCGACTTTTAATAGGTCATCAGTATTTTCGCCTTTTTTTGGGGCCGGTCTGGCATTTTGCCTATTCCTCTTGTAGGAACCACTTTGAGAGTCAACTTGACTAGGTCCGCCAGCTGAGTTTAGGCTAGGTCCTTTTAAGGGGTCGTGCCTGTTACCCCTGTTGGAACGTTTTCTGGGAGAAACGACTCTCCACGGTGTTGGGTCGTTGACATTATCTTGATTTTCTTGGGGGACGTTATGTTTAGGTTTATCCGATGAAGCGCCATTACTGCTGTCAGAAGTGACGTTATTGTTGACAGGTTTCGTTTCCACAGAGTAGGAATTTTTAGGTTGGTGGATGTGCGCAGTGTTGCCGACCGATTTTGACTGTATATCTTCTTCTTTTCCGGCAAGTTCATTTGGCCCTAGGTACAGGTCCAGTTGGTCTGCTCTGGCAGCTTCGTTTTTGTTGGTAGAGTTCAGGACATGCGTCACCTGATTTTTTGGCGGGAGGTTTTCTGGCTTTCTAACCTTACCATTTGGTTTTTCATGTAGATTCATTAATCTTTTGTTTTCTGCTTGTAGCAAAAGGTTGTGATCTTCTAGGATAGTGTTTTTTTCCTCCAGTAGTTTGATTATTATCCCATAAAGATCCTTTTCATGGTTCCAGGACTCATTGAGGGCATATTCTGGTACATGACGACACTTCGCCGATTTTTGGGTCGCTGCTTGGATAAGGTAGGCCGAGTGGTAGAATTTCGTACATATACCGCACTTTATGAAGTTCTTTGTTTGTTTTTTACAGTGAACACAGATTTTTTCACTTTTTCCACTATTATTTTCAACTATTTCCGCGGACGGATTTTCGAGGCCACTTTCATTGTCGGCCATCTTGAAAACTTTTTTTATAAGTTGTTGGTTAATAGCTTTAATAGTTAAACTGTTAAGCAATAAAAACTAAAAACAAAATACAAAATACCTACATAAATTAATTATATTTATTCATCAATTATATTTTTAGTCTAGTTTATACCAGTGGCGCAGCCAGAATTTTGTATTAGGGGGGTTTTCAAAAAAAAAGAACAGGATTTCAAAATTTTAAAAACTAAAACTAGACCAGGGTCGATAATTTTTGAAACCAAAAAAATAATAGTAGGATGAAACCCATTGGAAAAGGAAGAGAATATAACAAAAATAAAAGGAAAAATAATTTACGGGCGATCCGAGGTCAAGAAGTGGAGGAGGGTGAGTTTTTAAGGGTAGAAAACGATTTATCTCGATTTCCGGCAAAACTACAAGTCCTATGGAAAAACGTTAAATGGCAATGTTGTAGGTAATAAAAAGATCTAAAACTTTTGTATTTACACTTTTTTCACATCCTAACCTCAAAATTTATGTGAAAAATTCAAATAACCAAGTTTTTGGTTTTTTATTTTTATCTTTTACAAGAAAAATAAATTTGGTGAAAACTTACCTTTCTATGTCCCAAACACACTGTAATTTTTTTGATTTAAAATATTTATTTTTTCACCTTATTTTGACTTAATTTCGAAAAAGCACCCTAATTTTCAATCGAAAATTCTCACATCAAAATATCTGCTTTTTTAAAAAAGTCGGTGGGCTTTTTATTCGTTGAAATCTCTACTTTCTGATGGTGTAAAAAAATATACATTTCTATGGTAAATGTTCTCAAAAAATGCAAAGAAACGAGAAAAACTTGAATCCGAAATTTTTTTTTTTAATTTTTATGTACAATTTAGAGCTATTTCTTAAAATTTATACTTTAATTACTCGAAAAACGTAAGATTCCATGTTACATTGATAAGCAAAAAAATTACAAATCCATAAAACATAAAGATCGCAAAAAATATGCGAAAATAGTTGTTCTAAATATAATTAAAGGTAGGATTTAAAGGGAATTTCATCACATTTACCATGGTAATGTACATTTTTTTTTACACCATCAGAAAGTAGAGATTTGAACAAAAAGCCCACCGACTTTTTTAAAAAAGCAGATATTTTGACGTGCGAATTTTCGATTGAAAATTAGGGTGCTTTTTCGATATTAAGTCAAGATAAGGTGAAAAAAGAAATATTTTAAATCAAAAAAATTACAATGTGTTTGGGATATAAAAAGGTAAGTTTTCACCAAATTTCGTGGAAAAAAAATTTCTTGTAAAAGATAAAAATAAAAAACCAAAAACTTGGTTATTTGAATTTTCACATAAATTTTGAGGTTATGTGAAAAAAGTGTAAATACAAAAGTTGTAGATCTTTTTATTACCTACAATTTTGCCATTTAACGTTTGTCCATAGAACTTGTAGTTTTGCCAGAAATCCAGATAAATCGTTTTATACCCTAAAAAACTCACGCCTTTCCACTTTCCGACCTCGGATCACCCGTAAATTATTTTTCCTTTAATTTTTGTTATATTCTCTTCCTTTTCCAATGGGTTCCATGCTACTATTATTTTTTTCACTTTTACCATTTTCAAAGGCTTCAGCCCTGGTCTAAACCGTAAAAAACCATCTTAGTTTGGGCGTCTGGGGGGGGGGGGGGGTTTAACCCCTAAAACCCCCCCTCGCTGCGCCACTGGTTTATACCCTATACGCGCAACTAAAACTCGGAATCGGAACTCCAAGCCAGGTCTGTAAAGTTAGAAAACAGGGCCACCCCCAGGTCAGAGGGCCAGTTACGCCACTGGCTCAGACCGAGCGCGCGGGGGGGGGGGGGGTGTATAGCATGTTGCAATCTCGTCCGGATGCCTGAACTACTTAGTCCGCCACTGCTCTAATTGTCATGTCATTGGCTAGCTGACTGCTGACTCGTGGCTAGTAAATTCAAAAGCATGATAAACAACTGGGCTTTAGGCTATTGAGTAAGAAAGAAAAATCATTTTACATTTAGTTGCATGTTCTCTTTATTTTAGATAGTAATTTTTAAATGTCAGTCAATTACCCAACTCTATTATAATATGACAGTTTGATGGGACTAAACAATAGTTATTACCGTGGCAATATCTACAGAAAGAAGTTGCTATGTAACAACATATAACTTTTAAGAATTCTCCGAGTTACCCGCCTCATGACCATGACTCACAAGTCACGACACCTCATGCATCTATGGAAAGTGATAAGGCATATTAAATAGCCCATGCATATGTGATTGTGATTATTATAGTATGCAATAATATTTGCAAAACAATAAAAACAGAATTGTTTTATCTAGGAGCAGTCGGCTACGTTTTTACATAATAATATGTAGAAGATTAAGCGTTTAAAAAGTCGAAGTCAAATTCAAAATATGCATTAATGTTAAATAAAATAGGTATTTATGATATACTAAGTGTTAAATAGTATATTAAAGTACACGTTTTATAAAGCATCATTTTATAGCACGCGTCTATGTTAAAAAACGAGCAGCTTGCGGCGAGTTTTATAACGGGACAAGTGCTTAAAACTGCTTTATATAACACGTACTTTATACTATTTTTTCTAATTTGTAGTTTTTTCAATAAAAAATACATATTTAAAAAGAAAATAAATCCTCCAAATTTTGTAAATTTTTATGTCTAAATGTTATGTTGGTAATACTATTCTTTATCATAGTAGCCTATGGACAATAAACATTATTTTGCGAACTGTCATTTTTTGATTTATTCACCCATTTTCACCACGAGATTCTAAAGTTATTTTAGCGATATGAGATTTGAAATTGGACGGAATACGTTGTGTGATCCTTATACATTCGGTACATATACAGAGCGTTCGGAAATTCGGGCGATTTTGCTACTTTTTTTCGAGTTTCAAAAGACGTGATTTTTACGTCACGGCATTGCAATTTAGTATAGGGAAGATGGAAAATTCAAATAAAGTTGTAGTTAAAATCGACATTGGAAGGTTAGTAGATTGAATTTTGAATAGGATTTGGCAGAAAATGATAGCTTGAAGCATCTACAAAAGCAAAATAGTTCTCCGTCAATAAATTTATTATTTAATATGTGTTTTTTAATTAACTAAAACAATACATACAGATTTGTAGATCTAGGCAACCAAACATACATACGTGGGTTCGTGTAGTATTTTGCATATTTGGACTAAAAAATATCTAGAATGCTATGCTAAACGGTGAAAAAAAAACATGTCATGTAGGGCCAACCTTTAAATAACAAAATTCGGAGTTCGAAATAGATCTATTACGAACTCGCTAGCGCGTTCGAAATAGATCTGTTTCGAGACAAAATTAGAAAAAGTACATTTTAATGGTACGCATGTGAAAATTTGCAGAATGAGCGTACAACGTACAGCTTTTCTCGTGCGCAAACAAAAGTCAAGTTTTATAGGTGAAAAAAATATGTCTAAGCGCACGGCTCGCCGGTCAGATGCCTTCCCTCCCAGCAGGATTGGGCATGCGCACAAACCTCTTGTTATCGGCCTGTCCTTCTTTAGCGACATGCTCAAAATACAGAACCTGGCTCGGTGCCATTGTTGTGTTTTAAGTTTTTTCTGTGGATTCCTTGTTGTTTTCTTTGCTATTGTGGATTGTGGGTGTTTAATATTTACGGATTTCTAGTTTTGGTATAATTTAGTGAATTGTATTTGTATGATTTTGTTATCCCCAAATAGGAGTAAAATACCGGGTATTCGTATTTTCAGTAAGTATGGAGTAGTGATGTATCTTGATATATAACTTTATTTTATTATGATCAATTTAAACACATCAAACTAGGTCTAGGCTACACAAACAGGGTATGAAAATAAAGAGAAACAAACACCAAGATAGATTATCCCGATGCATGTTTTGATATATTTTATTTGCAGCCCTGCAATCTAATCAGATACCTACGTCTATTTTTCGGGCAATATATTGCTTCAAAAAGTTTAAAAGGCACCTTTCTATATTATACTTATCTTATTCTTAACATAGTATAAAACAAAGTCGTTGTCTGTCCGTCCCTACCTATATATGCTTAAATCTTTAAAACTACGCAACGGATTTTGAAGCGGTTTTTTTAAATAGATAGAGTGATTCAAGGGGAATGTTTTTATGTATAACTAGCGACCCGCCCCGGCTTCGCACGGGTGCAATTTCAGAAAGTGGCATGCCGGGTACTAATATATCGGGTTTGTTCGGGTTTGTATTTATACCAGTGGGTTGCAACGCATGCCGGTTACATACTAGTATTATATAAAAGAAAAAAAGTAAATACTATATGTATGTTTATATTAATCCACGGGTCAAATTCTCGGGCAAAAACTTTTTCAAATTCTTGAACAAGAAATTGTGCTTGAAATTGTTTTACACGTACCCAAGTTTTTGCCAAATTGTAAATATCAATACAAGTTATATACCAACTAATATTTGACTTGAGGACGCTATAACATCGAAGATTGGTTATGTTGCTGGTTTTGTTTGTTTTTATATTCGATTTTATAGGACTAGTTTAATTGACTTGTTCTATTCCTTTTCGAACTAAAAACACGACGACAAATCATTTTTAAACAAATTTTAGAAACAAAACCTTACAAACAATTTTCTATTCTCCACATCTGATACGTTTGCAACTATTAAAATTGCCAGAAATCACTACCTACCTTTTTTCCCAACTTGATCAAAAATTGAGAAGAAATTCCAATTTTTTGGCAACAATTAGGGGCAAATTTTAGCTCTTTACACGTAAAAATTAATTGAAGGTCAACTTTTACAATTTCTTGAGCTAGAACTTAAATTTCAAAGCCCGGACCTGTATATTTTCCCCATTCGTCAAATGATAATATTGCAGTGCGCATGCCTAATCCGGTGTAGCTTTGTTTACATGCGCGAGGCCATAAATATGCCACATTCGTGATTAATGTTTGCTAAATGTCAATGGCTATGAGCGACATACGTTTACTCTTATACATTCTGTTAATCCGCCTGCTTTGTATTGTTTCCAATCTATATAGGTAGTGCTAAGGATTTCCAATTTATAGAAAGGTATAAGTACCTTTTACCTTTTGAAAGTCTTGGGTTATTTAAATAATATTTTGTTGAGCGTTGCATTGTTGTTACATACTGCAGGGGTGCGTATACTAGAACTGTCTGAAGTAAACACCCATAGACAAAATTTACCTTTAGATAAACAAACAATAATCACGAATGTGGCAGTTTTATGGCCTCGCGCATGTAAACAAAACTGGGAACTATTAGACATGCGCACTGCAACATTATCGTTTGACGAATGGGAAAATAGACAGGTCCGGGCTTTAAAATTTAAATTCTTGCTCATATGCCACCATAGAGGGTTTATTTTACCCCTATTTGGGCAGAATACAATTATACAACGGCTGCAACTAGTACTAGTCATTGTTTATATTACAATCCGAGTCACTAAAAGCACAAACACAATTCACTAACTAAACTACACAAAAACCAGAAATCCATAAATATTAAACACCAGTCCCACAATCCACGATAGCCGATCCGATAGCTGAAAACTTTAGAAAACTACAAGGAATCCGCAGAGAAGAGAAACCTTAAAACACAACAACAAAAATGGCGGCCGAGCCGGTTCTGGAGAGTATTCTTGGGCGCGTCGATTATTGTCGATAAAGTAGGACGGCCGATAACACGAGGTTTGTGCGCATGCACGAAGGTTCCCCGAATGAAGACAGCTGACCGACGAGTCATGCGCTCGGACGTATTTTTTCACCCATAAAACGTAACTTTTGTTTGCGCAGGAGATAAGCTGTAGGTATCTATAGGTAAATTGTCTATGAAAACACCTTGCCTTCTCCCTTAGTTACATCAATGTGTACAGTACAATACAGACAATATTATTAAAATTTTGTATTCATTATAGGCATTAAATAAGTTTTTAGAGCGTGCTTTACTTAATCCGGGCCGAACTACTGTATGTATTCCGTGATACTTAAGGTGTACTTGACGCCTTTTCGAATTTGCATACCTGTATAGGATCCTCATTAGTTGCAACACTTGAAATGCCAAGTATCAATGCGGCAAAAAATACTGGGACAAAGAAACTTGCTTTAATCTGCTGGACTAATATGTAAAATAATAAGTAATATGTAATATGTTAAACTGCAGGTAGGTAAGTTTTGATTTGTTGTCATCAACTTGTCAAATAATATATCATATTATGTATTATACCTACCCTTGATTTTAAAGAAGTTAGTAAAATTGCATAACCTATACCAGTGGCGGCTGGTGAGCTGTGAAACAGGTGAAGTGTTTTATAAATAAAAAGCGCCGCAGGCTAATTTTTGGGTGACACGCCCTACAACAAATATATAACAATGTGAGTGTGTGATACAATTACAATAAAAAGTTCAGTAGGTATCAACACATTTTCGTTTATTTTTAAGTAAAATATAATATAGGTTATTTTTCTAATTAATATTCGGAATAAATAAATTTTCATGGCAGCATAATGTAAAAAACTAAAAGTTATATCAAAATGACAATCAAAAATATAACATCAAAAAAATTACCTTGTCGGATTTCCATTATCTTTATTTTGTTACTTAACACAACGTTTCGGTTAGTTAGTATCTCTAACCGTTTTCAAGTCTAAACTAAATTATAATTCTAAGGCTACTGTCTTATCGAATCGCACATTCGAGAAACAAAAATACCTCTTCCCGTACGAGTTCAAGAACATCTGAAACATACTGAAACAGGTAAAACTTCGAGATCATGTTAGTGGAACATGTATGGACCAACCAACATAATATACAGTGGTCAGAAGCCAAGCAATTTAAAGAATCAGCTTTCATAATTCAAAATACCCATATATTTAGTAAACCAAGTATAGATATCCCCAATATCTGAAAGCCTCTTCTTCTCCAAAACCAACAGATCACACTTCACAGTCCAATAAGCACGTAGGCGGAGTCATCAAGCTTCATTGCACATGGATAGTATTTAAAACAGTAGCTTTAGAATGATAATTTAGTTTACACTGAAAACGGTTAGAGATAGTAACTAACCGAAACGTTGTGTTAAGTTACAAAATAAAGACAATGAAAGTCCGATAAGGTAGTTTTTTGGATATTACGTCATTATCTACCACTAACTAACAACTCGTCCATACAATTATTTTTTTGTCTGGTACATTTCATTGGGAACGACGTTTTTGATCATCTTTACGTTTATGATTCATATCAAATAAAACTGGAAAATTGTAAATCACCTTGTCGCTTGATCGTTAAACGATGACGCACGGGTAACGATCCAGCTGGACTACTGTATTCATATCTATCTCAATGTGTGCAAAAAAACTAGTCCAAAGGTTTTGGTTAAACTAAGGTATCAAACAACTTCCAATAAAGGTCGTTCAACCGTTTAATTGTTTGTACACAATTACGCATACTTACAAGCTAGACCTGTAAAATAAAACCTGGCTCTGTGTTTAGAAATTTATTGTTGATTACATTATGGGTCGTGATAAGCGAGTAGGTGTCGTACAAGTGCCAATAGTTTTATTAATTTGTTCATTGTTCTTGTCCCGATAAATGAAATTATTAGTTACACGAGCGTGCAAAAAAGGGTGAAGAAGGATCAATTTTTAGACCCCCCCCCCATTTCCGCACCTGTTGTCTGATCGCCACTTTCCCTTCCTTCTTTTATAGTCTTCAATTTTTAATAATTTTAGTTTCTTTGACAGCGGCCTGATATTTTTTTTAGTTTATCCATTTTGTGTGATACCTACTTGCTGTGTTTTTAGTATTTTGTGATATTTTTTTGGATATTAATAATTAAGATGAATCGTGTCAAGTATGCGAGAATTCGGAAAATAATAATTCTGCAGTTACTTTTCATAAGGGACTAAATAGAAAGTTGGGTTATTTGTAGGTTAGGTTTAAACTGCAATGGCAAGGTCATAGGTAAATCCAACTTAATACCTACTCTCGGCCCCACCTAGCTCTTCACCGCCTCCCCTATACATTTATGAATGATATGTGCCATCGGTAGGTACCAGCTCATTGGCAAGTTATGACTTTTTAAAATAAAAATTTTAGTTGAAAAACTAAATAAAATGTGCCCTTTGTTGTTTTTTTAACGTGGGAGAAGTTTAAATATTATTGTGTGAAAAGTGATTAGTCACAATGAAAAAGGAAACTTCTGCGGTGCCGCTGGTGACATAACCCTAAGGAAAATAGCACTTTAAGAAAAACGCCACAAAAATCACCATTTCTAACGTAGATGACCTGTATTTACCACAAGAACAAGAAATAATCAATCGATAAGTACTTTTATATTGTAATTTTTATTAAACATTTTACATATTACAAAAATAATTTGCATCAAAGAGGGCCTTGCATTTAAGGACGTAATGCTTAGCCGTAGAGCTTAATACCTGTTGGGTGTCAGTAACTACCTGAATTAACAATCAATCAGTTATTCCGTCATCTTTACAAGTAATTTGATTCATCGCTAATTTTTCCAATTTCTTGAACATTCACACAATGGGCTTTACGGAACAGCACAAAACATTCATGGTTGAAGCGTATTTTTGAAATGGGGTTAGAGTAAATGGTGAGTGGCAATACAATCCGGGTTTGTGTATGGACGATTTTCACGAACATTTTCCTAACGTTCCTTTTATTGCTGGGGATTTTAATCATTGCCTGAAAAGAACCGTGGCTGTATTTAGGGAAACAGGTTCTATACAACACAAAAAAGGAGCAGGAAGACCATCTGTAAGAACAGAAGAACTTGTTGCAAACGTTCGTGAAATAATGCAAAATACTGCATTATGGTAACTGGTGTTTTAAAAATAGCGTTCTTTAAATGAGGAAAAACGAGTAATCCATAACCGTTAAACAAGGTGATCTAGATGGGAATTCAATGTCTGATCGAAAACTGATCAATCTGTCGTCGAAAAAATTGCGTAAGTAGTTATTAGTTTCGGCGGCTCTATGGGCGGTTGCACCGTCCTGTTGAAAATATCCAAAACGTAGTTCGTCGTCAATTAATTGCTCCACAAATGGATTCAAAATATTGTCTCCATACCGCTGTGCTGTAACTGCGTCATGGAAAAAAATAAGACTAACAATTCTTCTTCGGGAAACAGCTAACCAGACACCAATTTACTTATTTTGTTAGGTACGGGTCTGTTAATCTTTTATTTTATAAATAATAAAATTAGTATCTACGCTATACTTATCTTTACAAAATATTAAGACTCTCTTACAAAATTTAACAGTTGGCGAAGGCAAAGGTGAAAAAACTTAGTCCGGTTCTGTTTTTGTAGCCAACCGCTTAACGTAAAATATACCAGACTTCAACAGGGTGCAACAGGGTGCCATTAATGACAGGTTATGCGGCGGATATTATGTTTTTGTGAGAGACTTTTGGGTCTCCAAAACATAAAGGATGCGATAATTTTGCATTTATAATATTGAACGTACTACTTTAAAAGAAGTAACAAAAATTATTCTATCAAAGAATAGCGTTGCCTAGAGATGCTATTTTAAAACACTGGGAAAAAAGTATTTATTAATAATAATAATAATAATAATAATAATAATAATAATAATAATAATAAGTTTATTTAAAATTTAATAATATAATAAATATGCTTATGTTGTCTTCTATAAACTTATTCCTCAATCCCCTGAAGCTGAGCTTGTTAGGGACAAATCTTAATTTTTGTTTTAGTATGTAAAATCATAAATCATAAATATTCATTAAAAATTAAGTTTTAAAGTAAAAATGTTAATTTATAGTATAAATGCAATTCTTTTTGAAGAAATATTTTACCTATAATAAAATTATTAATTTCTAATTTTTAAGTAAAAAATATTACTTATATAAATTATTCAGAACAATATTAATTAATTAAAGCATTTCTAAAAATATTTTCAAATTGTCTGTTTTTAATATCCATGTTTTTATTTTGACTTAAAATTTTTTTAATGAAATCAATTTTTTAATTTTTGTTGGTAAATAATCGTTTAAATAAAAACATAAATATTTCAAATTTTTTTGTCCTATGGACTTATTTATTTTAGGTTTTATAGTTATTTCATTTTTATGACGTGTATTATGATTATGGTTTTTAAATTGTATAAGGTTTTTATTTTTAAATATACTTATGTAATATATTAAGATGTTATAAATGTAAAGTTGTCTTACGTTCAACTTTTTTGTTTCTGAATATAATTCTTTTGAAAGATAAAGATAATCTTTATTGAATACTATTTTTAGAAACCTTTTTTGTAGTATTTCTAATTTTTTTAACTAAAGTTCTATTTATTCCTCCCCAACCTAAAATTCGGTAATTTAAATGAGTTTTAATAAAAATCGGTAGTAAACCTATTAATTTTTTAATTAAGTATTCTAAGTGAAAATTCCAACTTAATTTACTATCAAAAATAATTCCTAAATATTTTATTTTATCAACTTTAAAAATTAGAATGTCTTCATTTATTTGAATACTACTCATATTTCGTGGTAGGTTATTTAGGTTTAAAGTAAAAGGAATATAATTTGTTTTATTAAAATGAATTGTTAACAAATTGTTATCAAACCAATTTTTTATAATTTTAAAATCTTTTTTAATTTTATTATTTAAGTTTGCCCAATTTGTATCAGTATAAAAAATGTAGTATCATCTACAAAACTATGAATTTGTCCATCGCAATTTATACTAAATAAGTCGTTAATATAAATATTTAAAAATAATGATCCTAAAATTGTTCCTTAAGGAACACCATACTTAAATACTTTTGGATACCTATTTTTCTTTATCTATTTAAACATTAGTTGGTCCATTTTTCAGATAATTTTTAATTAATTCTAATTGCTTTCCTCTGAATCCAATATTTTCAAACTTTTAGGCTTATTTTTCAGTTCTGTGTGTGTGTGGTCTGAATGCACCCCTGATTAAACATGTTCATCCGTTTATTGTCAGTTCTTCTTTGCAACAATAACGTAATTTTAGATTAAATTGCCAGTTGTTGTCGAAACGGCCAACTTGCTTTGGGGCTTTAGATACGATAAAGATCGTTATTTTCGTGGCTAACTTTACAGTTATACCTATTTCTCTCTGAAGAATTATTTATGGCTGAGGGCCTTAATTTTCTTTAACGTGGCCAGTCTGTTAAACTAGGTTGATGTTTATTTTTAAAACAAATTAAATATTGTTTAGGGGCAAACAGATTTAGTATTCATTAATTTACACAGCAGTGGCGGAATTAGGAAGAGGCTCGGGGGGGGGGGGGGGGGGGGGCGCACGCCCCCCTCCCTCACACGAGGTGTTTGCATTTCATATATTTTATACCATTTTAAAACATTTATACAAGTACCTACACCGTGCGAGCAAGAATTATTTGCATCAAAGAGGGCTTGGGTGTACAGTTGGATCATAGACTGATGTGGGATGCTCATATTAACTCGTTGTGTTAAGGATTGAGAAGTAGCCTGTTTGTACTTCGTAACCTGACAAATAGTGTGTCCTATGACACTTTACGAGTGGCCTACTTCGGTCTGTTTCACTGCAGGCTGACCTATGCACTGTTGGTATGGGGACATTCGTCCCAGTCTGAAAGAGTGTTTGGATTGCAGAGGAGAGCTGTGAGATTGGTCGCTGGATTGGGATATGGAGATGATTGCAGGGCAGCCTTTGTGCAGCTTCGCATTCTGACCTTGCCATCGATCTTTATACTAGAAACTCTGTTATATGTAAAAAAAATATCGATGCATATACATCCCATGGAGACATCCACGGTCATCCACCAATACAATACGCGTGGAAGAAAGAATATTCAGCCACATTACTGTTGCCTTAAGAGAACGCAGGACGGACCTAGTTTCTATGGGCCGAAGTTCTTTAATATGCTTCCTATTGCTGTGAGAGACTTGCCAATAAAACAGTTTAGGGCCTGTGTGATAAAGGTTCTGTTAGGTAAGGCTCTTTACAATATTAATGATTTCCTAACAGTGAACTGGTGATACATTTTAATCTGTTTTGTATTTTACGTCCAAGTAAAGGTTTTTAATTGTTAATAAGTTTTAAATATTTTTAATGTGTAATACCTATATTCTACTTCTGTTTCTTTTCTTTTTGACTTGTGTAAGCGCTCATTCTGTGTATTAAGCACCAAATAAATTATTATTATTATTATTATTATTATTATTATTATTATTATTATTATTATTATTATTATTATTATTATTATTATTATTATTATTATTATTATTATTATTATTATTATTAAAAAACGTGGTGCTATATATCTAGCCAAATTTAGGATTTTGTTAAATTCATATTATGACATGATATGCCAAACTAATGAGTAATAAAATAAGTAGACAAATACAAATTTATTTTTGTTGTTTACAAAATTAACAAAGTAAGAATATACAGAAAGAAAAAAAAATAATTACATAAATTGCTGAAATTGGCCACCGCCATGCTCCAAGCATAAATTCACACGTCTCTTCATATTTTCGAAAGTGTTGACCAGCATCTCTTGAGAAATGTTACCACATTCTTGGATAATCCTTTCTTGTAATTGTTCTAAATTTGCAACTGGTGTTTTAAAAATGTGTTCTTTAAATGAGGAAAAACGAAGTAATCCATAACCGTTAAACAAGGTGATCTAGGTGGGAATTCAATGTCTGATCGAAAACTGATCAATCTGTAGTCGAAAAAATTGCGTAAGTAGTTTATAGTTTCGGCGGCTGTATGGGCGGTTGCACTGTCCTGTTGAAAATATCCAAAACGTTGTTCGTCGTCAAGTAATTGCTCCACAAATGGATTCAAATTATTGTCTCTATACCGCTGTGCTGTAACTGTGTCATGGAAAAAAATAGGACCAACAATTCGTCTTCGGGAAACAGCTAACCAGACACCAATTTATTGAGGGTGCAATGAGGACTCTACAAAAAAAATGGAGATTCTTACTACTCCACATGCGTGCATTCTGAGAATTCACATAACCGGAGAGGTGGAACCAGGCTTGATCCGAAAAAAATGTCAGGTCTAATAAATCATTTCTTTTCAATAAACTTTGGGTAAACCATTGAGAGTAATTCCTGCGTCTTTCAAGATCTGCAGCTTGTATTTCTTACAATACTTGCACTTTAGAAGAAAATAAATTTAGCTGCTTCTTAAGAATAGTATTTTGCATTATTTCACGAACGTTTGCAACAAGTTCTTCTGTTCTTACAGATGGTCTTCCTGCTCCTTTTTTGTGTTGTATAACCTGTTTCCCTAAACACAGCCACGTTCTTTTCAGGCAATAATAAAAATCCCCAGCAATAAAAGCAACGTTAGGAAAATGTTTGGGAAAATCGTCCATGCACAAACCTGGATTGTATTGCCACTCACCATTTACTCTAACACCGTTTCGAAAATACGCTTCAACCATGAATGTTTTGTGCTAAAGCCCATTGTTCAAGAAATTGGAAAAATTAGCAATGAATCAAATTACTTGTAACGACTGTCAGAGATGACGGAATAACTGATTGATTGTTAATTCAGGTAGTTACTGACACCCAACAGGTATTAAGCTCTACGGCTAAGCATTCCGTCCTTAGATGCAAGGCCCTCTTTGATGGAAATAATTTTTGCTCGCACGATATACCTATATTATACAACTGTGGTGGATTTAGGAGGGGACGAGGAGGCCTGTGCTGCTTCCTAATATTTTCCGCAATGTTTAATTGTTGACGCATTTTTTTTAAACATATACACTTGATTTTTTGAGATTTATATTTAAATATGGAAATATTTTTATGTTTTTTCTCATATAGGCTGTTTATAAATATCAACAGGAATTACATGTTATATAAATAATATCAGCTTCGTTATTTCAATCTGCTTCGGTTTGTTCATGATATCATATTTTACCCAAATTTCGTGTATTTTTGATAATGGTTTATGAAAATGGCCCGCCGCATCTGGTTCGGAATATTTAGGATTTTCTATAATACAACATTTAAGTTATTATTGTAGGAATTAAAAATTAGTATAAAATTGAAATGGTCACCTTCAAAGAATAGCATGACATTTAAGTCTAATTCCTCATCTCTTATTACTTTCTTCTTTTTCCTTTCTAAGCCTTCGGTATCTTCAAATTTCTTCACAACATGTTTAATAGTGTCAAAAAATTACCTTGTCGGACTTCCATTGTCTTTATTTTGTTACTTAAAACAACGTTTCAGTTAGTTAGTATCTCTAACCGTTTTCAAGTGTAAACTAAATTATAATCCTAAGGTTACTGTCTTAAATACTATCCGTGTGCAATGAAGCTTGATGACTTTGCCTACGTGCTTATTGGACTGTGAAGTTTGAGCTGTTGGTTTTGGAGAAGAAGAGGCTTTCAGATATTGGGGATATCTCTACAATATATGGGTATTTTGATTCATGAAAGCTGCTTCTTTGAATTTTCGTTTTCTCCAGTGCTGTTCCGTGTCCAAAACCTTGGCTTCTGACCACTGTATATTATGTTGGTTAGTCCATACATGTTCCGCTATACCTGATCTCGAAGTTTCACCTCTTCACTGAGAAAATTATTTAGCTATGATGGCTTTATATAAAGCAACTATGCCTAAATATTAGAGTAAATATAGCGCCAGCCCTAACGTCGTGTTGTGACTGCCAAATGTATTAAGCAGAGTCTATTAAGTAATCATTACTACATATTTTAGTAACAATATGATCCATGAAAACCTGGTCTTACTAGAAAATTTGGCTGCTTTAGCAAAATTGAATATTAGTAAGGAACACATATTGAATAGTCCTAGCCAGTTTATTTAGTAACTGTTGCATGATCGTGTAATATCAATATACTCGTGTGGTAATTATTGTATTGTCGTTTAGTAAAGGAGCATACTTGTTTAGTAATCACAGCATGATTGTTTAGTAATCACAGCATAATTGTTTATTTATCGCAACATGATTGTTTAGTAATCACTGCTTCTTTGTTTAGCAAGTAGTTATACAGGGCGTTCCATAAATATGTGCTGTTCAAACGAAAGTTTTATATACCTACGGTAAGTTTTTTTAAACGCGGGCCATAAGGATTTACATAATTAATTTTGCACCCCCTGTTAACTTGTATTGTAATAAAAAGTTAAAAAAAAGTTGGTGTGCATGTTTTAAACTGAGGACATTTTATACTTAACGTTAACATGTTTTTAGCGACAAATTTCAATGAAATTAAAGAAATTATTCAGATTTTTATTCTAATAAATTGTATTTATTACAAATAAGACATATATTATTTAAAACTGATTAAAGCTTATAGCTAAAAAAATGTACTCTTAAATTATGCCCCATCTAATTTTTTTTTCTAATTTTTTATTAGAACAAAAGTTAACAGGAGGTACAAAATCACATAAAAAAAACAACGAATACTTTAGGTAGGTACAGCACAGGCATACAGAACTGAAAAATAATGCGCGTAATGCGTATCGCGTCACACAACTATCTCGCGGAAGATACGATTACAGATTGGACTTTTGATTTTCCTGATGCCCGAGTGGCAGAGCAAGCGCTTTCTTATTGGCTGACGTTCAACCGAATTTACCCTTTCCTACATCCAAATAACGAATCTTAATAAACCGTTTTGCTCTAGTAGAACCGCGATCGAGCTATCATGGCTTTAAGTACCTGGCAAAGTGCATTAGGGTTACGATTAACAATTGCAACGCTAGGAGTGCTAATTCAGATAGCAATAATTACTTAGCCGTTTAAGTTTATTTCTTTATAAAATTATTTAGCTGGTATAGACATAATAATATAGCAACAGTTAACAAATATGTTGTAATACCAGCACTATAAGATTTCTAAAACCCAGCAAAATATATACTGCAACGACTACAAGATCATCATGTCACCTTTAAACAATAGTTTAACTAATATAGCGGTTTATTTAGTAACAGCTGCTAAATTTGTCCAGCCCGATAACTTAGGAAACTTCATTTTCTCAGTGTTTGAGTATGTTTCAAGATTAACTCGTACGGGCATTGAATTATAATTTAGTTTACACTTAAAAACGGTTAGAGATACTAACTAGTCGAAACGTTGTGTTAAGTAACAAAATAAAGGCAATGGAATAATAATAATAATTTAAATTGTCAAAATATAAATGTTGTAATTGATGGAACTTAACAAAATAAAGACAATGGAATAATAATAATAATTTAAATTGTCAAAATATAAATTTTGTAATTGATGGTAAAAAATTGGATTTAGTAAACAGTTTTAAATATTTAGGGATAATCATTGATTCAAAATTAAAAAATTTTAATTATTTTGAAAGTATCATATCGAAGATTGCCGGAAAAGTAGGTTATTTTAATAGAATCAGTTCTAATTTAAGTTTGCTTTCTAAAAAACTGTATTTAATACTATTATATTACCACATTTTCTTTACTGTTCTTGCATTTTATATTGTGCTAGTGAGGAAATATTTGATAAATTACAAATTTTACAAAATAAGGCATTTTATGCGGATTATTCTAAATTGTGAAAAATATACAAAAATTAATTTTATGTTGAAAAATTTGGATTGGTTGAATGTCAGAAATTATTTTTTTATTTAGTAGGTATGTATCTTTATACATAAAATTAAAAATAATTTATTGCCTGATTGTTTAAAAAAAATGTGTTCTTTTAATTATGACAATCATAATTATAAAATTAGAACTAATCAAAATTTTTATGTGGATAGAGTGTCTAAAACATTAGCTTATAAATCTATTTTTTATAAAGGTTTAATAGAATATAATAATTTGGAAAATTCTATTAAATCTCAAAAATCATTAAAACTGTTTAAAAAAAACTTTAAAATTACATTTAATTAAAAAACAAAATGATACGTAATATTTGATACAATTTACAAAATGTTTAACTTTTCTGTCTGTTTTTGTTAAAAGAAGGTTGCGTATTAAAATTTAAAAATAAATCTATAAAAATGTGCTAAAAAAATGTATTAAAAAATATTTAAGTAGCTTTTTGCTAAATAAAACATGTTACTATACTACTAGGTACTAAGTTCGACAAGGTAATTGTTTTGAAAAAAACTTGCTGTAGTAAAATTACTAAATTTAATAATATATTTTCTTGTATTAGCATTTTAAAAGCTTTTACTGCTCGTCGTCGCCTATTTAAATAATAACACAAGACAAAAATTCAAATATTTAACGAGCGGTAGAAGATGAAAGCACATTAAACATATCACCTGTTTGCTTGTGGATTCGAATCAATATTTAGAAGAGTTTACGTTTTCAAATAATCTGTTATATTCGTGTGTAAGTTTTAAAGGCATTATTTGACAACTGGCTTAAATTTATTGGTGTTTAGTATTCATAGAGGCTACGCTACGACACCATTCACTAATGTGTAGGCCGTATTTTCAGAATATAGGTTCTTTCCACAGACGTGTAATATTTTGAGACAAAACATTTCATTCATCAAAATTTAAATTTGTTTACAATCAGACGTACCGTCCGTGCAAAAATTATTTGCATCAAAGTGGGCTTGGATTAAAAAACGTAGGGCTTGGTTTAAATCACAATGATATGGGGGCGATATATCTAACCAAATATAGGTTAAAATTTTGTCAAATTCGTATTATGACATGATATGCCAAACTAATGAGTAAGAAAATAAGTAGACAAATAAAAATTTATTTTTGTTGTTTAAAAAAATTACAAAAGTAAGAATATACAGAAAGAAAAAGAAAAATAATTACATAAATTGCTGAAATTGGCCCCCAAGGTCCAAGCATAAATTTACACGTCTCGAAAAGTGTTGACCAGCATCTCTGGAGAAATGTTACCACATTCTTGGATAATCCTTTCTTGTAATTGTTCTAATTTGCAACGGGTGTTTTTTTTTGCTTTATCCGAAAAAAATGTCAGGTCTAAAAAATCATTTATTTCCAATAAATTTTGGGTAAACCATTGAGAGCAATTCCTGCGTCTTTCAAAATCTGAGGCTTGTATTTCTTGAAATACTTGCACTTTATAAGGAAATAAATTTAGCTGCTTCTTAAGAATAGTCCTGCATGTTCCATAAGATCTTCCCACTTCTTGGGACATGCGTCTACAACATACAATTTGTTGGCGTATTTTGCATTATTTCACGAACGTTTGCAACAAGTTCTTCTGTTCTTACAGATGGTCTTCCTGCTCCTTTTTTGTGTTGTATAGAACCTGTTTCCCTAAACACGGCCACGGTTCTTTTCAGGCAATGATAAAAACCCCCAGCAATAAAAGCAACGTTAGGAAAATGTTCGTGAAAATCGTCCATGCACAAACTCTGATTGTATTGGGCACTTACCATTTACTCTAACCCCGCTTCGAAAATACGCTTCAACCATGAATGTTTTGTGCTGTTCCGTAAAGCCCATTGTGTGAATTGTTCAAGAAATTGGAAAAATTAGCGATGAATCAAATTACTTGTAACGACTGTCAAAGATGACGGAATAACTGATTGATAGTTAAAGGTAGTTCCTGACACCCAACAGGTATTAAGCTCTACGGCTAAGCATTACATCCTTAGATGCAAGGCCCTCTTTGATGCAAATAATTTTTGCTCGCACGGCAGTTATATTTCGAAAAAGTACAAAAATTAATCGAAAAACGCAACTGATCACAAACACAACTCACCAACACTGTAACGTTAGATAATAAATAAAAAAAGTAGTAAAAGTAGAAAATTTAAAGTCTGTTCAATGACCGCTGACCGTTACGTCATATTCTCCATATTTGCGGTACGTCGTAAATTAATTCAGTTAGTTCGTTTTACCGGTGATAAAGGTATTAATTTTTTTTAGGCTTGATCTACATAAAGATGGATGCATATTGTGAACAAGTAAAATACAAGAGCGTTTTTTCAATTTTTTATTTATTATTTTCTTTATACTCTTAATGAACTCAGAAATAGGTAGTTTATTTAGGGTAAAAGGTATCATGTGATGAAACATTTTGTAATTGAAATTTACTGAAAAATAAATAAAACTCATTTATAAAATTTAAAATTAAATCATATAGTTATTTATCTAGTGCATCAGTTTATAAATTTTGTTATTTTTCTTATTTATAAAATCATAAAGACGAAAATATAATAAAAAATGACAACACAACAAAATACAGTTTTTTAATAAATTAAAATAAATCATCTCCTCCGCAAGGATCATCATCATCAGATTAGTCCAAGTTAATAATAAGAGGAAGATTATCTGACGCATCGATAAATTTTTCCCGTTCCCACACATCATTTAGAATTTTATTAGTGTGTGTTGCATAAATTTTCCATTTTTCCACTGTTACATTTTCTATACCTTTATCGCACAGACCCAAAATTGCGTCATTTGTTACAGGATGCATAGAATTTATTTTTGCATCATAATAGCGCTTACATTCCGACCAAACAATGTCAATAGGAATAAAGCGCAATGATATGGAGGAAGCCTTAAAACTCGAAGTGCATGTTGCAATGCTTGTTCGTCCAACCTATTAAAATAAAATAAACAGCGCTTTCCAGATTACTTGTAACGTTTGGGTGGGATATATATATAATATATATAACATGCTGCTTCACTATTATACAGATCTGATCCTTTATTGCAAATGGTGAAACCGGAATTTTTCTTTGTTCTAACCATGCAATAAGTATTCTTTTGGACCAATTTGTATATTTGGATTTTTTTCAATTAACGCAGAATGATAGGTGGCGTCAGGGACGTAGCGAGGCCATGACCATTGGGGGGGGGGGGGGGGGGGGGGGTGAGAGGGTGAGAGTATTCAACATTTCCCAACTTGATAAATAAGATCATCTAGTTTAGCAAAGGTTTATTTGTGATATATATTTAAGTACATTAAACTATAAGTAAACCGAAAACTCTTTGAACACATTTGGCTTAAATTTTAAAATATTATTAATATGTACTTAGTACACACATAGTTACATTTTTAATTGGATTCGTCGTTGTTTTAGTTTAGTCCACTGCTTTACAATTTCTAAATTATCAAAAAGTGCAAGATCCTTTTTGCTTTTGATAGCCATTAAACAGTCCAATCTATCAGTGGTCATTGTGGACCTATTAACATTTTTAATAAATTTCAGGAGGCTAAATTTTCGTTCATTAGTTGCGGTTGAATACCCTGCAGTAAAAATTAATTGACACAACTGAAATGTAAGTTTAAGTGGTATTTTATACTTGACAGCGACGTCCATGACTTCCTGCATGGTTTTTCTGTCATTTTTCATGCAAATGTTAAATAAGACCTCTAGTTGGGCTTGCAGGGTATATTCGTCGGGTCTACAATTTGGAGGATACAGTGCCACTAGTTTTTCTACATTCTTCATTAATAAATTTTCTTTGCTAAGTGGAAATTTAAAAACTTCGACAAAACCAGATATATTTCCCAATACTGAAGACAAGTTATTTTCAAGAAATTGGATTAGTGTATCTAGCACACAGACAAATTCTTTTCGGTAAAAATCTTTAACATTTAGTTCGACTGCATCATCTCTATTTCCATCCAATTTTTTAGGAATAAGTCGACGCCTATGGTGTTTATGAAAATCGTCTATATGAGAAAATCCTAATTTATTCGAAAAAACTATGGCACATTCAATAAGGTTATTTATTTCATTTTTCTTGTTTCTTATAGTTTTTAAACTCTCTGCTGTACTCAAGATAAGTTGCATTGCATCCACTAAATTTAAATCATCCCGCTCTAAGATTTCTGTGACAAGTTTCATTTTATAAAAAATATGTTTACAGAAAAATAAACAGGAGATAAAATCAAATGATAATATGCGTTTGTACAAGCCGAGAGCTTTGGCTTTGCTCTTATTATCGATTGTTTGATCTTTAGTTATATTTTCTAAGACCTCGATTATGCCTTCAAGAGAGGTGCTTACAGCTTTTAAGGTCTCAGCACGGGCTGTCCATCAAAAATTCCAACCAAATCTCCCAACTGGAAATTATTGGTAGGGATGAAACCCCCCCAACCCCCCCCAACCCCCCCCCCCCTTGGCTTCGTCCCTGGGTGGCGTTATCCATGATAATAAGCAACAGTTCTTCCAAGTTTGGTAACAATTTTTCTTCAAATCATTTGTCAATGTTTTCACTATTCATTATATCAAAGAAATCACGATAATCACCAGATTTCAGGCCAGATTTGAATATCAAACTTGCATTATTTACAAATTCATTTTCTGAACCAGCATGTAGAACCGTACACCCTCTGACAATTTTTTTTTTAACTGTATGAAGAGTATCATCTTGCCAACTTCGTCTAAAAGCCCCTTTACTGTATATCCGGGTTTCATCCAGAAAAACAAGTTTTAAAGGAAATTGAGAGTTGCCGTTATTCTTCAATTCTCTTAACAATTCTACTCGTTTTTGGGTTATATAGGGTTGCTCTATTGAAAAACGCCTGTTTGATACAGTACATTTACGCGATTTAACCATTAATTTTTTTAAACAGTCCGCTAATGAACCAGTGGATATTTCAATACCATTAATGATTTTAAGGTTTAGTTGTATTGGGCGAATGGTAACGTGTTCTCCTGCTCTATACATCCCCCATAAAATAGCTACATTATTGCGATTCTTAAAAACTACATCCTTCACTATCACCTTTGCCTTAATTCGTTGGATTGTTGAACATGAAACTCCCAAAGCAGCAAAAACTCTCTAAAACAGGTAGGTATTTAATTTATTAACATTGCCATACATTTTTCATGTTTATTATTTGTTTCACAATTCCTGCTTTATTATATCTACTTATCTCGTAAACTGCGTTAAAAGGTAAAAGAGTCTTTCCGGCATCACTTTCTCTTTGAAAATAATCAAATAATTTTAAAATTAATACTTGTTCTTTTTCACAATACCGTGACATTTTTGAAATAATATTGATTAAAAAATGACATAAAACTTTTTTACTGGTAAAATTATACGACATTCATTATTGACGCAAATTTACTATCTCATACAGTTCACGAATGTTAGAAAGATAAGCACTAGTCCTGACGTAACGGTCAGCGGTTACCTTCTTTTCTGAATGTTTTTTTTTTTAAGGCGAATAAAATTAATTTTTGTTTAATATCTCTATGACAGGAAATCAAAATTTCAATTTTTTTTCAAAAAAGTGTGCTGGATTCACTGAATTTATTCCAAGGTACTAACTCACACTGTATCTTCGTATAGGTGCGTACATAGATGTTTTGTTATTGTAATAAAGGTAAAGGGTTTAAAAATTGCGTAACCTTAACAATTTTCATGTGCGGCGCATTTTTGAAGGTGCTTGCTGTTGGGGCTAAACCCAGTGGCGGCTCGTGCCATTTTAGTGAAGTAAGGCCAGGTAAACCCTTAGCGCCGCAGGCAAAAACATTTTGGGTGCCACGCCCTTTTTTGTTAAATAGTTCTTGCTTTTAAAGTAGGAAAAATAAGCAAAAAGGCACCTAATTTAATTTATGAATTTACAATCATATCTTGAATATACCTAAACACGATAACAAGTTGAAACACACAAGCAATGTCAGTGGTTTCATCTGCGATAAACGGAGAGTCCTTTATTTCTTTTATGACTTCATCATGATACACATCTAACATACAGTCCAGAAGTTCATTTTGTAGGGGTTTTGATGTTCCTTTAAATACTTTCGATTTTTCAATATGATCTTTAAGAGTTTTGTCTAATTCTGAGCTGAAATTTATTAATTCACGAAATATGCCCCTATTTTTCGACGTCTCTTTTTCGTCATGACCTCTCAAAGCCAACTCAAATGCACCACAAAACCGAACGCAGTTTATAATTTGGTTTAATATGTATCTGTTTTTATCAATTTGTTCGTTTTTCTTCATTATTTCATTGTGATATGCAGAATTTAATTGAGTTTTAATGTTAATTTTACCAAGCATACTGAAATTAAATAATAATATATTGTTTAAATGTACCTTCGATTTTTCATGTGTCTTCATTTTGTCCCAGAAATGGACCAAATCATCTGTACCTTTAGGGGACCAAGTTTGCTTCCCACCAAATAAAACACACATAAAACAAAATAGTCTATTAGATTCATCACAACCGCACACCCAAGTATTTTTTCCATAAAGTTTCCTTTAAAAATCTAATAGTATTCATTACTTATGTATTTCTAAAATAAAAAGTTCGTTAACCCTACATTAAATCAGCCGCCGGCCGAACGAAAACAAATCGGGACGCGACGCGAACATCAGCTGTTTGAAACGTCTAACATCAAACGGTCAAACGAAGAGAGCCTGGCTACCCGTCGAGATTTTTGCCTGCTTGCATTCAAGGTCATTTTTCAACGTTTTTTTTATTGAGGTGATGGCGTTTCGTCACCTCCCGTGTGCCTCGTCGCGCTTGGCGCGGAAGCTACGTTACCGTTTTACGCATAATCGCTTCCTTTTAGATGGAAATTTGCACCCGACTGTGTTCCATTTTTAAATTATTTTGCTAATTGCTTTAAAAACGAGAATATTAATTTTAATAGGTTTTGGTAATTTGTAAAGGGCAGGACGCTAGACAGGAGGGCAGGTAGTGCCATGGCACTGTGGCTCTACCCCACGAGCCGCCACTGGCTAAACCCCCAAAAACTCCCGCGGGATGCTCCACCGCCCTATGTTAATAACTTCTGGAGATCATCTTTTCCAATATTGCATAAAGTCTTTATTACATAACCGCGATATATTCTGTCAAGTCAAAAGAAAAGTTGTAAATTTCGCATGATGTAATGGCGCATGAAGCCATCAACGTAATTGCAGGTTTTCCGTGCAATCATGAATCAGCTTTCTTATAATTTATGTTAAGGCGGTTGAATTATACACGACGATTTAATTAATAGCGATTAATTATTAGAATTACCGAGTTATTTCTGAATTTTTATATAGCACTTCGACCACCGCGATCACATGAGGGCAGTCGTTTCTTCTTGCACCACGCGCGAAGCTTAATATTTTATATACGTACCGTTCGAGCAAAAATTATTTGCATCAAAGAGGGCTTGGATTACAAAACGTAGGGCTTGGTTTAGATTACAATGATATGGGGACGATATATTATGTTACCAAATCTAGGTTAACATTTTGTCAAATTCATATTATGACATGACATGCCAAACTAGCAGGGCCGTTTCTAAGTGGTGTGCTGGGAGTGCCCCCGCACAAGGGCGGCCAAAGTTATAGGGCGGCGAAAGCCGCCTGTAGTTTCACAGAAAAAAATGTTAGACGTAAAAAAAAATTCTAGGAGTTTTCATAAATATGAAGGGTCAAATAAGAATGGTAAATTCAGTTTTCAAAAAAAAATTATGCAGTAGCTGTCAAGAATGAAGCAGCCGCCCTTTATGTTAATTAGAGATTTCTTTTTAGATAGATAAGTATCAGAAAAATACAAAGAATTCTCAACGGAGGTGGCCGCCCTGCAACCCACGTCAATTACATTTTGTCTTAGGTTTACTCAAAAAATTAAAACTAATTGATATTATTTAAATAATTATGTAGGTAGGTCTTATCAATTTGGTAGTAGGGTAGGTGGGGGCACAAATACTCACAGGGCAAAAGAACGCACCCTATTTAAATTCGCCGATGTCCGGTTTCAAATGCTGTTACAAATAACTTTTCCGACGTTGAAAAAAAGTACCCAGACATTTTGATTACGAATTAAAAGATTACCCCATCGTCGAGGCCAAACAGAGTTTCAATGTGAATTTTTATTTTTCGATTTTGGATATTGCGATAGAATCAATTAAGGAGGGATTCGTTTCACTTAATAAGTGTAATGAAACTTTTGGGTTTTTGTCGAACTTCTATGAAGCTAATGCCATAAATAATGAGAAATTGTTAAAATCCTGCAAAGATCTCGATATAGCGCTTCAATTGCAAGGAAGTCCCACAAACAAAGATATTTATCGCTCAGAGCTCGACCAGGAAATTTTGTCGTTCCGAGAAATTTTTCCAATAAAACATTCAACAAAACAATAATTGTAGATACGCTAAAATTCATAGCTGAAAAAGATTTAATCTCATCATTTCCAAATCTTTGTGATGCGCTGAGAATTTTTATTACTCTGCCGGTTACTGTTGCATCTGGCGAATGTTGTCTCAAAGTTAAAATTAATTAAAAATTACTTGCGGTCAATTATGTCCCAAGAAAGGATTAGTGGCTTGGCCCTTATCGCCATTGAAAGCCAAATTGCTGAGCCCCTCTGTAGGTAAGTATGAATAAAAGAAAAATATTAAAAATAGACACCTATTAAAGATATTTAGGTCATTTTTCTGACAATTGCTTTGCGCCATAATTTCAGGTAGGTAATTGTAAAATAGTAACTGATTTGATTTAAAGGGCAGCCAGTTCATATTATGTCGCACAAGGGCGGCCAACAGGCCAGAAACGGCCCTGCAAACTAGTTATAAAATAAGTAGACAAAAACAAATTTATTTTTGATGTTTACAAAATTAACAAAGTAAGAATATACAGAAAGAAAAATAATTACATAAATTGCTGAAATTGGCCACCGCCATGCTCCAAGCATAACTTCACACGTCTCTTCATATTTTCGAAAGTGTTGACCAGCATCTCTGGAGAAATGTTACCACATTCTTGGATAATCCTTTGTTGTAATTGTTCTAAATTTGCAACTGGTGTTTTAAAAATAGTGTTCTTTAAATGAGGAAAACGAAGCAAGAAGTAATCCATAACCGTTAAACAAGGTGATCTAGGTGGAAATTCAATGTTTGATCGAAAACTGATCAATCTGTCGTCGAAAAAATTAAGTAGTTAATAGTTTCGGCGGCTGTATAGGCGGCTGCACCGTCATGTTGAAAATATCCTAAACGTAGTTCGTCGTCAAGTAATTGCTCCACAAATGGATTTAAAATATTATCTTTATACCGCTGTGCTGTAACTGTGTCATCGAAAAAAATGTGACCAACAATTCTTCTTCGGGAAACAGCTAACCAGACACCAATTTTTTGAGGGTGCAATGTGGACTCTACAAAAAAATGGGAATTTTCACTACTCCACATGCGTGTATTCTGAGAATTCACATAACCGGAGAGGTGGAGCCAGGCTTCATCCGAAAAAAATGTCAGGTCTAATAAATCATTTCTTTCCAATAAATTTTGGGTAAACCATTGAGAGTAATTCCTGCGTCTTTCAAAATCTGTGGCTTGTATTTCTTGGAATACTTGCATTTTATAAGCAAACAAATTTAGCAGCTTCTTAAGAATAGTCCTGCATGTTCCATAAGATCTTCCCACTTCTTGGGACAGGCGTCTTTCATTATTTCACGAACGTTTGCAACAAGTTCTTCTGTTCTTACATATTATGGTCTGGTCTTCCTGCTCCTTTTTGGTGTTGTATAGAACCTGTTTCCCTAAACACAGCGACGGTTCTTTTCAGGCAATGATAAAAATCCCCAGCAATAAAAGCAACGTTAGGAAAATGTTCGTGAAAATCGTCCATGCCCAAACGCGGATTGTATTTCCACTCACCATTTACTCTAACCCCGTTTCGAAAATACGCTTTAACCATGAATGTTTTGTGCTGTTCCGTAAAGCCCATTGCGTGATTTGTTCAAGAAATTGGAAAAATTAGCGATGAATCAAATTACTTGTAACGACTGTCAAAGATGACGAAATAACTGATTGATTGTTAATTTAGGTAGTTACTGACACCCAACAGGTATTAAGCTCTACGGCTAAGTATTACGTCCTTGGATGCAAGGCCCTCTTTATTAATGCAAATAATTTTTGCTCGCACGGTATATTATAACCTCATGCATCCTGATAAATCAAATCAAAGTACACTTTATTGTTATAAGAAGTGCATCTTGTTAACAAAGCTTTGGACGGTAATAAAACTATTGGAAATGAAAATTACAAGGTTCACTATATAAGGTAAGAAAAAGTAATCCAATAAATAGAGGAATAAATAAATAGATAATCACACCTTATGTTATGAGACAACAAAATAGTCATAAAATGTACACACAATTCAATCCAAGACTAAGACAAACGCAATCTTACAAAAAAAGCAAGAATATACACTAATCAAAAGTTTTACAAACCTACAGGCGAATGCCTAGATATTATCATTGTAAAATTCCTGAAGAGTATGGTAGGGTCTAGTAATTAGTTGTCTTTTTAGTGTTTGCTTAAAAATCCTGTCATCAATCACCTGCCGATAAGCCAGTGGTATGTGGTTATAAATTTTCATGCTCTCAAATATCAAGGAATTTTGGGTGAGAGTTGTTTTTGGTATAGGAAAAGGAATATCATTCACAGTACCTACGTATGTTATAGGAGCTGTTAATAGCACAATATTTATATTTTATGGATAAGGCAGGCCAATCAAAGTTAAAATATTTTCACTGACCAATAAAGGTTTACAGTGAATACGACAATTAATACCACACAAGTATCTTAATGTCCTCTTTTGCAAAACCACACATGAACGAATATCAAAAATTCTGCGTCACTCGTAGTAAAAACGTCCGTACAGCGTGACCGTTGTGATTTTGCTAAAGCATTATAATTTGATATTATTAGGAAACTATAAATAACGTGACTAGTAGTATAAGTATTTTTGCTTAATAGGTATCAACACATCATAAATGTATCTAATATAATTAATATACCTAACCTCCGTTGTACACAGGCTGTAGATCTAGAGTTTCTAGAGCAATCAGCAGAAATTTGTCATCATTGATTTCTGTTAAAAACGATTTTTGATCGGGACAAAATGTAAACAATGCATTACAAATATTACATTTCTGTGGATGACACACACGACACACACGGCATTTTCATTTCCGCTGCCAAGATACATGGTTTCGGCGCTGTTTCTGTTCAGAATTTGGACTTTTCTATCTGGGGAAAATCTGAGTTTTGAATCTTAAAATTTGGTCATTTTTATCTCCGAACAGTGACTACTACTTTTTGTTAAAAAAATCTTCTCTTTTTTTATGCTTTTTATTATTGTTCTTAAACTAAAATAATTATCGTTCATTTTGGCCTCATAGTGGTAACGTTTTTTGACTCATTAAGTTTTAAATGTTAATTTACCACTCTATTTTTCTGTCGCGAACGCACAATGAAAAGATTTATTCTATTTTTTTTTGTTCTTTTCTTTATTGTGGTTAGAAAGTTTTGTGACTTAAAATAAGACAGTGCATAGTGTGGTATTTTATTTCCTAATCAATACTTAGACGTACCTATATAATAATATGTAAGTATTTACTAGTTGATTAGAAAAATGTAATGAAAGAAAATCGGGAACTTGTGATTTCGACTGCACATGCCCTCCCACAGGGTTTATTCCGGTCCATACTTTGTTAGACAAATTAGTACTTTTCCTGACACAATTCCAAAACATCCATTTACCTTTCTAACTACTACTGCAGGGTCCGTAGGTCCCCAAATAAATCGTGGACCACCCTCTATGCTTTTACAAAAGACAAGAAACGATGAATGGACGTTCAAGTGCCAACATTTATTCAAAACTTGCATTTATAATTTTATACGAGTTGTAATAGCTGTTTACACACAATGCATACCTCCTATTATGTGATTTATTAGGCTCATTCGGTCCTTGTATATTATTAGCCTTCCTACGTAATATAATGGGAACACTTATTGTATGGAGGAAGATGTGGGGCAAGATGTTCTGAGGGGCTGTCTTATAAAAGGTGGGTTATTTATCCTTGAATGAAAGTGCTCTTAAGAGCTCCCCATCGAGCCGATAAAACTGTGTTTTTAGCGTGAAAACACGTACCCGCCCGAGAGATAAGGGATTTCGCGCGATATATTTTGTTGGGGAGTTCTTCTCCTCGATAGGGAACTCTTAAGTAACCCACATACTACGTACCTACTTGTTGTACGATGTATATTCTGTTCGAAGCAAGAGTATTTCAGACTAAATAGCAGTAGCTTAGTAGCACACATACTCCAGGTTTAAACTAGGTGGCATAATTATCCTTTATTGGTATCCGAAAGTGTTTCTATTATCATACCTATACCTAAAAATTAACTGAAATTTTTTTAAATATGGTTCTTGGTCAAAATAGAAACTTAAGATCTCAAAAAATAATCTATTACGTACAAATATTAAGTTCAAAAGGTTAAAATAACTTGAACTAAAGACGAAATACACCAATTTTGCCCAATTTTGACAGCATATTTAACATCAGTTGCGTAACAAAAACTGAGAGGGCCCCCCGCAAACGTTTTCAGGGGCCCCTTCTCGATAAACAATGAAAAATGATAATTCTTATTTTCATTACTATTAGGTTAAGGAGGTTTATAAATTTTTGAATTCGTTAATCGTGTAATAATTTAATTAGGCTTAAACCCACATTATATGTTAAGTACCTACTACCGTGCGAGCAAAAATTATTTGCATCAAAGAGGGCCTTGCATCTAAGGACGTAATGCTTAGCCGTAGGGCTTAATACCTGTTGGGTGTCACGGTGTCAGTAACTACCTGAATTAACAATCAATCAGTTATTCCGTTATCTTTGACTGTCGTTACACGTAATTTGATTCAGCGCTAATTTTTCCAATTTCTTGAAAAATTCACCAGTGGGCTTTACGGAACAGCACAAAACTTTAAAGATTGAAACGTATTTTCGAAACGGGGTTAGAGTAAATGGTAAGTGGCATAGTGGCAATACAATCCGGGTTTGTGCATGGACGATTTTCACGAACATTTTCCTAACGTTGCTTTTATTGCTGGGGATTCTTATCATTGCCTGAAAAGAACCGTGGCTGTGTTTAGGGAAGCAGGTTCTATACAACACAAAAAGGACCAGGAAGACCATCTGTAAGAACAGAAGAACTTTTTGCAAAGTGAAATAATGCAAAATACGCCAACAAATTGTATAAGACGCCTGTCCCAAGAAGTGGGTAGATCTTATGGAACATGCAGGACTATTTTTAAGAAGCAGCTAAATTTATTTTCTTATAAAGTGCAAGTATTGCAAGAAACACAAGCCGCATATTTTGAAAAACGCAGGAATTACTCTCAATGGTTTACCCAAAATTTATTGGAAAGAAATTATTTATTAGACCTGATATTTTTTTCGGATGAAGCCTGGTTCCATCTCTTTTTCCATGACACAGTTACAGCACAGCGGTATAGAGACAATATTTTGAATCCATTTGTGGAGCAATTACTTGACGACGAACTACGTTTTGGATATTTTCAACAGGACGGTGCAACCGCCCATACAGCCGCGGAAACTATTAACTACTTACGCAATTTTTTTGACCACAGATTGATCAGTTTTTGATCAGACATAGAATTCCCACCTAGATCACCTTGTTTAACGGTTATGGATTTCTTCGTTTTTCCTCATTTAAAGAACACTATTTTTAAAACACCAGTTGCAAATTTAGAACAATTACAAGAAAGGATTATCCAAGAATGTGGTAACATTTCTCCAGAGATGCTGATGGTCAACACTTTCGAAAATATGAAGAGACGTGTGAATTTATGCTTGGAGCATGGCGGTGGCCAATTTTAGCAGTTTATGTAATTATTTTTCTTTTTGTATATTCTTACTTTGTTAATCTTGTAAACAACAAAAATAAATTTGTATTTGTCTACTTATTTTATTACTCATTAGTTTGACATATTATAATATGAATTTGACAAAATTTTAACCTAGATTTGGTTAGATATATCGTCCCCATATCATTGTGATCTAAACCAAGCCCTACGTTTTTTAATCCAAGTCCTCTTTGATGCAAATAATTTTTGCTCGCACTATTTTTATTTATATGACTAACGCGGCCGCCATTGCATGTAAATATATTGTCTACGTCGTTTTTTGTTGAACTAGTAAACAAAACGGCAGTCTCGCGTCGCCATTTCGTTCGTCTGTGGGCTGCTTAAGATGTAGTTTCTTTAACTGCGAACTCTGCTAAATTTTCTTACGTTTACTTACCGTTTCAAAATAAATTCAACCTGTGTAAATCTTTAACCGAGATTTTTGTATGTTCATATTAAGTACCTATGCCTCCTTTTCTTTCCCTGCATAAACGAATTATTACATTGGCAGTCGATCTCAAATTTGTAAGCGCTATAACAAGTATAACAAATACTCGAATTTCGATGTAACAATTAAAATGATCCCTTTTCTTTTAGGTGACCATCTGCTAGACAAATACGACGGCGCCACAGAGGTCCGCGTCAACCGCCGAGGACGTCTTCAACTCAAAGACCCCCAACTGACCATCCCCACAGCCTACGACCTGGTGTACCTGGAGGACTCCCCCGACTATTGCGTGAAGAACGACGTCACAGGTTCCCTGGGTACCCAGGGGAGACCGTGTAACAGAACCAGTCACGATATTGACGGGTGTAACCTCTTATGTTGCGGGAGGGGTTACAACAGTATCAAAGCGGTGGTGAAGGAGAGGTGTGAGTGCAAATTCAAGTGGTGTTGTCAAGTGCAGTGCAAAACGTGCAAGAAGACGTTGGATTCGCATACGTGCAAATAAATGTGAGGTTATTTTAAATTAAAATTTCGGAATTTTCTGTATTATACCTACACAACTTCAGGAATTACGTATTTTGGAGCGTAGATTGCGAATATGAAAGCCATTTTTGACGGAATTATGTGAAAAATGACAAGTTCTATCACGGCACTATTTTTACTTTTAAACTCATTTACTAATGTTTAATGTTTACAAAATTTGTAGGTTAGAAAATAAAATTCTAAACCATCAAGATCGGTAAATATCAACGCGTCTGAATCATCCGTAGTCACATGATCTTAAAATTTTCTTGTCTCATCTGCGAGGTAAAAACCGAAGGTAAAAACCGAAGGTAAAAACCGAAGGTAAAAACCGAAGGTAAAAACCGAAGGTAAAAACCGAAGGTAAAAACCGAAGGTAAAAACCGAACTTGGCAATAACTTCAGCAAATTTATTAGTTTCTTTTCAACAGCAAAGCAAAGTAAAAAAGCTGCATTTTTATGGCCGAGCTCTTGCAAAACGTCCCAGGTAGTTAAACGGAGTCAACCATTTATTGTGAAAAATACTTTACTTTTAAGTTAAATTTTTAAATGGAACTCTGAACTTAGCTGTGGACCTTGATATGCTATTTAAAAAAAGCTTAAAGGAACTCAGCAATTATCTGACAGGTTTGTCACTTCTTAAAATATATAAAAAAATATCTGAAAAACCCAGCTTTGCCGCCAAAAACGGCGTTCAAGTTTGTAATCTACGCCCGAACAGAATATTATCAAAAATGTTTTAAAGCTTGTTTTACACGGGAAAATATCAAGAATATTTCAAATAATATGTGATCTTTATATCAGGCTTCCGAATAAGAGGAAAATGGAGCACACTCGTTTTCTATCTGTCTTTGAAACTTTAGTTTATTCTTAAAAGCAAGCACTTCGTTTTTGATCAATATTTCGTTACTTTTTTTTTACTTTTTCGTATTGTCCAAAAAGCGGTCAAATCCCATCTTTGGAGTGGTTTTATCTTAAAAATGGTCCAGGATTAACGAACAGTTTACAAGTTTAATGAGCCTAATGAATAAAAATTAAGCAATTACTTGAAGCAATTACTTTTTGGTAAAAGCAATTGCTTGACTATAGCAAATGCTATAAGTTAAAGCAATTGCTAGATCTGGATATGAATAAAATTTTGAAGCAATTGCTGTTTTTCTTACACCTCTGTAGCCAATGCTTATTCAACACAAGTTCAGACGTGGCTTATCCACTTGTTCAGATTATAGATTTCACGTTCAGTTTGGTGCCTAATTTGCAAAAGAGTTGACGTAAATACAACAACGTTGGTCTATTCATTTAGTAGGTACAATAGTAATCTGTTACGTTTTTGTGGAAAATAGGAAACTTATATTTGTGATATGGCAGATTTCAGTGAAAATGAGGAAAGTGATAGTAGTGATGAAGAAATTAAAGATATGCAATTGATAATCATTCACAAATTGAAAGAACATAAATAAATCTCTCTGACCACAACCGTTTAGCTTCCACAACAGCTTCAGCACTTGTAGGAAATTTAATAAAAATATTGGCCTTCTTCAATACTGCATCTATTATAGAAGTGTATGTCTTACAGGCAGTAGTTTGGTGAACACCGAGTTCTTCACCTACAGAATTTTGAGAGCCCGGATCCGACAATTTCCGCAGAAAGACTTTTTAAATCTTATTTAAAGGCGACAGTGCACCCCCTCGCCTTTTACCACTATCAGTCAAAAAATAATTTGCCAACCACTCAACATTTTCGCATTCAAATCGATATAACTTTCTAAAATCATTATATCTGCATTTTTTTTTTCTTTTGCGGACGTTCATAATATATTCAGCCATAATTGAAGACACAAATTAAGAGCAACGCACGTGTATGTCGCGAAGAATTAAAGTTGACTGCTACCAAGTTGTGATGCATGCAGGGGTCTACCTACCATAAAAAGTTAAAAGCAATTGTTACACTAGAAAAAGCAATTCCCTAATTTATTCATCACATTTTAAGCAAACGATAGCGATCGCTTCTATTTTTTAAGAAAAAGCTTTGACTAGAAGCAATTCCTGCACTTTTAAGCAATTGCTGGACCCAAAAGCAATTACTTTAGTTTTAATTCATTGGCTTTCAAGAAATTACTTCGATTTTATAAGGAAACGCAATCGCTACATTTTTATTCATTAGGCTTAATGAGTTTTTCTTTAAATCCTGAAAATATATACTTTTTCGTTCTAATTCGGAAAAATCGACTTTTTCACACTTAAAAAAAGTGAAACTTTTAAAAATTCGTGTGAAAAATACTTTCTGACCTTGCTCGTAAAAAAAATAATTTAGGTAAGAGCAAACCCTTTTTTCAAAATTATTATTAAAATTATTTTATAAATTCATTGTAACTTTTCGAATTTTTTGCCTTGTGTAAGAGAAGCTTTAATAATTATAAATACGAAAAAGGCATGTGTATATAAATGATATTTTGCAAGGAAGAGGCATTTATAGTTTACAATGGCTAAAATGGGTAATAATCAATGATCTGGTAACCTATAGATGAAACAATAACAAATAAACCTATTGACAAAATCGTATTCCATGCTAAAGTAAATCAACATACAAATTTCGCCCCTCCACTTTATTTGCCAAACTTACGCCGTTAAAAGTATTAACATGATGTGGGAAGTTTAAATCTTTGTCTAAAACCTTTTAAAGAGTCTGCAGTATGGCAACGCAGCTAGCAGTAAGAGATCAGCCCTTAAGATGTAACCGCCACGACATTGGTCTGAGGCCATGATGACGTTGTTTTATTCATTTCCGTTTAGGGTCCACAGAAAATGTATCACGGAAAAACATCGATATTTGCGATGCATCACAATTTTTTTTAAATGGAATTAAAATTACAAAACAAATCACAAATCTAATTATTCTAAGCTCACACCTTAACTGAAAGGTTCTATAATCAAGATCGACAGACAACTGCAAAATTATTATTTTACGAATAAAATTATAAGGCCTAATACATCGATTAAAATACATTGATGCATCTACAAATATCAAATGGCCTCGATGCATCGCTTAAAAATGATGTATCGATTTGAAATTATCGATTTTTTCAATGCGGCGATGTATATACTATTTCCGCGGGGTTTCTTTGACAGCGGTCTGAAATTTTCTTCAGTTTATCGGTTTTGTGTAATAATTGCTAGGGTTTTGTAATATTCTTTGAAGACTAATTAAGATGAGTCACAAGTGTCATTCGGAAAATAATAATTCTAGAGTTGCTTTTCATAGGTGAAAAGGAAAGTAGGGTTATTTGTAGGTTAGGTTTAAACTATAGCAGCAAGGCCGTATTCAAAGGTATATCTACCGTAATCCCTACTCCTTGCCCCACCCAGCTCTTCAGCGCCTCTCTTCTACAAACGATGTAGTCAACACATTTTAAGATTGTTTATGAATGACATGTGTCATCTATAGATACCAAATCATTGGTAATAATAGGTATACAACAAATTTAGGTCTATTAATAGGACTGTATTCATTTATTATTTATTTATTACTAATCAGATGAACCGAATGGGAACCCCATACCCTTTATAGGGGAAGGTTGCCTATATTGGACCAGTTTTAAGTGTACTGTGGGTTCTAGACAGTGGCGTAACAAAGGAGCATATTTGTGAAATAAGCATTAGGGCCCCTCCTTCTACTTGAAGGTGCAAATTTTTTACACGCCCAATATAATTTATAATAAATATTATAGATACTATTACTGGTCCGTCATTAATCCAAAAGAATGCCCTCATAAAAAGCAGATGAACCGTAACTTTATGCATATAAACGATTCGCTATAAATTATGAAACAATGAAGGAAAAAATTATAAATTAATAGTTTTTTCTACATTTTAGGGATTTCTTTTGGATTATTGTCAGTATTAACATAATAATTATAATATGTGTTAAAAAAATTACCTTGTCGGACTTCCATTGTCGTTATTTTGCTACTTGAAAACTAACTAACCGAAATGTTTTGTCCGATTCCGACAAGGTAATTTTTTTGATAAGACTTCACCCACCTTTAAGCCATGTTATTATTGTAGCATGTAGCGTATTATATGGTATAAGAATTATAAGATACTTTACTTATTATAGGTTTAACTGATATTGATATTGATATCAGTAGGTAATACTAAACTGGTCGTGTATTGGGTTCCCATGATCCCATTTGATATGGATCTATAAAAACTTATTTATAAATTTATTTTTTGAGAAAGCAATTTTAGCTAATAACATAAATACCTATATACTACCTATGGACCTATTAAACCTTTTTTCCGTTGCTATATATGCCTTTACTTGAAGTTTTTGCTTTGCCTACAGACAGATGTATATTGCCCGCGTATCTTGTCTTTGTTTTCTACACACACACAACAGTATTAACAATTTTTACAAAAGTATTTTCTAGAGACTGAATTTTATACATCATTAATTTGAGAGGACAAAGTAAATTTAAGCAGAAGATATTATGGGGAATGTTTTCATATTTATTTATTTCATATCTTGTAGTTTTATAGCGATAGTTTTATACATATACTTAGGTACTTATTTATTATTTGTAAATGACAAAAATGTAAGATTTTTTATTAGCGCATAGGTACTTAATAAAAAATGATTTTCTAAGAAAATTTATTGTGTTATTATTTTTAACTTGCGTGTGCCTGCGGCTTCGCTCGAGCAATTTAATTGTTTGACATTCGCGCTATCCAAACAAAGCAGCGTACATACGTGTGACCCAGTAAAGTCCGCATCATAATGGATTTTTTTTTATTAATAGCTTTATTCGATACTTGACTTCCCAAGTAGCACAAAAAATCCCTAAAAGAACGAAATTATTTCATAATTATCGCATAGCGCCACTTGACGAACCTTTTTATTTTTTGAAGCGTCCCAATACGACAATTTTGTTATATAAATAAAGGGGTTTCTGTAATGCTGTTGTATAGACGTTCTTAAAACTCATATTATAGGACAAGGAAAGGCCAATTTTGTAACAATTGTATAACGTAATAATATAATCCTTATAAAACTTTTAAAAAAAATGTTATACAAGTTATAATACAGTTGCATAGCTATCTTATTACTTTTAATAGCAACGTTAAAAGTTAGTTATAGTGAAAGTTGTGTAAATAGTTGTGTTAATGTTCCTTAAGAAAAATAATGGGATTGTTACTTAAGGCAGAAGTGAAACATTACACAATAAGTATGAAAGGATTTTATAATCATTCTATAACCACAACAGTGTACTCTCTCTTATAAGAGCAGAGCTTCAGAGCTTTATAGAATAAAAATGTAGTTTCCAGGAATAAATTTATCCCAAGTTCTGCGTTATAGAATCTGTTTATACGTAATAATACATACATAACCTAATAATTCTGTTCTATCAGTGCGTTTACAAAATGAATTTAGCATCAGCAGTATCTCAATTTAAACAATTAAAAAGGAGTGGGCATTTATGTTGTCTAATGATGTTTTTATGCCGGGATAAACTAGAATATTATTTGCAGGTTAGGTGTGGTTCACGCATGTATACCGCAGTTGATCAAAACACAATACAACTGTTTACTGCTAGACGGTACGTTAAGCGATACTTTTGTTCTCTAAGTTTGTTCTACTATGTAGTTCTCCAACGCACTTTAGGATAACACGGAAATTTAACGTTTCTGTAATGCTGTTGTATAGACGTTCTTAAAACTCATATTATAGGACAAGGAAATACCAATTTTGTAACAATTGCATAACGTAATAATGTAATCCTTATAAAACTTTTAAAAAAATGTTATACAAGGTATAATACAGTTGCATAGCTATCTTATTACTTTTAATAGCAACGTTAAAAGTAAGTTATAGTGGAAGTTGTGTAAATAGTTGTGTTAATGTTCCTTAAGAAAAATAATGGGATTGTTACTTAAGGCAGAAGTGAAACATTACACAATAAGTATGAAAGGATTTTATAATCATTCTATAACCACAACAGTGTACTCTCTCTTATAAGAGCAGAGATTCAGAGCTTTATAGAATAAAAATGTAGTTTCCAGGAATAAATTTATCCCAAGTTCTGCGTTATAGAATCTATTTATACGTAATAATACATACATAACCTAATAATTCTGTTCTATCAGTGCGTTTACAAAATGAATTTAGCATCAACAGTATCTCAATTTAAACAATTAAAAAGGAGTGGGCGTTTATGTTGTCTAATGATGTTATTATACCGGGATAAACCAGCATATTATTTGCAGGTTAGGTGTGGTTCACGCATGTATACCGCAGTTGATCAAAACACAATACAACTGTTTACTGCTAGACGGTACGTTAAGCGATACTTTTGTTCTCTAAGTTTGTTCTACTATGTAGTTCTCCAACGCACTTTAGGATAACACGGAAATTTAAAGTACAGTGTTGCCAGGTTGAGCAGTTATACGTACATAAAATTAAAAAGCAATTATTTATTGTTACATCTTATTCTTCTTAAGATACCTTACATGCATGCACCTAAAACGAAACAACCTCTATAGTAAATTGGCAGTAACAAACACAGTAAATAGCTCCTTAGGAAGAGTTTACAAGGGTCGTGAATAAGCCGTTCAAGTTTCTTGGCTGGAATCAAGTATTTAAAGACATGCAAATATGCGTCTGCTTATTTTATTAAAATACTTTAATCTAGCAGTTGCATTTAAAATCAGTATAAGAACTTAAAAAAATAATGAACCGAAAAAACAGGCGTAACATTTCCGGCGTAAAATTATTCAGAAGTAAAAAATTTATTTTGTTTAATGAGTTAGAAAGTATAATTGGGGACGAGTGTGAACATAACGAAAAAAGAGTTTGACTTTCCAAGTGGTTACAGCGAAGAGACACGCATGGAGGTTCAGCTTATTGCTTCTCATAAACTCGCATTAGAAGATCGTAGCTCGATAAATTTCAATATTGTGTCCTCAGTTCACCTCATCTTAAAAACACTGAAAATATCTCTCTAGCTGTAAATATTCACTTGAACGACGAGCAAGTACGGCGCTCCACTAACATTTGAGCATTGCATTTCGTAGTGGGGAATGCCTTCTTGAGCAAATCATTTTTCCATACCTACGTCGTAATATGCTTTTTACTACACTTATAATGTAATAATAAAATACTATTAATAATAGTATTCCTATACTAAAACAAGTCAAGACTTAATTTTTAAAAAGCGCTATTTTTGTCTTTAAAGTTTAAACACGCTTCAAAATGACATAAAGCTTTGCAAGACACACTGTAATTGTTATAGCTTTTAGCCTTTTAATTAATTTTGTTCAAACGTCTAAGGAGAATAAAGGTTATGTAAAAAAAAAGTTGAAAACCCAATTTATCCCCGTTCCTGTTTATTTACGTTTATTGAATGCTTGATACGAAGGTCAGCTGCTTAGCCACGTTCAGAGTTCTTGAAAAATGACAACGTCGGTACGAGCCTGCAGGTATAATAAACAACATTATAGGACTTTAATAGGTATCGTATAGAGCCAAAAAGAAAACACAATCATTGTATAAAGTTTCTAATAACACAAAATTATTGTATTACCATACGCCATATTTATTAAACTTTCTGCGGTTCAGAAACGGCAGCCATTGTGGAAGAATTCATACAATCGTAAAATGTCAAACAAAAAAATACATTTTTTAAGATAATATAGAGATTTTTCTTGTCGCTTTAACAATCAACACAATACATAGTTTGTTTTAGTTGAAAATTCTACCATAATTTTTTTTTTTAATTTTAAATTTTTTAATAATTCCAACAAATGTATGCTTATCTGAGGCGCATTAATTTTTCGTTAGAAATATATACATATTTTGTCAAAAAAGTTGATTGCGCAAGACAATTATGTCCCCTGAATATTGCAGAAAGGTTTAGTACTTATTATTTAATACATTCAATATGATAACAGCAAATACAACTCGCAGCCATTAATGCATAATTGGTCTTAAACTACATTGCTATTTTTGTCAAACAAAACATAAAGTTTGCATAAAAAAATATTCTTGCAATGATTCTATTCCAAATTTGAACAGTAGGAAACAATGTTATTGTATCAGCGATTCTGTCAGCATTATTAAATTCTTATAAAATACTCTCTTAATAGATCTATAAATGTTCGCAGAATACACTTAAACCGCATTATACAATAGTTTTATAGCAGTTCTTAAATAGTTTTGTAAATATATTGTAAAAGTAATCCTGAAGACATACTTATAGGAGAGTCTTATAATGATCACATTGATTATCTTATAACGGTCGTGTAGGTTATTAAAGGATCTCCTAAAAGTATTAAACTGTTGTATAAAATGGGCCCTTTTTGGTTGTAAAGACATTGTATAGTAGTTTGCAGCCACATTATAACATTTCGACGATTCTATAAGAAATGCTGTATAGCTGTTCTTACAACATTTCTGGAACCATTTGTGCTACTTGGGTTTGACATCAAGTTCTGCTTTGATCGAGATAAAAATTAAGCAAAAAAATAGTAGTCACGTGATTCGCATTATCTGCCAAATTTTAATTTTTTCCAAAAAATAATTCAAAAGTGGGGTTATTTCTGAAAATATCGAAAAAAGTTATTAGAAAAAGTTTTTTAATGCAGTTTCTAGCCCACGTGCAAAATTTCAGCTGCATAAGATAATTTTGATTTTTTACCCACTAAGACTTAATGAACACTTTACTGATGACACTGTGTTCTTTTTTGTCTTGATATTAAGGTGTATTGCTTTCAAACATAAACTACGTTTTCAAAAATACTTACTTTATGAAGTTACCTCATACAGGGTCAAAAACAAATAAACTTTGCCAGCTTTGCCTCACATATGCGACGAAATTTTACTAGCCCAATTTTGATTTTGTGGAAAAACGCACATTTAATATGGCGCTACTTGATAGAATAAAATGTATCTGAAATAAAGCATTGTCAAAACTATAAAGTTTTATGTAGGTTGCGTTGAGTCTTATTTTGCAAAAGTGGTGCAATTTACAAAATATGGGTAAAAAATCAAAACTATCTTATGCAGTTGAAATTTTGCATGTGGGCTAGAAACTGCATTAAAAAAAACTTTTTTTAATAACTTTTTTCGATACTTTCAGAAATAACCCCACTTTTGAATTATTTTTTGGAAATAATTAAAATTTGACAGATAATGCAAATCACGTGACTACTATTTTTTTGCCTAATTTTCATCTCGATCGAAGCAGAACTTGATGCCAAAGTCAACTTTCGAATAAAGTTATTAATAAAAAAATCCCATATGATGCGGACTTTACTGGTCACACTGTATACCTATAGGTACCATTATCCATTAGAACATTTAATAGGTACAATAGACTTCTTATAGAATATATTCTATTGTTCACGTTTTAAGGAAAGCAAAGATTCCACAGCGTTCACAATTTGTTTGGTTAGCTGTATATCCACTATACTTAACACGTGCATCAAAACAAGTGCTGTTATATTCTATTTTATTTTATTTCAGGTCTTTGTATTAAGTATATACCTACTTATTTTAGTTCCATAATCTAGAATGATAGCGGCAACTTCGCTTTTTCTGTTTCACTCATCGGCCAATCACGGGTATCAACAATAGCTGTGTAGTACTCGAACAAACCCTTCCTCTTTTCTGTGAGTAATCGTAGTACTTATTTGTTTTTTCGATGTAGTGGTTAGTCGTCGGAATACTCGTATTTGTACGTGTTTTGCGTTTTTGTAAAGGATTTTTCATTTTATTGTTATAAGGACTTAAAAAAATGGTGCATCAGTGTGAAATTTGTGGAAAATTAGATAGGTAGGTATATGCTTTTAATCCGGAAATATATTTTCACAAATAAGGTTATTATCTGTAATACCTATTTGCTCATTCAGTGGTGTAGTAATCAGGAAAAGAGTAAATAAAAAATAATTCTCATAAAAGCAGGGAAAAAAATATTTTTTCCAATAGGTATTGGAATTTTCGCCGCCAATAAACGGAGTAAATAATTTATTTAGTCTAAATAAAAATGGAGTTTGCCGAAACAAATATTTATTTCCTATTGTCTGAACAAATAATTATTTGAAGACTATAACAGTAAAATTTATTTATATTTAAACAAAAATATTAATTGATTCAAATAAATCATTAATTAAGCTTGATAGTATGTAGTGTTTCATTAAAATAAATGTTTGATTTCGATTTGATAGAGAAACAAAGTTTTTATAGCAAATTTCTATCGGCAACATATACTTATTTATCTCAAATAAATATTTAGTTGTCACCTTGCGATATTTGATCTAAAGAATGTGTTATTGTTTTCTATATTTCATAAGTATTTTTATTATATAAATATTTATTTGCATAATAAAATTATTGTTTTCCCAATAAATTTTTTAAATTGTACTAATTTCTATTATTATTTTCAGAAAAACTATGTATAAGTACGCTATGAAATCCTGATGTGCTATGGTTCATCACTTAATTTTAAAAGTAAATCATGGTGAGTATCAGAATTTTGATCACTGCTTAATTATGGGATCAAATAAAAAAAAGTATGCTACATTATATCTTAAAGATTATCTGCTTAAAAATAATTACACTACATATGCCTACATCCTACATAAACCTCCACCAGTTTTCGTTTCTGAGATACAGAAATTCTTATAAAAATTTCAACCCTCGTTTTTACCCCTTTAGGGGTTGATTTTCGAGAAATCACTTCTTATATAGTAGATGCCTACCTACGTTATAATTAGAAGATACCCTCGAAATTTCATGATTCTAGGATAAGAGGTTCAGGCGTTGACGAGATAATGGTTTTTGTCAAAGAAAATTTATAGGGTTTGTTCGTTTTTGTTTAGTTCGTTCATTCCAAAAATCTCTCAATACCTGTTTCCAGTGGCAGCATAGTCAGCCAGTTATTGTCATCACTGTTCGTATAAAGACACCAAGTTTAGTAAATTACACTCCTGCCATCTATTAGTGAAGATCTAAGATATGTAACCGAAACGTTAAGAAATCTGTAGGTTTGGACTATGGAGGACTTGACCCTATAGTTCTCCATAGTTTGGACACAGCGATCTTAGTTAATAGAGGGGGCTGTGGTTTGGAATAAAGAAACCTGTACCAAAATGTCATTATTTGGACACCTTTCAAAATCATATGTTCTATTTGTCAGATTTACAAATTTCTTTAACACGGTTTTTTTTATTGGTAATGCTGTTGTAATGCTCTCAATTTTCGATTATTTTACAAATTCATCCATTATTAATGGCATTTTCATTTATATAGACGCCTTCCAAGTATATTTGTCCGATACCATCCAAATCCTGCGTGAACCCGACCAGCTGACAGCAGGTGCGTTGGACTTCGACGATTTTCAGTTGAAATTGTTGAAAGTTGTTTCAGGAATATTGCTCCTTAATTTGTTGCTGATATTTGCTACTTGGAAATACTACGGACGGGATATTTATGAACGATTTATAAAGCTCAGTAAGTATCCTTTAACATATTATGTTTGACAGCTTAATCAAAAAATGTACTTAGGTGAAGGGTAAATCTTTCCTATCCTAATTTTACACAATGTTATTATAGTTGGTGCCAACCAGAAAAGAATTTGATCTAAACAACGTTTATTTGAAAACAAAATTTTACCTTATATACTGATGCCAGTAGCCATTATATGTTTTGCATCAATTGTTGCAATGTTGCAAAATACAGAAGTACCTACCTACATAGACATTTCCAAGTGGTTCCACCCACAAATCTCTTAAAACAAGGTTCCACCCCATATTATTTAAATGTGTAAAATCGATGATTTTTCAAATATGATGAATTTTTTGGGTTTATAGATTAGTGAAAACGATGTTCGTCTGAAATGCTTAGTTGCTGTAAAGTGCTGCTTGTATCACCACGGCAGAATTTTCCAATTTGCCTTCTTTATTCACTCTTTTTTTATGTTATACCCAATGGCATTTAAACATCTTCCACATTAAAAAAAAAAGCTTGAAAAAAGGAAACGACATTTAATTGGTTTTTCAATTAAAATGGTGTTTTATTTTAAAAACAAAGTATTATAATATGCAAAATGATTTTGTGTTAGAGGAACAAAGGTAATTTGGATAAAATAACCCTAAAGAAGTAAAATCTACAAAACTGGGAATACCTAATGAATTTTACGCATTTTTTGAAATTTTTCTTTCATAAATACCATATACCTAAATCTGCCTTTACAAGCAGGCACATTAAGAAGGAATATCTCAAAAACTAAGTGTCTTCAATGAAAATTGTCAGATTCGTAATCTGCAAAGCAAAATTCATCATTCCTGAAAAATATTCATAAACTTGGCATGATGTTCTTATAAGTAACACAATATTATTTCATATTGAAGGCCCTTCCCTAATTTGACAAAAAAAAACTTATTTTTATTGTTCTTGCTGTATCTAATAGGTAAATTTTACATTTTTTCAGCGAGTACCAAAGAGATTGAAGAACTTAAAGCAAGCGTCTCAAAGCTTAAGCTTCCTAAAGAACATACACCCAGAATCTAAACACCTCTAACTCATCACTAACATGGCAGAAAAAATATCTGACAAAATAAAAAACTTTTTCCAAAAAAAGAAGGCCGATGCAAAATTTAAGAGACTAGGACCAGGCCATAAATTAACTGAATCTACTTCGTCAACAGCTGTAGTCCCTCCGCAAAGAAGGGGTTATGTTCCACCACAGAGAACAACCCCATCTGATGTTACAAGGCAGGCGGCCGAAGCTGCTTTAGCTCGGATGTCTAGTCAGAAGAAGGATACTGCATTCAATACTTCTTTAGCTGCGATTCAAGCCAAGGTAAATGTTTTGCCTTTTATTATTAAATTATTATACTAGGAAAAACCTCAAAATACCCAAGGGGTACTGATATTTTACACACTGACTTGAACTAAGTATGAATAAAATTATAAAATATAATATTTGAGATGATGACAAGGGGATGTTCTGGTGTTCCTAAATACTTAAAAGACAATGTGCAACAGGGTGTTTTTAAAAAAATAAATAACAAAGTTGTTTCATATTTTTTATTTTTGGTTATTATTTAGTTCCTTGCCTTCCTGGTCATTCTCAAGCAATCTTTAAAATTTTCAAATTTATCCTTCTTTGATATAGGCTTCCTAGAAATTAACCTTTTTTTCATATACCTACCTACCTAGTAAAATAAAGGATGCAAAATAAGCAATTGACAAAAACCACATGCACTTTGTTTTATAGGTTCGAAGAGAGTTAGAAGCTGAAAAGAAAATTGCAAATATGGCAGATGAAGGGCCTGTGGGTCCCAAACAACCAGAGTTAGAGACGTCGCCCCATTTGGCTGTAACAGGTTTGATTGCATTCTTGTCTCCATGTTGGAATCTAGGTTCCTCTTTAACAGGCTTTTATTAGCTTCACCTGTATGTTTGCTTGTTTGTTTGTCCGTAACCGACTTCTTTGAACCCGATTTTAACCCACTTTAAACGGTCAGATTTAATTTAAATTTTGTAGACTTATCAAAAACCGCTGACAATACAATAATCTACACGCAAAAAATTCTCCTGTGAAATTTTGACAGCTGTCTGGTATAAAACGAAGAAACGATTTTGACGAAACAAATTATGGGGTCGTATAGTATTCGATGCGGAGACTTGTCAAAATTTGACAGCTGTCAATATGTCAAATCGTTTAAAAAAAATGATATTAATGAAAAAACTATAAGGTCGTATGTATATTGACGGTGGAAAGTTGAAAAAAATACGCAAAACATTCTCTTGTCAAAATTTGACACGTGTCAATATGACAGAATTATTACAATAACCGATAGTAATGAAACAAACGTGGGGTCGTATAGATATTTTCGCTAAGAATAGAGAAAAAATTTTTAAAAAATTCTAGCCGTCTAAATAAAATTTTGACAATTTTTTTTTTTTAATTTTGAAAATTTTTGTCGTTTGTTCGGGTTTGTATGTATGATTGTTTGTAACCGACTTCTTTGAACCCGATTTTGACCCACTTATCAAGAACCGCTGACAATACAATAATCTAGCTCAATTTACTTCAAAAAAAAATTTTTTCTTAATAAAAAATGAAAAATAAATATAAGTAGTTTAAAAAAACTAAAAAACACCCTTTGATAATTAATCAAATTAAAAAGCGGAAAATAACTATAGTTTAAAATAATTCTTGAAATTCTTAATATAGGCAGAAAATAATAATGAGCGATAAACATTAGTATTATTGTGAAAAAAGCGTAGGGTGCTTTGTCCTATATTTTTCGTATATCGAGCACCCCACGCTTTTTTTCACAATAATACTAATGTTTATCGTTCATTATTATTTTCTGCCTAGGCTAGGTATACAGGGTGATTCACGTTAAGTGGCCTATTAGAAGATCTTGGAAACGAGTAAAGTTATATTTCTAAAAATTTGGTAGCGGGCATGATTGGCTATGAACTTTTAAAATATTATATTTTGACGTTTGTATCACTTCCGGTTATACCGGAAGTTATGGCCAAATTTGCTATTTCAAATGAAATACCCTGTATATTTTAGCATTTTTGGATACTTTATTGAAACCTAAGTAACTTTTATTAACAATGATCTATACCTATCTCTAACCGTTTTTGAGATATGAATTATAAAATGCATTTTTTATGTAAAAACCTTACCGAGATGAAACTTCAGTAATTTTGAAATTAATAAAGCTAAACATTTAAAATTTTGTAGGCTTTTAACTAAAATATAGATCTTTCGACTACATTACTTAAGTTTCATGTTTTGCATACAGGGGATTTTTAAAAGTGTGCCAATGTGGCCATTTAGATAAATGTGCATAAGTCAATGTTTGCAAATGGAACACAATATTTTTTATTTTAGTAACGTGTAGAGAATAAAATTTCCGATCTAAACGTCTAATATGTCAGTATCAATATTTTTAGTCGTTTTGGAATTATGAGCAATTTAAAAAAAAAATATCTTAAAATATGTGTTTGTGTTAAAGTGGGAGTATCAACATACTTGCCAACCTATAACCTATTTCGCGTAGATTTATTTATGTTTTCTAGCTTTTATACAAAATTTTAAAAAAATCAGTATCGACTTGATATTCTATAGGTAATAATTGACATATTTAATAAATATCTAGGAATTTCATTACTTATTTTAGGAGAATTGTATAGCGAAAAATATCGGGTAAGATTTTTTTTAACATTATTATATCATTGTCACTCATTGTCCTTTCACTATACAATTCTCCCAAAATTAGCAAAGAAATAAATTGATATTTTTGTAATATATCAGATACTACCTAAATAATGTACCGACGATATTGATTTTCTTTAAATGTTAGTTATTAAAATAAAAAAATAAAAAAATCAACGCGAAATAGGTTATAGGTTGGCAATAGATTGAATGACGTTGAGAATTCAACCTTAAGTTCAAGTAAACTAGAATATGACAACAGGCCTAAGGTGAGTGTCAACTTTAAAACAATTTCAGTCAAAGCCTACTTTACTAATTGGTAACAAAGCTCAAAGTTAAACCAAAATCGAAATTAAAGCCATTTTTACAACATTAATGTCTTATGAACTTAACACAAACACATATTTTAAGATATTTTTTTTTGAATTGCTCAATTCCAAAATGACAAAAATATTGATACTGGGATATTAAACATTTAGATGGGAAATTTGATTCTCTACACGGTACTAAAATAAAAAATATGGTGTTCCATTTGCAAAAATTGACTTATGCACATTTATCTAAATGGCCACATTGGCACACTTTTAAAAATCCCCTGTATGCAAAACATGAAACTTAAGTAATTTAGTCAAAAGATCTATGCGTTAGTTAAAAGCCTACAAAATTTTAAACGTTTGGCTTTATTAATTTCAAAATTACTGAACTTTCTTCTCGGTAAGGTTTTTACATAAAAAATGCATTTTATAATTCATATCTCAAAAACGGTTAGAGATAGGTATAGATCATTGTTAATAAAAGTTACTTACGTTTTAATAAGGTATCCAAAAATGCTAAAATATACGGGGTATTCCATTTAAAATACCAAAGTTTACCATAACTTCCGGTATAACCGGAAGTGATACAAACGTCAAAATAAAATATTTTAAAAGTTCAAAGCCAATCATGCTTGCTACCAAATCTTTAGAAATATAACTTTACTCGTTTCCGAGATCTTCTAATAGGCCACTCAACGTGAATCACCCTGTATAAGAATTTCAAGAATTATTTTAAGCTATATTTATTTTTCGCTTTTTAGTTTGATTAATTATATCAAAGCGTGTTTTTTAGTTTTTTTTTAACTATATTTATAACTTATAGTAACAAATATTATATTCAGTGTGTCCATAAATTCCTCCCCCCTGCTATCACAGGATTGTATTCAAATTATGTATGTGCAAAATAATAAGTAAAATACCAACCTACTGCCTACCTACCTTAGTCATTGCTCATTGCATATCTATACTTGGGCCATTGCTATTGTAAAAGTTATTTACAAACTAGATTAAAACTGTTTACCAGTAAAAATAAAGATAACAATATATTTTTAAAATAATGCAAGGAATGAAGACAGTGGCGGCTGTACCTTAGGTATTCGCAATCTCCAAAAAAGTAAATAAATTTAAAAAACAATTATTATGTATTAAATGTAAACCAAACCAGTCGGTTACATTACGCGCATGCGTGTTGGCCTATCCGGATGCACCGTTTTATTACATCGCAGCACCTTGCTTATTTATAGCAGGGTGCTCGGAAATGACAAATTTTATGAAAAAAAGTTCTATTTACATAGGTTCATATTCTGTACCTACCATGGACCTTTAGATCCGTACAGCTTATCTCGTGCGCAAACAAAAGTTACGTTTTATGGGTGAAAAAATGCGTTTGTATGCACAACCCTCTTGTTATTAGATTTCCTTGTCTAGCGACATCCTCAAAATACACTCCGGAACCGGCTCGGCGCAATTTTTGTTGCTGTGTTTTACGTTTTCTGTGTGGATTTCTTGATTTCTTCAATTCTGATCAAGATGGCCGACAGTGATAGGTCAGAAGAAACGACGCCTAAGAAAAGTGAAAAGAAAACCATAATAACATGTCTACATTGTAAAAAACGTGTTGTAAACGTAGTAAAGTGTAAAAAGTGCCTCAATTCGTTCCACCCCGCGTGTTTGGAGCAAGCAGCAGAACTGAAAAACGCTCAATGTTCTCACGAGGCTATGAAGGTTAGAAAAACAAGTGTATATTCCACGTCAGAAGAATCAACAGAAAATGAATTATTGAGGACCCTCGTCAAGGAATTACAAAGTAAGAACCATATTCTTGAGGAAAATGGCCAGCTTCTCCGAGAAAAAATAACAAATCTTCAGAAAAAACTAGAAAAATATGAAAATGCAAGTAATCATAACATTCCAGAAACGACATCTAGTGAAATCTTAACTAGCATCGAAAGTCCAAAGAGATTGGTGACAGTGGTGACACCTATCAAAGAAACAGTGAATCTGAAAAAGTCGGTTTTAAGACCCGACAACGTAAAATCTAAAAACCCAAAACCTGCAGTGCGCAAAGATGACAAAACCATCGATCAAATTGTAATCGATCCGCCGCCCAGCCCTACCATTGACGGCGATGTCGGCGATAGTAGTGACAAATCGGATGACCTTAGCCTTAAAAACGATTGGACTGAAGTTGTTCGGAAAAGGTCTGCAAATAATAACAAAAGCAAACCGAGATTAAATAAACCAACAAGGCCTGAACCCATTCGAGGCACAAGAGAAAATGTTTCCTGTCTTAAGGTAGCCACTAAAGTGTCCGCTTTGTTTGTATCGGGATTAGCGCCGGAGGCAACTCCTGATAATATTATGAATTTTCTCAAAGAAAACAACTTGGAAACTGGATCTCGTTGTGAAAAAATGAAAACCAAAAAACAAAACTATTTTAGCTCTTTTAGGCTCTCCGTACCACAGGAAGACGTTAATAAATATTTAGATACCTCACTTTGGCCAAAAGGCACAATTATTAGCCCTTTTCGGAACCTACAGTACCAGAACAGGACATCAGTGGCTTAATTAAACAAGAAACAAACATTTTGCATATTAATGTACGGTCTCTAAGAAATAAAATTGGAGAAATAGAAGCCTACATTGCTGACAAAAATATAGATATAATCTGCTTTACAGAACATTGGTTAACGGCTGAAGAAATCGAAACCGTCCAGATTCAGGGCTTTTCCCTGGTAAGTTATTCAGCTAGACATAGAACAAATGGGGGAGGTACAGCAATATTTGCAAACATCGACCTTGCGGCTAGTGATTTTAAAGTGAATGTAACTAACTGTTATTTTAACTTAGATTTAGATAACTGTTTTGAGTATTGTTGTATTTATGTAAGTTCATTGAATTTATATGTTTTTAATATTTATAGATCTCCTTCAAGCTGTTTTGATACTTTCTTGGAATTGCTGGAGGGTTTATTAATGGCAAAGGCCACATCTAAGCAAATAGTTTTTACAGGCGATTTTAATGTGCATTTTAACACACTTGACACCAATTGTCTAAGATTATGTGACTTGTTTAGTAGCTTTGGTTTATGTCAAACAGTTTATGAACCGACAAGGGGTCAATACTGCCTTGATAACATGTTCGTTAATTCTGATGTTGAGGTAAATCACGTGAAAGTTGTTGATGTTGGGGTGTCGGACCATAAGGGACAAATACTACAGTTTTTTTCTGATATAAAAAAGGGATTTACGCAGAATAATAAGATCTTTAGACCAATTACAGAAAGGGGATTAAATGCATTTTATAACAAAATAGAGGAGGAGTCCTGGGACTTCATTGATTTGGAAATTCTAAGTGTTGAACAAAAATTTGAACATTTTATGAAAATTCTGGAGGGTGCCTATTTTTGTTGCTTTCCAGAAAAAAAATATATAGTAAGATCAGACCAAGGTAATAACATTACATGGTTTAACCAGGAACTAAGGGAAATGAGGGAGCACTTAACCTTCTTAAAAGATATGAGAGATAGTAATTACATAAGTACACAAGTGTACAAAAATTACAGCTCCCTGTATAAAAACAAAATAAAGCAGGCAAAAATAAGTGCTAATGATAACCTAATACTCAACTCCAATAACTCTGTGAAAACAATGTGGAATATAATAAATACGCAAAGAGGTAAGATAAAAAATAACTCCCTTGAAACCAATTTATCTCCAGATGACTTTAATAATTTTTTCTCTAACATTGCTGAAAATATAGTGAAGAACATTCCGCTATCTAATACCGACCATAAAAACTATTTATCATCAGTTAGTCCGCCTTCTGAGGCATTTTGTTTTTCCGAAATGACATTTAATGAGGTACGCGTAATCATAGACAGCTTAAAAAATAAGGAAAGTCGTGATTTGTTTGGTTTTAATACAAAATTGATAAAAACAATTAAAAACGTTATTCTTATACCCCTAACAAAACTTATAAATAATTGTTTCAGAGAAAAAAAATTTCCAAAGATTTTAAAAAAGGCGATCATAATTCCAGTATTCAAGAATGGTGACCCTAACTTGCCTGGAAATTATAGGCCAATTTCATTGCTTCCGATTGTTTCAAAGATATTTGAAAAATGTATAGCATTGCAACTAGTGTCTTTCTTTGAAGGGAATGGTCTTTTCTCTTCCGGTCAGTTTGGATTTCGGCAGGGAAAAAATACAACTATGGCTGTTCTGGATCTGACGTCACGCATTATAGAAGCATTTCATAATAAACAATATATGTCAGTAACTTTTTGCGACCTAAGTAAAGCATTTGATTGCGTAGACCACAACATTTTATTAAAGAAACTCAAATTTTATAACTTTGATGCCAGTAGTATCGATTTAATAGGTTCCTATCTTACAGATAGATGCCAGAGCGTGAGGTGTGATGGTGTGGCGTCGGCGGAAAGAGTAGTAAATATAGGTGTTCCACAGGGTTCAATTCTTGGACCAGTCTTGTTTTTAATCTACATCAATGACCTGCCGGCAACTGATCCTAGGGCAGGACACACTCTTTTTGCGGACGACACAACTCTCTCTTCTGCTGGCGACTCATTGGAAGATGTTTTTATGGGGTCCAGGGAATCTCTGGAATTGTCGAGTGAATGGTTCCAGGCAAATAGGCTTCTTCTCAACGAGGATAAAACCAAGCAGATGGTATTCACTCTGAGAGACTTAAGTGATAGTTCGGGTAATAATGTTTCGGAGGCAAAATTTCTGGGGGTCACTCTTGACGCAAAACTACAATGGGGTAGTCATATTAGTCAGGTGGCTAAAAAGCTAACAAAAGCTGTTTTTGTAATAAGAGGACTCTCGAGTTGTGTTTCTCCAGCTATATTGAGAACAGCATATTTTGCATTGTTTCAGTCCCATGTCTCATATGCTATTTTGGCTTGGGGGCACTCTGCGGAGGTTTATAGACTGTTTGCCATCCAAAGGAGAATAGTAAGAGTAATATCCAATCTTGGCTACAGAGACGATTGTAGAGGGGCGTTTGTTGCTCTTAAAATTTTAACATTGCCAGCCCTCTATATTTTACAGAATTTACTTTTTATAAAAAAGGCAGATAATTTTAAATCACACACAGACGTACATAACTATAATACACGCAACAAAAATAATTTAGTACCCTTATGGTGGCGCTTAGGAAGGTGTCAGGACGGCCCGGGCTATTGGGCAATTAAATTTTTTAATGTTTTGCCGGAGAGCATAAAGAACTTGCCTTATAAGCAATTCTACAGCAAAATGAAGGAGATCTTGACTGATAATGCTTTTTATTCATATACAGAATTTTTAAATTTTAATGTATTTTAACCTGTGTTTTTTTTGTATTAGATTTACCTATGTATATTTTTGACGAGTGTAAACATTTTTTATGTATTAACATGAATAAAGGAATTTTGAATTTTGAATTTTTGATATGTGTGAAGTTAGCAATGTTTATGCAACAATGAAATTTTTTTTGGGTATGTGTCAATTCCGCCTGTAGCGTTTTTAAACGAGTTTTAATTTTTTTAGTGGCGAAGACTGAAATTCTACCATTTGGATTTATCATCATTAGTAAACTACCCCAGAGGGGTTAAATTACCTGGTATATGCGAATTTTCCAAAACCCAGAGGAAAAAGTAACAGGATAAAAACTTCAAAAAGTAGCGTTTGTTACGAATTTTAATTTTTTTAGTGGCGAAGATTGAAATTCTACCATTTGGATTTGTCGTCTTTTGTAAACTATTCCATAGGGGTAAATTACCTGCTATATATGAATTTACAAAAACCCTGAGAAAAAAAGTTACAGGATAAAAACTTCGAAAAGTAGCATTTGTTAACGAATTTTAATTTTTTGGTGGCGAAGACTAAAAACGATAAATCCAAATGGTAGAATTTCAATCTTCGCCACTAAAAAAATTAAAATTCGTTAACAAACGCTACCTTTCGAAGTTTTTATCCTGTAACTTTTTTCCTCTGGGTTTTTGGAAATTTATATATAGCAGGTAAATTACCCCTATGGAATAGTTTCCAAAATACGACAAATCCAAATGGTAGAATTTCAATCTTCGTCACTAAAAAAATTAAAACTCGTTAACAAACGCTACTTTTCGAAGTTTTTATCCTGTAACTTTTTCCTCCGGGTTTTCGGAAATTCCTATATAGCAGGCAATTTACCCCTATGGAATAGTTTGCAAAAGACGACAAATCCAAATGGTAGAATTTCAATCTTCGCCACTAAAAAAATTAAATTTCGTTAACAAACGCTACTTTTCGAAGTTTTTATCCTGTAACTTTTTTCCTCCGGGTTTTCGGAAATTCCTATATAGCAGGTAATTTACCTCTATGGAATAGTTTACAAAAGACGATAAATCCAAATGGTAGAATTTCAATCTTCGCCACTAAAAAAATTAAAATTCGTTAACAAATGCTACTTTTCGAAGTTTTTATCCTGTAACTTTTTTTCTCCGGGTTTTTGGAAATTCATATATAGCAGGTAATTTACCCCTATGGAATAGTTTCCAAAATACGACAAATCCAAATGGTAGAATTTCAATCTTCGTCACTAAAAAAATTAAAATTCGTTAACAAACGCTACTTTTCGAAGTTTTTATCCTGTAACTTTTTTCCTCCGGGTTTTCGGAAATTCCTATATAGCAGGTAATTTACCCCATAGAATAGTTTACAAAAGACGACAAATCCAATTGGTAGAATTTCAATCTTCGCCACTAAAAAAATTAAATTTCGTTAACAAACGCTACTTTTCGAAGTTTTTATCCTGTAACTTTTTTCCTCCGGGTTTTCAGAAATTCCTATATAGCAGGTAATTTACCCCTATGGAATAGTTTACAAAAGACGATAAATCCAAATGGTAGAATTTCAATCTTCGCCACTAAAAAAATTAAAATTCGTTAACAACAGTTAAACCGGAACAACTATATTTCCTGCTTTCGAGTTACATCCGGTTTAACAGGAAGTTGATTTTTTTGGGAAGATAATAAATATTGAAGATAGGGACATGTAAGCCGTTTTGCTCTAAGACGTACTGTTAGAAAGTTATAAGCTGTCAAAGTTCAAAAATGTCACTTTTCGAGAGTCAATATCTCGGAAACTATGAAGTATAGACTAATAATGCATTTAATAAAAAATAATTATAATTTTATGTGGAATTTAAAAATGTAAAAATATACTGGGTGTTATATTTAAAAATGTAAAATTCGTTCGAATTCCAGACAAACTAAAAAGCTGGCAACAACGCCAATATCGTCATTTGGTGCGTTAGATCCTCTTACACAACTGTACCAAATTTGGTTTAAATCGGCCAGTAAATTGTGATGTTATTAAGCCGTTTCCAGACTTTATACACACACTGTATAGCAGGTAATTTACCCCTATGGAATAGTTTACAAAAGACGACAAATCCAAATGGTAGAATTTCAATCTTCGCCACTAAAAAAATTAAAATTCGTTAACAAACGCTACTTTTCGAAGTTTTTATCCTGTAACTTTTTTTCTCCGGGTTTTTGGAAATTCATATATAGCAGGTAATTTACCCCTATGGAATAGTTTACAAAAGACGACAAATCCAAATGGTAGAATTTCAATCTTCGCCACTAAAAAAAATTAAAATTCGTTAACAAACGCTATTTTTTGAAGTTTTTATCCTGTAACTTTTTTCCTCCGGGTTTTTGGAAATTCCTGTATAACAGGTAATTTACCTCAGTCTTTTTACGAGGGGCTATTTTAATAATACAGGGCTTATGTAGGATACCCACTCTACTTTTGTTATAGGCCTGTAGAATAATGTAATTTTGCTGTTTTTTTTTATAAGTCAAAGGTAGAAACTACTAGGATTTTTATTCGCCTTTTTATTGCAGGTGTTTATTTCAAATGTCCACTGGTTAGTGATGAAATTTTATCCAAAGAAGAATGGAAAGTTAAGATTAAAGAGTTTCTATTTGGCGCCTTAGAGGATGAAAGAGGCATTACTGCCTGTTTAATATTATATTCCTGTAATTATAATAGGTCAAAGGTAGGACACTAAAAATTATTTTTTATTTAGATGTTAAAAACTGTATCACAATTGATTGCTAATAATTGGTTAAATAATAATTAACTAACCATATAACATACACACATGAATGATATTTGCAAAAATGATTTGCTTACAAACCTATTTAGCTTAGTTTCTGTATCACTTACCAGACAACTTTGATTGTGAGTCAAAGTCCTTATATAAACTCTAGACCCAATTATTTCATTTATAAAACGCCTGAAAACTCGATCCGTAATTGTTTAAAATGTCATTAAAAATTAGTAATGGGTGGAAAAGAGAACTCTTTGGGTTTTCCCTGCATGGTAATAGTTAATAGTGTGCATTAAAACATACTTACCGATCAAAAGATAAATTCTTATTTATTTGGTCCACCTTTTTGCATACTACTGCAGCTCCGTTATTGTATATTACGTAACAAGATTTATCACAACTGCCGTCAATTCCATTCACTTAACATTTCAAATAGTAAGCGATACTCGTTAAATAAAATACATGTTGCTGGAGTGCCGAATACGATAAGACATAATTTTTAAAATTCTCTTACTGACATTTTGCAAAGTAGTAGGGTATTTTCGACAGATATCTAAATCTGACTATGGCGCAATGTAATGGAAGAAAAGGTCGGAATGATGAGGGATTGGGTAAAATGTAAACAATTGGGTCTCTACTTTAAAAGGTCTTTGTTATGAGTAAATCATATGTTACTTAACTTTTAAAATGCCTTTATTCCAAACTAACTTTTACAGTTCATTACATGGAAAATACCAATATAATATAGAAAATATTAACCATTAAAAAATACAATAAAATAAGTTAATCCAGTTTAGATAATTAATAAAATTAATTAAAATAGTATAAATAATTTAGTTTAGTAAATATCTCTTTAATTGTTTTTTAACAGTTGCGAATTTTTTAATTTTTCTGATATTGTTTGCAAGATTGTTATATTTCATTATTCCGTCATATAAAAGCGATTTTTTTCCGCAATTACTTTTTACTGGTATAGTTTGATAATTTATACAACGTCTGGTATTATGATCATGTAATGTCTTATTCTCCTGAAGTGTTGTTTCAGTTTTTTTTCTTTTAAAATAATAGAGTGAAATAGAATACAAATTTTTAATTTATAAATGTTTTTAACGTGTAAATATTCCTTCGGTCTACTTATATAGATTAGCAGTTAATATTAATGAAAAATATATATATTTTATGTATTTCAAACGAATGAAATATTTAGCTCTGTACAAAACAGATACCAAAAGAGATATCTAGTTGATAATATACTGAATATGGCTTTTCCTATTTAAATTTTCGTCTAAAACTAATCCTAAAAATTTTGTCGTTTTTGAATATTGAATATTCATTATTAAATGTTGGAAATCAAAGTTCTCTGGTTACTCACTCATTAGGGTGGTCCCTATTTACAAATAGTTAAAAAAGAGCCATGGACAATTTTGCTTTAATAGGATAATTGTAAGTTGTGCTTCAATGATCTTCTTTTAGTAAATTCTTTATCAATGTTTTCAAATAAATACTATGTTGTCAAGAGCTCACATATTTATTAGATATGAAAAGCCTTGGAAGAAAATTAAATAAATAATCCAAATAATAAGTAGGAAATACAGTTTGCAAAAACCTGCTTAAAAGTGAAATGCAAAACTTAAAAAAAGCCTAATATAGGTATGGTAGTTTATCAAGTCTGTGTTTTTGACAAAAAAAACTGTTTGCTGCAACCGTGAAACTTCCTGCGATAATCCTACACAGGGGCGGTTCTAGACCCAAAATATTGGGGGGGGGGGGGGGGCATCACATTGGCGCAGCCACAGTTTTTGGTAGCCTTCGCAAGCAAATACGCCGCAACCCAAAATTTTTTAGGATCACGCCCAAATTGTATCAAATAATCAAATTATGTAAATAATAAAGCACCCGGAATTTTTTTTTATCATTGGCATGAAATCATAAGTAGTTAGCAATTCGATCAGCGATAAATTTATTTATTGAGTATTAGGTTTCACGAAAAAATGTTTGTATTATTTCAGTTTTCCTCAGCCGCATTGTAGGGACATAGGTTTTGGTATAATATGTAGGTTTCTTATTATTTTTAAAAAAATACCACACCACAGAAATACCCTAACAATGAACAAAGAACACCCTTACCCTTAAGTACTCAAGAGTTATTGTTTTTAAATAAAAGCGTTATTACATTTTGTATCCTATTTACTTATACCTACGATATTAAATTTTGCTTCACCTTTTTTAAAATAAAAACTTTGAAATCGAACATCTGCAGAACAATCACTTTTAATATTTACGTATATAATAAGAACAATAACAAAATAATCAAAAACCAAAATTTAAATCAGATCACTGCAGGCAGATAATTAAAATGCTAGACAAAATTCTTTACTTTCCCGCCAGAACAATTAACATTGGTCAGCACTCAGCAGCAACGAAACACGAAAGTACCCGTTGAAACGGGGATGATTAATGCGTGCGCAGCGTGTATAGTAAAGCGAGGTTGTCATTGTTGCCAAATTGATTGTATTTCTCTATCGCAATGCGAGGTTGTCATTGTTGCCAAATTGATTGTATTTCTCTCGAGATATTTTAAAGTTTTTTTCAGAAATGTTGGGGGTCCTGGGCCCCCCCGTAGAACCGTTCCTGATCCTACACTGCATATAAAGGAAACCCCTTTGGTTCTCTATTTGTGAGAACACTGTTTAACTACTCCATGAGTTTGCTCTTCTTTCTGCGGTGTCACTAACTACGTTTAGGTTTTGAACAAACACCGATCCTTCTGAATAATCTTGACGGAATTTCCACCAGGCTGGATCCTGTTGTAGAAACTTACCAGAAATAAAAAGTTTGAGAAATGTAATTTATTCTTAGAAGCAAAAAGTGCAGCGACTGATTTATATAGGTTAGTGATATCGTTCTCTGGAATAATAGCACGTTTAGCATGAATCGATTAGTCGCCATATTTCGATTCTGTCGCTTTAACAAGCTCGACTTTAGTTTCTGAAGTGCTATTTCGTTCGAAAAATAGGTGACTACGAAATTTTGATATGGCTAGATAACCTAGTGAGTGAGTGCCTTCATATAGGTAAATATGGACATTTTAGAAAGTAATAGTCCTGAAGTAATGTCTTAGCAGCAGCTACTGGACAACAGAACCATGCAAGTAAATATTTGTTCGTAATATTCGTTTGCACTGCAATTTGGTGCGTTTATACCGGTGATTGTAAGAACACCACTCAAAAATAACAATGGCCAGAACGAATTTAGGCGCACCGCAACTACTTCTTTCACTATTGCAAGCATCGACGACGCGTAAGCTTCGTGTGTCATGAATTTCTTAATTTTAGTAGTGGATACGTACGCAATAATAGTTCACATAGTTGCATTTTATATTTTTAAGTGAAAATATGAAATTCGCAGTATTTTTTGTTTTGGCTTTCATGAGGCACGGTTTGCCGTGGTCCAATTGGTTTTATATCTTGCTGGCATTCATTTAGCTATAAAAGGAAAATATAAAACCATAATCATAATACACGTCATAAAAATGAAAATACCATAAAACCTAAAATAAATAAGTCCATAGGACAAAAAAAATTCAAAAATTTATGTTTTTATTTAAACGATTATCTACCAACAAAAATTAAAAAATTAATTTCATAAAAAAAATTTTAAGTCGAAATAAAAACATGGATATTAAAAACAGACAATTTGAAAATATTTTTAGAAATGCTTTAATTAATTAATATTGTTCTCAATAATTTATATAAGTAATATTCTTTACTTAAAAATTATAAATTATTAATTTTATTAAAGGTAATATATTTCTTCGAAAAGAAACTGCGTTTATACTATAAATTAGCATTTTTACTTTAAAACATGATTTGTAATGCATATTTATGATTTATGATTTTACATACTAAAACAAAAAATAGGATTTGCCCCTAACAAGCTCAGCTTCCAGGGATTGAAGAATAAGTTTATAGAAAACAACGTAAACATATTTATTATATTATTAAATTTTAAATAAACTTATTATTATTATTTACGGGGTGAGACTGTTCAATGTCAAAACTTTGTTAATAAGAACCACCCTATTAGTCATCGTTTAAAATTTTTGTGGAAGACGGCAATAATGGCTAGCTTTATGGTGGTTAGTGAAGTGAACGCAATTATTTTTATTTTTAGGTACAAGATTGTGCAAATATTTTATGTCGATACATAGACAACATAATAGGCAACCCTGACGAGACTAAATTTCACAAAATTCGCAGTTCCAACGGCACTTTCGTTGAAAAAGTGGCGCCCGTGCTGGGCGCGACCGAATTTTTATATGCCGCAGGGTTCAGGCAGCAAAAATTGGAACACAATGGCGCAGAAGAAGAATTTTGGGTGTGGTCAGAAGAGCATTGTGGTGGAGTAGAGACTCTAGAGGTAATTTTAATAATAGCAATAATACGTTTACTGCCATGAATATTCAAAAATTAGGTTGAACATTGACAACGTCAAGCCTTACGCCGTGTCCTAGCTAAATACGAGTGCGTGCGGAGCGATGCGTTGCGACGCGGTGACATTTAGAACTAAACGCAGAGCAACAGATGATGTCCAAATTAAACACGAAATGCGTGCGTTGCGGCAACGTCGCATCGCACGCAATGTTTTCAAATTAAAACGGTTTTATTTTTCGGTCAGTTCTCGTCCGACAAATTGCAATGGACGTGTTAATTTTGGAAGTGCAAAAAAATAGAAGTACTTTGGAACAAAAGAAATCCTCAGTCAAAAGTTCTTATTTTCATTCTGGTATACTGCTGAAATGTCATTTCATCGGCACTAGTGTCCGACCGAAACAAGATTTTCAGTTTCGACCGAAACCGAATCTTCGGCCTTGGTCTCAGTTTCGGCCGAAACCAAAACTTATTTAGGTATACATGTTAAAAATTTTATTGTATGCTTATTTTAATTGCCGGGTGTCCACGAAAAGTGGTTCTCCCATCTAACTTTTTTTGTTTTTTAAGATAATGGAATAAAATTTGGGGGATTTGTATACGACATAAAACTGCATTTTTTGCCAGGTGACTCAACATTATGTAACTTCCGGTTTAACCGGAAGTGACAAACTTTCGATTTTTAAATAGGACACCTGGTATATTTTTCCTTTTTTGACTCCATATGCTCCATAATACCATTCTAAATATAATAATGTCGTATCACTACTTGTCACTTTTTGTCACCCAAAAAATATTTTTGTGAAATTCCATAATGTTAAGTAACCTGTCAAAAAATGCAGTTTTATGTCGTATACAAATCCCCCAAACTTTATTCCATTATCTTAAAAAACAAAAAAGTTAGAAGGGGGAAACACCTTCCGTGGACACCCGGTATATGAGATCGATCTTGGGAACGGATTGAACTCTTCCCATTAAAAAAAAGGTCGACAGCGAAAAAAATCTATTTATAATAGACAACACTGCCTACGGAACCCACCCAAAGTTAGCCGAACGGTGCGCGATAATTCACGAACACTGAGTTTCGGCATGGCCGAGGTTCGGCCGAAACCGAACCTTCGCTCGGTCTCTAATCGGCACGCAATTGCGGATAAAAAGGATGAAACTCACCATAAATTAACCTATTTCTAAAGATCATAATGAGTTTTTCTCTTTTACATTAATTTCTCATTAATATTTTTAATAATAATTTTTAAAACTAATAATATTGCTACTATGTGTGAACGCAATACGTCAAATATCGTGCCGTATTTTGCCACCTCCGCTTTCTCCGCAAAAAAGGACGATGCGTGCGTGCAACGTACTTCCCGCATCGCACGCACTCGTGTTTAGCTAGGACACGGCGTTTGGCTAAGTAAATTTAAGCAAATAAAATAAATACATATTACCTACAAAAAATATAAATAAATAAGGACGCATATAATCCACCCGTCATGTCACCAACAGTCATGTATGTTGGTTGCATAAATCTATAAATCAATCTTTTGTAGATGCTTCAAGCTATCATTTTCTGCCAAACCCTATCCAAAATTCAATCTACTAACCTTCCAATGTCGATTTTAACTTCAACTTTATTTGAATTTTCCATCTTCCCTATACTAAATTGCAATGCCGTGACGTAAAATCACGTCTTTTGAAATTCGAAAAAAAGTAGCCGAATTTCCGAACGCTCTGTATGTGTACCGAATGTACAAGAATCACACAACGTATTCCGTCCAATTTCAAATCTCATATCGCTAAAATAACTTTAGAATCTCGTGGTGAAAATGGGTCAATAAATCAAACCATGACAGTTTGCAAAATAATTTTTGTTGTCCAGAGGCTACTATGATAAAAAATAGTATTACCAACATAAAATTTAGACATAAAAATTTACAAAATTTGAAGGATTTATTTTCTTTTTAAAATGTATTTTTCTTGATTATAAAAGGTGAAATAGAAAAAAAATGTATAAAGCACATGTTTCATAAGGCGTTTTAGCGCACGTGTCAATAAAAACACTCGCCACTTTGTGGCTCGTTTTTTAAAATAGACGCATGCGCTAAAATCGCTTCTTATGAAACGTGTACTTTAATATACTATTATCTACAACCATTTAATAATAGGTACATAATACCTTTGATAATAAGAGCATTATGCTATCCATAATACAACAAGTGTAATTATCATAAAACAACAAGTGTAATTATTATATTTCCCATATGAACTCAACTTTTTTTCAGGCACTGTATAAATGGATTGTTTTAGATAAAGTATAGTATTTGACTCGCGTCTAATGAACCATAACATACTCGGATGATTTACAACACTCGCCTTTGGCTCGTGCCGTAAACTTCATCCTCGTTTTATTATGGCCTACATTATACGCTTGTTAAATAATATACTATTATTTTGCAATTTTTGTAATGGTTTTAAGTTTGATAAACAAGCAAATCCCATGCAGAAGCTAAATATTGTAATTTTGAATATATTAATGAAAAATATATATTTTTTAAGTATTTCAAAGGAATGAAATATCTAGCTCTGTACAAAACAGATATCAAAGGAGATATCGAGTTGATAATATACCTACTGGATATGGCATTTCCAATTTAACTTTTCGTCTAAAATTAATCCTAAAAATTTTGTCGTTCTTGAATATTGAATATTTTCATTATTAAACGTTAAGTGGTTAATGATGGAATTTATTTTATTTTTAGTTTTAAACATAAAAGAAGATTTTGTAAAATTTAACGTATGTTTATTTGATTAAAGCCAAGAAAGAAGTATTTTTAAATCATTATTAATTAATATTAAAATACATTTCTGCAAGAGTTTCATCAAAATAAATAATTGTTGTATCATCTGCAAATAGCTTTATATTGCCCTTTAAGTTCAATTTGGAAACGGAATTAATGTAATTAAAAATAACAAAAATTAAACTTCGTATAATCGCATGAGAAATATAATGGGGCATACTTAACCGCGGCAAGGCAGGAGGAAAAATCTTTGTTGTGCTTTGCTTTGCATTTAAAAGTAAAAGGAACTCGATTAACATAAAGTGTATTTTTTTTTAGTTTTTAAGAGATGCATTAAAATCGGAACACAGAATTGAACTGGAACTAGACAGAAATATGCAGATTCTTTCTCCAGCTCAAGCAGCCGTGAAAGTTGACTTGCCTCGAGATTTTTATTCTTTATCGCCTGAAGATCTTAAAAGGGAACAACAGTCTAGGTAAACAAAAATTTCTAAACTAATCTTTCTTGTGTTTTGAGTATTTTCATTTTTACTTTTCTTGCCACGTTTTTCTATTGGAAAACCCTTTGTAAACTTTTTGTTTCTGAGGAAGGGTACATTATGATTGAGGGTGGTGCACAGCCTAACTTATCGCTGTTTTAAAGTTTTGGTCCATAACCCCCTCAGTCGGTTGCGTGTGTAGGGGTGAATAGAAGCTTTGCATCTGACTTCTGCAGCTGCAAGTAGTAGTTGGCCGATGCAAATGACAAAAGTTGAATTCTAGAAAACGTTTATCATACTTTGCGACTGCAGAATATATAAAATGTTAAAAACTTATCAATATTTTGGGGATTTGACGGACGATGGTATTTGGTGATTATTTACAATTTGTATCCGATTTTTATATAAGAAAAAAACAAGGGAACGTTAAGAATTAACTTCATTAATTTAAGAATTAACTTCATTAATTCATTATTGCCATGGATTTGGGCATATTTCACGTATATTTGACAGTCGATATCAATAAACCAGAAGTGTTAAAACGGTTTAACTACGGTAAAAATGGCGGATTTGCAAATAGTTTTTGGAATCTCAAATTTCTGCAAATTATTTTGCGTCTGCTAGTCCGCCTTATTTGCAGATCTGCCAAGTTGCAGTTTTGTAATCTCACCCTTAATCGGCAACGTAGTTTTCGCTGACTTAGCTCGCTCCGTATCTAGTAAACTAAGAATAAAACAGTTTTCTATATGGAGCGATGGAATTCTACCCGTCACTGTATGCATACATATAGGTTTTAAGTTTCTGTGATGTAATTTTAAGTCTTCCATCGCTTTTACTGGCAATAATTTATACCATTTACTCGAAACCCTCTAAAAACCTATCGAATTTATTTCAAGATATATGTTTTTTTTTTAAATAATAAAGTAATTTTTGTACATTTGACTTCTATACTATATTAGCCCAGTACGTGGGGGTTTTTTGAATGCAAGAGGTGGTGTAGTAGCGATTTTTTAGTATGTTGTTAGGCTTGGGGCTCTAATGAAAAATCCAAGTTTTCGACCTCGAGGCGCATGCGCTCGAGCCGCCATCTTGGATTTTAGGTACAAAAATTTGATTTTTTGACAATAACTCAAAAACGGTGGCTTTTACGACAAAAGATATTCTACACAAAGTTAAAGAGGACAAAATTTAGTACATTTTTTGTCAAAAAGATTTTGTAGCACACATATGTTAGGAGTTCTACAGCTCCGTGAAGTTGCACTATTTGAAAAAAAAAAGAAAAAATTGGCTGTTAATAACTAAAATAAATAATTTGAAGAAGTAGTCCATGCTTAAAGTGGAGTTGAAAGTATAGAAAAGTAAGAAAAACTCCACAAAACAACGTCACTTTCACTTAAAGTTTTCTCACAAATAAAGCACAAATCAACTTGGAAATTTTCCATTATAACAGCGTAACCTTCTGCAACCTAGACATGACACATGACACACGGACGCATACAGACTCGATGCACGGAAGGTTATTTATGACCCTCTCTCAATAGAGTCTCTTTAAAAATTATTTCAATATGATTTGTATTTGTTTAAATTGTTTATATTCTTTCACAAAATTTTGTGGAGGAAGACTTCTAGTTTTTTCTTACTTTTCTATACTTTCAACTCCACTTTAAGCATGGACTACTTCTTCAAATTATTTATTTTAGTTATTAACAGCCAATTTTTTTTTTATTTTTTTTTTCAAATAGTGTAACTTCACGGAGCTGTAACTCCTAACATATGTGTGCTATAAAAAAATTTTTTAACAAAAAATGTACTAAATTTTGTCCTCTTTAACTTTGTATAGAATATCTTTTGTCGTAAAAGCCACCGTTTTTGAGTTATTGTCAAAAAATCAAATTTTTATACCTAAAATCCAAGATGGCGGCTCGAGCGCATGCGCCTCGAGGTCGAAAACTTGGATTTTTCATTAGGGCCCCAAGCCTAGCAACATACTAAAAAATCGCTACTACACCACCTTTTGCATTCAAACACCCCTTTTTGATACCCACGTACTGGGCTATATAGCCAAGACAAATATTACAAAACTATTTGCAGGCTGTCACTAAATATCACCAGTAAAATTCAGTTAAACAGGTATACATGTGGATTAAACACTGGATAGCTAACGGTTGAAATGTTGTTTGTCGTGTAACATATTTTTAATTTAGGCCTTTGGGAGAAAATAATTTGACCCATTTATACCAACCCAAATTTTAGTATAAGTACTTTAAAAACGAAAAGGTAATTGGAAAACCTGCAACATGAGGAACAGAGTGTACGTAAGGATAGATCTTTTAATATTTTTAAATTGAAGTAAATCGTATGTGCGGTTTCGGAAAAATTCGGTGACAGCCGTAAACAAAAATTATTTTTTTTTACATGTGATGACGCCCCCGTAAAGTAATTGCTAGGAACGTAATGGTTAAACAATGGTCAATTTAAAATACTGATTGTGTTCTTGGATGACAAAACTTTACAATTAAAAACATTTGAATTGTTTTAAATTTATAAAGCATAGAATTCCCAAAGTTAACTAGAAATTATCATTAAGGGGGTTCTTACTTTTTTTTTATTCGTCGCATTTCTAATCTGAAATAATGCCAAGATTGGTTAAAAAATTTCTTGTTATAATATCACTTTTTTCGCGTGCCCCCACCGCATTATCGCTAAAAGAGAAAGCATCTGAAGGATAAATAGAAGCGTAAAGGCTTGAATAAGTTTACATCAAAAACAATTAATTTAAAAAAGTTATTTTTGGCTGTTCTGACCAGGGTTGAAAATAAAACATGTTTTTTTTTATATTTAAACAAAACATGTGTTTTTTATTGTTTAAAACAGTTTTTTTTTGTTTTAAACATGTTTTTATTAGGCAATTAAAAACATGTTTTAAACTAAACATACCCATGTTTTAAGCACGTTTTAAAAAGATAAATTCAACTTTGACGACTTGTATCTCATGGGCAATTTTATATTTAACTGTCTGACAAAAGTTTAAGCAAAAATAAAATAATTTTGAATGGAAACTACGAATTTACAGCGTGGCCTTCAATGCGCTGTTGAAGCGTGTATCGTTCTATTTTTATTAATGGCGTAGTTTCTACTTGTCAAATGTCAAAAAATGACAGCTCCAAAAGTGACATCTACCGAAATAGCAGGCTATTCAAAATAACACCTCTTATTGGAAAACACTGTACTTTAAAAAACAGTAAGTAAATTTATTTATCTACAAGCGTGCGGTAAGTAACTACTTACCGCACTGATTTGAGTGCGGTAAGTATAACTTTACTGCACTAGTGCTGTAAGTAATTACATACTATTTTTTTTTTTAAATTATTTATTTTACGTCGGCCTTTTTCCGCAACGAGGCCAATCACCGACGCCAGGGAATTTGTCACACACTATCTGGTAATTTTTGCCGAATCCCTCTTTGTCGAAGGTAGGGTTCTTTAACGTGCCAACATCCATGACACGGGGCCCACAGTTTAACGTCTCTTCCGAAAGACGGCGCCACCTCTTAAACCAGATTCCAAATTAAACATCGACGTTGCCGGTACCGGGAATGGAACCCGGGCCTACGATCTGTGAGGCCCCTGCGCTGACCACCAGACCACAACGTCGATGATTACATACTATAAAAACAAGTTTTTTATATTATTCAAGTGTATTTTTTTTTTAAGAAACTATGGGGAAAATCATAAAATTGATTGTTACAAATTTTTAATTATGTTCACGTTAAGTGAAGATCTATGAAAATAGAACAAATTTAAAACTGTTAGTTTCTCTGTTTCTTTTAAGATCTACACTAATATTTAAGCTTACTTTGCATTATTTGTTTGAAGCTATTATTAGTCCCGTTAAATGCTCAACTTTAGGTTAATAACAATAAATATTATTATATCCATATGTATGTTCCAATTATTTTTGTGTTTTATTTTCAATTTTTTTGGGTGATATGAGGAGACAAACAAAAGTGATACGTATTTGACATCTACTACATTGAGAAAAAAAGAAAAAAAAACAGTATATTTTATTAAATGTTTTAAACACCTGTTTAAAACACCTAGTAAAACATCAGGTCGTGTTTAAAACATCTGGTTTAAAACATTTTGTTTTAAATATAACAACCCTGGTTCTGACGCATCAAATTAATTCCAAATTTAACAGCACATTACGAACATGTGAAAAAGGGTTCTTTTCATTTATTTTAGGACAATTTGTAAAAATATACGTGTAATTAGTTGAGGCGAGTTTTAAATTACTTTCATATTTTTTTAATAGGCCTTCTATTGATTTTTTGAAAATTCTGGATGAGAAGTTTAAGTTATTTATAAAACATAATATTATTTTCAATAACGTCGTATAACTAGATCAGTCACATTGCTTTTTTAAAAATCCTCCAAATTTATTAATTTTTAAAAGTAAGAATCCCCTTAAGAATTTTCTAACAGAAAAGATACGTTCTCCTCACTGCCGTGGTCTATAAATACCTATCAGCATGGCCAAGCTAAAAATATGCATCAGTGAATTTTCCTTCTACCTACATTATCATTTTACAGATCTGAGATCGCTGAAAAACAGCTACAACTGAGGACCAAAGCAATGAAAGAAAAGGAGGAATTGAGGGAAATGAGGAAATACAAATTTTCGTTAATAAGGATAAGGTTTCCAGATGGTCTTTATTTGCAGGCAAGTTGATGTTTGCTCAAATTTGTTGTTTATAGTTCATATTGCGCAGGCTCACTATCCCAGTTCCAGTCTGCATATTGGCCTCATTTTTCACAAGCTTAGTTGCGTACCATTGGCAATATACTGGTTATATATATGTGGATCTGACCGGCAAGCCGTGCGTACACCATGAAACTTGAATTTTGTTTGGGTATGAGATAAGCTACGTGTAGTACCGAAGTGTCTCTGCCATATCACAAATGATATAAGTTTCCTATTTTCCACAAAAACGTAACAGATTACTATTGTACTAAATAAATAGACCAACGTTGTTGTATTTACGTCAACTCTTTTGCAAGTTAGGCACCAAACTGAACATGAAATCTATAATCTGAACAAGTGGATAAGCCACGTATGAACTTCTGTTGAACAAGCATTTGCTACAGAGGTGTAAGAAAAACAGCAATTGCTTCAAAATTTTATTCATATCCAGATCTAGCAATTAATAATAATAATAATAAGTTTATTTAAAATATAATAAATATGTTTATGTTGTCTTCGATAAACTTATTCTTCAATCCCCTGAAGCTGAGCTTGTTAGGGGCAAATCTTATTTTTTGTTTTAGTATGTAAAACCATAAATATGCATTAAAAATCAAGTTTTTTAAAGTAAAAATGCTAATTTATAGTATAAACGCAGTTTTTTTGAAGAAACATATTACCTATAATAAAATTATTAATTTATAATTTTTAAGTAAAAAATATTACTTATATAAATTATTCAGAACAATATTAATTATCTAAAGCATTTCTAAAAATATTTTCAAATTGTTTGTTTTTAATATCCATGTGTTTTGAAATCAATTTTTTAATTTTTGTTGGTAAATAATCGTTTAAATAAAAACATAAATATTTGAAGTTTTTTTGTCCTATGGACTTATTTATTTTAGGTTTTATGGTTATTTCATTTTTATGACGTGTATTACGATTATGGGTTTTAAATTGTATAAGGTTTTTATTTTATATATATATTAAGATGTTATAAATGTAAAGTTGTCTTATGTTCAACTTATAAATGTAAAGTTGTCTTATGTTCAACTTTTTTGTTTCTGAATATAATTCTTTTAAAGGATGAATATAATCTTTATTGTATATAATTTTTAGAAACCTTTTTTGTAATATTTCTAATTTTTTAACTAAAGTTCTACTTATTCCTCCCCAACCTAAAATTCCGTAATTTAAATGAGTTTTAACTAACGCGTAATATAATATTTCCATATATCTCACATTTAAAAATTTTTTAATGTTTTTAAAAATCGGTAGTAAACTTCTTAATTTTTTAATTAAGTATTCTATGTAAAAATTCCAATTTAATTTACTGTCAAAAATAGTTCCTCCATATTTTATTTTATTAAATTTAAAAATTTGAATGTCTTCATTTATTTAAATTTATATTAATTATTGCTTTTACTTATAGCATTTGCTAGACAAGCAATTGCTTTTACTAAAAAGTAATTGCTTAATTTTTATTCGTTAGGCTCATTCTGTCGTATTTTACGCTTTGAATATGCTAGAGGGTCATGTTTTACATACACCATTGGATCTGAAATCGATTTAATTGATAAAATAAACAATTAATCACTGAAATTGCGTCTTAACTTTTTAGGGGACATTCTCAGTCTATGAAAAACTAGTAGACGTTCTCGACTTTACCAGAGATCATTTGGAACACGAAGGTCTGCCTTTTATCCTTACAGCACCGACCGGACACAAATTCGAAGAAAACGACAGCGACAGCACACTAGCGGACCTTCGACTCGTGCCGGCCACCATCTTGATTTTCCAATGGGACCCCACGGTCGACGAAGAAATTAAGGCTTCAGGTAGTAATTCTTATCTCAAGCCGGAAGTCATGGTTTTAATGCAACAGCTTTAGCTTGCTTCATTAATATATAATGTGATACTGCAGTTTTAGGAAATACATTCGTTTTCAGTTTATGCTACGTGATTTTTAAAGAGTATAAAGGTACTTTATGATTTATACGAGGTGTTGTGAAATTGCTTTGTTATATTTAAATGGGTGACTGACCAGTGGCGGACATATTTGCCATTGATATAGGTATACTATAGGGCGTATTTCATACAGTGTCACCAGTAAAGTCCGCATCATATGGGATTTTTTTTATTGATAGCTTTATCCAAAATTTGACTTTGGCATCAAGTTCTGCTTCGATCGGGATGAAAATTAAGCAAAAAAAATAGTAGTCACGTGATTCGCATTATCTGTCAAATTTTAATTTTTTCCAAAAAATAATTCAAAAGTGGGGTTATTTCTTAAAATATCGAAAAAAGTTATTAGAAAAACTTTTCAGTTTTGACAATTATTTCAGAAACAATTTCTTTAAAGTAGGCGCCATATTAAATGTGTGTTTTTCTGCAAAATCAAAATTGGGCTATTAAAATTTGGTCCCATGTGATGCAAGGTTTATTTGTTTTTGACCCTGTGTATAAGGTAACTTCATAAAATAAACAAATAAACTTTTTTTAAAACCGACCAGAAAATATACACTTTCTGGACAATTTTTCGTCTAGAAAATAACCTTTTTCCGATCGCAAGACCGGAAAAGTGACGTTAGAGACAGGAAAAATATTTTCCGGACTCTAATGTCACTGTGACCCTGTTTTTTGTTTTTCCAATCGCTCTTTGATAATACAAGATACCTTGATTTCGTTATTATGACAACAACATTTCGATGTATTGTCGAGTGACAGTTCGTTGATTTTTAATTTTGTTTTTTATGTTAAACTTGTTTCGCGTAGGTTATAAAATATATCGAAGTGTCGGTCTTACAAAAAATAGTGTACGTCACGCAACCGAAAATTAGTGTTTTCCAGGTCTCTCCAAGCTTCCAGGACTCGCCTATGGCTCGCGCTGGAAATGCTTGTCTCGACTGAAAAACACTACTTTCCGGTCTTGTAACGTAAATTACTATTGCATCATATGCGACCAAATTTTAATAACCCAATTTTGATTTTGTAGAAAAACACACATTTAATATGGCGCTATATACTTAAAGAAAATGTATCTGAAATAAAGCCTTGTCAAAACTGAGAAGTTTTAGGTAGGTTCCGTTGAGTCTTATTTTGCAAAAGTGGTGCAATTTACAAAATGTAGGTAAAAAATCAAAATTATCTTATGCAGCTGAAATTTTGCATGTGGGCTAGAAACTGCATTAAAGAACACTTTCTAATAACTTTTTTCGATATTTTCAGAAATAAATAATAATAATAAGTTTATTTGTTTTTGACCCTTTATAAGGTAACTACACAAAATAAGTATTTTTGAAAACGTAGTTTGTGTCTGAAAGTCATACACCTTAATATTGAGTTAAGTTGCGTTGAGTCTTATTTTGCAAAAGTGGTGCAATTTACAAAATATGGGTAAAAAAATCAAAATTATCTTATGCAGCTGAAATTTTGCATGTGGGCTAGAAACTGCATTTAAAAAAAACTTTTTCTAATAACTTTTTTCGATTCTTTCAGAAATAACCCCACTTTTGAATTATTTTTTGGAAAAAATTAAAATTTAACAGATAATGTGAATCACGTGACTACTATTTTTTTGCTTAATTTTTATCTCGATAGAAGCAGAACTTGATGCCAAAGTCAAATTTCGAATAGTTATTAAAAAAAAATCCCATATGATATGCGGACTTTACTGGTACCACTGTATAACAGCCGTAGCTGAGCCAAAAAAAAAACGTTTTCGGGCGTGTTGCGTACACTAGTTTTTCGGCAACGGTCGGGAAAGTGAAACCCCGTCTTGAAAGTACCCACTTCCGGGATGCTTTTTTATTTTCCGGGCTAGGCCGGAAAAATATATTTTGACATTTGACAAAAGCCCTCGTCATCGAGAAGATCCATATTTCATGTCAAACTTCTATATAGAATTGTCATTAATATAGATTTTAAAATCAGATACAGAAAAATTCTCCTAAATCTTCTTTAAAATGTCAACACAAAAAACAAACCCGATCGAAAGTCGTTACTGTATACTACCTTCCCTGTCCACTCCATATATGCATGGCGGGCCATAAATTTCAAAAGATAAATGGTGAATTTTCGTATATAAAGCGACATTTTAAAAGTATTTTCACGATTTTTCATCACGATTTGCGGGTATAAATATAATAAGCTATTTCCATAACACCTCGTATACTTGTGTTTTCCATTACTTTAGCAAAGTGAAAAATAGAAGGTAACTCCAAGTAGGTACTTGGAAAATAAAGATTGTTAAAGACAATGACGCTGTCAAAATTGACCTGGCTAATTGCAAGGTCCAAATTTTATACTAAACGCCATAATTAACCTCATGTTAAAGTTTAAATACCTCCTTCATGTCTTAAGGACACCAGAAACTGGTGTTAATTTTGGTCCTGTACTTCAGTCAACGACGATCAAGGAAATATATCATGCATTTACTTGTAATTTAAAATTTGTGGTACTAAACCAGTTACTTTACAGACCTGGTAATATTTAATATTGCTTTTTTCGTTATAATGTTAACAAAACACGTAAAAACGCTTAAATTTCATCGCTGCTTTCACAATAACCTAACATTTCTAACAGTGAAATTGTTATATTTCATTTTTACTTGTTACCGCTAGGAGGTAGACGTTGCCACGTTTTGCGAAGTCTACACCAGTGGGGAATATTATACCCAGTGTTGGCAAATATCATGATATTTATATAAATATCGAAATATCCGATATACAGGGTGATTCACGGTGGATGGAACGTTAGACGTTTCTGACGAACCAGTAAAGGAATCGTTCTGAAAATTTGATCGCGTACATAAACGGACACGCTCTACCTATCTAAAATATTTTTAACAATACAGTGTTGCCGCTTCCACACAAAAATAATAGCTACTTCGATATTTTAAATGGAACACCCTATATATTATAAAAATTTTAAATTCTACATAAAATTATAATTATTGTTTAATAAAAGCATTATTAGTCTATGCTTAATGGTTTCCGAGATATTGTTTCTTGAAAAATTACATTTTTGAACTTTGACAGCTTCTAGCTTTTTAACTGTACGTCTGAGAGCAAAACGGCTTACATGTCCCTATCTTCGATTTTTATTATCTTTCCAAAAGTGTCAATTTCCGGTTAAACCGGATGTAGGAAATATAATACTTCCGGTTTGACAGGAAGTTGTTACTTTTGGAAAGATAATAAAAATCTAAGATAGGGACATGTAAGCCGTTTTGCTCTCAGACGTACAGTTAAAAGGCTAGAAGCTGTCAAAGTTCAAAGATGTCATTTTTCAAGAGACAATATCTCGGAAACTATTAAGCATAGACAAATAATGCGTTTATTAAAAAATAATTATAATTTTATGTAGAATTTAAAAATTTAATAATATATAGGGTGTTCCATTTAAAATATCGAAGTGGCTATTATTTTTGTGTGGAAGCGGCAACACTATATTGTTAAAAATATTTTAGATAGGTAGAGCGTGTCCGTTCATGTAAACGACCAAATTTTCAGAACGATTCCTTTACTGGTTCGTCAGAAACGTCTAACGTTCCATCCACCGTGAATCACCCTGTATATCCAAATTTGGATATTTATTTATATTTTTAATTATTTCATCTGTTTTCTGTAGACATATTTTAAAAATTCAAAATTGTAAATGTAAATGTAAATTTGTATTTCAATTCCATTCAATTGCCATCACAATAACAAGTTTTTTTAGTACTCCTATGTTAGGAATGTAAAATGTAGGTAAAAAATACAAGTTTATGAATATGAACAAATTATATATTTTTGCTTTTAACTATGGTTCAACTTAAAACCCAGAATTACTGGGCTTGTTAATTAAATCTAAATGAACCCAAACTAGATTTTTATTTTTGGCATTGTAAAATTTTTATTTCATAAAACAAACAGCAAAATATTGCACCGTTCAATCAGAAATCGGAACTAAATAAAAATGCCACGCGGCAAAGAACAAAAGGTGGTCAACGCCTCGAAAAAAAAGGGAATCACCGCATCGTAAGCAGCATAATACGCTGTTGCCGGCTCAGCGGCAGCGGGGCCATATTTTTATACTGATGAATAGAATTTTAGAAAAAAAATATTGATATGTATCAGGATAAATATCGTCGTATAAATATCATGATATTTATCAAGATATATATCCTGCCAACCTTGATTATACCTCTTTACCGCAGGGCCGTATCAAAGGGCGGGGGGGGGGGGTTTAAACCCCCTCGAAATAGCGACGAACGGTGCAGGAACTTCGCACTCGACACGCAAACTAACAAAAACACAACTACATACTAGAACTTATTGTTATTACAACAAAAGGCACAAAATTTTTATTTGAATTTTTTGTGCCTTGGTTGTTTAAGCTAAGGTTCTGTGAACGCCTGCCTTTATTTTCTCTCAATGGATCGCCAAGAAACTTAATCCCCCCGAAATAAAATCCCAGTTACGGCCCTGCCTGTTACTCCCGTAAAGCAAAAATTTTGATTGGCTACCAGCAAACAACTTTTCTTGAAACCAGCATTGTGTACCGTCATAGCACTGTTAAATTAATAGTATTTTTGACTAAAAATCACGTGGTTTCATTGTGAAATTGCGTGGAACTTGGTAGACCTTTGCATTTGACATCTTGTCGGCTTGCTATGATAAAGAAAATTATATGTCTATTTTCCTCTATCGTTGTTGACTTTTACTATCTATCCAATTTTGTAATGGCCGAAAAGTCTCGGTCAGTAGAGTAACGTTAACAAAGCCTTGAGTGCTTTTCAAAATGGACCTGTTTATTCGAAAACCGGAAGGAAAGCCTTATATAAGTACTATCTTTCTATTAGAATACCTACCAAAGCTTTGTAAAAGTTGTTTAAAGGTTCATAGAGTATTGTGGTCAAGTATCCATTAACTGGCAAATATTAAAATATTTTGCTTGTTTAACGGACGTAGATGCGATATAACCAACCAATCCGGTCAACTTACTGTCACACTTACGCTGTCAAATTTACGCCCATGGGGATTCTGGCCAAATAATAGTAAGCAGGTGACACTTTTCGTGTTTATCTTTTTATAAAACTATGTCCATAGTGAAGAATTAAATTTTTTAGTACTGAATTAATGTCAAAACAGAACTAAACCAAAACTGATTCGCATATTCAATAAAAATATATAATTTCACCATTAAATTTGACATGCTCATGTACCTACAAGTTAAAGGGAGACAACTTTTCTTTATAAACATTTTTTGAAAGTGTGTGAGAGGGGAATTTTGTTGTTTGTTGAGTTTATTTTGACAAGTAACGAAAGCGACCTGTCAAAGTTAACCAAGATCTAATCTACAATCGATTTTTATGTAAAACCGCTTTTTGACAAACAAACAGACGTTTTTCCAATTTTTGTCTAGAACGCTAATGACGTGAGACTTTTTATCCATTGCTAAATTTACTCCAAACTAGTCCGAAACAATGGCAAGTTTAGTTTTTAATTTAATATACATATACACAGGAAATACTTAATTACCTCCACTTTTACTTTTTTTTACCCTGTGCACTTTATTCAATTTTATGATCTGTAAGGGTGATGATACACACGGCGTTTTTGTAGAGGCGACGGCAAAACACATTCTAGTAGATCCTTTTACTGCAGTTCGTTAATCCAAAATAAAATTAAATTATTCCTTTTGGATCTAAAAAACGCTCTGAAAATCGCCGTGTCTGATCAGTCGCATATAATTGCTGCAATTATACCTGCAGCATGTATTCTAGAATCGCTTCAATTAAGAAAACAGTTTGATAACTTACCTAAAGGAAGTTTGATTAAACTTATACGAGTATGTCCTATCCGAAATTATTACAATTTTTAAACAATGTAAGTAGATGTTAAAGAGATGAAACGGCATGACCTATATTATGTTAAAATCCTCGTAGATGAGTTCAACATATAGGTACAGGGTGTCCGGAAATGATGAGCAAAAAATTTAGGGGATCGTTCCAGACCGAAAATAAATGCTATCTCTTCCTATAACATTTTTTCGAAAATTGATTATTAATAACGGAGTTACAAAGTTAAATTTTATTTGCAGTTTTTAAATACATAAGTTACTAGAACAATAAATTAAACATTCAAATCAAAGGTTCAAAGTGACGTCCTTCCTCTTCAATGCATAAATTAATTCTTCTTAAAAAATTTCGACGAACTCCATGGAATATTCCTTCCTTTGCCATGCTATGTTTAAGGCAGTGGCGGCTCGTGCCATTTTAGTGAAGTAGGGCCAGGGAAACCCTTAGCGCTGCAGGCAAAAAATTTTTGGGTGCCATGCCCTTTTTTGTTAATAGTTCTTGCTTTTGAAGTAGGAAAAATAAGCAAAAAGGCACCTTTTAATGTTAATTTTACCAAGCATACTGAAATTAAATATATTGTTTAAATGTACCTTCGATTTTTCATGTGTCTTCATTTTTTCCCAGCTATGGACCAAATCATCTGTACCTTTTTGGGATCAAGTTTGCTCCCCACCAAATAAAACACACATAAAACAAAATAGTCTATTAGATTCACCACAACCGCACACCCTATCTAATAGTATTTATTTATGTATTTCTAAAATAAAATTAACATTAAATCAGCCGGCCGAACGAAAATTATTTAGTTTACAAACAACCTAACCTAACACAAACAAATCGCGACGCGACGCGGACAGGGACAACTGTACTGTTTGAAACGTCAAACGTCAAACGAAGAGCCTGGCTACTCAGAGATTTTTTCCTGCTTGCATTCAAGGTCATTTTCCAATGTTTTTTATTGATGTGTTATGGCGATTTCGTCATCACTTGGGGCCTCCGCCGTGTGGCGCGAAAGCTACGTTACCGTTTTACGCATAATCGCTTCCTAAATAGATGGAAATTTGCACCCGACTGTGTTTCATTTTTAAATTATTTTGCTAATTGCTTTAAAAACGAGAATATTAATTTTAATAGGTTTTGGTAATTTGTAAAGGGCAGGACGCTGGACAGGGCAGGTAGTGCCATGGCACTGTGGCTCTACCCCACGAGCCGCCACTGGTTTAAGGTTAAAAATTAATTAAAATTATTTCGTATTTATCACATGCAAGCAATGTTATTTTAGCGTTTTTCTCTAAAATGGTTAGATTTATCCAAACAAAAGTAGTATTTTTGGTTTGGAGAATAAAAATATTTAGTCAAAATGCGCATACAGTGTAGGCCAGTAACGTTGGGACCATTCAAATTAAAGTACCTATGTGGCGCCCTCTACAAAATGCAAAAAAAACGGTGGGCAAATTTGTATTTCTCATCCAGGAAAATATATGAGCGTGGCAAAAGGTATTGCAAAAAAAACTGCAAATAAAATTTAACTTTAACACCCTGGAACTCCTTTAATAATCAATTTTCGAAAAAATGTTATAGGATGAGATATAGCACTTACTTTCGGTCTAGAATTATCCCCTAAACTTTTTGCTCATCATTTCCGGACACCCTGTATGCTTTTACATGACACTTACTCCGTTGAAATCGAAAATGCTATGGTTTTTGAATAATTTGAAAACATATAAATAATAGGTACTTTCCATTTGCTTCTTTTAAACAGCAAATCAAAGTAAAAATCTTTGCTTGGCTAAGTTGTTAAAGGAACGCTTCGCGAACAACTTCGTATAGTCCGCAATGGAAATATAGAGGGGCATACTTAACCGCTGCAAGGGGGGAGGAAAATTTCTTTGCATCGTCATAGTCTTCGGATTACCTTAAAGGTGCATGCATCCGTCGTCAGACGGTACGACGATCCGAAATTGGTCCTATTGGTGGAAATATGGCGCCAAATTTCACCAGAATGTTTTTAAAAATTTTCCGACGTCGGGCAAAGTCAAAATAATTTTAACTTTATTCCATATCATGTTTTCTACCGGACTTTTAAGTTTTTTAGGACTTATTACCAGTACTATATTTTCTTTCCTTATCAGTCTTATCACGATGAATAATACTATATGTATTATAACAAAAATTCAAATACGAAAACCGGTAAAAATAACGTATTGCTTCTTAGTTCCAGTTGATAGAATGTATAGTTTAAAATAATATATTTGCCATTTTTAGGTTTTAACTTTAAAAAGCAAAAAAAAATTAAATTACAAGCAGTTTTTGTTAACTATGTTAATTATTTTCTTGACTAGGTAATTATCTTTTTTTTCACAAATTTTGGTACGATATTCGAACATAAATGTAAATTGCAAAATATACGATTTTTAAAATTTCGGACATCGTATTGTCTGATAACGGATGCATAAGAACTCAACTTTAGCGTTGGCTTTGCTTTGCTATCTAAAAGTAAATTAAAGGAACTCGGAACAAGCCGATGTGTGTCATTGCCCTTAGAATGTTATTTTATTAAGTTTTACCTTTATTCTATTAATTATAAAGCATGAAGATTAATGGCATTTTCTATTGGTGAAATTAGTGCATACCAAATATTTCAAATCGCACCACTCTTTGAATGGAAAATGCAATAGCAATTATTGTACACCATTGAATGTTAAAAATAATGTACGACTGTTGAATTAATATAATAAATTATTGAATACAAACTTGTCTTTTTTTTTTAAATAAATGCCAGGTGACTACGTAATACTACTAGGGTACCAATTTAAGAAGTTGCCATTCAATCACTTTTGAAGATACTGATAAGAAAGTAATTGAGAAAACTTTTGGTTCAACCGCCAATATTTTAAAAAAAATTTCAAAAAAATTGTGGTAACTAGCTGGAAAGCAGGGTTTTTCGTTTTTAATTACACTAGTCTTTAAGTAAATTTTTCAGTAGTCTGCTTGCTCAAATTTGAAATCGTCGCCGACATCAGCAAAAACGAGAGAAAAAGTAAGACATAAAAAGTAAATGGAGTTTTTCCTGCTTTGATAAAAAAATACACCTCTACAGTGACTGGCATAAAGTTTACTACATATTATGGGAAAAAAAATGTTATCGATGAAATATTAAAACAACGTTTTTATGCCGATTATCTCTGCATAATAGGTAATGTCAAATTTCTCTAAGAACACGCCGCATCATGGCTTAGTCACTCGTCTTTTATGACACTCTGACGCGTGTTCGATTCGCTGTTTTAGATCGATCTAACTGATCTGACCTGTGTTTGATTGGCAAATGATTACTGTTCCCCCAATACCGTCAAAGTGAACCTGGGAAACCGGTCCTCATTCACTATGGTATTCACAGATGCGACGAAAATGTCAACAAGGGTGGGATGCGGAATTCATGTGCCTGAATTAAAATACAACTTCTCATCCAGACTCCCGAATAATATAGGTATCTACACTGCAGAAATCGTAGCTATCAATGTCATCCTCCGCAAGAATATTAGAAAGGCCATAATTCTATCAGATTCATTAAGCGCTATTAATAAAATAAATGGTACAAGCTTACAAATCAAAAATAACTTTGTAGCCCCTGCTTACGAAAAGATTATTGCTGGAAATCATTGACAGCGGAACAGAGATATTGGTTGCATGGATCGATCCCTGGGCATGTACAAATTCTGGGGATAGACTCGCGAAAATAGGCAGTAACCTTAACGTACCAAAAATCCTTGACCTAGACAAAAATGAAATACTGTCGGAAATAAAGAAAAAAATCCTGGAGGAACACAACTCAGCATGGAAAAATTCACTGAAGATTAAGGGGAGAAATTACGCTGGATCAAAAGAAGATTTTCCAAAATCCAGATGGTTCAATAAAATGGGGTTCACCGAAAGACTTCACATTACCACAATAATCAGGACACTGCCTAACCAACCACCACTTATTCAGGATTGGTATCAAAGATAGCCCTGAATGCGACTGCCAACAAATAGACGACGGATCACATTTTCCTAGAATGCCCAATAAACAACATCCCTGGTTTTGATTTGTACGAGGAAATGAGGAAAATTGGTATGCAGCTCCCTCTTAATCTCAATACTGTTCGTTACAACCCGAATGAAAAGACTATTAAACTAATGATGCAGTTTATTAACCGTAATAAAATTAAATTATAAAAAACCTTTATTGTTTATTTTAGAATTTCTTTTGAGAATTTACGTTGGCTAATCGCGTTATTCCAATGACTTCAGGAAAAAAGAAAATAATATTGCCTCAAACTTAGGTTCAACTCACCAAGCGCTGTCATGTCTAACTCCCTGACCCCTTCCCATTTGTAGATGGTGTCCTATGTTGTGTTCGTTAACTATATAAATCTCCAGTCCCCTAAAACAGCAGTTAAGCAGTCCAAACCGCATTGTACGCAAAGAAGAAAAGTCAGTGGTCGTGATATGGTACAGACCAGACAACATCACGATCACCCCCTAATGTGCTGGCAAATTTCCCCCAGGGAGCAGAGCCAACCAAGACAACCTGGGAAACTGCAAATCGGAGATTATGGAAAATATAATATAAAAATGAGGTCCATAAGAACAAACTGACGTTTTAATACGGTATTTGTAGGCAAGAGGTTACAAATACGATATCATTGTGTTTTCTACAAAAGCTATTATCGACACAATACTTCTTTAAATTTGTAAGTTGCATTTATTTACAACAAACATGATACAGAATGGTTGCATTAATTCAACAAATTGCAGTAAAATTTTAGTAACAGTAGGTGCCAAGTTTAAATGGGTTAAATTTTGATTTATTTCCTTAAAATTTTACTGCAATTTGTTCCAATAATGCAACCATCCTATATTATTTCTGTTGTAATTAAATATGTCACAGCGCAGATTACTCCTATCTGTGAGTATGTAACGTGTTGACACAATGGAGCCGCTGGCTATCACGCGTTATTATGACGGCATGGATGCTCCGATTTAGTTTGAAATAATAATAAAATTACTATACTTAGAAATGTGTAAATTTGACTGTTTTGTTAAAATAAAAAATATAGGATAATCTGTATATTAGTACATATTGAAGAGAGCTCAATAAAACCACCTTTTCAAAAATAGCGACAAAATTATTTCTTTAGCTATACACAGCCATTTACCTGCTGGTCCTTGTACTCTTTGTTCATGAAATGTCTAAATCTTAAGTCGGCTATGAAATGTTTTGGATTGGTATATCCATTCTCCCCCGACTTTCTGTGTAATACGCCAAGACCGTCGCGATATTCGATATGAACTTTGCGAGAACTTTGTTAATGAAACTTGTGCAATTAAACCACTCGGCTTAATGAAACTTGTGCAATTAAACCACTCGGCTGACGCCTCGTGGTTACTCGGCTAACGCCTCGTGGTTTAACGTTGCACACGTTTCATTATAATGTTCATATCGAACTCGTATCATTAATAATGTAAGAATGTAGAACAATAATAAAGATAATCTACTTTTTATTATGTCCAAATAAAGTTATATTTAAACACACAGTATAATATTTAAATAGTAATATACGCAACCAGAAGTATTTTCAATACTAAAAACGTAAACCGTACAAGTACTGGCCGATTCAATAATAGGTACTAACTATACTAACTGTTAAATGCCGAAACCCAAAACAAAACAATATTAACACTTAGCCAACGAACTTATGTCATCGATCCTGTGCTGCTCGGATGTTTAGCTATCTATATGCGCTGATATATCATATACTAATCTATATAGTAAAATAGTAATAATATTTGGTCTAAATAAACATCCTGTTAAAGCCGACGCCGCTTGTGTTTATTTATGTCCTTAATTTTGGGCTATGCAAACCGAAAATAAAAATAGAACATCAAGAAATAGTAGTAGTCGCAGTAGGAAGTAAAGAAGTGTTGTGTCGATTATAGGTTTGTAGAAGACACAATGGTATGGTTGTACCTTCTTGCCTACAAATACCATATTAAAATGTCAGTTTCTTCTTATGGACCTCATTTTTATATATTTTCTATATCTTCGGTTTAAAAAAAGATATTGGCTTGCGGATTTCACATATGTACAAATGTATCTGTATCTTGGTGCGCATTTCAGGAAAATATTTTTTTTCATACTGGGTGTTCCAACAAAGTGTGACGTCATAAGGATGTATTTTTTTAGATTACACGCCATATATTTTCTTACTTATTTGGGTGCCACCCAGGGTTGGAAAAAACCAAGTCATAAACTTGGTTAACGAGACTGGTAGACTTTATTTATTAAGTATCTTTGTATAATTTTATTAATGAGGCATTATTTTTATTTTTTATTAATTTTTAAAACCAGTGGTGCAAAACTGGATATTTTTGAGAAAAATGAACGAATTGTTGATTCTGCTAAATACCGCCATCTAGCTATCGCAACGGAATTCAGAACGACTTGTCTTTTTAAAAAAATTGATAAAACAAAGAAATTCCCGAGGAAATTCCTATTTAGCAAGTTCAAAGTTTTCAAATTCCGATAAGCCAAACTAAAATTGAGAATACTTTTGCATAGCAATATTTGTCCCTTTCTACAATAAGGAAACAATAACTTGGAGCAAAAACTCAAAAAGAAAAGTTGTCCAGAACCTTCATGAGATTATTAAAATGCTACCTTTGATACATGTTTACAGAGTGAAATCCCGCTATAGTTACGCCCCCTAGCGGCCAACCTAGAAACATAAAAATAAATTCCAACAATAATAATTCTTAGTCACTTTTGTAATAAACATTTCTTTCAGCAAGCTGTAAGGTAAACGGCTAAGATACAGCCCGGCGCGCGTCTGTTTAGTTACACACTCGGAAGTGTGAATTTGTACCTCTATAAACCTAGCAGAACAAGGTACTCAAAATTAAAAATTTTTGTATGGAAAATTAGGTGCTAATTAGGTGTCAACTTTAAAATTTAGGTGCTCCTTTTTTTGAGAAAATTATATTTTTGTTTTGTTCTGCTAGATTAACGTTAAGCTAGCAGAACATTACTGTCAAATAAGCTAATCAAGAACAAAATGTAGTACCAAAATTAGGTGCTTATTGAATATCTAAAAAAAAGTTGATTAGTTAAGGTTTTTAAAAAATACCGCCATGTTCTGCTAGGTTGACGCTGAGCTACCAGAACAGTTTTATTATAAGGATTAACAAATAATAACTTATTTATCCAAAATTAGGTGCTTTAAAATTATTATAGGTAATTCTTTATCAAAAAAACATTCCCAAAGCCAGAAAAATCAAATATATAGAGCAAATATTAAACATTTTCGTTTTGAAAATTTTTGTATGGAAAATTAGGTGCTAATTAGGTGTCAACTTTAAAATTTAGGTGCTCCTATGTTTTTTGAGAAAATTATATTTTTGTTTTGTTCTGCTAGATTAACGTTAAGCTAGCAGAACATTACTGTCAAATAAGCTAATCAAGAACAAAATGTAGTACCAAAATTAGGTGCTTTTTAGGTGCTTATTGAATATCTAAAAAAAAATTTAATTAGTTAAGGTTTTTAAAAAATACCGCCATGTTCTGCTAGGTTGACGCTGAGCTACCAGAACAGTTTTATTATAAGGATTAACAAATAATAACTTATTTATCCAAAATTAGGTGCTTTAAAATTATTATAGGTAATTCTTTATCAAAAAAACATTCCCAAAGCCAGAAAAATCAAATATATAGAGCAAATATTAAACATTTTCGTTTTGAAAATTTTTGTATGGAAAATTAAGTGCTAGTTAGGTGCCAACTTTAAAATTTAGGTGCTCCTATGGTTTTTGAGAAAATTATATTTTTGTGTTCTTCTGCTAGATTAACGTTAAGCTAGCAGAACATTACTCTCAAATAAGCTAATCAAGAACAAAATGTAGTACCAAAATTAGGTGCTTATTGAATATCTAAAAAAAAAAGTTAATTAGTTAAGGTTTAAAAAAAATACCGCCATGTTCTGCTAATTTTAAGAGGAACAAATTCCGTCTAAAAGGTATATCGGCAACCGGTTTGTTCGATGTTACCAGAGCATTTTTTATTAATTCAATTTTTTCAACTAATATTATTTTATAAAATTTAAATACAAAAAAAATGCTCTGGGTAACAACGAAGAAACCGGTTACCGATATACCTTGTTAGAATATAGCGTCACCAATATGTGTAAAGGCAAAAACCTAATCAATGAGTCTTTGTTGTCTCAAAACTGTATCCTATACGAGGCACAGTGTAACCAAATATAAGCACATAAATATTCTTAAGTATCAAAATAATTACGTAAGTCTTTAGAGCGTTTTGTTTTGGTTTTTCTAGAAAGACATAGCAGTATTATACTGGCGTGCTTTCCGAGTGGTTCTTACAATAAGGCAAATAGACGTTTTTAAAACTTTAATCTTTAATTTGATTTTCCATAGCCTATTTCCTATAGGTTATGGGCCCAGTGTACGCCGCGTGTTAGTTGCATTTTGTGAACTGAATACAGGGTGTTTATTTGTGCAGTGACTATGGAAAATTTAAAAGTGAAAAGAAACATTAAACCCTTTGATGGTGATAGATACGGTGTGTGGAAATTCAGAATTCGTGCTTTATTAACTGAACTTGACATTCTTAAAGTTATTGATGAGGATATTCCGGATCCCCTCACTGACGAATGGATAAAATCAGAACGTACAGCTAAAAATATTATTGTGGAATATTTATCGGACTCTTTTCTAAGTTTTGTAAAGTTAGACAATACTGCAAGAGACGTTTTACACAATTTAGATAATATTTATGAACGCAAAAGCCTTGCCACGCAATTAGCTTTACGAAAGAAATTACTGGGATTGAAGTTAGACACTCACGCATCGTTAATAAAACATTTCACAGTTTTCGATGACCTTATTACGGAATTAATGGCAGCTGGTGCAAAATTGGAGGAAACCGATAAAGTATCTCATTTATTGCTGACTCTTCCAAAATCCTATGATGGCGTTATAACAGCTATAGAAACGTTATCTGAGGATAATTTAACTTTGCCTTTTGTCAAAACAAGACTTTTGGACCACGAAGTCAAGTTAACACATGACAATAGAGACACAAGCGCAAAAGTTTTTCATGCAGAGTTTAGAGACGCACCAAAGAAGCAAAGCTTTGAATGTACTAAAAATCATTATCAAGCAAAATATAAGGCACGACAATTTAAACCAAATAATAAATTATCAAATACAAAGTGTCACCATTGTGGCAGGAAAGGTCACTTAAAGAAAAATTGTTTCTTTTACAAGAAAACAATCCAACATCAAAATTTTCACAGAAACCGAACTGTCCAAAATATAGAAGTATTACATCAGCCTTCTACGTCAAATGACAATCCGTCTGGTTTTGCTTTTATGGCAGGAAATTTTGAACTCGAGGAAGAGAGTAATAAAATTACTTTTCTACTGGATTCTGGCGCATCTGACCACCTTGTCAACAGAGATGATTTATTTCATAGTTCCGTCAATTTACAAGCACCAATGAAAATTTCTGTAGCGAAGAATGAAACATACATAACTGCAATTAAGAAGGGAACCATTCACGTGACCAGTAATATGGGTATTCAAGGGCTACTCGAGGATGTCCTGTACTGTCCAGATGTCCCGTACAATTTATTGTCCGTCAGAAAAATGCAAGAGGCTGGAATGACAATTACTTTTGGTCAAAATGGGGTAACTGTAAGCAAAGGTAGTAAAACCATAATGATGGGTAAGTCTTTGAACAATAATAATTTGATAGGTATTGATTTTTTGATTAATACAAATGTAGTAAATTCTATTGTTCAAGTAAATAATAATGCAAAAATACCCAATTATAAATTATGGCATGAACGTTTGGGGCACATTGGTAAATTTAACTTTTTAGAAATGAAGAATAGACAAATGGTCGAAGATATGGGTCAAATAGATCAGGTTACACCCATAAATTATTTTTGTGAAGCGTGTATAAAGGGTAAACAAACACGTCTACCTTTTCAAAAGGCTAAAAATAAAAGTTATGTTAAACGACCATTATTTATTGTTCATACTGACGTCTGCGGTCCTATCACTCCTACAACGGTTGACGATAAAAATTATTTTGTATTTTTTGTTGACCAGTATACACACTACTGTGTTACATATTTAATAAAACATAAATCAGATGTGTTTTCAATGTTCAGAGATTATGTTGCAAAAAGCGAAGCTCATTTTAATTTAAAAATTGTCAATTTATATAGTGACAATGGAAGGGAATATTTACCTACCGAAATAAAAGATTTTTGTGTAGAAAGGGGCATAAGTTATCATTTGACAGTTCCACGAACCCCACAGTTAAATGGTGTATCAGAGCGAATGGTCAGAACTATTACTGAAAAAGGTCGTGCCATGATATCTGGCGCTAAGTTAGAAAAAGCTTTTTGGGGTGAGGCAGTTCTTACTGCAACGTTTTTAATTAATTTGACACCCACTAAAGCCTTAATAGTAGAGTTTACCAACCCGATAATACCTTCTAAAAAAGATTCCCGTTTGCACTTTGTTGCTAAAATGTACGACCCCTTTTATATCATTCCTTATACCATAAGGAAGCAAAATTGACTTGTCGTCCAAAAATCGTACCATGCAGGGGGTGGTCGGGGGCGGTTTTCCAAAAAGTACCAATTTTTTTTTTTTGCCTTTTTTACATCTATAATACCTGATCATCAACCTGCTTGAATCTTATTTCAAAATCTTAATTAGAAATATATTTTTTTTAATTTTAAAAACATCGCGCGCCGTGCTTGTATATGGAGCGCTTTAATGAATAACCGCTCGCCCTGAAAACCCATAATTGTGATAATTTGTAACTCGCCATAACTCCAGAATCCTTTGACTTATCAAAAAAATACTTGCCATAAACGTTGTAGATAAAACATCAGGGATTACAATGCTTTTTTAAAATTATCAGTCCGATGAACAGTTTCGTCAAAAAATTGAAAAATGTCAAACCATATCACCTTAAGCGTGGTCAACCGTGCGGATGCGATGAAGGATCAGATTGCCGTCGCAAAGCCATGAAAAACGACCGTATGTTATATCGCGCGCATAAGTTCGGTTTTCCTTCGCTTTTGGTGTGATTGGAATGCTATTATTACATTATAAGTTAGTTCCTTATAAAATTAAGGGATTATATTTTGTAAACGGTAAGTAATGTTGTTTTGAATAATTTAATTTGAAATTAATTTATGTTTCTCTAAATTTTTTCAATATTAATATTAATTAATAAGTTGTTACTAAAAGGAACTTTTTTTTTATTAGAAAAATTGGTATTTGTCCAAGTTTTTGTACATATAGGGTATTTACAAAAAATGAAAAATGGTACTATTTAATTTTTTTTATAAAGAAAAACAGAAAACAGGCTTTATTCGTTCGGGATTTGTCTATAAGTAGGTACCTGATCTACCTAAAGTACCTATACTAGTATTTTTTCAGGTGTTAAGGTCATGGTTGCTCAGTAGAGATAGAGAATAACCTTAAAATTTTATTATGGTTTTGATTGTACATACATTGATACCTGAAAATAACACTACTATTAATCGGGGAGAATCCGGGTGTTATTTAACGAAAATAAAGAAAAAAGGGTGATACTTACAGAAGATTTTTTTGTTGAACCTATTTACAGGAACAAGTATAGAAATCGGAAAACAGACAAATGCTCTTTATATACCTAATAATAAAAGGCTTGGGTAAAATCTTCCCCTAAAGAATATATTTATTAATAAACATATTTATTCCAAAAGAAAGATTCTTAGAGTTTTTAGTCAGAGTCAGCCATGCATTTGCAGGAGCCAATGCAATTTATTTGTTTTCTTTTACAGGAACACAGTGACCCAGTGCAATCTAAAATAGAGTAGCAATTTAAAATTTAACTATAGTAAAAAATAACAAACTTTGTGTAGGTACCTTTTTTACAGTTGCAAGTATTTAGAACTGAAGTATCCTTCGGTAGTATTGCGTCGGTTGTTAATACAGGCACTGGTTTACCGTTTGCAATATTCCAGCCACAACTTGATAAGTCCGGTAAAGGTGGAGGAGGGAATTTACTCACAGGTTTGGAGGATGCTAAAATTCCTCTAAGAGCATTTATACATTTGATATCTTCATTTTTGTAGTACCTATATAAACGAATTACAAATTTAACTACGTCATTAAAGACTTCTTCTAAGTAGGTACTGTTCTTTGCCAACTCTAGCTAGTAGATTATAATGTGATAAGAAGACTTTCCAGCATGTTCTTTTGCCTAGTCCCACAAACTGACTAGTTGTATCACAACCTGTGAGTGCGTGAAAGGCTGGTAGACATTTGATCATGGAACTCTCCATTTTTAATTCATGAATTACAATGGATCGTTGGCTTTCTTTAGCTCCAATTTTAATCCAAATTTCTGAAGTCAGAATATCTTTAAAGTGAGCCAATAGTACCAGAACATCTGTATCTTTACAGTCTACTATACCGCCAATTCGGGAATGAAATATTGGATTGTCTCGCGCTATACTTTTAATTTTATTTTCCATGTTATTGCTCATTATCTGGCATAGTTTTTGATTTTGTAAACGTTTTTGGCAAAATATGCACCTTTGTACATGAAATTGAGTTCGTAAAAATAGTTTTTTCAGGGGTATATCTACTGGGAGTGGGTTAGTAAATATTTTTGCATACTTTGATTTATATGATTTAATATTATTCGTGCTGGTATACGTTTTGTAGCAAGTTTTATGCCAATTTAAATGTTCTCGCTCTTTTTAATTATTCAAATTTAAAAATATATGCAACAACTTTGCATCATTTCCTTGACAAATATCAATAAGTACCTTTGTACATTCAATAAATCTTGGTTTCGATTTTGGTCGGGATATAACTATTCCCTGATTCTTGGCAAATGTCAGATAATTGGGAATTAAATATGTTGCCTTGTGTTTTGATTGAGTTTTTTAATTTTGGGCTGTAGTTCACTCACTGAACTGGTACTGCTTTCAAAATCCATTGCTTAATCGTTTCAATAAAAAGTGTCGTATATAAACATTAAAAGGCACTATACTGTTATTAAAAAAAAATCTTACCTGAAAACTTAAACTTTCTCCTTAACCTTTCCGTGGCCATGCTACAAAAAGTTACATTTTCGGCCGTGTGGGGTAACTATGATACCCCATTGAAATACTGCATGATCTTTTGTCAATGATGCATGATGGTGTGCAAAGATGTACAATAAAACACTAATAATTCATTTTTAATAAAACATTTTTAATTTTTACAATAAATTAATATTTACACTTTCTCATTATTTTTACAATCGGGACATAATTTTTTTTTACTTTCTTCTCTGTGTATGTTGCAAATGGGTTTATTGCATGCACTACATGATATTTTAGTCTTTCTATCCCTAAGAGTAACAAAAAAATGAATTTTTTTTACGTTTTCGCCGTTTTCGGCCGATCGACGATTTTGATACGGTGCAAGCAGTTTTTTGTGTAAAATTGAAGTTAAATTGAGTATTTTTATAAAAAAATTGCTTTGTAATATATTTTTCTAGGATTACCTGGAGGGAAAAAAATTACAAAAAAATTGTTTGGAAGATAATTTAAAAAACCGCATCTGGGGTACCTAAAATACCCCGCTCGGCCACCGAAAGGTTACTAACAACTATATTACAACAGTCATTTAATGCAGGGCATCTGTAAAACACTTTCAACTTTTAGCAATGCCCATTAAGTCCAATGTATAGATAAGAACTATAACTTCACAGCATACAACACACCCTAATAAAATATAACAACTATTGTTGGTAAGTAAAAGTAAGTCAAAAAATATTGCTAAAAGATAGAAAATGGAAATCCACAATCCAATATTTGCTGATCTAGCTTCAAAATTAACGGCGCGGCGGCTACTCGGCACGGAATTCTAGACTAAACACTATTGAAAACGCGATATTAAACGAATATCGAACTTATGCGCGCGATATAACATACGGTCGTTTTTCATGGCTTTACGACGGCAATCTGATCCTTCATCGCATCCGCACGGTTGACCACGCTTACGGTGATATGGTTTGACATTTTTCAATTTTTTGACGAAACTGTTCATCGGACTGATAATTTTAAAAAAGCATTGTAATCCCTGATGTTTTATCTACAACGTTTATGGCAAGTATTTTTTTGATTAGTCAAAGGATTCTGGAGTTATGGCGAGTTACAAATTATCACAATTATGGGTTTTCAGGGCGAGCGGTTATTCATTAAAGCGCTCCATATACAAGCACGGCGCGCGATGTTTTTAAAATTAAAAAAAATATATTTCTAATTAAGATTTTGAAATAAGATTCAAGCAGGTTGATGATCGGGTATTATAGATCTAAAAAAGGCAAAAAAAAAAAATTGGTACTTTTTGGAAAACCGCCCCCGACCACCCCCTGCATGGTACGATTTTTGGACGACAAGTCAATTTTGCTTCCTTAAGGTATAAGGAATGATATAAAAGGGGTCGTACATTTTAGCAACAAAGTGCAAACGGGATAACACGATAGGGACATCTTTTAACTCCACTATAAGACAATTTAAAACACCATATGAATTGTGGCATAGTAAAAAGCCACAACTTAGATATTTAAAGGTTTTTGGTTCTACTGTATATGTGCATAATAAAACCAGGAAAACAAAATTTGATGAAAAATCCTGGAAAGCGATTTTAGTTGGGTACGAACCGAATGGTTATAAAGTGTGGGACGTACAAACTGAAAAATTTGTTGTCGTTAGAGACGTTATTGTAGACGAGACAAATTTTTTGATGTCCAGGCCTACAGTTGAGCCTGAAGGGGTTAATTTTAAAAACTCCCGTATAAATGTGGAAACTGAAACTGATGCATCTGACGTTCCGTCAAAATCAGTAGTAAAATTTGATGAATCTGTAATTGCAACAGATAAGCCCTCTGATACTAAGACTATACGTTTACCTTTACCTGAAAATAGTCAAAATAAGATTCCCTTGTATTCTGAACTGAGGAGGAGTGACAGGATTAAAGATCGTATGTCTATTTCTCATAATGAAAATGATTTATCAAATGATTATCTTATGTGCGCTCAATCTATAGTATGTAAAATTCCTACATCATATCAGGAAATTCAAAATAGAACTGATAGAATTAAGTGGGAAGAAGCTATTCAGGATGAAATTAATTCTTTGGCAATAAACAATACATGGTATTTGGTATCAAAACCTGAAAATAAAAATATAGTAGATTGTAAATGGGTATTTGCTCTTAAAAATGATGAATTTGGAAACCCATCAAAATATAAAGCTCGTCTTGTTGCTCGAGGTTTTAGTCAAGAATATTTAACAGATTATAACGAAACTTTTGCACCAGTCGCAAGAATTTCGAGTTTTAGATTTGTACTTGCGTTTGCAAATCAGTTTAACCTTTTAATTCACCATATGGACGTAAAAACAGCTTTTCTAAACGGAATATTAAAAGAGGAAATTTTTATGAAAATTGCAGAAGGTGTAAAAAGTAAGCCTAATCAAGTATGTAAATTAAATAAAGCATTATATGGCTTAAAGCAGTCAGCAAGATGTTGGTTTGAAATTTTTGAAAGGGCTCTTAAAGAAAAAGGTTTTCGAAATTCCTCAGTAGATCATTGTATTTATATTTTAGACAGAGAAGATATTTCTAAAAATATCTATGTAGTACTTTATGTGGATGACCTTGTAATCGCCACTGCAAATAGTGAAACAATGATAAATTTTAAAAATTATTTGGCAAACAAGTTTTCTATGGTAGATTTAAAAGATATTAAATTGTTTTTGGGAATAAAAATTGAAAGAACTGATAATTCAATAACTTTAGATCAACGGGCATATATAAAAACAATTTTAAATAAGTTTAATATGCAAGATTGTAAATCTGTCAGCACTCCTCTCCCAAATAAATTAGATTATACAAGTCTAAATTCTCAAGAGAAATATGATACTCCTTGTCGGAACCTTTTAGGGTGTTTAATGTATGTCATGCTGTGCACACGACCCGATTTAAGCACTGCTGTTAATATTTTAAGTCGATATCTTAATAATAATAACAAAGAACTTTGGCAATGCCTAAAAAGGGTTCTTAGATATCTTAAAGGTTCAATTAATTTTAAGCTGACCTATATACGAGGTAATTACAAAAATATTTTAAGTGGTTATGTTGATTCAGATTGGGGAGGTGATGATGAAAGAAATAGAAAAAGTACCACAGGATATTTGTTTAAATTATTCGATCAATGTGTGATATGTTGGAATACAAAAAGGCAAACATCAGTAGCGGCTTCGTCGACAGAAGCTGAGTATATGGCTCTCTATGAAGCTGTCAGAGAAGCACTTTGGTTAAAATCATTGGCAATTAGTATTAACATAAATATTACAGAGCCAATTATAATTTATGAGGATAATAACGGTTGTATTAGTATCGCCAATAATCCAACAAATCACAAAAAGTCGAAGCATATTAGTATTAAATATCATTTCTCCAGAGAACAGATAGTAAAAGGTGTACTAAAATTAGAATATCTTTCCACAGATAAACAGATAGCTGATGTATTGACAAAGCCACTACCAGCAGCTAAATTTCAAGAATTTAGAGCAGGACTAGGGCTTGTAGAAATAAGTAACTAAATGATCTGATTGGGTTTTTCTGGGTTTTCCCCAATCCTAGCAACAAATGTTGGATCATTATTGTCATTACCCCAGAAAACACGAGGAAAGCATGGTTATTGAGATACTGCTATATCAAGAGTATAGTTTAGATTAGAATGTACTTTGTTCTTATATAGGTTGATTATATATATAATATATAAGTTTAGATTTAAATTTTTTTTAGATTATTGATTAATTTTTGAGGGGGCGTGTTAGAATATAGCGTCACCAATATGTGTAAAGGCAAAAACCTAATCAATGAGTCTTTGTTGTCTCAAAACTGTATCCTATACGAGGCACAGTGTAACCAAATATAAGCACATAAATATTCTTAAGTATCAAAATAATTACGTAAGTCTTTAGAGCGTTTTGTTTTGGTTTTTCTAGAAAGACATAGCAGTATTATACTGGCGTGCTTTCCGAGTGGTTCTTACAATAAGGCAAATAGACGTTTTTAAAACTTTAATCTTTAATTTGATTTTCCATAGCCTATTTCCTATATACCTTTTAGACGGAATTTGTTCCTCTTAAAATTAGCAGAACATGGCGGTATTTTTTAAAAACCTTAACTAATTAAATTTTTTTTAGATATTCAATAAGCACCAAAAAAGTACCTAATTTTGGTACTACATTTTGTTCTTGATTAGCTTATTTAATTTTCTCAAAAACCATAGGAGAATCTAAATTTTAAAGTTGGCACCTAATTACCACCCAACTAGCACCTAATTTTCTATACAAACATTTTCAATTTTGAGCACCTTGTTCTGCTAGGTTTATAGAGGTTGAATTTGTAACTTGGGAGTAAATTCAGTTTTTTTTTCAAAAAAGCTTGAACAGGAAAAAACCGAGGAAAAAACATTCAGAGTTGTAGTTTTTTTTATAAAAAAAATATGGATAGAGTGTGTCCCAAATTAGAGATATGACAATATCGAATTAAAAAATAAAAAACTTATTTTTCTTCTATCAATCTTGAATATTTTTTCGTCAATAAATGCTCGAAATGTTACCAATACACTATTTGGCAATATCCTAAACTCAAGTAAAACTCGTTTTGAACATTTTTAATTATTACTTTGGGACAAATACAGTTAACCTACACTCATGTCTTATTTGTACTTTCAACTCCTGAACATTTGACAAGAAATAAAAATTTGGTACTTATGTATAATTTACTATGTATTTTAAAAATAGTCAATAAAAAACAGGGTTGCTATCGAAAAAAATTATCGATATAGTCATATTTCTAATTTGAGACACACTATCAATATTTTTTTTATATAAAAAAACGACAACTTAAAATGTTAATACTTACTTACCCCTAAGAATTTTTCCAAAAAAAAAACTACTAGATTTACTGAATTAATTCCAAGCCACAAACTCGCACTGTATGAAGAATATCACCATTTCGTTTGGTAATATATGTTTTTTGCCTACATGTACATCAAGATTAAGAAGAAATTAATTGTAATTAAATCAACCACAAACATATTAGGTATATTTTTAATTTTATTTTATTAAAATTTCTTACAAATAAGATCTTTGGCAAAATCACTTTATGGACAGACCACTTTTAGATAAAACTTTTTTGTGTATCACTCTCACAAACAACCCAATTTTTTTAGTCTTTCGAGCACAAACAAAACCCACTCACTGAACAAACTTTTTTAACTTTGAATTTGGACTCACCCACTACTTAAGATCAGACTATAACCACTGCATCTACGAGGAACTGAAGAAAACACTGTTTTTTGAAAGAACTTTGTATTTGTCACAACACTACAATTTTTGCCTTTTCAGACATTTGTATCTTACTAACGTCCAGTAAAATACAAACGGCTGGTCTAACCAGTAGATACAAATAAAATTCACCAAGAACTTAGCACTACATCACAAGGTCTGTATTATTTTTTGTTGTTTGTTCGTACATACATTTTTAGTTAACTACACCAGAAAGTACACTAACTAAAGAGTACACAGTAGTTTTTCTCAATAGTCAATTTAACAACAGTTCTTTCACATCATGTTTTTTTTTAATATAAAACTTACATTTACCGAAAAAAACCACTTGGCCAAATTGAAAAGAATGAGAAAGAACTGTAAGCCACTTTTAACATATTCACTTCACCAATTAACAATATTTCTGGCTGCTTCAATAAGACTTTTTTTCGTTTTTAACACTACATGAACATGTTACACTAAATCAATGGGTTACAAAATTTATCGTTGATCTCCAATCTCCTGAAATAAAGACAATTATATATAGATAATTTACAAAGAAAATAAAATTGACCCAAAAAATGACAATCACATAGTTTACCGTGGCTGTTTGTAAATAATATTTAGGCATGTCATATTGCAACTAAATAAATATTACTTCATATAAAAATAACTATAATATCAATATATAGATAGGTTGGTATCTACAGACAATGCAAAAAGGTGTACAGCTTAAAATTAAAAAAAGAGGTATCTCACCTGAAGTTTTGTAAATATAATAAAAAGCTGGTAGGTATTTCAAAAATAACAAATTGTTTGGTAGTCTATGTTATGCGTTGACAATAGTTTACCTAAGTTAGTTATGATATTTAGACTGAATAACCCATACAATTTTTTTTGCCAAACTACTTTTAAAGGAAAGTACTTAATACAGAAAGGAATTGATTGACTATACTAGAGAATTCAAAATTTCTGGTTACTTTATCGGTTTCATATAGAGAGCAGAGGGTTGTGCAATGTAAGAGAATACAGCGGCGTGTATATTTAACATTAGGTATAACCAGAGTAGAATATTTTACAGAATTGTTTTCTCAAACTTCACCAAACCCTCTGCTCTCTATATGAAAGGGATGAACTGACAGAAGTTTTGGACTTATAGTATAGGTAGGTTTCTGGTTTAAATTTTCTATTGTTCCTATTTTGAGTGTGCAATAAAATATTTTATTATTCTTGGTGTATGGGCGAAACATTAAAAGTAGTTTACTACTCAAACTGTTTTGTATTATTTCTTTTTTTGTCCGCGCTATTTTGGGGAAAAATAATGCCTATTACTACTAGAAACAATTAAGGAATAAAATAAAACCTTCAGAAGATCCTTAATTAGCAATGGAACAATACAATAAAAAAAAAACTAAAACCTAGCTCTAATTTCCACATTTTTAAAAGCAATAATTTCCAAGAAAAAAATTACAATAACTTACCTAGGTGATGCTTTAAAAATTACTATAGAGTATTAGTAGATAGTAACATAAGATTTTTTTTTATAATCCTGGAATTCTTGTTCAGTCAAAATATGCTTTATTGCCTCAATTTTGATAATAGCAAAACCAATAAATTCTTAAAAAAATATTTCTTTATTATATTTTTGAATCTCTTCCTAACCCTGCAAATGTTATTTAAAGCAAGTTCCCATAAACTATTTGTATTTGTTTTGTACATTGCACTCATAAACTGCCAAACATTAGCAAAAACAAAGCTGCATAAATATATATAAAAAAAAAGTAAAAGCAACTTAAATATTAAAAAAGAAAAGCAAGTAAAAAATATTCATTATTTGTAGTAGTATGAGTCTGGTTTCTGACAATTTAATAAAAAAATTGCATTGTCAGTAAATAAATCATCAAACCCACAGCAACAATATATGACTATACCATAAAAGATACTAAAAAAAAAATAGGTGTAAATGATAAAGGTGCAAAAATAACATAAATAATTAGGCAGTACCACCACGTACCACTACTATAATCAGATGGTCTTCCTTAATAGCTTCATCAGAAAGGTTCGGACAGGAACGTTTTAAAAGTTCTGTTGAGAATGGGCAAGGAGGGAAGGAATATAACACTCCTGTGGCTTCAGTTTCCTTGTTTAGTAAGGAAATAACACCAGCTGCTTCCTTTTGTTTAAGATAAGACACCAAGTTACGTAAAGGTCTTGTCTGAACAGAACTATCCTCATTAGTAACTGATGTTGTAGAACCGGCAAGGCCCAAAAATATTGCATGTGAGCTTGCACTCTGTATTCTTTTTTGGACATCTTCTAATTTCGGCTGATCTAACCTAAGTCTTTGGGTGATTCTGAGCTGATGTTTGCCCTCTTCATCCTTCATCAGACTGTCAACTATGTCTGAGTCACCATCCATCAAATGGAATTTGGCAGGAAAGAGGGAGTTTTTCAAAATTAATGCCCCTTGCCAAATGGTAGTACATTTTCTTGCAACTTCTGGCAATGTACGACTAGATGCAAGTAGTCCTGCCCTGCGAGATCCACCGTCAGAATCAGAGTCAGGTGATCTTCGGGGAGAACGAGAGCGAGATCTGTCAGGACGTGAAGTAGATCTTCTGTAGTCTCCTTCCCTTGTTCGACCCCACTCATCAACTTCCCCTTCTGGGAACCGATGGGGGCCTCTACTACCAGCACGTCTTTCTGGGTAAGGTAGAGGCCTGTCCCTGTAACCAAAACCTCTATCATATTCATAATCAGGGCCATATTCCATTCTCTTATAGTCATCAGCTGCCTCGCCAGCGGCACCAGCATATGGAGGTTTTGCTTTAAAAGGCACTCCAGGTGCAACATCTGAAAAATCAGTCCTTAACCTTCTATCAGGTCCTCCCAGTGGAAAACCTCTCATTTCTTTAACAGCAGCTTGAGCAGCATCTATACTATCATAATGAATAAACGCCTGATTATCCCCTTTGACATATTCAATTTTTTTAATTGCACCGAATCTATCAAACTCTCTTTCAAGTTGCGGAATAGAAGTCCAAACTCCTAAACCACCCACCCAAATTTTGGTGGTGGGAGTTGCCTTACCGTAACCAATCTTGCATTGAAATTTTCCAATGTACTGTCCTGAAAGCTCTACTTTAGCTCTATGAGCCATATCTAAAGTATGAAAACGCACAAACGCAAAAGCATTACCGGTGCCAGGTGGGGGTCTTTTTATATCAATATCTTCAACTACCCCGTATCTGCCAAAAATTCTCCTTAATTCTTCTTCTGTAATATTTATTTCCAAATTTCCTGCAAACAGAGTGCGAGTTGCTAAAGGATCATCTTCAGGTTGGACATGGTGAAGATAATTAGGAAATTTATCCTTTTTATTTTCATTTTTGTCAAATGGAGGCCGTGGGGCATGTTGTCTTGGGGGCCCGTAACCATGAGCTGGGGGCATGTGGGGTGGACCACCATGCATGGGAGGTCTTGCCATATACTCATGATGAGGAACAGGCATAACATCACGTCTATAATCTCTATGAATTGGTGCCCCTGGTGGTGGACCATAGGCACCGCGCTCATACCGATCTATAGGAATCCGACGTTCTGGAGAACGAGCATAGTGATACCGGTCAAATTCAGGAGTAATTGAACGTGGCCTTCCTCTGTAAGGATCGGCAGCACGAGGAACTTCATAAACGGCTTCAACTAAGGCCACTTTATCATAAATTATTATACGCGGTTTGGCATGCTTGGCATCCCTTGCATCTTCAGAACTTCGGAAACATACATACGCGACGCGCTCGTCTACATCATGAGAAATTCTGATGGTAAGATCTCCAAATTTTTTGTATTCGCGATACAAAGTGTCTTTAATAACTTCGTCACTTGCCTTTGGGTGCAGGGCACTAACACAGAGAACCTTGTAAGGGTAGGCTCTTTCGGCGGGACGTGCATATTCGTCCCGGTGAGGCGATATGTATCTTCGAGGACTTGGAGATCGTCCGCGACTACCCCGACGCCGGATGCGGTCTGGGGTGATTCTTTCATCGGAACTATCGTCATAACGTCCCATACTCGATCTAGACCTTTTGCTTCTTGGCGGAGTGTCCCTATCACTACTTCGTTTCATGCTTGTATTAGGGATCCTTACTGTAATTCGATCCTTCCCTTTGATCATACGCACTCAACACATCAATTAACGACGACACAATGGATGACACGGCACTCCTTTCCTAAAAACACAATGCAAAACACTTGTTTTAAACAACATACTGCACTCAAAATAATAACAAATAAACAATAATAAAAACAACATACTTTACAAACTACACAGCACCGGTGAAAACGTCTTTTTCAATGAGTTTTTCGTCAAATTTGTATTACACCAACCAACAACGCCTTGAAAAATCACTTATTTAACAAAATGGAGGACGAAGGACAGCCACAGCGACGACGAAATCGAAGCGACGACGAAATCGAACACAAACTAGGGTTGGGCCAAAATAACCGGTTATTTGATAACCGTTTTTTTTAAATCGGTTAACCGCCATTAACCGGTTAATAATCGGTTTTTTGTTGCTCAGGTTAAACCGACAAAAGGTTATTTATTATCAATAACCGATGATCGGTTATTAACAGGGATTTTGTTGTATTTATTGTGTCTTTGGTCTCATTATTGACTATAACCCTAGAATAGGAAAAAAAAATAGAGTTAAAAGTTCTACTTGAAAGACTGTATTCTTGTGTCATAACGGTAAATTGACAGGCACAATGGGAAGAAAAATTGGAAAAGGTTATTAACCGGTTATTCAATAACAGGTTTTTTTTTTGTCTGGTTAACCTAGTATCGGTTAACCTGGCGTAATAAATAACTGGTTAATCAATAACCGGTTATTTTCCAATAACCGCCCAACCCTAACACAAATACGCAAGTACGCAAGCGCAAAAATGAAACGAACCCGCACTCATTTGACTTTAGTGGTTTGACAGTCCATAGAAATAATAAAAAATGCGGTTTGTCACACCCAGATACCAAAATACTAAAACATGTAATCTTAGCAGAGTTCCTTTTTAAGTTACTTTATAGCAAAGCAAGACAAGTCAAGCAAAGCAAAGCAAAGCACAGAAAAAACGCCCCCTCCCCCCTTTCCAGGGCTACGTATACGTATAACCTCCTATATATTTCTCAATTTCTCAAAAACTTAGGGTGAGATTACAGAAGCTCTGTAGCTGCAAGTAGCAGTAGTCAAAGTCAAAGTCAAAAAATGCTTTATTGTCGAAAGATATAATCTTGTTGACAAAGCGAGCCCTAAATTTTAAAATTGTTTAAGCAAGAAAGTCAAGAAATGCTCAGTAAAGTCCATTTCTACACTCTAACAACTTTATACATATAAAAAAAATAAAATAAGAACCACAATGAGAACGTAGAAAGATCAATAATAAAAACCTAATCAGTGCTATTATAAAATCAACAATATATACAATACTAACAAATGTAACAGAACAGCAAAAACGGATCACCATCTATCATGGAAATACTCCTCAATCCCATAGTATGCCTTGGATAATAATTTCTTTTTTACCTCAGATCGAAATTTATTAGAACAAGTTAAAGATTTTATGTTATTGGGTAGGTGGTTAAATATTTTTTTCGCATTATAATATAAAGAGCGTTGAACTTGTGAAGAGGCTGGTATGGGTAGAGGAATATTCATAACCTGTCTGTATTAAAGGCAGATCCATCATTCATTACGGACCTAAACTTCTTATACATTAAGCAAACACATTCCAAAATAAAAATACATGTCAGTGTCAAAATTCCATGTCTTAAAAAATAGGGTTTACAGGAATCTCTCTTACCGATCTTATATACAAAACGAACTGCCCTCTTTTGCAGTACAAAAATGGGATTCAACAAATATTGATAACTATACCCCCCCAAAAACAGATACCGTATCGTAGATGAGATTCAATTAAAGCAAAGTATACACTTCTTAAAGACAAAACATCAAGCTCACGTGCCAACACTCTAAGTGCAAAACAACCTGACGCAAGCCTGCTGGATAAGCTGTACATATGATTTTTAAAAGTCAACCTATCATCTATGTGAAACAAAGTAGTTTGAAGCCAAGCAAAGACTTGGCTGTTTAAAAGCAGCAAAAGGAAAACACCTAATTTTCCAAGGCCAAGAATAAACATAACTCAATTGCAGCCAATTTACGATCACCCAAATTGTGCTGGCGAATGGCGCTTGCAGCCGACGCCATAAAGAAGTGAAGAAGAATTGCATATAACCCTAATTTTAAGCTGAAAAATAAAAAGTAAAGCTAAGAACGAATTTTTAGGATTATGTCGGCTTTAAAACGCGTTCAAGTAAGTTCTTTTATTAGCCCCCTGTGCTTGGTATGATAACAATCAGATTTTTTTTTAGCAATGGGCGACCTTTGCAAGAATTTGGCACATTTACGATGCAGCCTGGCAAAACCCCTTTCAGTCTTCAGAACTCTTAAACAAATTTCTAATGGGCCTTCACAAACCTATTTACCATCCAATGAGTAAGTTCAGTACATAGCAAGTAATACAATTTTTGAGCTTTACTTACTAGACCTGGTAAATAAGCAGAGATATCGGTGCTATTATGTTGTTAATTCTGTATAAACAATCAATTTTCAGATGATTGCGGGGACCATGTCATAGTAATAAATAGTGCAGACATAGCCTTACCCGGTGATGAATGGAAAAAGCGAGTCTATTTTCACCATACTGGTTACCCTGGTGGCGCGACATGGACTTTAGCATGGGAGTTACATAGCAAAGATCCAACTATGGTAGATATAAACTAGACTAGAAATACTCTAAGAATAACACCGTTCGACAACTGCAGTTGTTCTTGGTCTCTGCCTACTTAAAATCAGAGGGTGGTTCTTGGCTGTCATTAAGCTGACGACGTTTCGGTGTTATTCTAACAGTATTGGAACTTTATCTATATTTACTCAAATTTGATTTAATTTATTTTTCAAAGAAAAATGCTAAAATTAAAAATATTACTTACTTTGTACTTCATAATGATTTTTGTAGCTTTTCAGGAAATAAGAGTTTAAATATTTTTTTCATATAGGGTGCTACAAATTCGTGTGTGCACATGGGGATCTGGGACACAGTAGGAGATATGAAGACGGTTAAATTGGGGCAAAGTTGTGTACTTTGGGACTAATTTTGTGCTTTAATATTTCCCCCATCAGTACGCACACGAATTTGTGCGTTTAAGCATAAAAAATCGTTATTCTGCCTACTAAATACACACTTGATTATCTAAATTCTAGATTCTAAAAAAAGCAGTTTATAACAGTATGGATGGAAACCTACAAAGACGTTACACAATGGAAAGGTTACATATTTTCCCAGATGCCAATGTCCCAAAGGAATTATTGGGGAATGTATCAAATCAGATAAGACAATTAAGGCTGGTACCAAAACGGTTAGATCATTACAGCGAAGAGGAAGTCAAGACTTGCCCTAAGATTATAGATTATCCCAAAGATTATATTATAAGATAGATTTTTTAGAATGTTTTGTACAGTAATATAGTTTTTAGTACTTATCAATTTAGTCTTTCATTTAGCAACTAAATTAAGTTAGTAGCGAAACTAAATAAATTAGTTCCTGCAGAATGTGCATTAACAGATGTAATCAAATTTCAATATTTTTAGAAGTTATTGGGTAGTGTAAACGCGAAAAAAATGTTTTTGAAAACTTTATCGGATGTAGATCACTAAAAGCATAGTTTCTATTTCCGTCTGTCGGCTCAAAAACTACTTGACAGGGAATGGCGAAAGTTCATATGCTGTTTAAGCATAAATCTGCTCAAAACTAGAAGTTTTGTAGGTAGTTTGGGTTTACTGTTGGCATAGTTTTTTCGTGTCTTCATGAAATTTACCCCTGTTTTTGGGTTAGAAGCCGCAACCAACTTTCTTTAATGTCAAGGTATGTTTGTGATGCTTGTTAGAAAGGCCATAAAAAAGAAAATACTTTACTTTTGCATTTTGGTAATCTAGAAAACTGGCCATTTTAGCAACAATTGATACTACAATTTGGATTTGCCAGCGCTGACTGTTTTTTAAAAAGGGAAACATGGTATTAATGTTTACTTGATGCCGCATTTCAATGGTCACTTTATTTTCGGTTTAGAAGAAGTGAATACTTAGTTGTAGTATTTTGTGCTGTTTAAACCGTTATTTTATAGTAAGACATATTTTTGCTATACCTACTATATTATAAATTTCTCAAACGCACAATACACAGGCTTTTTTATATATCCCAATTGCACTAGACCCTGCCCTGGGGTCAATTAACAAGGGTGCCTTATCTAAATGCAAACGCCATAACTTATTGAATACGTGCCAGTAAGTGCGCAGCATATGAATTTATTTTTTGATTTTAGTAAATTTATTTTAGCAATGTTCTGCATAATATCCTCAAACCAAAAGAACACTCATCATATCCGGTAAAAGTCTTATATGGTATAAGAGGAGGGTCAAAAATTGGAAATTCCGCTAAGAGTAAAGGCTTTGGCGGACCAGCACCAACTACGGACACGGCAGCATACTAAGGATATATCCAGGCCAAAAATTGCGAGAGCCGACCGATTACACTGTTTCGCTGCCAGAATTTGGAAGGAGCTTTTCTATGCTCATTCCGGGTAGGGAAGAGTGGGAAGGCAATCAAGTAACAATGGACGTCGGGGTGGGAGCTGGTATCTTCTCCGAGAGCATGCTAATACAGAGGCCTGACTACTGCAGCATTTTCCAGGCAGATATTTTTGCAGTGGATAAAGCAGTCAACATCCTACGGGATCACCCTGGCTTGAGAGGACCTGCGTCTATAGCTATCTGTATAGACAGTCAAGCAGCCATAAAGGCAATTAGCTCCAGCAGTACTAAGTCAAAATTAGTAAGGCGCTGTCGCAACAATCTCTGCACACTTGGTGCTCAACATCGAATCACCTTGTGTTGGGTTCCTGGACACAGCAACATATATATGGTAACGAGACTGCTGATGCGCTCGCCAGGGAGGGCGCAAGCATGTCTGTCGAACTAGCAGAGAATACTGTGGCTAGACCACTCAGATCAGTCAAAGAAGAGATAGATCGAATAGCTAAACAACTTGCGCAAAGCAGATGGACAGGGCTTACAACTTGTAGCATCTCCAGGCAATTGTGGCCCTTACTTGATAACAGGAAAACCGCAGCGCTATTACAGCACAGTCGGAAGGACCTAAGAAACATCACTGCCGTAATCACCGGACATTGCCTGTTCGGTAGACACGCTGAACGTATGCAAATACCAACTAACGACTTCTGTAGAAGTTGCAGAGATGAAGAAGAGAAGGAAAGTATTCAGCATTTCTTGTGTGAATGCCCCGGCCTCGCGAGAAGAAGGTTCAATGCACTGGGAGTGGGCGAACCATTTTTTAATGATCTGGAGGAAGTGAGTAGCCTGCAACTGGGTCGACTTACTAAGTTTATTAACAGTAGTGGCTGGTTTGATTGAGCTGTCAAGATTCCTTTACGATCGCGTTAACTATCAGGTAGCTGATGCAAATAGGTTCCGCGAAACATGTGTGGTACCACAACGGTCCTTATAGAACTACGTGTGACTGTTTCGACAATGCCAGAGGTCTGCCACTCTAACCTAACCTAAAGTAAAGTACCTACATTTTCCATTTTATAATATTTTTTTATTAAGAATTAAGGTGGATTCATAGTCGCCGTAACGTAAGCCGTAAGAGTTAAGACGTAAGAGAAAACATACCATTCATAGTCAAAAGTTAAGACGTAAGAAATTTCAAAATTGTAGGTTATGATTTTTTGTTGTTCCTCAACTACCTCACTCATTTTAACCGTTAATATATTATAATATTACTGTAATAACAAAACTGGAAAATGCAAATACGCTAGACAAAAAAGCAAAATGGCGTTAAAATGAAATCACCAAAAATAAACAAAGGAAATCTCCCTCCCGTCCCGTCGACTGTCATTCAAAGTTGGTAATGACGGCCGGGTATGCACGAGTAAGGCCGATCCCGACCGAAACTTAAGACGTAAGACATGGAAATAAACCATTTCGTGTTACGGCTTACGTCACGGCGACTATGAATGCATGTATTTATAATCATATGTTTATTTTTCTTACTGCTTAACCTTACGTCTTACGGCTTACGTTACGGCGACTATGAATCCACCATTATTGTTTTAATTTCATAGATATACCCAAATACCATATTTCGCTTATTTTGGACAAAAAAAAAAGATTTAATCGTTTTTTCTAAAATTATCCTGTATGAAAAGTAGGTAAATCGCAACCATACATTATCCGTAAATAGTATTTTCTGCAGACTTTGCTTGAGATAAAGTCAGATTAGTTTGTTTTAAGAACATTATGGCCATTCAAAATAAGCATAAAAATATTAAATATTTTTGCTGCAGACCTTATTTTCTTTGTGGATAGGAATGCCCATTTTCCCAAAAAATATAAATAATTTTAATCCTAACGAGTTAAAGTCTATACGAAGTCAGTTGAGACAAACAAAAAAAATAAAATTTGGCTAAAATCGGCATCTCCTTTGGAAAACATGGGCGGCGGTAACAATTTAAAAATGTTTTACTAAATTATATATTGTATTTTTAAAGAAATTTATCACAATTTTAATCAATTCCAACTATAAACTATCTGATGTACCATTTATAAACTGAATATAAGAAGACGGTTAATTTTTTTGATTTTTATGGTTTTCTTTATAATGTATGTCATTATAAATTCATATATAAATAGGAAAATAGGTAGGTATTTAGGGTTTATACACAGTGTTTATGCAATAGGTAAAGTGTTTCTCAGGTCAATTTAATGACATAAAAATGTATGAAACTCCTAATAGGCGCCCCAAACAAATAATTAAAATGCAGGGTATTGTTTTAATTTGTTAATATGATAATAATATTATAAATAAAGCAACTTTAAAATGTAACACGTTTTAAACAAACATTATTGATTTAAAATGCAGTGACAATTTAATTGTTTTTTTTTTTTGTCGATGAGAATCTTCAAAAGACTGACCCCCTGTGGTGATACTAACAGAAAAGTGTCAGATTCAACCCCCTGTGGTGGGGCCGCCTACCGACTAAACTCACCGTGTTCCTGCGGTTTCCGCATTATAGGCGTATAAACCTTCAGACCACTCGGTTCGGTGTTTCGGCTCTGCACAGGCGTGCTTTTTTTGCGGCTAACGAGGAGAATCTGCTTACAGACACATGTGCACTCCACTTTCCGGGTACAGCCAGAGAAAATGGCCCCCACCGGAGGAAGCACAGACGTAGTGTCGGGTTGACATTTATCCTGACGGGGCAACTGCCGACCGACTAAACTCCCCGCGTTCAGTGATATGTGGTTTCGGGCTGGATAGCCCACTAACCACGTATCGCTATGGTTTTAAACGCTCGTATGGCTCGAGTCCATACTCAGTTGATTTTAAAACCCTCCTATATTTTCGCATACAAATATGGAGGTTGACTGAAAAATGTAAAAACAATTTTGAAATTTTGTACGTAATCCGTATGTGAGAAGACTGGCATAATTTTTGTGATGCACCTAATAGGTATTCCGTGCGTATACAAAATAAAAATTAAAAATACCCAAATTGTCCGTTTCGTTATCACTAGTATCAAAAGGCCGCCAAAATGCCATTGTAATTGTCTAATTAAAACTCGATACTAAAATACACTACAACATACACACACAAAATTATCACTAATGCAAATTTAAGAAAACATCAACAACAATTTTCCCCATTCGACACAGCACTGTATTAAAAATCATACGATACGCATTCCATCAAAATGATCTAAATATAGAACTAAAGTATTTCTAACCAACCAAATTCGCAACTGACAAATCAAATTTGCGGAATATAACTCCGCCCACAATTTTTGATGACAGACTCGTCAAGTCCACGTTGACTATCTTCGAGCATCTGTACAGGGAGCGATCAATGCAAATTTGGTTATATTTGTATAGTAGTTTCAATGTGTGATGCAGTAAATTGATCGTACCCTCAATATTTATGTTGTCTCAACTGACTTCGTATAGACTTTAACATATTTCAATAATTTTTTGCAGGAAAACGTTAAATTCAGCAGATGTGATAAAATTATAGAGAAATTTCACATTATAGTTTGCTGTTTTCACATAAAGTTGGATCTGTTTAAAAATAAATCAAGTGTGGGATGCTCATTGACCAGTCTGCCTGACCTTGATAATTAGTTCTATGAGAAAATATCGAAAATGTATTTCTTAGACGTGTTTCCCTTAAAGGTGCATGCATGGAACAATATTTTATCAAGAAAAAGAGGGAAATTATATTTATTAGGTAATATGTTATATAACATTTTAAGGTCTTTTAAATCCCAGCGTTGAGAGAATGATATGATCTAAATATTAGATTCCAGCCGAGAATATGAGAGTTGTGGTGCATTAGGTTTGAAAACTATGTATTTTAAGAATTCATGTTGAACCCTCTCTAATTTATGAATGGGTGCATTATTGCAAGGATCCAGACACAAGAAGATTTAGATCGATATACATTCTTATTAATAAATTGATTTCTATATATTTTTACAACAATAAACAAATCCATATGTAGCAACAAAATATATACTTTATTTAAAATTATACATAATATATTATGCTACAAAATGTACAGTCACAGTTGGTTAAGCTATAGATAAATTAAAAATATTTAAAAGCAAAATGATAAGTTTGTGGAAATAATACATAATATGAGCATTAAAAAAATTAATTCCTGTAATTAAAACTATGTTCATTAAAATATTTTATAAATACTCAAAATAATAAAAATATGTTCCATTGCCGTATATACCAACATCACGCCAAAATTAATTCCACACAAATACGTATTTTGAGGTGCAGATTATAAAATCGAACCAGTTTGTTGCAGAAAACGTTTTTGAAAAAAAAACCTTTAGCAGATCCCGAACAAAATTTGTGTGTTCCCTCTTTATTATACATTATGTCCTGAACAATCTTACGTAAAAAATCCTGTGTTGGGGGCAGTTTCTATTTATTTGTTTGTATCTTTAAGGTGGAATTCTCAACGTCATTCAATCTATTGTCAAACTATAACCTCGCTACTATAATTTCGCGTTGTATTTTTTATGTCATCTGTTGCATGGATACGTACTTAATTTAAAAAAGAATTGTTCGTGATGTGCGTATAATAGATAATTACCAATTTATATCGTTATTCGTCAATATGTAAATCTTTAGCTAAAGTATACGCCGATACATGCATCATATTTTGCCTGTTAGCTTTAAAATTATCCAATGCCTGTTGACGAGTTTTCTCCCAACTATACAAGTCCCTGTATAAAGGCCTCACAAACTTCATTCGGCCAATGACATTGATCCAAGTGAAAACTGGCTCGATTTTTTCCTCCCAATGGGCCTTGAGGCATATCCTTAACCACCTAAAGAAGAATAATTTAAATTAACCTTTAATATAATAATAATAATAATAATAATAATAAGTTTATTTAAAATTTAATAATATAAGTAATAAATATGTTTATGTTGTCTTCTATAACCTTATTCTTCAATCCCCTGAAGCTGAGCTTGTTAGGGGCAAATCTTATTTTTTGTTTTAGTATGTAAAATCATAAATCATAAATATGTATTAAAAATAAAGTTTTACAGTAAAAATGTTAATTTATAGTATAAACGCAGTTTTTTTTAAGAAGTATATTATTACCTATAATAAAATTATTAATTTATAATTTTTAAGTAAAAAATATTACTTATATAAATTATTCAGAACAATATTAATTAATTAAAGCATTTCTAAAAATATTTTCAAATTGTCTGTTTTGAATATCCAGGTTTTTATTTCGACTTAAAATTTTTCTAATGAAATCAATTTTTTAATTTTTGTTGGTATATAATCGTTTTTTTTTTTTTTTTTTTGTCAGGGAGGAAACCCTTTATGGGCACCGGTTACTTGTTCTACCTTTCGCCGGTAGTGTGCGAGTCCAGAGGCTGTCCTGTTTACGCACTAAAACCTCCCTCCTCTATAATAATATATAATCGTTTAAATAAAAACATAAATATTTGAATTTTTTTTGTTCTATGGACTTATTTATTTTAGGTTTAATGGTTATTTAATTTTTATGACGTATATTATGATTATGGTTTTTAAATTGTATAAGGGTTTTTATTTTTAAATATATATGTTAAAATGTTATAAATGTAAAGTTGTCTTATGTTCAACTTTTTTGTTTCTGAATATAATTCTTTTGAAGGATAAAGATAATCTTTATTAAATATAATTTTTAGAAACCTTTTTTGAAATATTTCTAATTTTTTAACTAAAGTTCTATTTATTCCTCCCGAACCTAAAATTCCGTAATTTGAATGAGTTTTAACTAACGCGTAATATAATATTTCCATAGTCTTACATTTAAATTTTTTTTAACGTTTTTAAAAATCAGTAGTAAACTTCTTAATTTTTTAATTAAGTATTCTAAGTGAAAATTACAATTTAATTTACTATCAAAAATAATTCCTAAATATTCTATTTTATTAACTTTAAAAATTTGAGTGTCTTCATTTATCTGAATACTATTCATATTTCGTGGTACTTATATAGGTTATTTAGGTTTAAAGTAAAAGGAATATAATTTGTTTTATTAAAATTAATTGTTAACAAATTGTTATCAAACCAATTTTTTATAATTTTAAAATCTTTTTTAATTTTATTATTTAAGTTTTCCTAATTTGTATTGATATAAAAAATTGTAGTATCATCTGCAAAACTATGAATTTGTCCATCGCAATTTATACTAAATAAGTCGTTAATATAAATATTAAAAAATAATGGTCCTAAAATTGTTCCTTGAGGAACACCATACTTTAATACTTTTGGATAGCTTTTTTCTTTATTTATTTGAACATAAGTCGGTCTATTTTTCAGATAATTTCTAATTAATTCTAATAGCCAATATTTTCGAACTTTTTAAAAACACTAAAGATAAATTCTTATGTAAAAGGATAATCATAGAGTACAGTGTCTGCCCAGATTTAGTTACATATGGGATATGGGTTAACTTTTTATTTTCAATTTTAACGCAAAATTTATCATTCATAAAAAGTTTTGCTTGGCCTAAAAACAATAATGCCACTTAGAAAGTTAAGTTATATTAAATAGGAAATTTTGTTAACAATGAATTATTACCCTGTACATTTTTTGTCAGTGTTTTTAACGTATAATCAGGCAATTATTGCCGTAATATTTAATGTCAATTTGACGTAAATACAAAATGCGTATAATCAAGACCTTCTGCGATTTAAGGAGAATACAGGCCTGTTAATTAAAAAAAAGTAATCGAAACTTTAACGTTTAACTCGTGGAGCAAAGGCAAACCAAAATGGCAGGTAATTTTTTGATATTATGACGTCCTGTCATGATTTGACAAACAAAACGAACCCTAAATTATTTAGTTCAACTAAGACGCCGCCTGTGGTAGACCTCACACCTCGCAGGCCCCCCTCCGCCCCATTGACATTTGCCTTTAGATATGTACAGCACTGCAGAACCACCTTGGCGCCATTTTTGTTGTTGTGTTTTAAGTAGTATCCGACCGAAACAAGATTTTAAGTTGAAACCGAATCTTCGGCCTTGGTCTCGGCCGAAACCGAAACTTATTTATACATGTTACAAATTTTATTGTATACTGAAATCTATTTTATTTTACATAAGACGAGATCGATCTTGGGAACACATAAAAAAAAAGTCGACCGAGAAGAAAAAATTATAGGATGAGATCCAGTTAGCCAAACGGTGCGCGACAATTCACGAACACTGAGTTTCGGCCGCTTTTTGGCCGAAACCGAAACTGAAACTTCGGTCGGTCTCTAGTTTTAAGTTTTCTCTTCTGTGGATTCCTTGTCGTTTATTGTGGGTGTTTAATATTTACGGATTTCTAGTTTTTGCGTAGTTAGTGAATTGTGTTCGTGCTTTTAGTGACTCGGATTGGAATATAAACAATGACTAGTAACAGCAGTTGTATGATTTTATTATGCCCAAATATAGGTAAAACACGGGTATTTCGTATAGTGATGTATCCTGATATATAACTTTATCTTATTATGATCAATTTAAACACATCAAACTAGGCCTAGGCTACACAAACAAGGTATGAAAATAAAGAGAAACACACACCAAGAGAGATTATCCCAATGCATGTTTTGGTTTATTTTATTTGCAGCCCTGCAATTTATTTATTTATTTAGGATACTCTTACAAACACAGCTACATCGCAGTAATTATAAGTAAGAGAGAGAAAAATACAAAAATAAAACTAAAACTAACAATACACAAAGTTACACAGATTAAAGGGAGAAAAAAAACAGCTTTTAGGGCCTTGAGATCTGTGTTAAAAAAGTCAATATTTAATTAGGTATGCCTATTTTTCGGGCAATATATTGCTTCAAAAAGTTTAAAAGATACTTTTCTCTATACTTATATAAAAGAAAAAAGTAAATACCTAGGCATGTTTATACTAATCCAAGGGTGAAAGTATTCCACGGGTCAAGTTCTTGGGCAAAAACTTTTTCAAATTCTTAAACAAAAAATTGTGCTTGAAAAGGTTTTATACGTAACCAAGTTTTTGCCAAATTGTTAAAATCAATACAAGTTATATACCAACTAATATTCGACTTGAGGTTAGGTACGCGATAACATCGAAGATTGGTTATTTTGTTGGTTTTGTTTGTTTCTTATATTCGATTTTATAAGTTTCATAGTTTAATTGACTTGTTCTCTTCCTTTTTGAACAAATTATTTTTAAACAAATTTTAGAAAAAACCCTTAAAAACAATTTTCTATCCTCAAAATCTGATCGGTTTGCAACTACTAAAATTACCTTATTTCCCAACTTGATCACAAATTGAGATGGAATTCCAATTTTATGGCAAAAATTTGGGGCAAATTTTAGCTCTTTACATGTAAAAATAAATGTAATGTCAACTTTTACAATTTCTTGAGCAAGAACTTACATTTTTAAGCCCGGGCCTGTCTATTTTTCCATTTGTCAAATGATAATGTTACAGGGCGCATGTTTAATCGTGTGTAGCTTTGTTTATATGCGCGAGGTCATAAATTTGCCACTTTCGTCATTATTGTTTGCTTATCTAAAGGTATGCACCCCCACCTGAATCAGTCAAAGTACCTTTATAAAGAGGCTAGTATATGCTGTCTTATCAGATATACAGGGTGTTTCAGAATAAGATGCCGATCCTTAACAGTGTGAATCCTTAGGTGATTTTAAGAAGAAAATTTCAAATTAATATATATCCTTAACCTATCAACTTTCGAACTACAGGGCGTTAAAGTTTTAAGAAAAAAATCGTTTTTCTATCATAACTTTAAAAACGTTCTAGCTATTTTTATAAATTTGTCACACATGCCCTCTAAGCATCAATAGCCATTTTTTGGTGTAGAATTTTTTTAAAAATTTTTAACCAGTGGCGTCCTGAAAGGGTTTGGACTAGACATTTTGGAAAAATATTATGTACGCCACTGTTTTTTCTCAAGATAAAAATTATTTTTAAAATACTCATTCATTTTAGGCCTAATTTAATATCTTGCCTTTTTATCGTCCGACAAACAGTTTTCGACTAAAAAAATAAAAACATTAAATGCGCATTCGCTATGTGCCTATGGTTTGTTTTGACACTATCAGGAATACTCCAGGAATTTTTCAAAGGGTACGAGACTCAATGAGGAGAAGAGCTGAAGCATGCATTATTGCATGTGGTGGCCACTTTCAACAGCTAATCCAAAATATTTTCGTTTTTGTTCACACGTTATTTAATGTTAGTTGTTTTAATTTATTGTTAAAAATAAACCATAGGCACATAGCGAACGCGCATTTAATGCTTTTTATTTTTTTTGTCGGAAACTGTTTGTCGGACGATAAAAAGGCAAGATATTAAATTTGGCCTAAAATGAATGAGTATTTTAAAAATAATTTTTATCTTGAGAAAAAGCAGTGGCGTACATAATATTTTTCCAAAATGTCTAGTCCAAACCCTTTCAGGACGCCACTGGTTAAAAATTTTAAAAAAATTTCTACACCAAAAAATGGCTATTGATGCTTAGAGGGCATGTGTGAAAAATTCATAAAAATAGCTAGAAAGTTTTTAAAGTTATAATAGTAAAACGATTTTTTTCTTAAAACTTTAACGCCCTGTAGTTCGAAAGTTGATAGGTTAAGGATATATATTAATTTGAACTTTTCTTCTTAAAATCACCTTAGGATTCACACCGTTAAGGATCAGCATCTTATTCTGAAACACCCTGTATATACAGGGTGTTAGTGAATAAGTGCGACAAACTTCAGGGGGTGCTTCTTTAAGTGATTTTAAGAAAAATAGTTCATATAAACATGGGTCCGAAAATGCATAGTTTTTACGATACAGGGTGTCAAACTTTTAAAAAAAAATCGGATGTTCGTAAATATCTCGATATTCTTTTATTCGATTTTGTTGAAATTTGGTAATTTTATTTATAATAACGAGGATAATTTAGCCTCAATTAGATTAAAAATTTTTAGTCCAGTGGCGTCCCGGAAGACAGTCCAACTAATATTTTTGACAACAAAACTGCGCGCCACTGGCTTTTTTAATAATTATGTATTTTTTTCGAATTAAGCAACTACAAATATAAATATGTTATTTTTTGAGTTTTTTCATATCTTGCTTTGTTTTTGAGAAAAAAAATAGAAACCACTTTATTGCATGTCCCCGGGACAATAAGAGTAAAAAATGTAAACTACTTACTATGCTATTAAGCAATTAATTACACGAAAGTCCTCTTTTGAATTTTAATATTTTAAAATCTATGCGAAAAATTCGAAAGAGAACTTTTGTGTAATTTTAATTGGTTATTAGCATAGTAAGTGGTTTAAATTTTTACTCTTATTGTCCTGGGGACATACAATAAAGTGGTTTTTATTTTTTTTTCTCAAAAACAAAGCAAGATATGAAAAAAACTCAAGAAATAAAATATTTGTATTTGTAGTTGTTTAATTCGAAAAAAATACATAATTTTTAAAAAAGCCAGTGGCGCGCATTTTTTTTGTCAAAATTATTAGTTGGACTGTCTTCCGGGACGCCACTGGACTTAAAAATTTTAATCTAATTGAGGCTAAATTATCGTCTTGTTATTACAAATAGAATTACCAAATTTCAACAAAATTGAATACAAGAGTATCGAGATATTTACGAACATCCGATTTTTTTTTAAAGTTTGACACCCTGTATCGTAAAAACTATGCATTTTCGGACCCATGTTTATATGAACTTTTCTTCTTAAAATCACTTAAAGAAGCACCCCCTGAAGTTTGTCTCACTTATTCACTAACACCCTGTATATACAGGGTGTCCCAAAAGTAATGGGACACAGAGCAACAGCAGACTCCTTAAGGCGAAATAATGCGATTTATTTAAACTTGCCTTATCCCAAAATTGATAACAACCAAGATACAGGGTGTCAAAGTTTTAATTTTGTTTTCATTTTTTTGCGATTATTTCTTAACGAAACGATATAGCAGCACAAAATTAAGGATTTTGGGGTTTTTTGAGGTGAGGAATTCAAAATTATTCAGAGTTTTTGTGTAACCAGTAGAGGGCGCTGCCTACGGCATGGCCCACTCCTTTTAGCTGGCATAACTTTGTTTTCGGCTTCTAATATCGATCCGACTATTAATAAAATAAGTTACTTTACTTTTTTTACATCAAAAACGTATAACTTATTGAAGTCGCTAGGAGCAACCATTTTCGAGATAATCGCGTTCGATATTTTTAATGCGAGAATGCTAAAATATTTAAAATAATAATTGTGTGTTCGTATTAGTATTATTTATCACAGCTGGCCTTGATTAAAAACAACGACGTTTCTAAGGCAACAATATCTTACACAAAGTATCATCTGTCAAAGTTATTAATTTTCTACGTACAATACGTAGATAAATATAATTTTTTTAGTAATGCCTCGACATAATTTATTTTCCAATGCGGAAATGTGCGAAATTATCTAAATGAACAGTTCCCTGAACGTTGGATAGGCCTTGGCCGGTGCGAAGTCCGGGTTTTAATCCAATGAACTTCTGCATTTAGGGTTATTTGAAAACCAATGTTTATAACGAGTTATAATGAGTTAAATCAAAAAATTATAAATTCTCTTAATCTGCTCAGAAATGATGAAGATCTCTTGCCCAAAGTCCGACAGACTTTTGTAAAACGAATAGCGAAATGTATTGAGGTCAATGGTGGCCATTTTGAACAATTGCTATGACGACGTTACCATCTTATTTCTAACTATTTTGTTACTTTTAAATGTTATTAAACTAAGTGTTAAATACAATTTTTGATAAGAATAAAATTAGTAATTCCGTATACGAAAAAACGTTTTTATTAAAAAAAAATAGTCAACCTTAAGTATCTACATTAACTTTGACACTTAGCAAATGTAGCTGATTTACAATAATTTTAAGTCAGAAATTCACCGTTGCTCGATTTTCCGTTGCTTTTGGACCACGTACTTAGTTGCATTGTACATATGAAATGCGATTATCTCGAAAATGGTTGCTCCTAGCGACTTCAATAAGATATACGTTTTTGATGTAAAAGAATTAAAGTAAGTAACTTATTTTTCTAATAGTCGGATCGATATAAGAAGTCTAAAATGCGCAACAGTAAAAGATCTTGGTATTACTTATGACTCAAAACTATCATTTGCTACCCATATCGACTCAATCTGTTCAATAAGTGCCATAAAGTTACTGGGATTTATAATGAGAAATTGTAGGGAGTTTAAAAACCTTCAAGTGCTCAAAACTCTATATTTTAGCTATGTCAGATCTAAATTAGAATACGGCTCCCTTATCTGGCACCCTATACAGTGAGGACCTAAAGTCCGTCCCCCCCCCCTCTAACTTCTAAACCGTTCGGTATATTTTAATGAAATTTTAAACGATAATATTTGAGCAAGTCTTGCACTTTTTGACATACCAATGACAGCTTTAAATGTCAAGATGACAGCTGGGTCCGCTTTTGGAATATTTTTTTAAATGGAAAGGGGGTTCCAATGGTACCTCATTTTGAAGGTCTTTTAATGCTTAAAACATTCTCCAATTTAAAAAACATTTGGTTCAGTATGAAATGAAATTTATTAATTATAAGTATTTTAAACAAAAGATAAAGAGACACATCTACAAAACAGTGGTTACTTCAACAATTGTTGAAAATGACCGCCATGGACCTCTTGGCAAATAAATATTCTATTAGTAAATTCCTCTCGGACATTGTGAAGCACCTGTGGCGTTATCCTTGAACAAACATCTGTAATTCGTTGCCTAAGTGCTTCTAATGAGCCTGGAGCCGTTTCATAAACCTCAGTTTTAACGTATCCCCAAAGAAAAAAATCTAAAGGCGTTAGGTCTGGCGATCTAGCTGGCCATTCTGTCGGACCTAGACGACCAATCCACCTATTTTTATAAGATTCGTCTAGGTAATTTCTGACTTGCCTAAAATAGTGTGGCGGGGCGCATATACAGTAACAGCACGCGGGCTAGAAAATCTGACTTCCCCAAGTGGTGGCTGGTAACGACACTCGCGCTAGCAGCAGTTACAGTAATAGCACGCGAGGTATAAAAAGGTATATCGGCAATCGGTTTGTTCGTTGTTAGCAGAGCATTTTTTTAAAATCCAATTCATTTCATAATATTTCATAAAATATTAATTAAATTTAAAAAAAATGCTCTGCTAACAACGAACAAACCGATTGCCGATATACCTTTTTATACCTCGCGTGCTATTACTGTAACTGCTGCTAGCGCGAGTGTCGTTACCAGCCACCACTTGAGGAAGTCAGATTTTCTAGCCCACGTGCTGTTACTGTATATGCTGGCGGGGCACCATCTTGTTGAAATACAACCTCTTGAAACTCATGTGGGTTTTGGGCAACAACATCATTAATAAGTGGAGTAATTGTATGTTGCAACATATCCAGGTACCTGGGGCCATTAAGATTATATTCCAGAAAAATGGGACCTATAATGTGATTACCAAAAATGCCTCCCAAACATTTATTTTCTGGGGAAACTGTGTGTGTCCCTCCCGAAAAACATGAGGGTTTTCATCACTCCAGTACCTACAGTTTTGGGTATTAACTCGTCCATGTAAGAAAAAAGTACTTTCGTCGCTAAAACAGATATTCCGCAAATAGTTATTATTCCTTACGATTCTTTCTGACATAATTTCGCAAAATTCTAGTCGTCTATCGGGATTATCTTCTGTTAGTTCGTGTATAATTTTCATTTTATATGGGTGAAATTTATGGCTTTTCAAAATTCTTTTGACAGAACTACGAGAAACATTACATGCCTCAGCCACGTGTTTCGTTGGCTGTTGGGGAGTAACAACCATTTCAGCTAAAACTTGGACTTTCACATCTTCCACGATTTTTGGCCTTCCAGACCTTGGTGTGTCTTTAACCGAACCAGTTTCTTGAAATTTTAAGATTAGTTTTCGCAAAAATTTTCTGCATATTTGGCGTTCCGGATATCGTTCATTGAACATACGAACAGCAGCATGGTAATTTCGGTTAGCTTCGCCAAAAATAATAATCGCTTCAAATTTATCTTTTAAATAACGAGCTATTTAAGACAATTTCGAGGTAAAAATATTTTCTGTCAATCAGACATTTAAAAACAGTATGACAGCAACAATCAATAGACAACTATAGGTAAAAAAAGTGTGTTATAAACAGTGGTAGTCATAATGTAGAAACCGATATTATTGATTCCTGTTTAGAAAATACTGAACCAAATGTTTTTTAAATTGGAGAATGTTTTAAGCATTAAAAGACCTTCAAAATGAGGTACCATTGGAACCCCCTTTCCATTTAAAAAAATATTCCAAAAGCGGACCCAGCTGTCATCTTGACATTTAAAGCTGTCATTGGTATGTCAAAAAGTGCAAGACTTGCTCAAATATTATCGTTCAAAATTTCATTAAAATATACCGAACGGTTTAGAAGTTAGAGGGCGGGGGGGACTTTAGGTCCTCACTGTATACAACCGCTACATAGGTCAACTTGAGAACGTGCAAAGGAAGTTTGCAAATATCTGGCATTCAGAAGCGATGGAGTCTTCCCTCGTAGAGGAATCGAACAAAACCAACTTTTACAAAGATTTCAATTACCCTCCCTAATTAATCGCAGAAACTTTACATCCACACAATTTCTACTTAAAATACTTAAGTCCCATATTGACTGCTCTGAGCTACTAGCTCAAATCAACTTGTATGTTCCAACGCGCCCTACAAGATCTCCTCCTACATTTTTCCTACCTACCCCCACTACTAACTTTTTAATTAAAACACCAATATACAGGGGTATGACGCTAGTTAACAATACCTGTGGTAACATTGACATTCACGAGCTGTCTACTATCCAACTCAACAAAGTACTAAAACACAAGTTCTTACTATACAATAAATAATACCTACTCAATTATTGTTACTCTTATTCCTACTTTGTCATTACTTACTGTAGTAAATTGTCTTTTAAATGGACGTCATGTATCTGTTAGACAATAAAGATTATTATTATTATTAAACAAAGTTATGCCAGCTAAAAGGAGTGGGCTATGCTGTAGGCAGCGCCCTCTACTGGTTACACAAACTCTGAATAATTTTGAATTCCTCACCTCAAAAAACCGCAAAATCCTTAATTTTGTACTGCTATATCGTTTCGTTAAGAAATAATCGCAAAAAAACGAAAACAAAATTAAAACTTTGACACCCTGTATCTTGGTTGTTATCAATTTTGGGATAAGGCAAGTTTAAATAAATCGCATTATTTCGCCTTAAGGAGTCGCTGTTGCTCTGTGTCCCATTACTTTTGGGACACCCTGTATATATCCACAAAACAAAAATGAAAATAATGAGTGACGGTTCTGTTCACAACCTTTAAAATACATACTTTATTCTTTATATTACCTGAATTTGATTTCGGCATTCTTAACGCAATCAAACTCAAAAATCGCGTTCATCGCTTGAAGTTTTGCTATACCTTGGGCCGGACCCTCGGAAATTTTCTGCAAAATGTATATTAGTTGGTACGCAGATAGTTTATCTTTATCCGAGGACGTGATAGGGCACGGATCCTCATTATCCCAATGGATAAATTTTTCGATTAGTTCGTCGCAGGCAACGGCCATGGACGAGTCATAATCTGGAATATGTGGAGGCATTCCTGAAGTGTATAACCAACTATTCCAGTCGACGTTCGCAAGGCACGGGTTTCCACAGAAGTATTGTTCAAAGTACGATTTAAATACGTCTGTATCTATTGATTTGTATTTGTATTCGTCAAAGTAGGAGCGTAGAAACGGTTCCATTGTATCTGAAAAAAAATTAGGGAATTTCATTCATATGCTGGTTCACGCTGTAACGCGGGATGAATTTTAAGGTAAAAACATAGTTGCACCAGTGGGGATTTAAAAAAAACTAAGTTTTTTCAAATTATATGTTACGTCCTATTTATTTTGCTATTATTCACTCTCATTTACAATATTTAACTTTAATATGGGGATCAACTTTTCAAAATTTGCTTAAACCTTTACAAGTTTTACAAAATAAAGTAATTAAAAATTTATATTGCTTGGATAGACAATATTCAACTAAACTTTTATATAAAAATTTTAATATTATGTCAATTAAGGATATTCACTTAATGCAAAAGATTGTTTTTGTTCACCAAATTATATCAAAAAATAATGATCATTTAACATTTAACTAGAACTGTTTTCAATAGCTGTTCTGAATAATTTATATAAGTAATATTTTTTACTTAAAAATTATAAATTAATAATTTTATTATACAGGGTGTCTCACGGTCGATGGTACCTTAGACGTTTCTGACGAACCAGTAAAGGAATCGTTCTAAAAATTTGGTCACGTACATAAACGGACATGCTCTACCAACCTAAAATATTTTTAACAATACAGTGTTGCCGCTTCCATACAAAAATATTAGTAACTTTGATTTTTTAAATGTAACACCATATATTTTATTTTATTTTCGAAACTCCCATTACTTTCCTTACAATTTTTATTAACTCTACTCTATACTTATCTCTTACCGTTTCTAAGATATAAATTAATTTCCGTTTTTTTTGTCCGAAAACGTCACTTTTAAAAATGCTGATAATTTTGAACTCTAAAACACTGAAACCCTGAAATTTGGTAAATAGTTAACTAATACCATAGAGCTCTTTGCCCTAGTCCCAAATCTTAGTTGCAATATACAGGGTGGTTGAAAAATACTCTTATTCTGGTAACTTGAAAAAGTGACCATAAGTCTTTTTTTTCAAATGTAACACTCTGTATATTATTACGGATTTGAAAAGCTGCTAAAATTGCACTTAGTATATCATACCTGTACCTAACTAACTAGTTTAACCATTTTTTTGACGTATTAAGCATAATTTGTAAAATTTTCTATACAATTCAATTTTTATTCGGTTATTAGTAAGTTAGCCATGACAAAAACTAATGTTTACTATGGTTATCGTTTTGACATTTCATTAAGTTTAGATACAAGATAGAAATACACTTTAAAGTCATGAAAGAAAACTATACAAATGCAGTTGTTATGAATTTATTTATTTTATTTGGACAATGTGATAGAATTATCGCCAGGACATGTGTAAAGTTTAACGAAATGTACTCTAATTTACCGCCAATGAATATTAAAAAATGCATAAGGATCCAGGACAATTTTATTAAATGTTAACTAGGTAGTCAAATAATAAAAGACTACTAAAATTATAACTAGATATTAAAATGCTATTTTAACAGATGTTCAAAACGCTGGCCGTTTACATCCAAACACATTAATATGCAGGTGTTGACTGCATGGATTTTAAGAAAAATTCAGTTTAAATGTTTTTTGCATGTTAATGCAAACACACATTGTCCAAATAAAATAATAAATTCATAAGAACTGCATTTGTATAGTTTTCTTCCATGACTTTAAAGTGTATTTCTATCTTGTATCTAAACTTAATGAAATGTCATAACGATAACCATAGTAACATACGTAAACATCAGTTTTTGCCATGGCTAACTTACTAATAACAGAATAAAAATTGAATTGTATAGAAAATTTTACAAATTATGCTTAATACGTCAAAAAAATGGTTAAACTAGTTAGTTAGGTACAGGTATGATATACAAGAATTAGGTGCAATTTTAGCAGCTTTTCAAATCCGTAATAATATACAGGGTGTTACATTTAAAAAAAAGGACTTATGGTAACTTTTTCAAGTTACCAGAATAAGTGTATTTTTCAACCACCCTGTATATTGCAACTAAGATTTGGGACTATGGCAAAAAGCACTATGGTATTAGTTAACTATTTACCAAATTTCAGGGTTTCAGTGTTTTAGAGTTCAAAATTATCAGCATTTTTAAAAGTGACGTTTTTGGACAAAAAAACGGAAATTAATTTATATCTTAGAAACGGTAAGAGATAAGTATAGAGTAGAGTTAATAAAAATTGTAAGGAAAGTAATGGGGGTTTCGAAAATAAAATAAATGGTGTTGCATTTAAAAAATCGAAGTTACTATTATTTTTGCGTGGAAGCGGCAACACTGTATGGTTAAAAATATTTTAGGTTAGTAGAGCATGTCCGTTTATGTTCGCGACCAAATTTTTAGAACGATTCCTTTATTGGTTCGTCAGAAACGTCTAAGGTACCATCGACCGTGAGACACCCTGTAGGTAATATATTTCTTTAAAAAAGCTGCGTTTATACTATAAATTAACATTTTTACTTCAAAAAACTTGATTTTTAATGCATATTTATGATTTATGATTTTACATACTAAAACAAAAAATAAGATTTGCCCCTAACAAGCTCAGCTTCAGGGGATTGAAGAATAAGTTTATCGAAGACAACATAAACATATTTATTATATTATTAAATTTTAAATAAACCTTTTATTATTATTATTATTATTATTATTATTATTATTATTATTATTATTATTATTATTATTATTATTATTATTATTATTATTATTATTATTATTATTATTATTATTATTATTATTATTATTATTATTATTATTATTATTATTATTATTATTATTATTATTATTATTATTATTATTATTATTATTATTATTATTATTATTATTATTATTATTATTATTATTATTATTATTATTATTATTATTATTATTATTATTATTATTATTATTATTATTATTATTATTAATATTGATTTACTTTTAATACAACTAGGGCAGGTCAGAACTCCATTTATTATCAAGGTATGAAATTTTACAACGAAATACCCCAAGAATCAAAATTTTTAAATATAAAACGTTTTAAAATGATCACTAAGAAGATATTTAAAAAAGGGGAAGCTAAATTTTAAATCAAGAAATATTTAAACTTGCACTTATTTTATGATTAATTATTATTTTCAAAATTATTTATAAATATATATCTTATTAAAAGAAATAATATTTGAATAATTTTATACATATTTATTATTTTTTTTTTATTGAATATTAACCTTTTAAGTATGATTTTAACTTACCTTGTATTTTATTAAGTTATATTTAACAATTATATTTTTTATGTTGTTATTAGTAGAGTATCCAGCATGAACAGATGTTTTTGGGATTTTATTTGGAATAAATAAATAAAAATAAAGGTGGCCTAAAAAAGTGTGATAATATAAAGTTTTATTTTTTTTAATGGACATCCTATATTTTTTTGGCGTTTTTAGGTTGATATTAGTGTCCTTTATAATTGTTCATAACTTTATTGAATTTGTTTTACTAGTTTAGGAGTACCTAATAAATTAAAACCTAAAAAAATTACATTTGCAGCCTTAACATTGTGTAACAATACAACAGAGACTGAGCCCAATATAGCATCCACGTTGTGGTATTTGCTAGTGAAAATTAACAATATTTAAATTAAGTAAGTACATAGATTTATGATAAAATTCACAGCAATGATTTTACATATCTTAAATCTAATTATAGAGAAATCGAACATTTCCATGCCTAAAGACAGTCTACTACAGGCACGAGTAGCTCTACAGTGGGGAACATTATTTCCAGGATTAGTATTTCTAAATGGAATCTTAAAAGTATTTTGAAATCAGAAGTTCCTAACCGGTACATTAAAGCTTAACTTGATCTTAGTGTTGGTGAATCAACGCGACAGCGAACAAATTTTAGAAACAAAACATTAACAAAGATTTTCTTAAAATCTGATAGGTTTGCAGCTACTAAAAAATCACTACCTTTTTTATTTTAGCTGTTTACACGTAAAAATAAATTGAAGGTTAACTTTTACAATTTCTTGAGCAAGAACTTACATTTTAAAGTCGGGACCTTTCTATTTTCCCATTCGTCAAATGATAATGTTGCAGTGCGCATGTCAACTCTTTTGTAGCTTTGTTTACATGCACGAAGCCATAAATTTGCCACTTTCGTGATTATTGTTTGCTTATCTAAGGGTACATGTCTATGCTCGTGACAAGGCAAATATTTTCTATGCTCTTGTGATATTATAACTGAATATTTTTGAAAACAAAATTTTTCGTCGCGACAGGTTACCCCATCTTACCCATAGACAATTTATCTTTAGATACGTACAGCTTATCTCCTGCGCAAACAAAAGTTACGTTTTATGGGTGAAAAAATAAGTCCGAGCGCATGACTCGCCGGTCAGCTGCCTTCCCTCTGGGCATCTTCGGGCATGCGCACAAACCTCGCGTTATCGGCCTGTCCTACTTTAGCGACATGCTTAAAATACACTCCAGAACCGGCTCGGCTCGGCCGCCATTTTTTTTTGTTATGTTTTAAGGTTTCTCTGTGGATTCCTTGCAGTTTTCTTAGCTATTGTGGATTGTGGGTGTTTAATATTTACGGATTTCTAGTTTTTGTGTAGTTTACTGAATTGTGTCTGATTGTGAGAAAATGAATTCTGTCAAAGTTGCTGGTTGGTTAATTTTTTGATTTAAATCTATACACCCCCACATTAAGCTTTTAAAAAAGCCAGTATTCCACGGGTCAAGTTCTCGGGCAAACACTTTTCAAATTCTTGAATAAGAAATTTTGCTGGAAAAAGTTTTACACGTACCCAAGTTTTTGCCAAATTGTAAAAATCAATACAAGTTATATATCAACTAATATCTGACTTGAGGTTAGGCACGCGATCACACCGTAGATTGGTTATTTTGCTGGTTTCGTTTGTTTTTATATTCGATTTTATAATACTAGTTCAATTCACTTGTTCTTGTTTTCTTCCTTTTCGAACTAAAAACACGACGACGAATAATTTTTAAACAAATTTTAAAAACAAAACCTTAAAAACAATTTTTTCTATTTCACGTTCATAATAAGCTCAGTACGATACGCATTTGCGTATCGTAATGAAGCTATTTCGATACGCGTTTTTTCTTTATTTGATGTTGGTAACATTTAAATGTTTTATTTCATTGACTTGCGCGGCCTTTGTGAGTTACGAGAAAACCCATTTTTCGCAGAGGAAAAATAGCTTGATAACTTACTTTTTTATTCTGTGTGGATAACAGTCATGTATGTTGGTTGCATAAATCTATAAATCAATCGTTTGTAGATGCTTCAAGCTATCATTTTCTGCCAAATCCTATCCAAAATTCAATCTACTAACCTTCCAATGTCGATTTTAACTTCAACTTTATTTGAATTTTCCATTTTCCCTTTACTAAATTGCAATGCCGTGACGTAAAATCACGTCTTTTGAAATTCGAAAAAAAGTAGCAAAATCTCCCGAATTTCCGAACGCTTTGTATGTGTACCGAATGTACAAGGATCACACAACGTAGTGCGTCCAATTTCAAATCTCATATCGCTAAAATAACTTTAGAATCTCGTAGTGAAAATGGGTCAATAAATCAAAAAATGACAGTTTGCAAAATAATTTTTGTTGTCCAGAGGCTACTATAATAAAAAATAGTATTACCAACATAAAATTTAGACATAAAAATTTACAAAATTTGAAGGATTTATTTTCTTTTTAAAATGTATTTTTCTTGATTATAAAAGGTGAAATAGAAAAAAATGTATAAAGCACATGTTTCATAAGGCATTTTAGCGCACGTGTCAATAAAAAAACTCGCCACTTTGTGGCTCGTTTTTTAAAATAGACGCGTGCGCTAAAACCGCTTCTTATGAAACGTGTACTTTAATATACTATTGTATCCTTAAAATCTGATAGGTTTGCTACTACTAAAAATTAAAAATGCCAGAATACACTACCTTTTTCCCAACTTGATCAAAAATTGAGAAGAAAGTCCAATTTTTTGGCAAGACCGGACCTGTCTATTTTCCCATTCGTCAAACGATAATGTTGCAGTGCGCATGTCTAATAGTGTCTAGCTTTGTTTACATGCGCGAGGCCATAAATCTGCCACTTTCGTGATTATTGTTTGCTTATCTAAAGGTAAATTGTCTAAGATCTTACCCCCCTACTATATTTTTTTTTGTTTTGTTAATAGAACCACCTCGGTATACCATTCAACAATCTGCAAAAATGATCCCAATGGAATAACCGAAATTTCAATACTGCCAAAAGGTAATGCATGTCCGACAACCATATACGAGTTTTCGTTAAATGGATATAGTAATACATAATTATTAATTTACCTGGTCCTCCCACTACGCTTTCCAGATACCTAAGAAAGGTATGTCCCTTTTCATACGGTATAGATGAAAACGCATCATCAGGATGAACACCTTCCAGGTTCACAACTAATTGCGTCAACGGATTGGTTTTTCCCATCAAATCGATCTAAAAATTGCGGGTATATAATATGAATAAAGGGCGGGTACTGATTTTATTACCGAGTTTCAATTTTTTAACTTTGTTTTCGTCTAAGTAAACAAAATGTTCTTGTTCTTTTCATGGTTTTAATATATACTTTTTACATTCCTTTGTATAGTGGCACTTGGGCCCTTTGGTGCTGATGATGGTTACTTTTTAGTACCGAAACATATGCACACCCCAATTAAATTGACTTTTAATATATTTGTGGAGACGACTGCGAGTTTTTTCCCCATAATTAATTTAATCCCAAAAAAAAAAACGATTTAACAAAAAATATTAAATAATTTCACTCACCCGATATATAATAAGAAATTTTAGACTATTTTTATAGTATTCTATCCTATCTATGACGGGGTCAACAAAAATCCAGAAAAACAAAACGAACTAATATTATAAACTACGAAAATATAATATGGTGAAAATTTATATTTTGTAACTTGATCTCAAAAACTGGTCGGCAGATTTTGTTGTGGCCACATACAAAAAATTTAGGAAATTTAACCGAGTGCCATTTTCCATAAGAAAAGTGCTGGGTCATACTGATTGTCAAAAAAAAATGTAAAATGTTTCATCCCATGATACCTTTTACCCTAAATAAACTACTTATTTCTGACTTCATTAACAGTATAAAAATAATAATTAAAAATTTGAAAAAACGCGCTCGTATTTTACTTGTTGACATGCATCCGTCTTTATATAGAATGTAGATCAAGCCTAAGAAAAACCACCTTTACCACCGGTAAGTCAAACTGACTAAATTAATTTACAACGTACCGCAAATGTGGAGAATATGACGTAACGGTGAGCGGTCATGCATTGAACAGACTTTATAAATCTGTGCGACCGAATATTTCTAAAATATGTCAAAGGATAATGTGTAAATCAACATGTTGGGGTGAATAAACTAGGAGAAATTCCAATCAATTCGCAAAATGGCTTGGTCAAGTAATGTTCTAACGTTCTAGAAGAAGTTCTGCGACACTACTATTATGCTAATATTTGTTAATTTGATTTACTTACTTTGATCATAAAAAATGGTTTGGAAATTAATTTTTGAATTTATACGAACACATCAATACATTTTTCTAGCTGTGAAAAAACAACATGCTTTACGGTAAAAAAAAGAGGCGCTTTGTGCATCAATAGCAACAACAAAAATCAGTATCTTTGATAAAAATGTTCAACCTTTAATATCTTTATGATACTTACAGCTTCATTAAGTTCGCTAACGTGCGTTAAAGCATCAAAATCTTGACTCTGTTTGGATTCCAATCTTCCCTTTATTTTCCTTTCAATAAAAACGGTGAACCCTTCATTAAGCCAAAAATGTTCCCAGTTTCTGTTTGTTACTAAGTTTCCCGTCCAACTGTGTGCTATTTCGTGAGCTATGACGTTTGCTAAACTTCGGTCACCAGCCTAAAATGTATTTCACGAGACTATAATAAAAATAAACGAAAATAAATGAGAAACTAAGTCTTCCTCCACTGGTAATAAATGAGAAACTAAGTCTTCCTCCACTGGTGTATACCAGTGGAGGAAGACTTAAAGCGCCTTCAAATTTGCACTCCAATTATAGTATGGACTACTTCTTCAAGTTATAATAAAAATCTTTTTCATATACAGTGAACAGCAAAAAGTTCGCAACAATCTGTTATGTATTTTAAAAAACAATATCTTGTCGGACTTCCATTGTCTTTATTTTGTTACTTAACACAACGTTTCGGTTAGATAGTATCTCTAACCGTTTTCAAGTATAAACTAAATTATAATTATATTCTATACACTGAGGAAAATGATCTAATACAACAGGTTTGCTAAGACATAATTTGTATCGATAGATTATTTTTTATTAACCCATATTAAATAAATTGCTAGTGTATTAAACCCGCGTTAGTGTTATATCCATTCAAGATATGCTAGAATAGTGTTTTTTTCTGACAGTAATCAGTTCCATTAGCAGTACAGTCTTGTTGAATAATAAACTACTTTTATAACAGAAATTTTGTTAATATAAGAAATAAATTGTATCTTCTCAATGCGACGATTTTGTTCCCAGTAAAGCGCTTTCTCTACACTTAAGAAAGCAGAACAGCGTCCCCAAAAACGAATTGAATCCGTTAGAACCTATAATCCACAAGACGGTGGTGGGGGTTCGTAGCGATCGGCAATCGCCGCGCGCCGTAGTATTAGTTTTAACGTATTTGTTGCGCAGGTCACGGAGTCTTCTAGTTGTCCTGTCTGAATTTAAATTCTATTGATCGTACCACGTACACACTCAATTAATTTATTTTTACTTGGCATTAATGTTTTTTTAATCTTTTCATGTAAGATAAAGCAATAGAAAATTCTTATTTCGCACAACTCATCATTCGGGTTGAGGATTTCGTTCTCCTCTCTTATTGACAGTTGGAACTCTCATACGTAAAAGATTATCCGCAAGGCCAATCTATCTCCATGGACATGTGGCAGGTTTTGTGTCAAATCCAGGGACAGGGTTCCAAAACAATTATACTAGCTGTACGTAACGGTCATAAGACAGATGACAACGCACGGCTCTGTAGTCTGATGGAATAAGGGCCAACAACGACGGACCCGAGCAAAATTAGCCGGACAACAAAGACAGACATGCTTTGCCATCACTGGACTCATCCCTTGTAATATTTGCCGATGGTTCGAATAAAACATCAGACATCAGCGGACATTAGTCATGGTAGACGTTTATTCAACGTTTTACGTCTCTATATTATATATAAAATGTGTATATTGTAAATATCAAAGTCTTATATGTTCCAAAACTAACCTTAAACTCTATAACCTTAACCTATGAGTGTTATTGTTATAGTTAATATAATAACACGTCCCGGTGTAATTGAAATTAATGTAATAACTATAACAATATCAATATAGAATATAATTAATTTATGTAAAATAGGTAAAATGATATATGTCCTTATTTCTACCTGACACCCTCTTCATTAATACTTGGAGAAGGAAGGCATCTACAACTGGTACCAAACAGCTATTAACACGCCGCATTCATGTATCCTAGAGGGAACCAGAATGCTAGGAAACACTATGACCAGCAACATTCTGGAAATGCCCTTAGTCATCATGACACAAATACCCAACGACGAACTGCCCTACACTATCATTCATCCAAGTAAGGAAGAATGGGTCAATGATCGAAATAATCTACTCAGTGCGGAGTTTGGATTATTTACAGCCGGCTCAAAAACTAAAGAAATTATCGAAGCCGGAATAATATGGAAAAAATACAAAAATTAAACTAACGATCATTCTGGGATCCATGGCGACCATATTCCAGGCTGAAATTCATGCAATCGAAATGAGTGCAAGACTGCCGATAATTCGACCGTATGCACACAGGACAATCAAGATATCCTCTGACGTTCAAGCCGCTCTAAAAGCCCTTGATTCGAGATGGTGTACTTCAAAAAACTGTACGGAGCTGTCACGAAGCACTATCTGAAGTTTAAATAACAAAATCACCCTAACATGGATTCCGGGATACATGGGTCTGGAGGACAACGAGGCTGCTGACAAGCTTGCTAAGAGAGGAGAAGCAACGAAATTCACAGGACCCGAAACGGCAATAAGTATATCCCACGGTACGGCCAAGAGATCGATTTTGGCCGAAGCAAAACATAAGCGGAGTGGAACTGGTTGAATTTACAAGGACTAAGACACTCAAATGCATTCATAAACAGCCATATAAATCAACAGTTAACTGGTAAACTACTAGAGCTGAATAGGACGCACCTTAAAGCCCGGGTGGGATTGTATACCGGCCACTGCAGAGATGCACGCACAACATTGAATTAGATGAAGAATGCCGGCTCTGCATGGAAGATGCAGAAACAGCGGAACACATATTGTGCGTCTATTCTGCAGTAGCAAAAATCAGTCATTAATAAAATTATTTTGTAATGATACAAACTTCCTCTTGTTGATCGGGAAACAATTCATTGAACCTTCTGCATTTTCTTGCTATAATTTGGACATATTGTCCATGAAGAATAAACAATTTCATTAAAAATTCAGATGAATAGTTATCTCCTTCCATTTTAATTATTTTCAGGTCACTTTCTCTAATAAACTTTAAAAACGCGCAAATCTTTTATTATTAATGTACCAATTGTCAAATTTTCATAATGACATGTTTCATCTTTGTATTTCATGGCTATCTAAGACAAATATGCCCAAATAATCCGATTTTTACAAAAACTTGGTTTTATTTCGAAAACCTAACTATTTAGGTATAGGAACAAAATATGTTATTTGGAAGGGACTTTAATTTTCTTTCAAGATATTTAATAATATACAGGGTGTTCCATTTAAGAAAATTCACTTTTCACCATTTTTATATCAAGCGGTAAAATGATGAATTTTGAAAGACCCTGTAAAAAACAAAACAAATTCCCTTACACCTGACTAATAAACAAGACATTGATAAAATACATCCTAAATTTCAGCTTTCTACGAGTCCAAATACCGCAGTAATAAACATTTTATTGGAGCTATGTTTTGAACAAAAAATATGGAAATTAATTAATTTTTCGAAAACCGCTAGATAGGTATAGAAAAGTATTATAGAAAAATAATCAGAAAGTACTAGCGTAGCAGAAAAGGCAATAATATGTAGGGTGTCTCATTTAAAATATCAAAGCTGATGCTACTTTTTTGTATAAGCAACAACGTTTCGTTGTTGAAAATATTTTGTATCGATAGAGCAATGCCAATCACCCATGTTGCCAAATTTTCAGAAAATTCCGATGTCCCGTTTTCCGTAAACGTCTAAGGTACCATCGACCGTGATACACCCTGTATATTGGGAAAAATATAAATAAGGTGTGAGCCACAATAGATCATACGCTCGCAGTGAAGGGTTAAATGTAACCCACTCACTTTCAACCTTACCAAACCTAGTAGTACCTTCTGCAACTTCTATAAGTTGTTGGTTGTAGGCGCAGCGTAGAAATATGTTTATGAGTGAAATGATTCGTCTTGTTCGTCGTTTCTTACCAATAAGGTTGGAGTGACAAACGTCAAACAGGGATTTTCCATGCCACCATATGGAAAGCTGGAAGGAAGGACCAGCAGGTCATAAATTCCCCAAACGTAAGGACCACATAATTCTTCTGCAATATTAAGTTGGTGTTCGGTATCTGCAAACTCGTAGGCACATTCTTCAATTATTTCTTTTTCAGCCCTACAAAAATATGTCGGCTCAAAGAAATAGTTTTTCCAGTTATTTGCGACCGACAATACTTAATTTGGCAAATAATAATAATAATAATAATAATAAGTTTATTTAAAATTTAATAATATTATAATAATAGTATATTACATACCCAAGAGGAAAGTGTTTTATTACTGCCGAGAGATTAGTTAGTTATCCGAGACGCGAAGCGTCGAGGTTAACTTTAATCTCGTGACAGTAATGAAAACTTTCCTCTGAGGTTTGTATACTATTTTATTTACAACCACACCGTTAATTGAAAATTAGATAATATTTGATTTTTTCAAAAAATGTAGTAAAAATGTCAAAATATGACATTTATTGTTTTGACGCCAAACAAAAATATGCTGGTTGAATGACAAGAATGAGGGAAATGGGTGAGGGAAGTGGAAGAGGGAAGTAGACCGTAGGTAATGTGACACTTCCAAACTTTTAAAAATGTTGTAATGTCAACATTACATGTATGGTTGTAAATAAATATGTTTATGTTGTCTTCTATAAACTTATTCTTCAATCCCCTGAAGCTGTGCTTGTTAGGGGAAAATCTTATTTTTTGTTTTAGTATGTAAAATCATAAATCATAAATATGCATTAAAAAATCAAGTTTTAAAGTAAAAATGTTAATTTATAGTATAAACGCAGTTTTCTTTGAAGAAATATATTACCTATAATAAAATTATTAATTTATAATTCTTAAGTAAAAAATATTACTTATATAAATTAATCAGAACAATATTAATTAATTAAAGCATTTCTAAAAATATTTTCAAATTGTATGCTTTTAATATCCATGTTTTTATTTCAGCTTTAAATTTTTTTAATAAAATCAATTTTTTAATTTTTGTTGGTAAATAATCGTTTAAATAAAAAAATAAATATTTGAAATTTTTTTGTCCTATGGACTTATTTATTTTAGGTTTTATGGTTATTTAATTTTTATGACGTGTATTATGATTATGGTTTTTAAATTGTATAAGGTTTTTATTTTTAAATTTATATATACCGGGTGGCCCACTCTCAACGCAGGATTCCATAGCATCTAAACTGTTCAACTTTTTAATATTTTTTAAAAACAGAGTTATAGGGAGGCATTGATTGGGCCTACAATTTAAAATTATTTCAAATGATACAGGGTATCTCAAATAGTCAGGGTATATCAAACATACTTTTTTCTAAATGGAACACCCTATATATTATGATATTTTTGGATTGGATGATCAATTATAAGAATATTCTGTATAACATATAATATGTTTAAATTTAACAGTTTTTGAGTTATTAACGATTTTTCACCCTGTCGGTACTGTCGGTAGTACAGACTGACAGAAATAAATAAAATTTGGGTTATGAAATATGATTGTTCATTAGCGTCTAAAGCATATTTTAAAAACAAAAATATTTACCGAAATCTTTTAAAATGCCTTTCTAAATGTAACAATTTTAAAAACGTAAAAATTCTTAAAAGTCTGTTATTTTAAATACATACCCTATTATTTTTTATGCCTAATCGAAAGACATTTTTAATACAATTCTAATTATACTAGGGTTCCCTATACCTACCTTTTATAGTTTTCTCTAAAATAGCTATTTCTTCCTTTACCATATAAACTCGGTGTTTATTTTCTCATAGAGTGCCTTGAATACCGCACCGTGTCCATACGACGCTCTTTTTCTAGAGTGCAATGGACACCTAAGTATTCATTTTATTAATCTTAAGTCATTTGAAGTGACATTTTTCAGTATTTGTAAATTTAAAAAATATTTCTGTTGTTTTAAGTTTAAGCAATATCATTAATTTTTTTCCTAAGAAAAACTTCAGATGACTTAAGATTAATAAAATGAATAGTTGGGTGTCCATGGCACTCTAGAAAAAGAGCGTCGTACGGCCACGGTGCGGCATTCAAGGCACTCTATGAGAAAATAAACACCGAGTTTATATGGTAAAGGAAGAAATAGCTATTTCAGAGAAAACTATAAAAGGTAGGTATAGGGAACCCTAGTATAATTAGAATTGTATTAAAAATGACTTTCGATTAGGCATAAAAAACAATAGGGTATGTATTTAAAATAACAGACTTTTAAGAATTTTTACGTTTTTAAAATTGTTACATTTAGAAAGGCATTTTAAAAGACTTCGGTAAATATTTTTGTTTTTTAAAATAGGCCTTAGACGCTACTGAACAATCATATTTCATAACCCAAATTTCATTTATTTCTGTCAGTCTGTACTACCGACAGGTGCATATTCTTTACTTGCTGCAAACACGAATTTTTTGAAAAATCGTTAATAACTCAAAAACTGTTAAATTTAAACATATTATATGTTATACAGAATATTCTTAGAATTGATCATCCAACCAAAAATATCATAATATATAGGATGTTCCATTTAAAAAAAAGTATGTTTGATATACCCTGACTATTTGAGATATCCTGTATAATTTGAAATAATTTTAAATTGTAGACCTAATGCCTCCCTATAACTCTATTTTTAAAAAATATTAAAAAGTTAAACAGTTTAGATGCTATGGAATCCTGCGTTGAGAGTGGGCCACCCGGTATTAAGATGATGAAATGTTGATGATAATGATAATGAAAAGTTATCTTATGTTCAACTTTTTTGTTTCTGAATATAATTCTTTTGAAGGATAAAGATAATTTTTATTGAATATAATTTTTAGAAACCTTTTTTGAAATATTTCTAATTTTTTAACTAAAGTTTTATTTATTCCTCCCCAGCCTAAAATTTCGTATTAAAATTAGTTTTAACTAACGCGGAATATAATATTTCCATATGTCTTATATTTAAAATGTTTTTAATGTTTTTAAAAATCGGTAGTAAACTTCTTAATTTTTTAATTAAGTCTAAGTGAAAATTCCAATTTAATTTACTGTCAAAAATAATATTTTGTTTTATTAACTTTAAAAATTTGAATGTCTTATTTAATTAATTTTAAATTTTTTGTTGTTCATGTTCACTATGTATGAAACGTTTTAAAAAATGTTATTATCGATCTCGTTAACGCTGGGTTTTAGCATAAACTAAGTAAACCTAGACATCAAACCTAAACGAGCGAAAGCGACGCGACGCGTAAGGCCAAGATGTAAGTGCAGAGAAACGAAGTGACTGGAGACGGTTATTCGCTTTTGCTAAATGTTTATCACAGGTAACGTTTGGCGTGACTAAACTATATTCACATTTCAAATACGCCTAATGTCAACAAACGCACGTGAACAACAGGACCGCGCGGCCAATAGCGTTGCGAGAATTGGCAATCACGAGGTTAGCTGGCGGTTCGGCTTGCGGAGAGCACGCGCCGGTCAGTGTTTACATCGGGCGTATTTCAAACGTGAATATAGTTTAGTTACATATTTAGACTACGCGTCGTCCAAAATTATGACAGGTAAAACTGTTATATTGAATGGTTTCTCTCGGTTTCGTTTCTCTATCGTTTTAGGTATAAAAACAATCATAGCAACGTTACTAAGTTGATCCCCACTACCCCACTGCTTACCATACATGTGATCTGGGGCCCAACTTCCTAGATTCCAGTACACCAACAGCCAAAGCAATGAGATACGAGGGCGTTGGTATTTTCTGAACGAAATGGGATATTTTTCCTCCGTGCAATTCTTTTGTACCATCGCGAGTTGCTGACATAAGGACGGTGAATTCTTGAGGAGCAGATATCTAAACGAAACAAAAAAAAATAATTACAAATCGACATCTAGTGTCGATGTTGGGCACTTTTAAAGCATATCAGCACCTATTAAGCTATCGTAAACAATTTGTTCAAATTGGGGAAAGAAAAAGTTCGGAAAAAGAAATAATATGTGGAGTTCCACAAGGATCAATATTAGGTCCGTTATTATTCTTAATTTACATTAATTCCGTTTCCAAATTGAACTTGAAGGGTCATATAAAGCTATTTGCAGATGATACAACAATTATTTATTTTGCTGAAACTCTTGCAGAAATGTATTTTGATATTAATAAGGATTTAAAAATACTTCTTTCTTGACTTCAATCAAATAAACTTATGTTAAATTTAACAAAATCTTCTTTTATGTTTATAACTAAAAATAAAATAAATTCCATCATTAACCCCTTAACATTTAATGATAAAAATATTCAATATTCAAAAACGACAAAATTTTTAGGATTAGTTTTAGACGAAAATTTAAATTGGAAATGCCATAATATACAGTATATTATAAAATCGATATCTCCTTTGGTATCTGTTTTGTACAGAGCTAGATATTTCATTCCTTTGAAATACTTTAAAATATATATATTTTTCATTAATATACATATTCAAAATTACAATACTTAGCTTCTGCATGGGTATCTGCTTGTTTATCACACTGAAAATCATTACAAAAATTGTAAAATAAAGTTATTAAATGTATACACAAATTACCACATTTAGAACCAACTGTCAATCTATATAGACCGAAAGGGTATTTACACGTTCAAAACATTTATAAATTAAAAATTTGTATTCTAATTCACTCTATTATTTTAAAAGAAAAAAAATCAAACATAACACTTCAGGAGAATAAGACATTACATGATCACAACACAAGACGTTGTCTAAATTATCAAACTATACCAGTAAAAAGTAATTTCGGAAAAAAATCGCTTTTATTTGACGGAATAATAAAATATAACAATCTTCCAAAAATTCTCAAAAAAATTAATAAATTGGCAACTTTTAAAAAACAATTATTAAAGATATATTTACTAAATTAAATTATTTATACTATTTTTTTTTAATTGATTTTATTAATAAATTAAATTGGATTAACTTCCATTTTTTTTTATTGTTATTTTTTTTTAATGGTTATTATTTTCTATACACTATTGTCACCTTCCATGTAATGAACTGTAAAAGTTAGTTTGGAATAAAGACATTTTTGAAAAAAAAAACTATGACAAACTTATAAATCAGTAAAATATTCAGAGGAAATCACCTGTAAGGGCATGCATCACTATAATTACAGAAGTCCCGCTAGGCGGCGTTAAAAACCCAGTGGAACTGACGAAATGAAAACCACCCTTCTCTTGACATAATAATAAATAGTACCAAGGACTAGGTTATCGAGTACACATTCTATGTTACCTTTTTTTTAAATTCTTTAAAAATTCACTAAGACCTTAGTAGTATCTAAAACGCTGGTTTACCTTTTTAAATAGGGAAAATGTACAGGGTACAATTGGTATAAATTCGCTATCTAAACAATTCAGAGGAACAGAACATTTTTGGTGCTTTCTTACATTATTTCTTTGTTTACTGTAAAATTCCTTTGTTACCAAAATATTACATATTAAATATCTCTCTTTTTGGTTAGAGTAGCATATTTTTAATATATTATATCATAATAATTATCAGGACCGTATTGCAAAATAACTTTAAGTTACTGATCATTACTGATTTTCGGTTCAAAACGGGGAAATTTGGCAAAAATATTATTGATTTATGTTTTAAGGGAACAAAATACTTCAGAAAGTAATATTTAAATTTCAGGTCCGTAGTTTAAAATTTGATCTGATGGTTTTTGACATATATCTTCATATTATCTTTTATGTTTATAAGTAAATCAAAATTAAAAAAATAATATTTCTTCACTGTTTTTCAATAATCATTTAATTAAATATACTAATACAATTAAATTTTTAGGTTTATATATTGATGAAAATTTAAGTTGGAAAAAACATATTGAATATTTAAGAAGTTACATCTCACCAATAATTGGCATTTTATTTAAAGCTAAAATTATATATCGTTAAAATATTTAAAAAATATATATTATTCTTTGGTTTATTCAAAATTACAGTATATGATTTCAATTTGGAGGTCAGCGAATTTAACTACAATTCAGCTATTAAAAAAACTACAAAACAAAATAATTAAATGCCTACATAAAGTTCCTTTTTTAGAACCAACTATAGATTTGTATGAACCAAATGAATATTTAAATTTAGAAAAGCTTTATAAATTAAAACTATGCATTCTAATGCACTCTATTATTATTAAAGAAAAACAATCGAATATAATATTTCCTTTGACCAACATTATTCACATCACGAGACAAAATCATCATATTCAAACACCAATGGTAAAGAGTACTTTTGACCAAAAATCAATATTATATAAAGGAATAACAATTTACAACAATTTTCCGAAAAAAATTTTTAAAACTTTAACGTAGGTATACCTATTATATAATAATATTATTTTTTTTGTAAATGGTTATTATATTTTTTTTTGAATAATTTCGATTGAGTTATTAATAGTTACTAAACATGGTTTTTATTATTTGTAAATTTATATACTTATTGTATATTTGGTGTTATATTCTCTGTAAGTAATAAACTTTTTTAAGTTGGTTGAGAATAATAAATAAAAAAAAAAGTACTCGGAATTTTCGTGATTTCTCACCGGCATAAAGATAAACCATAAATTATCCAACTTTGCTTCAATTTAATGTTGCTGTAGTACGAAATAAGAACCCAAGTTATACTCGATCCCTCATCATTCAGTCCTTTTTTCTATTTAATTCCAATACCTTTCAAAATCCCTCCAAAAAATAAGCTAATTCAGCAAGTCCAATCGATCAACTACTTTAATAAAAGAGTAATCGGTAAAATTGTTGCGATGCCTGGTAATGTTCAGATATTCATTAGCTTTTATTACCATTCAACAAACCCAAATAACATAAGGCCGCGGAGGTCAAAAAATGAGATTATTTTAGATGTGGCGACGGGCTCTAAATAAAATAAGTGATTCACTCTGTATAACTTAACTTTTAAAATGTGTTTATTCCAAACTAACTTTTACAGTTCATTACATGGAAAGTGACAACATGATATGGAGAATAATAACCATTAAAATAAACAATAATAAAAAATGGAAGTTAATCCAATTTAAAATCCAAAAAAAAAAAAATTTAATTCATTAACAAAATCAATTTCAATTTAAAAAAAGTAGTAAGTATAAATAATTTAATTTAGTAAATATCTCTTCAATTGTTTTTTAAAAGTTGCCAATTTTTTTTTTATTTTTCTGATATTTTTTGGAAGATATTTTATTATTCCCTCATTAAAATCGATTTTTTTCCGAAATTATTTTTTACTGGTATAGTTTGATAATTTATACAAAGTCTGGTGTTATGATTATGTAGTGTCTTAGTCTCCTGAAGTGTTATGCTTGATTTTTTTCTTTTAAAATAATAGAGTGAATTAGAATACAAATTTTTAATTTATAAATGTTTTGAACGTGTAAATCCGTAAATCCCCTTTTGGTCTACCTATATAGATTAACAGTGGTTCTAAATGTGGTAATTTGTGTACGAATACATTTAATAACTTTATTTTGCAATTTTTGTAATGGTTTTAAGTTTGATAAGCAAGCAGATCCCCATGCAAAAGCTAAGTAAGTATTGTAATTTTGAATATTTTATATTAATGAAAAATATATATTTTTTAAGTATTTCAAAGGAATGAAATATCTAGCTCTGTACAAAACAGATACCAAAGGAGATATCGAGTTGATAATAATATACTGGATATGGCATTTCCAAAGATTTTTCTTCCGTCTCCTCGATACATTTTTGGACTTGTGGAATTTTCTTAGCCAGTTATAGGTACTTGTCCTACGTTTACAAAATTATTGTTGATTTCTTTACATATAATTTGCTGATCTTCGACTTTATTTCCATTAATTTCAAGGTAATTAATCAATGGTTTAGCTTTCTTATGTCGATTTGTTAAAATCAAATTTAACTTTTTCTGTGATTATACATTACCAATAATCCCTAAAATATTATTTTGATACTAATCATACCCAATCAGTTTTAATATTCTAAACAAATTCGTTTTTCAAGAAATCTCACGTCACATAATAATTATAGATATTATATCATCTGGCCTTTATCTTTTAAAAAATACATTTTTAAATCCCTTCATATTAGATACAGTGTGTATCAGCCAAATGGAATAAATTCGATAATAAATACATGGGGGCGTCTCCGAAAAAACGCTCGGACACGTCGATTGGTATTTCTAGTTGCGTATTTTTTTCAATAGAAACTTTTTATACAGGGTGAATCATGTAACAGTAATGTAAAGTTGTCTTATGTTCAACTTTTTTGTTTTTGAATATCATTCTTCTGAAGGATAAAGATAATCTTTAATAAATATAATTTTTAGAAACCTTTTTTGTAATATTTCTAATTTTTTAACTAAAGTTCTATTTATTCCTCCCAAAGCTAAAATTCCGTAATTTAAATGAGTTTTAACTAACGCGTAATATAATATTTCCATGTTTTACATTTAAAATTTTTTTAATGTTTTTATAAATCGGTAGTAAACTTCTTAATTTTTTAATTAAGTATTCTATGTGAAAATTCCAAATTAATTTACTGTCAAAAATAATTCCTAAATATTTTATTTTATTAACTTTAAAAATTTGAATGTCTTTTCATTTATTTGAATACTATTCATATTTCGTGGTAGGTTATTTAGGTTTAAAGTAAAAGGAATATAATTTTGTTTTATTAAAATAAATAGTTAACAAATTTTTATCAAACCAATTTTTTATAATTTTAAAATCTTTTTTAATTTTATTATTTAAGTTTTCCCAATTTGTATCGGTATAAAAAATTGTAGTATCATCTGCAAAACTATGAATTTGTCCAACGCAATTTATTATACTAAATAAGTCGTTAATATAAATATTAAAAAATAATGGTCCTAAAATTGTGCCTTAAAGAACACCATACTTAAATACTTTTGGATAACTTTTTTCTTTATCTATTTGAACATAAGTTGGTCTATTTTTTAGATAATTTTTAATTAATTCTAATTATTGCTTTCCTCTGAATCCAATATTTTTAAACTTTTTTAACAGTAAATTATGGCTAACTGTATCACAGGCTTTTACTAAATATTGTTTTGAGTTATTGTTTTACATTTACCGGGGATGATTTAAAAAATAAAACACATTTGTAAAAATTGACTTATGCACAATTAGCTACAAGGTCATATTGAATTAATTTAACCCCCCCCCTGTATAAAAAATGTGTCATTAAAGAAAATAATTTGTTAAGGAACCGGCACTCTTAAGTATGTAACTTACTGTCGCTGTGTATGGCGTCTTAACTCCAGGAGTATCTTGACAAGGAAGCACTGATCTAGCATGTGTGGGCTAAAATAAAAGAAAAATACAATAAATTTTCAAGTATACTAGGCAGAGCCAACATGGTGCGACTAAGGAAAGAGTAGTTGATAAACATATTCAGTAGAAACGCGCTGATCGAGCACAAGCACTATAGAAAAATCCTTTAAGGCGCTCTGGGAGCGGTGCGTGTGCGAAGAAAGCGATTCACGTTTTTCTTGAATCGTTGGAGGTTATATTCGGTTGGAAACACGGTCTCAGAAAGGCCGTTCCACAAAGATGACGTCCTCCAAATGAAAGAGTTCTGAAACAATGATGTTCGGGGTGTACTAAGTTGAACCACATAGGGATGAGCGGCAGTGGTTCGTCGTGTGTTTCTGCTATGTATTGCTCTAGGTGGAATCGAGCGGGCAATATATGTCGAACACTTGTCATGGAAATATCTGTAGAAGAGAGTCAAATCACCAACCTGTCTTCGATGTTCTAAGCTGTCGAGGTTCTTAGTCCGCTCGTGGTCGCCGATTAGACGAACGGCTCTCCTTTGGATGGAATCCAACAACCGAAGGGTATGCTTCGGTGCAGAACTCCAGATGTGAGAGCAGTATTCCAGTGATGGTCGAATCTGGGCTTTATAGAGTGTCAAAAGTTGTTGAGGTGTATACAACTTTTTGGTACGGAAAAGTACACCGAGCTTCTGAGAAGCTGCCTTGGCGATTGCCACAACGTGATTATGCCAAGACATATTTTCTCCCAGGTTGACACCCAGCAAATTAATAGACGAAGTCAGTGGAATTGCGTGTCCTGCCATAACGATATCGGGTTCTGCAATGTTAACCTTCTTAGAGAAAACTGCTGCCTGGGTTTTTTGAGCGTTAAATTCGACTTGGTTACTGTCACCCCAAGACAAAATTTCTTCCAGGTCTTTATTGAGGCGTGATACCTCATGTTGTCTGCGAAGATGTGCGTCAGCAGCCTATGTTTGAGATTTCAAAGTAAAAGATGAGATAAGTGTGCTGTCGTCAGCAAAGCTATATATTGGATTTTCTGGTTTCGCTAGCAGGTCGTTAATGTACAGTAAGAAGAGAGTGGGGGATAATATGGACCCTTGAGGAACACCAGCATTGACGATGAATGTGTCAGAGAGAAACCCGTCAATCGCCACTTGCAGAAAACGGTCCTTGAGGAAGCTAGACAACCATGAACAAAATCGACCGGGCATACCATAAGAACGCAGTTTACTTAGGACCCCCCCGTGCCAGACACGGTCAAAGGCTTTAGAGATGTCCAGTGTAATAGCCCGGGACTCCCCATTTAAAAGAAAATTAGTATTTGTGGATTTTTTACTATGAGAAATTCAAATTTGATCTTATCTTACAAATACTAATTTTCTTCCAAATATCGACATTATTTCAAAAACTATTTACGAATAACAAAAATAAAATAAAATTTTTAACACCCTGTATCTTAAAAATGAAGGCCTTGCGAACCCATGCTTATATAAACTTTTCACCTTATAAATAACTGGGGAATCGTCCTTTACAATATCGGACACTTATTAAATAACACCCTGTATAAAATGGTCAATTATGGTACACAAGCTTTGAGAGGTGAGGGGCCCGTACTTTGTATCTACGTGGCAAACAAAGAGCAAATTAATCAGTTTGTTAAGCTGTTATTGTTTCAGTGTAAGTAGTGCTTGCTTAAGTAAAACAAGGTCGACACACAAGCCTGAGTCTGTGCATACGACTTGTCGGTAAAGAGGGAAGCACGATCTGTTAAAACATGACTCAATCATGAACGTGCTGTACCGATATACAGTACTGACAAGCCTGCAGTTTTAAACGTAAAAAAATAAATAGAAAATGGACTTCTTTTCATGACTTATCGTCGCCAACTTCTGTTCGACCGCGATTCAAAAAATTCAAATTGTTGTACAGACGCGTGTCATCGTTACTTGCAATTAATAGTTTGGGAAAAAAAGAAAAAACTAAAAGTCTTCCTCCACAAAATGTAATAGAATAAAAATCCTTTAGGGGTCTCTACATGTTTCGAACGTAGAAACGTTCATCATCAGGAGACAGAAATTTTATTTAATGCTGATGGTTTTAGCAGAAGAGAAAATGGTGTAGAACCTTAATGGAGCTTTTATGGCATTAAAAATTGATGTGTAGAAGAGACATAATACGAAGAAAATTGATAAAAGTTAAACCATACCGAGTATGTGAAAAAGTTAGTAAAGGGGGTCTAAACCAACCAAATAAACTGAGGAAAAAGAAAAAACCTTTCTAAAAAGAAGGTGTCGAAGATTATTTAAAATTTTTTATAAACTTTTTTAAGTATATAGGGAAAAGAAAACCATAAAGTCTTTCTCCACAATTTTAATTCAGTAGCTAATAAGCTAGAATCGACATGTTTCGAGTGTAGAAACACTCATCATCAGGATGTTAAAGTAAAAATTATGAACAGCTGATGTTGTTAGCAAAAGAGAAAATATAATAAAGTTAAGGTGGAACTAATCCATAATGGAGCTTTCAATAGCACGCATAGGGAGTGAGAAAATTTGTTTGCAGTCAAGAGGTGAAAATCTATCAGCACGCTGAAAGGTCCGGGACCAGTAAAAAAGCCACTGTGGGCGGGAAATGAAAGGAAAAACAGGACATATCAGTATAATTCCATGTCAAATGAAATGCTTTGTGGAAATCAGTTCAAGTGTGTGTGATAAGAAAATTATAGTTTGATTTGATTTGAAAAATTCATCTGTGTCGAAGAGGTGTGAAAGAAAAAGTCAGATATGAAGGGGGGAGAAAGAAAAATTGTGTTTTTTATATTTGAGTATAGTTGCTTTCTGTAAAAGATAAAGAAAAAAGGGATGTAATGAATGAAATGTAATAAAATAAGTTAGATTAGCTTACCATTTAGCTATATACTGAATTTTTTAGGACACATATTCTTTAATCATTTGAACAACAACCTTCTTTTTTTTTTAAATGTACTAAAACCTTTTAATTATGGATATATTGTTTCTGACTATTTTAGTGTTTATTGTGAACCTTAATTGAGCTTTCCCTCGATACCTTTTTATTAATTCAGGTGGATTTTATTAGCATACTGAAATACTTTAATTTGACCGCGAAAATACATGTCACTTGTTCCCCCCCTTTTCAATGTCAAGTTCAAGTTCATTTCCCGTTTGGGTTAGACACGTGCTGGTCGCAGCGAACTTCCGTCTAGGATGTTCATGAAAAACGAATAAAAATTTATTTTAAAAAATTTTTTTTATAAAAAATATCAAAAGTTTCCTCTGATAATGTGATAAACTTTTATTTCCTTTCTACAATATGTGTCAGTTTTGACTCCTGCTGGGGTAACTGGGCCGTAACAAGCTTAGTACCCCAACAGCATTTTTCTTCAAGCTAAATGGTAAGCTAATCTAACTTATTTTATTACATTTCATTCATTACATCCCTTTTTTCTTTATCTTTTACAGAAAGCAACTATACTCAAATATAAAAAACACAATTTTTCTTTCTCCCCCCTTCATATCTGACTTTTTCTTTCACACCTCTTCGACACAGATGAATTTTTCAAATCAAATCAAACTATAATTTTCTTATCACACACACTTGAACTGATTTCCACAAAGCACTTCATTTGACATGGAATTATACTGATATGTCCTGTTTTTCCTTTCATTTCCCGCCCACAGTGGCTTTTTTACTGGTCCCGGACCTTTCAGCGTGCTGATAGATTTTCACCTCTTGACTGCAAACAAATTTTCTCACTCCCTATGCGTGCTATTGAAAGCTCCATTATGGATTAGTTCCACCTTAACTTTATTATATTTTCTCTTTTGCTAACAACATCAGCTGTTCATAATTTTTACTTTAACATCCTGATGATGAGTGTTTCTACACTCGAAACATGTCGATTCTAGCTTATTAGCTACTGAATTAAAATTGTGGAAAAAGACTTTATGGTTTTCTTTTCCCTATATTATTCAACTCCACTTTGAGTATGGACTACTTCTTCAAAATTTTAAGTATATGTCTGTAAGACATTGTAAGGATAAAATAGGTCATAATTATGAAGATATCACAATAAAATTACATTCCAAAAAAGTGTTTTGTGGGGGTACTGAATTATGTCTCTTCTACACATCAATTTTTAATGCCATAAAAGCTCCATTAAGGTTCTACACCATTTTCTCTTCTGCTAAAGCCATCAGCATTAAATAAATTTTCTGTCTCCTGCTGATGAACGTTTCTACGTCCGAAACATGTAGAGACCCCTAAATAATTTTTATTTTAATAAATTTTGTAGAGGAAGACTAGGTTTTTTCTTTCTTTCCCATACTTTCAACTCCACTTTAAGCATGGACTATTTCTTCAAATTATTAGCTTGTTTATCAGGGCCTTCTTGCCAAAAATCAATTAGACTGATATTTGTGGGATTTTGCAAAAAAACGTAAATAAGATTAAAAACTATTCTAGTTAGTTATAGTGACATCTTAGGTGGATAGATAGGAAATGTTCTATCTAGCCTATCGATTTAATGAAATAGCAACGTAGCACTTTTCCACTTCCCTGTATCGAAAATTCCATTTTCCGAAAAATCACACAACGAGCAGAATATAAAATCTAACTTTACAATCGAAATTATGAGTTTCCTGTCTCCGCCTGTCTGTTTGACTTGCTGCACGAGTTTTTTAATAGTACATTACGTATCAAGTTTAGAAAAGTGGAACTTTACTTGACTAGTATGGTTAGTTTGAATCCGAGCGAAGCGAGGATTTAATTTCCATACGAGTCAAGTAAAATCACTTTTCTGACGAGGTGCGTATACTATTTTTTCGCATTTTGTAAGCAATTAATTATTTTGCATTTCATATTAAAATCTAAAAAGAATAGTTACCGAAGAAAATCTACAAAAACTTAGTAGTATGACTTCTCGGTAACTTAGCAATATAAACAAGATGTTTTTTTTTTGTGTTTGACGACTATTGACAGCATCCAAATAAAATCATATTTGAAGAGTGAATTTCACAAGAATTATGGAAATGGCTAATGAAAACGACTTGGAAGATATCCTGAATGCGGCCCGCGAAGCTTCTTCAAGTTTGCTTCCAGTAAAATCCAAGGAAAGATACGAGAAAGCATATAATATGTAAAATTGTGTTTTGAATGACATTGACGTTTTATGCAGTAATGGTTACTACGCTGTAATGATTGCTATGCTGTAAAGTGACCCATTACTGTACGATTTTGAGGTCATTAATCTAGTGCATTAATGTATAAAATGCGAAAAATTTATTTTTATACCTTATCGTAAAACTTGATTTCACATAAGTACCTACACCCACCCTAGATTTAAGTAGCTTACATTTATTTTCCTACCTATAGTATAGTCTAGACTTAAAAATGTCCCTATTTTTAATTGCTTTGTAGCTTATAATATTTTCAACCTTTTGACGTCCCAACGTTAATTACATGAAAACATATTGACCGCCAGTATTCTATTTCTAACAATTAAATGACGACTCTCACTATTCAATACCTACCTAAAGTCGCCACAGTGGATCTTTTCCCGTGCGTCATCAATCCACGATCAGGACTCAACGTGGTTAATAAATCTGCATCCTTATTTACTACAGTAACAAGTTTGAATAAAAGCATAAAAGAACGTCTCCAAGATTCCGCAATAATATAACGTGCTAGACAAGAATAAAACTATAAACGTCAATTAATTACTTTTTTATTTGTTTAGTTGACTGCCGTTGTATTTTAGAACGTCATTGTCAACCTTATTTTAATCTGCCAATCTAATTCGTATTTTGTAAATTTGTGTGCCTTAAAACTGTTCCTTTTTCTAAAAATAGTTATTTTTAGAGCTAATTATACCCACCATCTGTTTTGGCGGTAAGTATTTATGGATTTTTATAATACCTAATTTATTTATTTTAAATATTCTAACCGTGAAAGTTCTTTGAAAAGTTTACGGCAGTGGCTAAATTCCCTTTAATGAAAGGATGTCAAAAATTTGACTTTTGCGATTTTAATAGTCAATAAAACATCAAACTTTTCTAGATTTTAAGCTTTAAAAATAGTATTAAATGTAATAACATTTGTTTGTCAATTTCTTTTAAATAATAGAGAATGCCGGGCAAAACTTAAAATAAACAATAATTTTTCGGGACATTATGTAGTTACGTCAAACGGTAGGCAGGCACGTCCATTTTATGACTTAGTTTTGACTGTTTTCGTCTCGTAATTTTGATTTGATTCATTTTGATTTTGATGACGTGAAAGTGATGACGCACGGGAAAAGAACCACTGTGGCGACTTTAGACTACAACGTATATGTTGGGTAAAATATGAATGATGTGCGGTTTGTATAACTTGGTTTTTATTTGCAATTATTACTATATTTCAAAATGGTTAAAATAAGTAGGTTTTACTTTCTTACTTAAGAAACATCCAGTTTGTTTGTATTCGTGTATTCCGTATTTTGCTATTTTTCGACGAAATAATACCTATTTTAGTTATACTTGCTGTGGCTTTTTATCTACTTTTATTTGTTTAACATTTAACACCTAATGCAACGGTAAAATTATTGTGAAAATCGATCCAATTACCCCCGGAGTAATCAGCGTACATATTATTATCAAAAACATACATTCGGCTGGAATTGGGAACCTCCTATTTTATTGTCTGTTAAAAATGCTTATATCATTAAAAATTCCAATAAAATACGATATGCGGCAACACCACGACATCACATCAGTGAATTTGAGACATCTGTTGCCGAGGCGCTGCATTATAACGACAGATTTAAGGTTAGCGTTACGATCAACTCAACAATGGCGGCCAAACCACCTCCAAGACGTCTAAAACTGGGTTGTCAACTTTTCTCGGACATCCGTCATTCTTATATAGTTTGATATTCAATGGCACTTGTTTTGGAGTAACATTTTTTTTTATTCACTTCTAACAACCATTTAGGTCATGTGCCCCCCCTTAGTGAATTTCTGAATCCGCCATTGTGCCAATATGAACGTTTTGTAATTAAGTCTCGTTGTATCAAGGAGAGTTCATGAAACCAAACTTGAAAAAATATTTACCTACCTGAAATTGGCTAAACAGATAAGGATGCTTCTTTCCAGCTGTAGCCTTAGGGGAGAGCCACTGTAACCCAGTGGCTGAAGGGTCAGTCTCATATTCAATTCCGATATTGTAACTGCAAAATAGGTGAAAACATATTAATAGTTAAATAAAATGTTACACCCCTATAAAAGGGTTTACTTCTTACTTTCCTTCTTGCGAGGAAAGTATTGTAATTGTAAATTTTTTTTTTGGGATCTTATCAGATGTCGACTTTTATTAATAAAACCGTTAATTAAGTAATGTATTGGGCTTTTTCACTATAACCTAATTTACCCAATTTATCATATTCAGAAATAGAACCTGTTAAAAATATATCCCAATAATAAAAATATTCCTAAAGTCTTGTTGGTTTACGATGACGTCGGTAAAAGGTTTTCGAGTTTTTATCAGGGAGCGTATTTTGTTTATTATAAGTAATTCAAAATGTACAAAACTAAAACCATAGTCAATTTTATTTCTTCTTGCTCTATGCGGTAAGGTCTAAAATTTAGTGAAAAAACCAATAGTCTACCTATCTTTTTTTTTAAACAAATTTTAAGATGATTAAATACCTATGTTTGATGTTATCATTTTATTAGGTACATTTAATTACCTGTCCTTATCATCTCTGGGTAATTTAACTGTCAATTTACTTCCATACTCGGCTATAGCATCTGTCAACTCATATTCCAATTTTTCCTTATTGTCAATATTGTAAATTGAGGATATGTTAAGTTGTAACGTGTCAAAAATCTGAAAAAGGCAAAGTAAAGCATTTAGTTTGGTACTCTTGGTAAAGTCGCCACAGTGGATCTTTGCCCGTGCGTCATCAATCAACGATCAGGACTCAACGTGGTTAATAACTCTGCATCCTTATTTATTACAGTAACAAGTTTGAATAAAAGCATAAAAGAACGTCTCCAAGATTCCGCAATAATATAACGTGCTAGAAAAGAATAAAACTATAAACGTCAATTAATTACTTTTTTTATTTGTTAAGTTGACTACCGTTGTATTTTAGAACGTCATTGTCAACCTTGTTTTGATGTGCCAATCTAATTCGTATTTTGTAAATTTGTGTGCCTTAAAACTGTTCCTTTTTCTAAAAATTGTTCTTTTTAGAGCTAATTATACCCACCATCTGTTTTGGCGGTAAGTATTTATGGATTTTTATAATACCTAATTTATTTATTTTAAATATTCTAACCGTGAAAGTTTTTTGAAAAGTTTACGGCAGTGGCTAAATTCCCTTAAATGAAAGGATGCCAAAAATTTGACTTTTGCGATTTTAATAGTCCATAAAACACCAAACTTTTCTAGATTTTAAGCTTTAAAAATAGTATTAAGTGTATTAACATTTGTTTGTCAATTTCTTTTAGATAATAGACAATGCCGGGCAAAACTTAAAATAAATAATAATTTTTCGGGATATTATGTAGGTACGTCAAACGGTAGGCAGGCACGTCCACTATACTTATCTCTTACCGTTTCTAAGATATAAATTAATTTCCGTTATTTTTGTCCGAAAACGTCACTTTTAAAAATGCTGATAATTTTGAACTCTAAAACAGTGAAATCTTGAAATTTGGTAAATAGTTAACTAATACCATAGGGCTCTTTGCCATGGTCCCAAATCTTTGTTGCAATATACAGGGTGGTTGAAAAATACACTTATTCTGGTAACTTGAAAAAGTGACCATAAGTCCTTTTTTTCAAATGTAACACCCTGTATATTATTACGGATTTGAAAAGCTGCTAAAATTTCACTTCATTCTTGTATATCATATCTGTACCTAACTAACTGGTTTAACCATTTTTTTGACGAATTTTATTTTCTATACAATTCAATTTTTATTCGGTTATTAGTAAGTTAGCCATGACAAAAACTGATGTTTACTTATGTTACTATGGTTATCGTTTTGACATTTCATTATGTTCAGATACAAGATCGAAATACACTTTAAAGTCATGGAAAACTATACAAATACAAATGCAGTTCTTATGAATTTATTTATTTTATTTGGACAATGTGTTTGCATTAACATGCAAAAAACATTAAAACTAAATTTTTCTTGAAATCCATGCAGTCAACACACGCATATTAAAGTGTTTGGATGTAAACGGCCAGCGTTTTGAACATCTGTTAAAATAGCATTTTATTAGTTATAATTTTAGTAGTCTTTTATTATTTGACTACCTAGTTAACATTTAATAAAATTGTTCTGGATCCTTATGAATTTTCTAAGATTCATTGGCGGTAAATTAGAGTACATTTCGTTAAACTTTATACATGTCCTGGCGATAATTCTATCACATTGTCCAAATAAAATAAATAAATTCATAAAAACTGCATTTGTATAGTTTACTTCCATGACTTTAAACTGTTTTTCTATCTTGTATCTAAACTTAATGAAATGTCAAAACGATAACCATAGTAACATACGTAAACATTACTTACTAATAACTTACTAATAACCGAATAAAAATTGAATTGTATAGAAAATTTTACAAATCATGCTTAATACGTCAAAAAATGGTTAAACTAGTTAGTTACGTACAGGTATTATATACAAGAATGAAGTGAAATTTTAGCAGCTTTTCAAATCCGTAATAATATACAGGGTGTTACATTTGAAAAAAAGGACTTATGGTCACTTTTTCAAGTTACCAGAAATAAGTGTATTTTTCAACCACCCTGTATATTGCAACTAAGATTTGGGACTATGGCAAAGAGCCCTATGGTATTAGTTAACTATTTATCAAATTTCACGATTTCACTGTTTTAGAGTTCAAAATTATCAGCATTTTTAAAAGTGACGTTCTCGGACAAAAAAAACGGAAATAAAAAATCGAAGTTACTATTATTTTTGCGTGGAAGCGCAACACTGTATTGTTAAAAATATTTTAGGTTGGTAGAGCATGTCCGTTTATGTACGCGACCAAATTTTCAGAACGATTCCTTTACTGGTTCGTCAGAAACGTCTAACGTTCCATCCACCGTGAATCATATATACCTATAGGTAGGTAGGTAAAACATTTTTTTAAATTCATTTGTGTTTTAAAATATACTTTTTATATTATAGGCTTCATTTATTATATAGGTATATGTAATAGATTTTTTTAGAAGAACTAGCACCAGCGTTGTTTAAAATAAGCTCTGAAAATTTGAAAATTTTTGATATACTTACCTACTTAAAAAATTTGGTCTAATAGTGTAATATATAAATGTGTGAAATGTGTCCCTACCGATGGCGCCCAACACATTTGGCCATAATGGGCAAAAAATAGCTAAAATTCAAGTAGGAAAATATAAAAAAGATTTTACTTACGACTTCATTAACAGTTTTGTCAACTTTTTCAACTGTAAATTCGGTACTTCCAGAAAGCACCTTCCTATCAAAGTTCACATTGAGGTTGAGGGCAATATTAGTAACTTTTACCAGCTCTACAAAAAATAATTTTGTCCCGTCATAAGTACAAGTTAAATTTACGCCAAAAAAAAAATAACTTACCGGGCCTGGAAAATGAACTTGGATCCAATGGACTGAGACCTGTTTTTGCCATGATGAAAGAAAGAAAAAGATTTTGTATACCGTCTACTAAGATAGGAAATCACTCTGAAAATGCAAATTACAAATCATAGAGATAAGATAATAAATAAATTTGCATAAAATTATTTTTTTGAGGTTATTAAAACAGGTAAACACTGTAAACAGCGTTTTGACAGCAATGACAAGACAAAAACAACAAAACATCGTTTTTCATTGGAAAAAGTGGTAATCACAAACAAAGGTGGGGATGTTAACCACAGAACTCCAATAAAGATGTTAACCATAAACAACTGATTGACCTATCCTTTTTCTGTGTCTGAGCCATAGGTCAGAGCACAGAAGGGAAGAGATAGGAAAAAAGAGCGCCGCCTGTAGAGCGGATTGAATAAAAATAACGTATTGCAGAACGCAGCATAAGTTGAGCGTTCCTTTTTTGAAAATTTTACATAGCTCAGCAAAGATTTTTTTCTTCCTCCTTGCCCCGGTTAAGTATTCCCCTCTATCTTCTATATTTCTCATATACTTTTTACGAAGTTTTTGTTGGGGTTGATTTACCACATTGTATCTTTTGTTTAACTAAAAATTTAAGGAAGGTTAGTTGCTTGTCGAATCGACAAGACGTTTGATATTTAGTATTTACCTTCCTTTTGCTTTGTAACAAAAGCAAAGTAAAAATCAAAGAAAATTTATAGGGTTTGTTCGGGTGTAAAAATCTTTGCTTAGCTTAAGTTTTTAAAGAAACGCGAACAACTTGGTATTAAGGGTATGGTCCGAAAGTAACTAGTGTCGTGGTTTAGCGTTCCGTAAGTAACCAAATGATAGCGGTAACCAAAAAATAGGTTTATTTTGGAACACGGTTTTCGGATATCACGTCACCTAAATGTCAAAATGCTCACCGGCTTAGGGTATGGTCCGAATATCACCAGTAACCACGGTTAACCTCGACAAATGACAGATCAACCATAAAAATCCGGTTATATTCGGGACGAAAAATCACCATGTTCGTTCAAATCATAACCTTTAATTTTGAAAAGTTCACGACAGACTGATAATTTACAGAAATGCTAAATACACTTACTTATAATTTCATTGAGATTCATTCTCTTAATAAATTACCAACCATCGGCCAAATATTTTGAAATTAAATTCATAACAATATTTTATAATGACAAGTGACAGGAGAAACCACTTGTAACCGGCGTTAAAAGCCGGTGAGCATTTTGACATTTGGGTGACGTCGTATCCGAAAACCGTGTTCCAAAACAAACCTATTTTTTGGTTACCGCTATCATTTGGTTAAATACGGAACGCTAAACCACGACACTAGTTACTTTCGGACCATACCCTTAAACGCCCGGTTACAAGCGGTTCCTCCTGTCACTTGTCATTATTATGAAATATTTTGTTTTGTTATGAATTTAATTTCAAAATGTTTGGCCGTTGGTTGGTAATTTATTAAGTTTTTCAGAGAATCAATCTCGATTAAATTATAAGAAGTTAAGCATTCCTGTAAATTATCACTTTGTCATGGACTTTTCAAAATTAAAGGTTATGCTTTTAACGAACATGGTGATTTTTCGTCCCGAATATAACCGGATTTTTATGGTTGATCTGTCATTTGTCGCGGTTAACAGTGGTTACTGGTGGTGATATTCGGACCATACCCTTAAGCCGTTTTTTTGTGTTAATACGGTTTAACCTGATTTGAAAATATTATATTTTCTTGTCAAACGATGACGTTGCGGTTGCTTCGCGTTGAACCGTATTCAAAATCAACCCGGATGTGTATTTAAACCAATGGTCTGTCTTTCTCTTCAGAATTCTGTCCTGTTTTTTGAGTAAAATCGTTGAAATTTTAAATTAAATGCAGTTATGTGTATGTATTTTCTGCGGTTGTCTTTATGTTCATGTTAGCGCAAGTTTAAGCGATACAAAAGTTGGATCCATTCATTGTTGAGCCCATCTACTCATGTATGCTTTAGGTTAGCAGAAAAGTAAAATATTTCAGGATTTAAGTGAAGATAGACATGCCATCAGTAACAAAGGCAGATGGTAATTTTGTTCAAGCAGCAATGGAAGTAATTTCATTGCTTTACTCATTGTGGTACTATATCACGGACTGATTAAGCGATATTGTAGGATCCGAAAATAAAACCCAAATTTAAAAGATAATCTCAAAACTGACCAAAACAAATTTCTTTTTTAATAATGACAGAAGACAGATGATGCCGCTCCGGTTTAAAAATGCACATTTTCTTGTAATCCCAAGTGATAACGTTGTCTTATAAATGTGTTTCAAATTCATGATTGAATACGGTTAACACAAAAAAACGGCTTTAATGTTATATAACAAGTGACAGATAGCCACACTGTGACACTTTATTGGAGTTCTGTGCCAGCCCGGTGAGACAAAAGATTGGCGGAATGGAAACATGTGACGTCAGAGTGTGACGTCACATGCCAGACAATTGTCAATAGAACCGCCCTACGTTTATCGTCCCCATCCTTGTCTAAGGTCCTCATCATTTATGAGTTAATATAACTCCTACGTCGTTATTTGTTTAAACTGAGGGTATGGTCCGAAAGTAACTAGTGTCGTGGTTTAGCGTTCAGTATTTAACCAAATGATAGCTGTAACCAAAAAATAGGTATATTTTGGAACACGGTTTTCGGATACGACGTCACCCAAATGTCAAAATGCTCACCGGCTTTTAACGCCGGTTACAAGTGGTTTCTCCTGTCACTTGTCATTATAAAATATTGTTATGAATTTAATTTCAAAATATTTGGCCGATGGTTGGTAATTTATTAAGAGAATGAGTCTCAATGAAATTATAAGTAAGTGTATTTAGCATTTCTGTAAATTATCAGTCTGTCTGTGAACTTTTCAAAATTAAAGGTTATGATTTTAACGAACATGGTGATTTTTCGTCCCGAATATAACCGGATTTTTATGGTTGATCTGTCATTTGTCGAGGTTAACCGTGGTTACTGGTGGTAATATTCGGACCATACCCTGAATGTGTTTACTAAGAAACGCGACCTTTCTTCGTTCGAGCTAGTGGTGGAAAAAGCGGTTCCACGTCTGGAGCGTTCCAATCGCGAACGCTCCAAAAAAATACCGCTCCAAAACAACGGTGCTTTGGAGCGACCAAAATTTTCCAACCGCGTGCTTATAGGCTATACAATATAAAACGAACTGTTAAAATCCTAAACAAGCCATTGCAATTTTATGTAAGGGTCGCCGTGACGTGTATGATGATTTACATGATTCATGATTTTTATTATAGTATTTATAGGATAACTTTGATTAATACGATTCATTTACACAACTAGGTATATTTCTTTAGAAATATAAAAATCGACGTTAAAAAAGTGTTTTTACTGTTTGTTTATTTATTCTTAAACTTAAAGAATATAAAAATGTTGGTATTATATATTTCATTTTTACTATTCTTTATTTTATTAACAGTAAAATTCGGTAAATCTTATAATCTAAAAGTAATTATAATAGCATAAGTCTTCTTTCAAATTCAAACCGCACCGCAAGACATTTTTCATAGTTCCACCACGGTATATGGTCGTGGTCGATATATGTACTCTGGTTCCACGTTGCAGCGCGATTTACTATTGTTCGTTCCTGAAGTTTTGCTCGCCCCCCGACGAGTGCAGCGTCGCTTCGACCGAAGTGACGCTCCAATCCACTCCAAATCGCCTATACCTTGTTTTATTATGCGTATTCAAGGGTATACGTGGGCTTGCCAGATCTTACGCTCCGCTCCAAACCGTGAAACGTTGCTGCAAAGCGGCATTGAAATGGTCAGAATTCAGCCGTCGGAGTCGCGTCGCGTCCTCTGAGCGGTCTCGACCGTTTCGTTCTGTAAACTGCGGCTGACGTTATCATTGCCGGTGTCGCTCCACGGTAACTAGTTACTTAGTCGTTGTGGAGCGCGTTGGAGCGTTATCAAAATATACCGCTCCAAAATCGCGTTATCTAAATACCGACCCACCTCTAGTTCGAGCTATACTTGTCTCTCTTTATATATAGCGGAGGTAACTTGATGCAGACAGAGCCATTAAATTATTTTTAAACGTTCAGTGTCTTCTTGGACTCTGCCACAAATAATGGAATTCGCCCAGCCCAACCTCGCCTTTATAAAATAAAATGATAATGGCCGACAAAGTTTATGAAAGAGTTTGTTTAACTTATTAACCTGATCTTTTCTATTAATATTGTTCATGAACACGAGCCTGTTAACATTTCATTCTGCTAAAGGTAAGTTATTTGCTAACTTTGATTAATTATTTCTATGATTATACAAATCAAAACCATAACATAAACTGAATACCTTTAAAACCAAAATGTGCCAACACTTGTTTGATTATTTTCTCCTAAATTTTGGTAAATCTATAAATACGCATATTTTAATTACTAAACCCTACGATACTAATTTAAATCTTGCTGATTCTTGCTTACTATGTATGTATAATACGATCTATTTTTTGCTGCCTACTAAACTCAAGTGGAAATAATTTTATTTCATAGAATTTTACTATCTTTTACAACTCCATTCAATATTTTAGGCAAGTAAAAATATATTGCAAATCGGAACGGTGGCGCCGTCTTATTAGGTTTTATGAAAGTATTTTGTGATGACGTCTGTGATCACATGATGTGTGGTGAAAAGCACGTGGATAATGTTCCCTTACTTAACCCACTCGGAAGTGTTTTTTCCATGATCTGATAATTGGTTTTTTTACATTGTGGTATTTTTGTTTTAGATCAGCTGTTCGTTATGTGAAAGAATGAATTTTGGAGACAAGATTTTGTCTTCACCTTAAGGTTAGCTATAAAAAGTTTTTACCCAGGCCTTTCCGCTTTTCCAGGCTGACAATGGAAATATGTATTCTTATTCAAAATACCTACACATTGCTTAGAAAGCTTCAAGTAGAGAATAAATGAAAAACCAGTTAACGAGGAACTCGATCAGCAGATTACGCGAAATTATAAGACATACTCAAATGGTAATTATTGTGATTTTCATTTAATATTTTAATAAAATTATGTCATGTGCATTTTTGAGTTTTATTTTTTATTTTCTTCGAGGCTAGACCAACAACAATATAGAGTATTTTATTTTAAAGTGATATTTAGTCGAAAAGGTTATTCAGAATGCTGCTATTTGATTTTTACTACATATAAAATCAACTAACGGGATTTTAAATAGTTTTTTTGGCTTAAATATTACTTTAAAATATTTCGCCAGAAAAAAATAACAAAACTATGGGCGTTTAAAAGTCCCGCCTCGAGGTTCCAGCCAGACCCGATGGTGGCGCTCTTTTTGACAGTTTTGACATTTCCCTAATGACATTTTTGCTTCGACCAATTAACATCTTGTTTGTCTTCTTCCTGGTGTAAGTATTCGTTGACGTTGTTCTAGTTCTGTGCTGTGACAGTCGGTGCCAGTGTTGCCAAAACTCACGATTAATCGTGAGCTTACACGATTTTGGATACCATCTTACGATTTCACGAATCACGTAGCGTTTCTCACGATTTTTTTATTTTACATCAAATTTTATAAATAAATAAACTTCTTTCCAAAAAAATTATGTTTTTTCATTCATAACGAAAAACGTCACAAATATATTCGGTTAAGCGTTAAGATTCTCGCTGCCACTGAATTAATTTTAATGAAATTCTGGGAAGTCCCGAACTTCGAACATATCAGTTTCGTGGAATCGCGATCGCGCGGGCAGCCAGGCCGCGCCAGCCAGGCGCTTTTTATGTAAATTTATGTAATACATATAAATATATTTTTGTTTTTTATAAACTTTTATTCTTTCCTTCACTATTTTGATCTCTTTTTAGGACTTTTTAAAATCTCACGATTTCTCACGATTTTTAATATAAAATTTTCACGAATTCTCTTGGAACATTTTGGCAACACTGGTCGGTGCTTCCACTTCACGGTCGCAGCAACAGTCCGCGACAACCAAGTATAAGAGTGGGGATGTCTCGCTCAACGAATACTTACACGTGTCGCTAGCGACATCCGTAGCTCTGGGAACGAGCCTTGCCCTTAACACAAATCAGATCAGTTGGAATCAGTTAGATCGATCCGGATCGATCTGAACCTGCGAATCGAATACGCCTCTGTGAATCCCCGTTTTCCGTTTGTTGTTGTTGTTGTTTGTTTTTATTCGTTCCACGTTCCCTTTGTGTCTGCTTTTTAGATAATAAATATAAATTAATGATAAGGATATGATGTGCAATCCAAAATCCAATAATTGATATGGATAATCGTTGTTTTGTACTATATATAAGAGTTTATAGTTGGTACGTGATTATTGTTTTCTCAGTCCTCCCTCAGTTCACAAATTCTATTTTCATTTTCCTTTTGAATACAGAAAGATGGTTGAAACAGAGTTCAAGGCCCAAGAAATAACTGAACATAATAAGAAAGGAATCGAAGAGGTAGCGTATGATTATTACGGCGATAGAAAGGCCACGTACTCTTGCAGTGATCAATATGTAAAGGTATGTAATCGTTTTAGGTACTACATTACGCATACTGACTATAGGTCCTAAAGAGAACAAAATATTAAATAATAATAATGTCCATCTGGCACAAACGTGTCATCGCCGTCAGTTATGCAGTCTTCAAAAACATGCATTAAAACTTTACTTAAAGTCTTAAAAACTACAAAATAATTTGTTTTTAGTACTTTCTACTGTACTTTTCTGGTAGAAATGTAAAACTATTGTGAGATATTGTTATTGTAGGTATCTAATATATAAGTAGGTATAGTTCCTTTATATATTTTTCATAGATCCCTTATTAAACTGACAATAAATCTGCCTAATAGTGTAAAGATCTCCCAAACAATATAAAGTTTTTGAAAAAAATGTACGGAGTATTGTAAAAGTAATATTGGCATATAATAGATATATGAATGTATAATTTATCCAAAGTCAGTGTAATGACATTCCAATCATTCCATACGCATACAAACGGCGGTAACTCTTTGAGACTGTTTACCGCCGTATGGAATGTCATCACACTGACTTTAGATAAATTATACATAGTTATTTTAGCAACTTTGTAAAGTTTTGTAGGTAATTGTTTATGTAATTGTTAGCTTAGAATAAAAAGGTTCTTATTACAACTTAAATAATGAGGATTGATACTTAAAATATATTTGTTGGTCGGCTCTATACCTAAAAGTGGGTATATAAGTTGTTTCTTTCAAAAAGTATAGTAACACTTATCTTTAATTTCTGTGTGAGTATTTATTTAACTGGTATTTTTAGATATGGAATAAAACAACGGAAGGCAAATGGACTTTAACTTCAAGTTTAAAGAAAGCTCCTAGTGGTGCCATATGCAATAAGGTAACATGGGCCCATCCAAAATATGGACAGGTCTTGGCTACTTGTTCTTTGGATGGAACAGTTGCAGTATGGGAGGAAATTGGTAAGTTTGAGACATTAAATATAAAATACTTTACACAATTAGGAATTTTTAAATTTTAACTTTTGTGAACATCGGTAATAAGTAAGTATGATGCTATCAAACAAATTAAGTGGGTGTTTATCTTTATAAAAATGAAGCCTCCTGATATCAGTATAAAGATAAAACTCAACTCCCAATTTGCCCCTATTGGTAGGATAACTATATAAGCACTAACACTGTGATGATGTCACAAACACTGATAACTAAGTAAAATAATCTTTATTCCTCATTCAAGCTTATTTACAATATATATAAATTAGCCTCTATCAGACTTGTCAATATGTATATAGATCAGTATATTTTAAAAATAAAACAATGCACGTCTTAAATTTATTATTATTTATTATTATTATTATAGATCCACCAGCATAGGCCGCAAAGCCCTTCAAGCTGGTATAAATCATAGTTTACATGAGTTGTATAGCTTAAATGATAGTAAGGCAAACTTATTCTATCAGTCTGAGTGAGTGTGAAAACAAGTCAATCACAAACAAAACCACTAATAAAGTGAAAAACACTGGCACTGTCTTACATTACAGAATATAATATATTCTGTGCTTACGCTCCAGCTAAAACATATGAGTCATATTCAGCGTTTTTAAAAGCGTTTACTGAAGGCGCATCCACCACCGCGTCCGGAAGTGAGTTCGAGTTCCATGAGCGATGTACCCGATTTGAGAGAAAATACTGTCTTAACTGTCTACAAAGTTTATGGAATCAAATCTGAGAACTGCCCAGTGTTTTCCACTTTGTCATACGCTATTCTTGCGTGGGGATACGCGTCCCAGGCTCGAAGGGTTTTTGGACTGCAGAGAAAGGATGTGAGACTTATTATTGCATAGCTTGGTTACAGAGATGATTGTCGCCCCGCTTTTTGAACTCGCGCTTGTATACTTTCCCTTCGGTATACACTCTCAAAAGCCTTGTGTATAATAGCAATAGCTGAGTTCCTTTTCACTTACTTTTAAATAGCAAAGCAAAGATTTTTCCCACCATCTCCCGTAAAAGGAACTTGGCTGTTTATGTTACTTTGCTGTTTAATAGGAGCGTTTGCTAAATGTTTGTCACAGGCAACGTTCGGCGTAACTCCTTACAGATGTTTTACTTCGTACAAAATTATGAGCGGTAAAATAGTTTCATTGCATGGTTTTTATTACTCTAAGTATGGTTTATTTTAAACAGCTAAGCAAAGCCAACTGCTAAGTTGAGTGTTTCTTTTAAAAATTTAACTTAGCACAGCAAAGATTCTTCTCTCCGCTTGCCGCAGTTAAGTATGCCCCTCTATATTTCTCATATATATCGCATAATATGTGCGTATAATCGCATGAGAAATATAGTGGGGCATATTTAACCTCGGCAAGGGGAAAAGAAAAAATATTTGTTGTGCTTTGCTTCACATTTAAAAGTAGGTAACGATAAGGAACTCGGGTATTTACTATGCTTTGCTGTTTAAAAGAAGCAAAAGGAAAGTAATACTCGACGCCATGCAGGCAATGTAATAGCATAGTTCCTATAAGTTTTTTTAAACAGCAAATCAAAGCTAACCGCTAAGTTGATCGAGCGCCTCTTTTAGAAATTTAACTCAGCACAGCAAGGATTTTTTCCTCCCTCCTTGCCGCGGTTAAGTATGCCGCTCTCTATTTCCATTGCGGACTATACGAACGAATTTGTTTGCGAAGCGTTCCTTTAAAAACTTAGCTAAGCAAATATTTTTACTTTGCTTTGCTGTTTACAAGAAGTATATGGAAAGTATCCAATAATTCACTATTGCCGATTAAAAAGATCTCAGGAATCGTGATTTACATCAAGGGTTTTTTTTAATCAATGGTTTAAATCATTTTTCAAATTTTCAGATATATTTGCCTATGATTTTATTATCAACCATTATAAGAGGTACCTATAGGATAGAAAGTATATAGGTAGTTACATATACAGGGTATAACAAATTTGACGCTCACCATAGGGATCACGTAAACGGTTAGAGATACAGCGAACGTTGGGGCAAAGTTTCGCAATTTGGCGACGATTAACATTTCGTTAATAAATTTTTAAAATTCCGATTCCTTCCGAAGACATTCGTAAGTGATCGAAATTTTCAGTTTTTAGCAGAATTCCTTTGCTTCTATTAAATAGCAAAGCAAAAGCAGCGGCTAAGGTGAGCGTTCCTTTTAAAAATACAAAATTTACGTTTTCCTCTTCCCTTGCCGCGAATAAGTATGCCCCTCTCTATTTCCCACGCGGACTATACGAAGTTGTTCGCGAAGCGTTCCTTTAACAAAGCTAAGCAAAGATTTTTAGTTTGCTTAAACCTGACGATGGTACCTGAAAGAGGAAACGTCAGAATCAATATTTTATAACAGCACATTATAGAAAACAAAAAGTGACAATGAAAATGTGAAATTAATTTTTCGCTATCTGCGCAACTTTGATCCCATTTGACCTTCACTGTGTCTAACCGTTTACGAGACAAGCGTCTATAGAGTCTGACTATGGACTTTTCGACCGGCCAATCAGGCCGCCGTCTTAAAGAAAGTAATTTTGAGGTTAAGCGATGTAAAGCAGGTTGTTGTAAATTAGGAAGATAAAATGCTATTTATTAATACCGGTATAGGTTTGTTTAAAAAACACTCCTTTTCAAAATTATCAAAAGTTCATCACACAAAAAAACTACAAGTGTTGTGAATATAATAAACAATTCAACAATAAACAGTGTCTTTCAAGGCATGAAAGGAAGCAACATAATATTACATACGTTAGAAATAATCAGATTTAAAAGTGTACATACTGCAAATATCAACATTACAGAATAAATACAATACTTGACCATTTTACAATAATTATATGTCATAATTTGAATTTAACCCCAGAAGATAAACAGTTTCAATGTTGTTACGTAACGAGAATTGTTTAATAAAAATATTTTAAAAGAAACCGAAAATTGTCATGTACGCTTCCTTTTTTTGTTTTATTAATTATTTTGTATTTTGCACTCAATACAAAAAAAATCAAAACCTGTAAAAATAGTAAGTAGGTACCATTATTAACGTAGGTAAGTAGTAGAGATGCGCCGAATAGTAGTTTAGGCCATTGGCCGAATAACGAATATTCGACCTATTTTCACGGCCGAATAACGAATATTCGGCCTATTCTCACGGCCGAATAACGAATATTCGGCCCATGTGTATTGTTGGTTGTATATATTTTTAGGGTTTTACACTATTAAAAGTTGGTACGACGGATTTTATTTGACAGTGCTGTTTAAACTTAAAATGTTGTGAATTATTTATTGTGAGGACTTGTTTATTTTGAAAGGCGCGAGTTGAATTATAGTTTTCTTATAGTTCTTAAAATAAAATAACGTAAACATGGAAGACTTTGGGGACCAAAGGGTAAAAAGAAAAGCTGGATCTGGGAACATTTTAGTTTGGAGAATCAAAATGAAACAAAAGCGGTGTGCGCTATTTGTTCAGTAAAAATATCGCGTGGTGGTGTGGGAAAAGTGGCGACTAATAGTTCTATGGTTAACCATCTAAAACACAAACATCCCCGTGAATATAAAATTCATATCAATTCAGTATCAGTTGCAGGCAGTTCACAGGAAGACACTAGGGAAGCTAACGTAGCTAAACAAAAAAACCTTGAAGATAGTTTTGCTGTTAAAAATAAGTACTCCATTATCGATTTAAGAGCCACAAAAATTCATTATGCCATCGGCGAAATGATTGCCTTAGATAATCAGCCGTTCAGCCTAGTGACTGATACAGGTTATATAAAATAAATGTCTATTGTTAAGCGTATTTTTTATTTTGATATAATTTTTTGTTACTTTAGTTTATTTTGTCGGCAAAGCGGCGATTGATGTTTGGCCGAATATTTTTGTCGAATATTCGCCGAATACATCAGTTCTACTTGCCGAATAACGAATATTCGGCCTTTGGTTAAAAGTGGCCGAATATTCGGTCATTATTAGGCAAAACGAATATTCGGCGCATCTCTAATAAGTAGTAGGTTTAGTCAAACATAATAGTCACACTAGGGAAGGTTGTAACATCACTAGTGTAAACTGTTAAAAAATATACAATTTTTTCCAATCTAAACTATCCTCTTCCAAAAAAACCTCTGCATTAGGAAATATTTCCATATTCACTATTTTTCGTGTGCGAAAGTCAAGATAATTCGTTTAGTTTATTATTTTATTTCATCAATTTTTTCGCCTCAATTTAATAGGAAATAATACAATGAATTATGTGCGTATCACATTTGTTTTTAAGTTTCCCGCGCTTTTGTGTACGAGAACCCATTGCTGATCGTCGCATTATTTGTAACACCATGTATAAAATGTATTTTTTTTTGTTTTTAGAATTACCTTTTCCTGTTTCGTTTGTTAAAGTTTGTATTAATATTGTTATAAATAAAAAAAAACACATTAATATTTTATGCTCCATTGTTTTATTACATCTGAGCAAAAAAATAATGAAATAATACAAATCTAAATATAAAATCCAAAAATTCTGATCTAAATTAAAAAAATCTGATTTTTGGGATTTTTTACAATTTCATGATTTTTGCCAACCCTTCTGGTTGGAGCTTCTATGATATGATTAGCGTATGACCTTTTGTGTGTTTTTATTAAAGGGAACGCATTTCTCTTAGGAAATAATCTTAATTACCTAACTATAGAAACATTTATTTTTTCTTGTTCCATGCGGTATATTATGGGTCAAAATTGCCTGTATTAATAATCATTATTATTGTAGTTGGGGATACCCCATCAGGGTCCAATAAAAGTGACACAATAAGGGACTGGGTCCACAGAAAAAACATTAACCCTAAAACTTCAGTCACTGATGTAAAATTTGGTCCAAAATCTCAAGGATTACAACTGGCAACATGTTCAACAGAAGGTGAGTCTAGAGAAGTTACACCTTAGATTTTTACATTCTTAGCCTGTAGGTATACTATACTATGAATGTTATATGTATGTATATCATCTGTTTTCATTGCACACGTGTAAGGAATGTTCTAGGAATAGATAACGTTCCACCCTCTTTATGTGCTGATGAAGTGATATTCACGTAATTGACGTTATTCCAATCACATTCGAAAAAACGTGCCTGAAGCATTCTTAGTATGTTCTAGCGCAAGGTTAGCTTTTAGCATGATATTCAATCAATCAATCAATTCTTTATTAGTTCTGTCAAAATACAAAATAGCATACAACTTGTCATGTAACAACTAAACTAAGAGTAAAAATTTAGGAGTATACAAAGACTTAACAATAGGAAATGAAACAAAAGAAGTAGCAGGGGGAGGGCCAATAAAGGTCCCACCATTACAGAAAACAAAGTTTGTATACAATTTAACTTAACCATTACACAAGACACAAGATTTTAAAATTGAAATAATTTAGGAAGTATTCAGTCGTCAAATGTCTACATCATTGAAGAATTCCTTTATTGCATAGTAGGCCTTGGAAGTAAGATATTGTTTAAGTGTGCGTCGAAGTTTGGTAATATTATTATTCTTTATATGATTAGGGACTTTGTTATATATCTTTATTATCATGTAATGTACATTCCTTTGGAGGTAGGTATAATTATATCTTGGGACTAAGGGGTCATGTCTATCCCTGGTGAGATGATCGTGACCCCTGCGCGCCTCCCCAAATAGGTCTTCATTTAGTTTAAAGAAAAGTACAGATTCGTAGATGTATGTGCCGATCACAGTCAGGATTCCCCACCTGCATACCGCGTACCGCAGCCGAGAATGCACATAAGCATGATACGCCGTCATAGCAGCTGCCCTCCCTCTTGATAGTACACTGAGAGCAAAAGAGAAACGAGATATTTTCATCGCCAGCACATTGATGTGGTCCCTCCAATCAAGTCTGGAGTCTATAGTTACCCCAAGAAACACATCCGAGTTGACGGATTCCAGTGTGGTGTTATTTAAAATTAAATTTTCTGTTTCCCTAGAATTCTGATAAGAAAACCTAAGTAATTGTGTTTTATTTATGTTTAAAATAAGATTATTTGAGTCGAACCATAGTTGGGCCCGGTCCACCTCGGCGCTCGCGCTGGAATTATCCTCAAGATCAAAGATTTTCTTTTCATATACTCATGCATTCCTAGCATATTCTTTACATGTTAGATGTAAGCGGTGAAGGATCCAGGGGGAGGGGGTTCGTCCCCCCTTCCCCTCCCAGCAGATCATCATAATGATTGATATGGTTACAGCAGGATGGTGCTCCGCCTCATTACGCTATACATGCATGTTTGACAATATTTAAGTGAAGTTTTTACAACCCGCTGGATAGGAAGAAGGGGGGTATCATTAAATAGCCGCCACAATCGCCGGACCTTAATCCTTTAGAATATTTCCTTTGGGATCACGTGAAAAGCAAAGTTTACGTAACAAAACCAGAAAATTTAGAGGAACTTAGGCAACGACTTATACACGAAATTCGCCAAATAACCCCGTATATAATGTCAAGAGTGAATTTTCCTTTAGATTAGGGGTTTGTCAAGAAAAAAACTTTTTACGATAAAACAAATTGCGTCTACATTACCAAAATGCAAAATTAAATAGTGGGTCATATTCCCTTTTTTATGCCCTTTCCAACGAGCAACAATACATACCTTTACATTTGAAAAAAAGAGGGCGATTTCTACCCCAAAATGAAGAGCAAATTTCATGAAAACAAGAAAAAGTGTGCCCCATCCCATTTGAAAATTCCACTCTATATACAGGGTGGTCTTTAAGTACATCAAGAAAATCTAGGATATGATTCCTGGCATCAATTTAAGTTGAAAAGTTCATATGGACTTATGCCCTAAAATGCTTACCCTCTAAGATACAGGGTGTTAAAATATTTTTTAAAATAATTGTTTTTTTAAAATTTCGAAACTCCTTGAAGATACGGTATTGAAAATTGATGTCGATTGATTTCGTATTAAACTGCACTTTTTGGTTAAAAAAGGGTTTGCCTACTTCCACCAGTGGCGTGCATGATGATACCATGCATCAATACTTTTTTTGTGAAAATATGTGATACGCCACTGTTTTTTTAAAACTCTGATGCATTTTTATGCATTACTGATATAGGCGGAACAAAAGTTGTCTCCACTATGTTTTTGACAAAAATGGTAGTTTTAAAGGAAAATGGAAAATATTTTAACACCCTGTATCTTAGAGGGTAAGCATTTTAGGGCATAAGTCCATATGAACTTTTCAACTTAAATTGATGCCAGGAATCATATCCTACATTTTTTTGATGTACTTAAGGACCACCCTGTATAATATAAGCGAAGAGAAAGGTGACGGGCACAGCAGGTATTTGCCGATTTTTTCCAATTAAAAATAAAAATATATGTAATACTATGTTATGTTATGCAAGTTTTCGGTATCCAATGCACAAGAGAAATACGTACTGTCAAGTATTTTTTTTTTGTGGTAGGCATCGACGATTTACGACATATTTAGCATCAAGTTTTACGTTTTTACGTTAGAAGCAAATTCAAAGTAGCAGCTTTTATGAATCAAAATAGTCATATGTTTAGTAAACCAAGTATAGATATCCCCAATATCTGGATGCCTCTACTTGTCCAAAACAAACAGCTCAAACTTTACACTCCAATAAGCACGTAGTCATCAAGCTTTATTGCACATAAAAGAGTAACCTAAAAATTATAATTTAGTTTACATTTGAAAACGGTTAGAGATACTAACTAACCTAAACGTTGTGTTAAGTATCAAAATAAAGACAATGGAAGTCCGACAAGGTAATTTTTCTGATAATACTTCATTATCTACCACATTCAAACAAAAATCAGCTAAAGCTTAAAAAAGTAAAAAGGTTTTTTTTTTCCAATTCGTAGGTTTTATTAGGATTTATGAGGCCCCAGTTATCAATAAATTAAGTCAATGGACCTTAAAGCACGAAATGCAGTGTCAGTTATCTCTAAGTTGCTTGGATTGGAGCCCTAGTTTATCGCAGCTGGATTCACCGCTGATAGCCGTGGGAAGTAACGCAACAGATGCTGAGGCACTAGATAAAGTCCTTATTTACGAATACAATGAGAACAGTAGGAAGTGGATTAAGCTGGATGCGATCAACAGCATAACTGAGCCAGTGCATGACGTAGCTTTTGCTCCGAATTTTGAAAGGAGTTTTCATATTTTGGGAGTGGCTACTAACCATGATGTAAGGTTTCTTAGATTAACACCAGTTGAGTAAGTATATTTAAACTAAAATATTGTAAATGACAGATTTTAGGAAAAAAATAATCCACTTAAAGTATTTATTCACGTATGAAATATAAAAAATACATATACCTAACTTTATTAAATAACTAGCGTGTACCCGGGCCTGCGTTGCAGCGCTTTCTCTGAGATAATAGGCGAGTTCACCATCACGTCAAGATTTATAAATACAAACCCGAACAAACCTCTAAATTTATCAGTGTTTCTCTACAATATTATGCATGTATTATACAAAAAAAACCTTCCTCTTGAATCACTCTATCTATTAAAAAAACGCTTCAAAATTCGTTGCGTAGTTTTAAAGATTTAAGCACATGTGAAAGGAGACAGACCGGCGACAGCGACTTTGTTTTATACTATGTTAAGAAGCTGTTTCATAATGATAATTTTGTCGTTTTTAAATTAAAACTGAGTGAATGATAATTTTTTTAACAACCCCTGTAGTCCAGCGTTGCCAGACGTCCCGATTTTGGCGGGACGTCCCAACTTTTAAATCAAAATTAAATGTCCCGCGCGGGACAGGCTCAGTCCCGCTTTTCGGTGATAATGGCACCAGCTCTTTCAACAGTTTCCAAAAAAAGATACCAGGAATATGTTTAAACTAGTGTCTTTCATATTAAGAGCAGTTATCACTTGCCGCATTTAGGTAAAAAGGAGTGACAAAACTACAAGAAGACTATTGGATAGAATTGGTTAAAATTTGGAATTTAGCTCCGAAATTTGATACTACATCGCCTTTAATCTTTTTAAATTAGAAAACAAATTTTCAAAATGAATTATTTTTTTCAAAATTGATAAAATGGAGGTGATACAGTCATGTAGTATCAAATTTCGAAGCTAAATTCCAAATTTTAACCAATGCTATCCAATAGTTTTCTTGTAGTTTGTCACTTCTTTTGACCTAAATGCGGCAAGTGATAACTGCATGCTCTTAAGTATCCCAACATCAAACTGCTTTCCTGAACGCGTTTTTTCCCAGATGAATTTAAAATGGTCGGATGCCAGAAATAAATGCTCCGTAAATTTAATGAAAGCAGAATTACTCATCCCGTTTAATCTACAGCTATCCTGTGAAGAGTTCTTTATCTTTATTAAAGAGAAAAAGGAAACTATAAAGAAGTTAAATCTGTACAGAAATATCATGAATAAGTAATGCTTATAAATAAATATTATCTTATTGTAAGTTGCAATTTGTAACACTCACTCCTCAGACTATTATTTGAAACGCGCGCCATATTTTTCTAATGAATAAAACTATTTTGATTTCTGTTTTTTTTAAATTTTTTTTATTCAGAAGACGAATAAAACTCAACTATTTAACGATAGGGTAAATTCGATTTAAAATATCATATTTTTATTAAAATACATTTTCTATGGCTATTTTTGCTATCTATTGTCGCGTAAACCTAATTTGAACTCAAATAAAAAGATAAATATTTAAAAACTTCTGATTAAGTATATACGTTTTTTTACTATGTCCCGCTTTCGACGAAAGAATCCCGCTTTTTTACACAATAAAGTGTAGATAATTGCCAGTTCTTTAAAAAAAAAGTTATTTTAGCAAACAGTCTGCTCAAAGTAATGCAACAAGACTAGACATCCATCAAACAGCTTTAAAATCTGACAATGACAGTTTCCCCATTCGGAGAGTATGCTGGAATGTAGGCGGCGAGGTTTTAGCTTCCATTGGAGATGACGCATGCGTCAGGATGTTGACCAGTAAGCACATGCATGCTTTGAAATCATTGTTTAATAGTACTCATATTCATATTCAATTTATTCTAGTTAATAATATTTCAATATCACAGTTTCAAACGTATACATTAATTGTTTTTCAGTGTTAATGTTTCCAATGTTTACTTAGAACACGCAGTCAGGCTATGACCGGGGCTGCTGTTAGCCCTGGGTTTGATTTAGAACTTAGTGTGTAGCAAGGCCTTTTCCGAGTCGATGCTCTCTAAAGGCCTTTAAAAATTTCTATATTACATGGAACATTTATGTGTCTGCAGTTTCTATCGTGGTTTTTGAGCTTTATGTGAAAAAATATAGAGAAAAAACCAGCTTTAAGGGCTGAACACAATATGCTGTAATATTATGTGTTTTCCTTTGCCTAAGCTAGAATTTCATTCGTCCCATTCACTCTTGCTTTCTATGTACACCTCTTATTTATATATTTACAGTTTCAATATGGTCTTATTTTAATTATATAGTTACAATTTTAATAATTTTTGTTTATGATTCGTATTTTGTGTTTCGTTTTTATTTTGTGTTTTATTGCTCGTAATGTATAGGGAGTCTGTGGTACAGTGGTTCGTGTCTTACATCAGGGTGGTATCTTGTGGCTGTTAAATTTATTGTTAGTGTAGATGTTTGTATTTCTTATAAAATTTGTCTGATGTATCGTATATGTGTTCTTGTATTCGTTGTGTGTTTGTTATATAATGTATTAGTTAGAAATTAATAAAGCTAACCATTTAAAATTATGTAGGCTTTTAACTAAAACATGGATCTTTAGACTACAGTACTTAGGCTTCATGTTTTGCATACAGGGGGATTTTAAATGTGTGACAATATGGCCATTTAGATAAATGTGCATAAGTCAATTTTTGCAAATGAAACACCCTGTTTTTTTTTTTTATCTTAGTGGCGTGTAGAGAATCAAATTTCCTATCTAAATGTCTAATATGTTAGTATCAATATTTATAGTCGTTTTGGAATTATGATCAATTTAAAAAAGAAATCTTAAAATATGTGTTGGTGTTAACTCCATAAGACATTATTTTTGTAAAAACTTTGACTTCGATTTTTCTTTGACTTTGAGCTTTGTTACCAATTTTGCAGCATTTTGTTAATATAAGTGCCTACGTTATTGCTTTGCTATTTCTGCCCTTTTTTTTACCTAAGTAACCTCACAAAATTTTCTTAAAGTTTTTATACAGGAAAACAATAACAAATATTTTACGGAAGTAGTCCATTATCTCAGAGTGGAGCTGTTGAGATATGGGGAAAAACTCGCAGTCATCTCCACAAATATATCTTAAGTCAGTTTATTGGGGTGTACATGTTTCGGTACTAGAAAGTACAATCATCAGCACCGAAGGGCCCAAGTACCACTTACCCGAAGGAATTTAAAAAAATATATTAAAACAATCAAAAGGACAGGAACATTTTGAAATTTCCTTTCGAATACTTATTTTATTACCGATTTTTAATTTTTTAACTTTGTCTTCGTCCAAGTATACAAAATGTTCTTGTCCTTTTCATTGTTTTAATATATTTTCTTTAGCATTCCTTCATGAAGGTGGCACTTGGGCCCTTCTTTGGTGCTGATGATGGTACTTTCTAGTACCGAAACATGTACACCCCAATAAACTGACTTATAATATATTTGTGGAGATGACTGTGAGTTTTTCCCCATAAATAACAAATATAATTAAACAGCAATTTACTTAACTTTTTTTCAACAAGAACTATGTTTAAGTTATTTTATTAATTATTTTGTTTAAAATGACCTCCATTAACTCGTAAAGCAGTATTCAATGGAGTGCATGACATTGGAAATTGTTACCCGTTGGAATTTTACTACCATCCAATTCTCGGAATACAAGTCTAACTAGGTTTTCTAAATCCTGTTTCGTTTTTACCCCGGTGTTTTTAAAACTCTCTCCTTTACTACTCCCAATAAATGCATCAAGCGGTGTGAGATCTGTGACCGCAGGTGCCTGCCCCATGGACCTAGACGTCTTATCCACCGGTATTCAAACAAATTAGTTGCTTCACTAACTGCATGGGTACAATGCAGAGTGCTGGAGCACCGTCCAACTGATACTAAGAACTCCGATATAGTTCCAGTGGTAAAGTTTCCAGAAAGTTAGTACCATTTGTTCTTAAAATTTCTAAATATTTCTCCGAATTCAAATTTTCCTCATAAATACAAACAGCAAACTAATTGTTCATTAATAAATAAAAAACATTAAAAGTAAACTTCTGTTGAAATCCTCTTTCTCTAACCAATTTTGGATTTTCGGATGTCCAAAAATGAGAATTTCTTCCATTAACAATTCCCTCCCGCAAAAATTTTGATTCGTCATTCCAAATTACCGTTTTTAAAAAATCAGCGTCTTCTTGCGTTCGAACTAACATTATTTCGCAAAATTTCACTCACTTATTTGTATAATCCAAAAGAGCTTGAAGGGTAATCCATTTATAACAATGCAATTTAGGTTTTTTAATTGAAGAATACGTTATATCTAGATTATTTTCCGCACATCGAATAGACGCATCTGGATAGGCATGAACAGTGGCGGATTTAGAGGGGGGGCACAGGGGCACGTGCCCCCCCTGTCATAATAATTTCGCACGAACCAACCTAAGCGCAACACCCAAAATTTCAAACACAGTGACAAAGCATTGTACTGTAACAACCAAATATTTTTTTGATGCCAAAACTTTACAGCATTTAGAAATGGATATTAAAAAATCAGGTTTTCAACGTGGTTTGATAATTAGCGAAAAGATGGCGTAAAAGCACATTAGATAAAAAGCATACATTTTAGGATTTTAGAATTTGTGTTTTGTTACAGAAAACTGTAATCTGTGGTTTTGTTTACAAAGAAAGTGTATTATTTTGGGGTAGTAAGGACTTATTTTAATAAAAATAAACATGCCAAAACGGCTATGAATGTGGAATATTTGAGAAACAATTTTAGCTCATTAAGTATTGAGCAAAAAATTGAAATTAAAATTGAGGGAAGACCTAAACCCGAAATTAACTTGACACAGATCACAAAGTGTAGATCTAGGGACTTTATTGTTATTGATAAGTTTATTGGAAATAAAACCAGAAGATTGGACTTTACTTTTAAACAATGTACCCGCTAATGAAAAATAAATTGGCCTTTTTTTATTTTTTTTATCTTATTTCATTTTCAATAAAATAAGTAGGTAATCATACATTTTTAAAATATTTACTAAAAATTATTGACCAAATTTGGGCGTGGTCTTAAAAAATTTTCGCCTGCGGCGCGTTTCGTCCGCAGCGGGCTTTTCGTGCACCCCAAGATAACAAGTAAGTGCCCCCCTGTCAATTTTTTCTGAATCCGCCACTGGGCATGAAAATATCCTAAAACAGTAATTTGCTTTCCTTCAGAGTTCAGAACGGGCATTGGAAATGTACTTTTGGCTTTTGTATCACCAAACTTATAAAAATTGGCCTCAATTCTTTTAAATCGTTTATTGTTAATTGGTGGTAAATGTTGGTATCGTTCATTAAACTTTCTAAATGTTCTGCTTATCATTCGTAGATACTCTCCATGAATATAAAATAAATTTATATTATCGTTATTATAATTATTACTATTTGCCATTCTTAGATTATAAAGAATGAAAGTAATTTTCAATACCTAAAGTAAACTAGAATATGACAACAAGCCTAAGGTGAGTTTAAACTTTAAAACCATTTCAGCCAAACTGTTACCAAAACTACTCTACTTATTGGTAACAAAGCTCAAATCGGAATTAAAGCCTTCTTTATAAAAATAATGTCTTATGAACTTAAAGCAAACACATATTATTATTTTAAGATTTCTTTTTTAAATTGCTCATAATTCCAAAATGACTAAAAATATTTGTGCTGCGACATATTAGACATTTAGATAGGAAATTTGATTCTCTACATGTTACTAAGATAAAAAAAAAAACAGTGTGTTCCATTTGCAAAAATTGGCACACTTGTATGCAAAACATGAAACCTAAGTAATGTAGTCGAAAGATCTATGTTTTAGTTAAAAGCCTACAAAATTTTATATGTTTAGTTTTATTAATTTCAAAATTACCGAACTTTCTTCTCGGAAAGGTTTTTGCATAAAAAATGCATTTTATAATTCATATCTCAAAAACGGATAGAGATCGGCATAGACCATTGTTAACAAAAGTTACTTAGGTTTCCATAAGTTCCAAAAATGCTAAATAAACAGGATATTTCATATAAAATACTAAAGTTGGCGATTACTTCTGGTATAACCGGAAGTGATACAAACGTCATAATATAATATTTTAAAAGTTTAAAGCCTGCTACCAAATTTTCAGACAACTAACTTCAGTTGTTTCCGAGGTCTTCTAATAGCCCACTCAACGTGAATTACCCTATATTACTTATTGTATGCTTTATTTTTGTCATTTCTAAGCACTTGGTACTGGGACATTTTTCGACACTGCTTTTATATGTGTTTTTATAATGGATTAATATATTTTGAGGTTATAAATTCCATGATGTTTCTAGGTCCTTTATTGGGTCAGGCCGAACTTTGTGTATTACCTTATGATGAAGACAAGGCATGTCATAATGCGTTCTACTATTCTATACGTTCGGGTAATATTGAACTTGTTGATACACTCATTAATAGATGGCCAGGAACTTTTTTTGCTGACCATTTGGATAAATTAGACGAAATTCTTTCTAGAGCTTATGAAGAGTTGAAGTTAAAGAATGTATTATTGACAGAAGAAATGGATTTTTTTGTTGAAAATAAGTTAATAGATTTACGTTTCTTTTCTAATACTCCTGGGAACGTTGAACATATTTCGAATAATTTGAATAATATTAAAGAACGAATTAAGCTAGTAATTGATAATATAGGACTGTTAAAAAAAGAATATTCCGGCGCAGAAATAGTAGATGAAAAGTTTTTATTCGTAGCAAGATTTATAACACAAAATATCTATATATTAAAACGGCAATTGAAATCAACTTATGCTAGATTACCATTGGAAGAAATTGAATTTTGTTTGATTAGTTTTGTTTTGTCTAATTCTAAACGAAGAGAAATAAATCTATTTTATCGTACCGCATTGAATAAGAGCAAAATTTTACACCACTTAGAATATTTCGCGAAAAAACTAGAAGATGAAAAACATATTATAGAAACTGTGAATACTAATAAACTCGCAGATCTTCCTAAGTTAAGTCGTGAAAAAATTGTTGCAGAGATTATTAGCAAAAACCATCAGTTTGAAGAGTTGTACAATGATTATCAACAAATTAGGGATATTCATTCTTTGGACAAAATAAATGATTCTATAAAGTTGGCATTACAAGCTGATCCTAAAGAAAAAATGGGGCAGTTGATTATTACTAGAACTCTACAAGTTACTGGTGAATATTTAAAAAACACTTTGGAATCCCCTAAACTATCTAATATCACAAGTGAGCTTTTGCTACTGTCGTTACCAAAAAATACCAGAAAACTAATTATAGATTTACGTAATTCATTATCTCATGATTATTCACTTTCGAGGAGAACAAAAATGGAAGAAAATACCGATGTTAATTTTTTTATTGGTATTCAAAATGACATTAAAAAAATTGATAACGTAATATATGATATTCGGTATAATCATAAGATAGCAATAATCAAAAAACTGTTAAAAAAAAATGCTGATTGTGAAAGTTTAGATGAGATAAAAGAAGTTAATGAAATATTAAGTAATGTGGACTTGGAATATGATAAAATGTTCCAAGGCGCCTTTAAAATTAAGGAACATGAAAAGCTTGAGAAGTTCATTAAAGAATTAAGTGATAATATAACTGACCAAACAGATCATGAAAAGGAATTATTTAATAGAATTAGAAAAATAATCAATTCTGCAGGAATAATTTCGCCAGAAAACATAACGGATTATTTTATAGGAGTTAAAACCTTACAAAGTGTAGACAGTCAACTAAATAACATGAAGATTGATAACAACACAATTAAGGAAATTAAATTCCGTGCTAATGAAACATTAAAAAGTATGGCTCCAAAAATTGAGCCTTCCGGACTTAAAGAAATTGCTAAGTTATTAATGGACATTTTTCATAGAGTCCAGTCAAAAATACAACCTGACAACCTTGTGGAAGTTCAACGATTACTTCTAGAAATTTTTTTTATTGTTAAATTTGGAACAGGTGACATCAAATTTATTGAAGAACTAAGGGGGAGACTAAATGAAAAAGGTAATAAAAAATATAAGCAAAAGAAGACTGATACTGTAACAGCAGATCAACTTGCACGAAAGCTGTCTGAACTGAAAACTATTTTGAACACCAATTTATTAAGTAAACAATCAGTTGTTGAAATGTTCTGTTCCCGTAAAAGTGATAAAAAATTGCAAGCGGCAATAGAAATGCTTGTGTTAGATATACTGTCGATCCTTGGTAGCTTAAACAATTTCAATTGTTTGGAAAATAATCTGCTTCTCGTTGATGACGATGCTCCTTTGTTAAATGGAAAATGTTTGCGAAATCATTTGGCACATGATAATGCGTTAATGGATATATTATTTTCTGATCCTTCAATCGCAATTATGTTAAATGCTAACAAACTTATTTCAGAAGATTTAATAAAAACAAAAAGAAAGGTTGGCAAGTTGGTAAGAGATGATCCTATCAAGCTAAAGGAGAAATACGATAACAACCTTATGACCATTACTAATCAGAAAGAAATGTTTGGTGCATTGGAAGAAGGAAATCTGAAAAACTTAAAGAGTCATCTCCAAAAAGGAGCAGATATCAGAGCCACCAATATTTACTCATGGACCGCATTACATTTTGCTGCTAGAGGTCCTAGTCTAGAAATTCTAAAATTTCTCCTTAAAAGACATTTAATCCCCAACGTTAAAGACATTGATGGTCAAAGCCCACTGCATGTGGCTGCTGCCCATGGAAAAAATAATGTTGTCGATTTTTTTTTAAAGGAAACAGGTTTGGATATTAATGATCTTAATAATTATGGCAAGACACCACTACATATGGCGGCTCAAAACGGTAACAAGGCCACTGTTGAGGTCCTATTAGAAAATAAAGCCGATACTCTTGTCAAAGATAGGGGAGGTCTTACACCTTTACATTATGCCATAAGAAACAATCATATTGATGTGGCTAAAATGTTACTAGCAAAAGATACAAATATTAACAATAATGAGACTATGGGCGGCTTTACTCCGTTGCATGAAGCTGCTGAACGGGGTCATATAGATTTAGTTAATTTCTTACTGGAAAAAGGGGCAGATGCTAATTCGAGAAATGATAATAATTGGACATCATTACATGCGGCAGCATTAAATGGCCATCTAGAAGTTTTAAAAGCTTTAATTCTAAATGAAGCCGATGTTAATGCTAGAGTAATGAATGGTTGTACACCACTACACTATGCGGCAGAAAATGGTCATAAAGAGATAGCAAGCATTCTCTTAACACATGGAGCTAAGGTCAACGCCGTTAACAACAATAATCTTTCTCCTCTACAATATGCAGCAAGATATGGACAAGGAGAAATTGCTAAGATTTTATTGGACAAGGATGCTGATTCTAATATTGTGACTGATGGCTTCACTCTACTGCATTTCGCAGTTCAGTATTGTTCCTTGGAAGTAGTTATTGTTCTTCTCGAACATGGAGTTAACATTAACGCAAAAGATCAAAAGAATAATGTACCGTTACACTATGTAGCTGTCAATGGTCACACAGAAATTGCAGAAATTTTAATAAAAAGGAACGCAGAAGTTAATGCAATAACTATTGATAATCGGTTAACACCTCTACATATGGCTGCTATGAGGGGGCATCGGGATATTACTGAGCTTCTGATAAAAAATAATGCTAAAATTAATGCCTTAGATATTAATGGTAATACGCCATTACATTTCGCTGCCATAAGTGGTAGAAATGATGTAATTGATCTTCTGATACAAAATAAGGCCAAAGTCGATGTTAAATCCAATAACGGTTCGACACCATTGCATAAAGCTGCTACATACGGCCATGGAGACGCTGTAGTTTCTTTAATAAAATATAAGGCTGCAGTTAATGTAAGAGATAATTGTGGCATTGCACCGCTATATTTGGCAGTTGCAGGTGGTCACAAAGATGTTGTTAACATTTTGATTCAAAATGCAGCAAGTATGACCGATGAAGTGTTATTAAATGTAGCTGTAGAAGCAGGCCACAAGGAAATCCTCGACATTTTGATGAAAAATGTGAATTTTGACAAGGAAGCAATTGCGTCAGAATTGCTTTCTGATGCCATTACAGGCAATCACAAAGAAATCGTTGAAGTACTGATTGCAAAAGGAGCCGACGTTAATGCAAATGGTGGTCAACCTTTAACACTAGCTGTGATTGCTGGTCGTAAAGATCTCGTAAAAATTTTGCTAAAAAATAAAGCTCTGGTTAATGTAAAGAGCATTACGGATTTTAAACCATTACATTTGGCTACTTTAAGAGGTTATAAGGAGATAGTTCACGCTTTGATAAGAAACGACGCCGAGGTTGATGCTTTAACAGTTAATGATGCCACATCATTACACATTGCAGCAGAAGAAGGTCATAAAGAAATTGTTGACATTTTATTAGCAAAAGGAGCTGACGTTAATGCTATAAATAGTCAAGGTTCTGCACTGCATGCTGCACTGGGCCACTATAATGTCGTTAAGGTCTTATTAGCTAAAGGAATAGACGTTAATATAAAGGACAGTGAAAATAGAACAGCTCTAGTGTTAGCAGTTGCACGTGGTCATTTTCAAGTAATGGAAATTTTACTACAGACCGAAAATGTAAATTTGGACGGTAGAGATGATTTGACACTATTGCATATTGCTTCTCAAGGATATAACGGAGGAAGTAACATAGATATCGTTAAATATCTAGTAAATAAAGGGTGGGATATTAATGCTAAAAATGTATCTGGTTCAAAGCCCATTCATATTGCTGCAAGAGAAGGTTTTCAAGATACTGTAGAATTCTTTTTAAGTAAAGGATTAAGTATTAACGAACGAGGTACATCAAATCAGACATTACTACATTACGCAGCAATAAAAGAGTCTTTAAATATGGTAAAATTTTTAATAACAGAGGGTGCCGATGTCAATGCTAAAGATGCTAATGATTCAATCCCTATACACATCGCTGTTCATTTTAATAATAAAAAAGTTATTCAACTCTTATTAAAAAGTGGTTCAGTGTATAATGCTGTTGACAAATTTGATAGAAATCCATTAATAGTGGCTACTGATAAAGACGTTTTTAATATCTTTTTAACAACTGACAAATTATTTAAGGCTGTAGAACGCAATAGTTCTTTAGAAGTTGAGAATTACATTGAAGAAGGAGCATTCATTAATGCCAAAAACTGTGACTTCGTAACACCATTACATTATGCTTCTTGGAAGGGCTATGAAGAAGTTGCCAACATCCTGTTACAAAAGAAAGCTAATCCCAACGCAGTCGGTAAAAAAGGGCTTACTCCTTTGCATTACGCAGCTAAATTTTCTCAATTACAAATTGTTAGGACCCTTTTATTTAACGGTGCTGTATATAATGCTCTTTCTGATAGTGGTAAAACACCATTAGATTTTAGTGAGAATACCACTATAACTAACCTATTTAATTTAGTAAGTAAATCGTTTAAGTATATTAAAAATGGAAATCCTAAAATTATTTATGACCTGAATAAGATAAAGGATATTGACACCGTAAAAGCAGTGATGAATGCTTGTAATGAAGACAATAGAACCCTAGTAGTGGCTGCAGTGCATAGTAATTTTCCAAAAGTTGAAGAGTTAAAACAAATATCACAAGGAGATTTAACCACTCGAATTGAAGAAGCCAAATTACTCCTAAATCAAAGCAATTACCATAAGGCTTTAATTATTTTTAAAAGCGCATTTGGGAAAAGAAGAGAAATATTAGGACCAGACAATCCAGGCACTTTAGATGTCCAGACATACATAGCCAAAGTACTATACAAGCAAGGAGCTTACCAAGAAGCCTCAGCCATTCTTGAAGAAGTTTTTCAGAAACAAAAAAGATTACTGGGTTTCAATAATACGGATACTTTATATACAAGAAGTATAATCGCGTCAGTGCTCTATAGACAATCAAAAAATGAAGAAGCCTTGAATATTTATCAAGAAGTTTACCCCAAGCAGAAAGAAATACTTGGAGCAAATCATAAAGATACTTTAGAGACTCGGTATCGTATGGCTTTGGTATTAACTAATGTGGGAAAATGTGAAGAAGCATTAAATATATTTAGAGCAGCTTTTGACAAGTCAAAAAAAGCAGTGGGTATATATCATTCAGCAACTGTAAGTGCGCAAAATAATATTGCACTGGTGTTATCAAAACAAGGTAAACATGAAGAGGCCCTAAATATTTACAAAGATGTTCTTGAAAAGAAAGAAGCCATATTAGGTATTGATCATGCCGATACTCTAAGAACGCGACATAATATTGCTGACATACTGTTCGAACAAAAAAAATATCATGAAGCCTTAAAAACGATGCAAGAGGTTTTAAACATCCAAAAAAACGTTTTTGGGCAAAATCACCCAGAAACTTTAAATACTCAATATGAACTGGCAAATATGCTTTTTGCTCAAGGTAGGTGGATCGGCGCTATGAAAGCCTATAGAATAGGGTTTGATGAAAGAAAAGCTATCCTTGGACCAAATCATCCTAGCGTTTTAGATATTTTAGCCAAGCTTGAGGAGCTTAATACGATTTTTAAGTTTCTTGGAACCGGAGTATCTAAGATTCTCTATGATTTACAAATAGAAATGACCACTGCTTCTAGTAATGGTGATATAGAAACTGTGCAGCGTTTATTAGACGAGGGAATTGATATTAATGATCAAGACATTGATGGAAGAACACCATTACATTACGCTGTTAGTAACGGACAGACAAATGTTATAAACATCTTGCTAAAAAATGGCGCTGATGTGACTCATGTTACTAACGAAGGCAATACACCATTACACACTGCTACTTCTAACGGTAATAAAGAAATTATTAAAGTTTTGTTACAGCACTTAAGCGGTGATAGGTTACATAACTTTATTAACGCAAAAACCACATCTGGTGGTGCTACAGCACTACATGTGGCGGCCAAAAATGGGTCATTGGAAATTGTAAAATATTTATTAAAGCTCGGTGCCATTTACAATATTAAAAATAATGAGACTAAGAAACCTTTTGATCATTCCACAGACCAACGCGTTAAGCATTTATTAAACATGGTTGAAGAATTATTTGAAGATGCAAAAAATGGTAATATTTTAATTATAAATAAATTAAGGATAGTACAACAAGATGTGCTTTTAGCCGCGACAAACGCCCGTGATAGTCACGGTAAAACATTTCTGCAAGTTGCAATAGCAAAAAAGCATAGGAATGTCTCTTTTAAATTAGTGGAACTTTTAAAAACTTCAGGACGATAGATAAGTTGACGCATTGACGCATAAAATATCTTTATTTTAAAATAAATTTAAGCTTGGCATGTGTTCAATACATTAAGACCTTTTTTTGTCGTCTACTGTTAATTGCATCATATCATTTATCTAATTTAAATAAACTGAAAGACAAACTTTTAAATGCTTATTGCTGATGTAATGGAGTTCCAAATTTAAATTTAATTTTCGAAATATGCAGTTAATTTATGCTAGTATCTTTAGGAATTATTTTACGCCAATTAAAAAGCAATAGTTACACCTTAAATAACGTTTGAACCCTTAGCTATCCAGTAGTACCAAATTAATACGTGTTTATGTTATGGAGTTTCAAATTTAACTTTAATTTTCGAAATATGCAGTAATTTATGCTAGTATAAATATATCATCTTTAGGAATTATTTTACGCCAATTAAAAAGCAATAATTATACCTCAAATAACGTTTGAATTCCAAATTAATACCTGTTTATTATTTAAATTTTAATGGTGATAACTTGCAACAGCCGAACGTCTGCCTTTTTGGGATTTTTATCTTATTTTCACGACTATAGCTTCGTTTATTGAGAAATACCTACTTATTTTTGTACATTTTATTTTTGTGTTTCGTATAAACGAAGGCTGTCACGTCTTAACATTTTTCTGAGCCAAGAAGTATTTCGTGTGGAATACCTCAGTGCTCGATACTAGGTCCTTTCTTGTTTTCTCTGTATATGTCGCAATTTATAAACACCTTAAACATTGTTCAGTTAATTATTATGCGGATGACACGCAAATCTATATTTCATATACACCTGATAGTATTGATAAAGCAAACCTGAAAATAAATGCAGACCTGGGTGTCCTCTTGAATGTTTCTCGTTCTCATTATTTTAATCTGAGTCCCAGCAAGTTTCAGGTTTTATTGTTTGGAAAAAGTCATATGAGTCGTGTTGGTGTTTGTCTTAATGAAGTTCAGTTGGAACTGTCTGGGGTTGCCAAGAATTTAGGTCTATTGATGGATAAAGATCTGCGCACATTAGCAATTGTATTAAAAAAACATTTGGCAATCTGAAACTGATTTATGGTCACAAAAATCTACTTAATAATGCTTCGCTAAGGGCGATGTTACGTGAATCCCTATAGTCTTGTCACATTTTAACTATTCGGATGTTGTTTATTGTCCTGGTCTTCTGGATGAGGAAGTCCGTCGTATTCAGTTAATACAAAATTGTTGTGTAAGACTAATAGGTGGCATTAGAAAATATGATCGGGGTGTTTTTGCCAAAATAAGGGAACTTAAATGGGTTAAAACGGATGAAAGACTGGTGTTGCATGCGCTTACTTTATATATTAAATGTAGAAAATGCCCAGGCTATCTTTATGATAAAATTAAGTTTCAAACTGATTTACATAACCTTGATTTACGTCATATACCCCGCCAATTTACAGAACAAATTATTTTCAAAGATATTTTTCATTTAATATTGCAAAATTGTATAATAAAGTTAAACCAGAAGTAAAATTGTTAATAATATGTTATAAGTTTAGGCAACTAACTAAAGCTTCGATATACTGTTATATGTAATATAATATGTTAATTAAGATTAATGTAATTTTGTGTCTTTGTCCAGTTATCTCTTAAGCATAGTAATTGATACAAACCTGCACATTATTAAATTACCTATTGTTTTTCTTTCAGTTTAACATTCGTGTGTTTTTTTTTTAATCTTTTATTTTTTTGTTTTGCTGGTCAATATGTAAGTGCAGCTGCAAGGTTCCTTTACTTTATGCCTTGACTGCTTGCTGTCATGGACGTCCGAAGGGGGGGGGGGGGGCAAGGGGGTGCGCTTGCCCTTCCCCTGGCCCAAGTAGATTTGAGAATATTATATTTAACTGGGATATACATATTTATTGAGATACAATTCAATTGACAAAATTGGTAAAACGAACTCTTGTTGCATAAAATGAAATGTGGAATTCAAAAATCTTCACTAAATAGCGAAGCAAAAATATTAGAATAGAATAAATAAAGCTCTATTTTAATTTACACAGAAGATACATCCATGTTATAATTACTGGAACATTGCAAGTTCTATCCAGCTATTGGTCAGGCAATTGCGATAGCAATTCGTTTACCTCCAACTACATGTAGATACAGATCATTCAGTACTTTCAGAAGAGTAAAACCCTGGATTCACTCGACTATGACTGAGCACCGATTGGACGGTTTATGTATGATGAGAGTTCATCGCAAATTTGTAAAAGAAAAAACAAACCTTTAATTGAAAAAATTATTGATGAATTTGCAAAAGATTCAAGAAAATTAACATTTCTTTTCTCCAATAAATCTGAATAACTTATAAGTTTTTTGTTGTATTTTTTTTTTGTTATATTTGAACATTTTTAAATATTTTGTTTAGCTATTTTTTGTTATTTAATATAAGTATTAGGTGTTTTGCTCTATTCTTTTATTGAAGGTTTGTTGAAGTGCTAGAAACAAAAATAATTCCAATTATGATTTGCCCCCCCTTGGAAAAGTTCCTTCGGACGCCCTTGCTTGCTGTCCTCATTTAGTTTTAATATTTTGCATTTAGCAGGCCGCTGGAGTATAACAGAACTATATTTGTATTAATTAATAGTTGGTAGTTATATTTTTAGGTTAAGCTAGGAGGTTCTGCCTCAACTTTGCCTTTTGTAACTCTTGTTTACAATAAAGTATTTTATTATTATTATTATTATTATTATTATTATTATTATTATTATTATTTATTATTATTCAGTAATGGCGTAACAAGTAGAAGGAGGGGGGGGGGGGCAAGGGGGAGTAGTTCCTTTATTTAGAAATTAATGATAATATAAAATTAGTAAATAAATACCGCTTTAAATTAACATCAACAACTTTTGGGGGAAATGACACACAAGTGCATTAAAATTACCGATAATTCTGCTTGACAGCACGTTTTTTGTAAATGCAGGGTATTTCTGGTATTCGGTGGAATTTCACGAAAAATCGTATTTCATATTTTAAAATAATATGTTTTTGCGCCAACCGTGGTTACACTTTATATTCCATATACCAGAATGTGCAAAAGAAACTTCTAATTCTCTAGCTCTGGGTTTTCCTACCAGGTCTCTTAGAAATTTCGAATTGTTTCATATTTGTCATCACAGTACCAACTATGGATTTCATGCGTCCCTGATACGGAACATGCGTTTCATCAACCAACAGAATTAGTTGGATATATTTTCTAATGTTCTCACTTCTCTTAAAAGGAAGGTTAGCAGAGGAAGTCATCGTGTTTTCTCGATAAAGTGGCACAGCAGGGTGTATTAAATGAGTAAGTTAGTGAGAGAGTGAATGAGCCTTAAGTAGTAAAAGTAGTATTTTGTTGCGTTAGGAATTTCGAATAATTTCATTATTGAGACAATGACTACATATTCCATTACTTGAAATTATTTCTTTCTTCTTCATCGCTCGACGCGAACTTTATGAGTACATTAAAAAGTCAATATTAAAATATGCAGGGCCGTTTCTGGCCTGCTGGCCGCCCTTGTGCGACATATGAACTGGCTGCCCTTTAAATCAAATCAGTTACTATTTTACAATTACCTACCTGAAATTATGGCGCAAAGCAATTGTCAGAAAAATAAATCTTTAATAGGTGTCTATTTTTAATATTTTTCTTTTATTTATACTTACCTACAGAGGGACTCAGCAATTTGGCTTTCAATGGCGATAAGGGCCAAGCCACTAATCCTTTCTTCGGACATAATTGACTGCAAGTAATTTTTAATTAATTTTAACTTTGAAAAACTACGCTCGATAGATGCAACAGTAACCGGCAGAGTAATAAAAATTCTCAGCGCAACACAAAGATTTGGAAATGATGAGATTAAATCTTTTTCAGCTATGAATTTTAGCGTATCTACAATTATTATTTTGTACGTTTTATTGGAAAAATTTCCCGGAACGACAAAATTTCCTGGTCGAGCTCTGAGCGATCAATATCTTTGTTTATGGGACTTCCTTGCTATTGAAGCGCTATATCGAGATCTTTGCAGGATTTTAACAATTTCTCGTCATTTATGGCATTAGCTTCATAGAAGTTCGACAAAACCCCAAAAGTTTCATTACACTTATTAAGTGAAACGAATCTCTCCTTAATTAATTCTATCGCAATATCCAAAGAACAAGTAACCGGTGCCCATAAAGGGTTTCCCCTGGCAAAAAAAAATATCCAAAATCGAAAAATAAAAATTCACATTGAAACTCTGTTTGGTCTCGACGATGGGGTCATCTTTTAATTCGTAATCAAAATGTCTGGGTACTTTTTTTCGGCGTCGGAAAAGTTATTTGTAACAGCATTTGAAACCGGACATCGGCGGCAAATTTAAAAAGGGGGGCGTTCTTTTGCCCTGTGAGTATTTGTGCCCCCACCTACCCTACTACCAAATTAATAAGACCTATAGTTAAATTCACATAAAGTTTTAATGCCAAATGTCAAGACTTGTCATTGTCTAGTTACTTTAGATTTCACCAACTTACTAAATTTCGTATACAGCTGAGATTGGTCAGTGTTTTTAATTTATCTTTTCTGGAATTGTTCGGCCAACTCTTTTTATTTCTATCTCTTTTTAATCGTATAAAATAATACAAGATAGACATACTTTGTGTGCAGTACAATTATACTAATTAAATTTAGCCATTAGAAATTTATATTTTATGAGTTGCTGCAGTATTTGACAAGTATGACAGAACTGAAATGTCACGGCATTAAAAGTTTATGTGACTATACCTACATAATTATTCAAATAATATCAATTAGTTTTAATTTTTTGAGTAAACCTAAGACAAAATGTAATTGACGTGGGTTGCAGGGCGGCCACCTCCGTTGAGAATTCTTTTTATTTTTTCGATACTTATCTATCTAAAAAGAAATCTCTAATTAACAAAGGGCGGCTGCCTCATTCTTGACAGCTACCGCATAATTTTTTTTTGAAAACTGAATTTACCATTCTTATTTGACCCTTCATATTTATGAAAACTCCTAGAATTTTTTTTTACGTCTAACATTATTTTTCTGTGAAAGTGCAGGCGGCTTTCGCCGCCCTATAACTTCGGCCGCCCTTGTGCGGGGGCACTCCCAGCACACCACTCAGAAACGGCCCTGAAAATATGGGTATACTTTTGAGCGCCCCAAATATTACTTCTTACTTTTTACTAATTTTACTTTTGCGATTTCCGATATCCCAATGCTAGGAAAGCGCCTTTGTCTGTTTTTGTTTAGAAAATCGGCTAGATTTTTTTCTGTAAATATTTTCAAAAATTGAATTCTTATATTGGGTAGTTATATGTCCCAACTAACAAAAATATTTTATAATCTCCAACTGTCGGTGCTATTTTATTTTATAATTGCTTAATTACTGCTCGTCGAACGCAATTATATTTTATTAACATTACCAGTGAGGTAATTTAGCGTTAGGGAAGTATTTTGTTTTATAAGGTAGTCGTAAGAACGTTCTTAGAGCAAAAATACAAATCAGTTTTACTACAAATTTTAATACTGTTTTATAAACGTTTACACAACAATTTTATACAACATTTTAGCTTACCGGACAAATTTGTTTTATAGTAGATTTATTCTGGTGTTATTTGATACTAGTTCATTCATTTGCGAACACTTATAAAATTGTTTTATTAGCGCTATGTGAAACATTTATAAAATTAATTTATTAACGTTTTCTTTCAGATAATATTGCTGTCTAAAGCATATTGCACTCAGATGGTACCTTAAAAAATTGTTTTATAATTATCATAAACACATTTATAATAAAAGCCATATATATTAGTTATAAAACAAAAAAATGTTTGTAAGAATACAAAAGCATTTACTAATTCATTTATAAAACGAATAGACATTCTTGCTCACCCATCGTCCTTATTAGGTATATTTGATCTTACCGTGACAAATATTACCACGCGTGAATTTATTATGAATTCGCAAATTGGAAAAAAGTTTTAAAAAGTAATGCCAAAGCCCAGCACTTCATTCTTAAAAAATAATAACAATTTAAAATGAGGTTAGGTTATTAAAACATAAGCACATGTTGCGCCAGACACAAATTAGCCCTGTTGTTGCTGTATCTGTGACATATTTGAGAAAAAATTATTTTATATCTGATGCAGCCGGAGCATTTAAACAATATTGATACTAACCGTTTTGTTAATGTTTTTTAAATGTACTATTCAGAAAAATTAATTCTGCCCGAATTAATGTGTCGTGTGCACGACCATTTACTCCTGGTCCTATGCGCCATCTGGAGAAAGAAGGTATAACTATGAAAACAATAGCAAACAAGAATTTGTTGAGCTAACACGTATTGAGGGTTCAGAGGCGGACTTCGGTCGAATAAATTTCTTATACTCGTATACCTACCAGGTACTCACCATATTATATAATGTACCATAATATCCTTAACTTTTTATCTTGGATAGATAGAAAAGAAAACTAAATGTCAAAGTTTTAGTAAATTATGTGTAGATTGTGGTGCCGTAGATTTTAACTGATATACAGGGCGCGAAATACGCAAAAACTTAATATTTTACGTTAATTAACAGTTCGATGGGAAATTTTCTCCTGATTTCAAATAAGTATTATACAGTTTAGTGGGTTTATTTTTAGTAGTAACCTTATGTCGAATTTTTTTGACTGGTTGCCAAACCTATAAATGAGCCACAATTTTTATTGCCTATGCTAAAAAAATAATTTTACTGCCGAGGCTCTAAAAGTAACTTTTAATGCCTGAAATGTTTAGTTTTATGTACTACATGTATATGAAGAAAGACTATATAGGGCTATGTTTTCGATCAATTAAATTAGGTTTAAGTCTCTGCTTTAGTGCTGTTGAAGAAAAACGACATTTTTTTGAATCTTTGTACAATCCGAGACAGTTTAATATCGAGAAAAACACTTTGGACTTTTCAATCCAAACTTTTTTAGAGCTGTTCTTTGATAACATTTTTATGTGTAAATAATAATTTTTTTTCATACATGCACAAAATGCACAAGCATACTAACATTTAGAGTGATCGATCTAATATGTAGGTTTTTATTATACATGCATGGTTTTTTTTACACTATCCTTTTTTTCTGCAGTACGTCTCTGTTTAACTAAAATATACCCGTAATTTAATTATTTTATAAAAATCTCTCAAAGAGCAAAAACATTTTATAAGAACTCCCAAGGTGGTTAAAGTATTTTATAACATGGAAGCCATATTTTGTGTTGTTCGAACTTCACTTTACGACGGTCATTTTTAAGAATATTCCAAAAAATCATTTTTGCAATGATAAAATGCCTTACTTAACTACTTTAGTATTTATATAATGGTATAAGATCGATCCTTTCAATTATTTTATTACAATACAGGATAAAATGAGAGAAAAATACAGACTGAAATGTTTGACCTTTTCTCCTAAAACTTAGAAATAACTAATATATTTGAGGCGCTTAAAAATTTTGCTATTATACATCCTATATATTATACAAAAAAATTTCTTTCGCAGTAAAATATCAACCATCAGATTGCAAATCGAATTTCTGTTGGGTATACATATTAGAAGTAAATGTAAAAATATGGCTGATGTATTTACTTAAACATATTTTATATCTTATAAAAGATGCAATGCTTGCCTTTTTGTTATCTGAAGGACCATTAAAGAGTAAATTATTCTCAGTTGGTACAATTAAACAACAAAAGCTTACTTTCATAGTGTTAGTGAAAACAAAAACGCTACATCTAAGATAATAAAACAACTTTTATAAAACTGTTTTATTCTAGCTCGATAAATGTTGTATAATTGTAATAATTATAGGGTCTACTGTTTTATAATTGCTGCAAACTATGTTTTATAATAGTTTTGTAAATGTTTAAAAAATAATCCGGTAAAAGCTATGGAAGCCATAATAAAACAAATAAAAGAACAAAATTGCTGCACAAAAGTGCCCCTTTTTGGCTTTATAAGCGTTGTATAAACGTTGTTAGAACGTTTATAGCGACATTGTTATTTTATAAAAATAGTTCTGTAAACGTTCTTAGGTCATTTATAAAACATAAATTGTTAGTTGGGGGGTGAGTCAACGATTGCGCCTAGTAATTACTAGGCCATAAAATTTTATGCCTTAAAGATAAGATTTGTTGATAATAAGCTTTTGTATTAAGGTATCGTTGTATCTGGCACATTTTAAAAATATTTTCGGCTATACAGGGTGCGCCCAAAAATTAGGGTGTCATAAAGTTACATTTTTTTAAATTGGGACACCCTGTATTAGAATACATTTATTAATTCTACGTGTTATTAATTAAATTTTTATTAATGGTTTAATATAATTAGTATTAAAAAATTAACTATTATAACTTTTATTAAATGGAACACCCTATATATTTTTCTGTCATCTTATAGCTCGTCATAAACTCTTCAACTTTCGTGAAGAACGTCCTTTCCCTATCTCTCATAGTTTTTGAAATATTTTGATATTTCGAAACTTAATGTCCTCGTTACAGCATCTTTTGTCAATGGATCACAGTAGTCATGGAAAAGAATGGCAGTGGGTGACATTAAGAATCAGATTAATGAAAAACTAAGCCTTTTTACTGTAAAGTTTATTGTCCAGTCATTTTATAAGTTTGTACTCAAAATGAATTTTTCGAAAAATAAATTAATCGATATGATTTATATTTTGGGCTAGGCATATAAAAATTGTCTTTTTGCTGAACGACTATACAGGATGAAATATTCCGAGCGGCGAACACCCAGTCCTTGAAGTTTTCAAAATTTAATGAAAATGTATGATTCAACAGGCAGTGTGGAACATTCAAAACGTAAAGTTGTTAATAGAAGAGCTACAAATGGTGAGAACTCGAAATACTGTTACACGTCCAGGAGAATCCCCCGATTAGTAGCCGTAAATTAGCTTCGCTCGGTGATACGTCGCAAACCGAACAACACGCAAGTATAAATATCATCAGTACCACATTGAGTTACATCAGGAACTTCACGATGAAGATTTTCAAAGGCACGTAACTTACTGCCAATGGTTACGTATCCAAATTGAGGTAAACCAATATTTTAAATAATTTATAATTCATTCAGATGAGGCTACATTTAGAAGTAATGGTGCTATCAATATGCATTATTATGCAACGGAGAATCCACACTGGGTCCGAGATGTTCAACACCAAAACCATTGGTCGGTTAATATGTGGTGCGGCATACTTCACAACAGAATTATAGGGCCATATTTTTTTAATGAACATTTAAACGGACGTAATTATTTACTCTTGCAACAAATATTGCCAAGATTATTGGCAGAAGTCGACTATGAACGTCAAAATATGTGGCTCCAACAAGAAGGTGCCCCTTCCCACTTTTATTGTGAAGCAAGAGCATATTTGGATCAGCAGTATCAGCACTATCCTCAAAGATGGATTGGATTTTTCCCTGTGGGACTACATAAAAGATAGGGTGTATGTCACACCACCTACGACAAGGCAGGACATGGAGAATAGGATTAGGGATATCTCTCAAACAATAACACCAGGCATGTTATCCAATGTCCGGGGAAATATCATCAAAAGGATTGACAGGTGTATTGAACAAAAAGGATATTTATTTGAACATTTATTAAGAAGAAACTGATTTGAGAAAGGGACAGTTATAACAAAATTTGTATAGTTTTATTTAGTTTCCATGGCTACTGTGATCCATTGACAAAAGATGCTATAACGAGGACATTAAATCTCGAAATATCAAAATATTTTAAAAACTATTAGAGATAGCGAAAGGACGTTCTTTACGAATGTTGAAGAGTTTATGACAAGCTATAAGATGACAGAAAAATATATAGGGTGTTCCACTTAATAAAAGTGATATTTTTTATTTAGAATTTTTTTAACTTTGGTCCTAGAATGTAAACACCCAGTAAATGAGAGATATTTTTTTTTAAATTGCTCATAATTTCAAAACGACTAAAAATATTGATACATATTATACGTTTAGATAGGAAATTTGATTCTCTACACGTTACTAAAATAAAATATATGGTGTTCTATTTGCGAAAATTGACTTATGTACATTTATCTAAATGGCCACATTGGCACACTCTTAAAAACCCCCTGTATGCAAAAAATGAAACTTAAGTAATGTAGTCTAAAGATCTATGTTTTAGTGAAAAGCCTACAAAATTTTAAATGTTTAGCTTTATTAATTTCAAAATTACTGAACTTTCTTCTCGGTAAGGTTTTTACATAAAAATGCATTTTAAAATTCATATCTCAAAAACGGTTAGAGATAGGTATAGATCATTGTTAATAAAGGTTACTTAGGTTTCAATAAACGCAGTGTTTTCCAATTAAAATAGACGGTGGAACACTTACAAGTTGACACAAGAATGCCGGAACACTACATATTATTTTTCTACATACCTACTTAAAATGACTGGATTTATTTACTTAAAATATTTAATATTTATTACGATATTCCATTCATATAAAATAGAATTGAAAATAATTATAGCAATAAAAAACAAGTCATATATAATACATTTGTTTACAAATTTAAAATAATGAAAAAGTTTTAAAAAACTGAAAACATCACTAATCAATGCAGAAAGAACTAATGAGAACAGTGTGATTTGTTTTTATTCTTACAGATTTTTTTTTATATCCGGCTTAATGGTTGACAAAACTGTAAACGCAAATTAGGAGCAGCATTCAGTCTATTTCTATATTTTGTCTTTGTAAAAACATAATGGGAAAATCCCGATTCGCACAGGTAGGTGGTGACAAAAGGCAACATCACAAGCATGGCATGTTTTGAAAGTTCTGGATATTCGTTTCCAAAATCTCCCCAGAAAGTAATAAGAGGAACTTCTGTAAACTTTTGTTTTAATTGGCCATCTAAACCTATTTCAATAAGTTCCTCAACATTTAATCCAGAAAAGTCATTAGGTTTTTTTTCTACTTGAAAAGGATTTTGAATCCATGAGTTGAGGTTTTCAGTATCATTTAGGAACGAGAAATACTCCTTTAGTGATTTGGCTAGTTCCTGAAGATGCACCAAAATATCCTGACGAATAGTTTCTTCCAATGTGAGCAGATTTTCATGAAGGAAGTCCATAAGAAACGGAAAACTATCAAACTCGTTTTGTTCCGCAGCAGATCGCCAATATTCCAATTTCCATGACAGAAATATAACCTTATCTTTGGCGCGAAATATATATTTACGTCCTTTCCCTGTAGCGACAAATTTGTCTCGTTGAATTTTGAGAATATATCAGCAAGGTACGCAACTCTTGACAACCAGGTAAATGAATTTAATTTATGCGATAATCGGAATTGATGATCTTGGAAAAATGCAAAGAGTTCGCCTAATCTATACGTAATCAACAAATAAACAAGTTAAGACGGCAATTGGCATGTCACGTGGTGACGCCCTTAAATAGCAAAACCGATGATTCTGATTGGTTTGGAATTGGCGGAAATTAACGAATGCTAGCGATACCGAGCAAAATAAATATCTAGTTCTAGTCCAGTCAAATTAGTTAATAGTTCTAGTCCAGTCAAATTAGTTAATATGGTGTTTACTTTAGTCCCGTGATTTAAGGTAAGTTAATTGGTATTTTTTTAGTATCTAATACGTAAGATATTTGGCGGAACACCAAGCCCGTCATCGCGGTATACTAGTGTGCCGCGGAACACCATTTGGGAAACACTGCAATAAAGTATCGAAAAATGCTAAAACATACAGGGTATTCCGTTTAAAATACCAAAGTTGGCCATAACTTTCGGTATAACCGGAAGTGATACAAACTTCAAAATATAATATTTTAAAAGTTCAAAGCCAATCATGCCCGTTACCAAATTTTTAGAAATATAACTTTACTCGTTTCCGAGATCTTCTAATAGGCCACTCAACGTGAATCACCCTGTATAGGGTGTTCCATTTAAAAAAATGTAACTTTATGACACCCTAATTTTTATGCGCACCCTGTATAATTCAAAATATTTTTAAAATGTGCCAGATATCCAACCATACCTTCATGCAAAAGCTCATTATCGACAAATCTTATCTTTAAGGCATAAAATTACTCCGCGCAATCGTTGACTCACCCGGTACAAAAAATATGTTTTATTTATAAATTCATTCAAGTATCAACAGAAACAGCCATTAACAGATACAATTAAAGTCTTTCCAGTTGTACTATCACTAGATATACACTAATTAAGATATACTATTTCACAGTTAACCTGCTGTCCTATAATTTCTTAAATTTATTTAAACTGGTAGTATCTATGTCAATGTTAGACGCATACTCATTAAACAAATTGCACATTTAACAAATTGGCGAGCTCTTAAGCAGATTTGTCCTGGGAAATCCAAGTAGAACATTTAGATCTAATGTTGAGTCGATTTATTGAAAAAGAAAGTTGACTTATAGTTGACAATTAATAACTTGAATAGTGTAATTAAAAATATTTTAATTCGTCCTTTTTCTAAGGGCAGTCTGCTCAAAACACCCACCAAAAGATCACAGCCTCTGTTTGGATAAGAACCATATTTTTTGAAATTCTTATATTTTAGTAAATTTCTTTGTACACCCTCGATTATAGTAAGGGGACGATATATACAGGGTGTCCCATAACTTATGGGCCGTAGAGTAACTGGAGATACTAGACATCAAACTAAGCAGATTAAGTCATATAAGTTTTTTCGGATTGTTACTCGTTCTAGAGATACAGGGTGTTGAAAGTAAAAGTTTATTATTATTATTATTATTAATATTATTATTTATTTAGTTAAAAGTTTAATAAAGTGTATTGAGGCCAACGGTGGTCACTTTCAACATTTATTAAAGTGAGCTTCTTGTTTTTGTTCCACTGTTTCGAATTTATTGCGTTGTGATAATTAAAATATTAATTTAATTATGTACTATGTTTTCTTATGCTTTGGGATGTTTAAAGGGAAATATCTCGAAACCCGTTAAAGATATTAAGATCAATCAAGTACACCTTTTTGTCCTTCTTTAAGAAACTTTAATTGAAAAACACCTAATATCACAGGTAAGAAAAAAAATCATAGATTTATGAAGCCCAGTGTATGCTACTAGCGCCCTCTAGTGTGAAACCTAAAAATTTCTACAAATTCTTATTTCTTGCTCATAAAAACATAATACTGCCAACTTTCAATTCAATTCATTAAACGGTTTTAAAATTATGGCTTATTTTCGAGAATAAACTTTTACTTTCAACACCCTGTATCTCTAGAACGAGTAACAATCCGAAAAAACTTATATGACTTAATCAGCTTAGTTTGATGTCTAGTATCTCCAGTTACTCTACGGCCCATAAGTTATGGGACACCCTGTATAATACTACTATATTGTAACTTTGACAACACCAACGTGTCAAAACATTTTGGTGTCAAATATAACACCCCAATCCCGCTGATTATCAACTCTTCAAATTTTTATCACTTAGTGTAATTACTATTAACAATATTGTGACTTAGAGCGAAAGATATACAAGAACATTTATTCACATTAAGGGTAAAACCAGTTACATTACACCAATTCGACACATTACGCAGATTATTCTGTAACTTCTCACAATCGTTCATGGTAGCAATTTCTGAAAACAACTTAAGTAATCTGCAAACAATAAACCCTCAGGGTACTTTACCACACTAACAATGCCAATCATGACTATCAAAAACAATAACGGACCCAAATTAAAGTCTTGTGGCACTCCAGAGGTGCTTTTATACTTAGCCGATATACAACCTTTCAGTTCCACATACTGCTGTCGTCTCGACAAATAAGACCCTATCAGCATAATTAAGTTCTTAGTGACATTCATATCTTCCAGAGTTCAGAGCACACAGAATCTAACTTTCACAAAAGCTTTTTCCATACTTATCTCTCTCAACTTCAACTTGTCGTTTATTTTTTAATGATCTTTGACTATATTGAGAAAATACTGCAAGGTAGACGCAGACCGCTTTAATAAGAAACCCTGTTGTACACATATATCCTATCAAATAATATTGATTCATAATGTTTTCCGAATAATTTCAAATTTTTATAATAGCACAACAGGTAAAATTCTAATACATATAAAAAATATTGCACCAATTCCCTTAATAAATACAAACCTACTAATATATAATAATAATTTGTTTTAGAGATTATAAATTCCATAACTTTTCTAGGTTCTTCAGGTCGAGCCGAACTCTGTATATTACCACAAGACGAAGACGAAGCATGCCATAATGCATTTTATTATGCTATACGATCGGGTAATATTGAAGTTGTTAATACCCTCATTAACAGATGGCCTGGAAATACGTCCGCCGAACTTTTGGAGAAGGTAGACGGATTTCTGTCAAGCCCCTATGAAGAATTGAAGTTAAAGAATGTATTATTGACAAAAGAAATGGAAATTTTTGTTGAAAATAAGTTAATAGATTTACGTTTCTTTTCAACTACTTCTGGGAACGATAAAAATGTTCTGAATAATCTGAGTAATATTAAAGAACGCATTAAGTTAGTAATTGATAATATAACACTGTTAAAAGAAGAGTACTCTGGCGCAGAAATTGTAGATGAAAAGTTTTTATTCATAGCAAGATTCATTGCACAAAATGTTCATATATTAAAACGGCAATTAAAAACAACTTATGCTATATTACCTTGGGAAGAAATTGAATTTTGTTTGATTAGTTTTGTTTCGTCTCATATTAAACAAAAAGATATAAATGTATTTTATCGAATTGCATTGAGTAAGAGCAAAATTTTACACCACTTAGAATATTTCGCGAAAAAACTAGAAGATGAAAAACATATTATAGAAACTGTGAATACTAGTAAACTCGCAGATCTTCCTAAGTTAAGCCGTGAAAAAGTTGTAGCAGAGATTATTAGCAAAAACCATCAATTTGAAAGTTTATATAACGATTTTCAACAAATTAGGGATATTTATTCTTTGAAAAAAATAGGCGATTATATAAAGTTGGCATTAGAAGCTGATCCCAAAGAAAGAACAGGACAGATAATTATTACAAGGGCTCTACAAGTTACTGGTGAATATTTAAAAAACACTTTGGAATCCCCGAACTTATCTAATACCACAAGTGACCTTCTGCTACTATCGTTGCCAAAAAATACAAGAATACTAATTATAGATTTACGTAATTCATTATCACATTCATATTCACTCTGCAGGAGAACAGAAATTGAAGAAAATTCAGATGTTAGTTTTTTTGCTGGTGTTCAAAATGATACGAAAAGGATCGATAACGTAATAAACGATATTTTTTATAACAACAAGACTAAAACCTTACGAATATTGTTGGAAAAAGTTGCAAACAGTAAAAGCTTAGACGAGATAAAAGAAGTTTCTGAAATATTCGGTAATTTTGAATTAGAATCGGATAGATTTATATCGGACAGTACCAAAATAACGGAACATGGAACGATTGAAAAACTTATTAACGAATTAAGTGATAATATAATTGATAAAACAGATCATGAAAAGGAGTTGTTTAATAAAATTAATAATATAATCAACTCTGTAGCATCTCAATCAGAAAACATTAATGTTTATGTTACAGTATTTGCAATGCTAAAGAGCTTAAGCTTGTTATTCTTGAATGAAACAAAAATTGACCATAACGATATTAGAGGAATAAAATTCCTTGCCAATGAAACATTGCAGAAAATAAAACCGCATATGCTTAAAGACATTGCTGAGTTGTTAATAAAAATATTGAATAGTGTTAAATCAAGAATTCAACGGGACAACCTTGATGAAACTGCAAGATTAGTATATGAAATTCTTTGTTTTGATAAATTTGGAACAGACGACATCAAATACATTGAGAGTTTAAGGAACAAATTAAATGAAAAAGAATCGTTAATATATTCTTCATATAAGCAAAAAAAGGTTAATAATTTAACAGCACAAAAATATAATGACCAGCTTGCAATCAAGCTAGCTGAACTAAAAAATATTTTAAAAGCAAATTTAATAAGTAACCAATCAATTAAAGCACTTTCTTTATATAAGAATGACTTGAAAATGCAGGCAATAATTGAAATGCTCGTTTTGGATATACTGTCAAGTTTAGGTTGCTTAAAAAACTATTACTTAGAAAATACTATATTTTTTTTAGATGACAATACTCCTCTATTACATGGAAAATGTTTACGTAATCATTTAGCTCATCATAATGCCTTAATTGATATATTATTATCTGATCCTTCAGTAACAGTTATTCTAAACGCTATTAAACTTATCTCAGAAAATGTATTGAAAGGTAAGAAAAAAATCGGTAAGTTTGTAAAAGATGATCCTTCTAAGTATAAATACAATAAAAGCATTATGACCATTACTAATCAAACAGGATTGTTTACTGCATTGGAAAAAGGAAATGTTAAAAACTTAAAGAGTTTCCTCAAAAAGGGAGCCGACGTAAGGGCTAGAAATATTGATTCCTGCACCTCATTACATTTTGCTGCGAAGGGACCTAATCTTAAAATTGTAGAATTTCTTCTTGATCAAAATTTAAACCTGAACGTTAAGGATCTTATTGGCCAAACCCCACTACATGTGGCTGCGTCACATGGTAGAACAGATATTGTCAAGTTTCTTTTAAAGAAAATGTTTTTAAATGTTGATGATTTAGACAATAATGGCAGGACGCCATTACATATGGCAGCACAATATGGTTTTAAACATACTATTGAGGTTTTATTAGAACATAACGCGAGTACTGTTATTAAAGATATAGCCGGTCTTTCACCCATATACTATGCAATAAGAAACAGTCATGTTGACGTTGCTACTTTTCTACTTGCTAAAGATGCAAATGTGGACATTAATGAGATTATGGGTGGCTTTACTCCATTGCACGAAGCTGCAGAAAGGGGTAATATAGAATTAGTTAATTTCTTACTTGAAAATAAAGCAAACGTTAACGCTAGGAATGATAATGACTGGATACCATTACATGCAGCTGCATTAAATGGCCATTTGGAAGTACTAAATGCATTAATTCTAAAAGGAGCTAATGTTAACGCCAGAGTTATAAATGGTTGTACACCATTACATTATGCAGCGGAAAGCGGCCATGAAAATATAGCAAATATTCTTTTAATCCATGGAGCTAATGTTAACGCCATTGACAAAACCTATAATAATACACCATTACACTATGTTTCAAAAGGCGGGTATGTAAGGATTGTAAAGCTTTTATTAAATAATAACGCCGATGCTAATTATATTACTGTTGAAGGCATAACTCCACTACATTTTGCGGTACAGAATGGCCATTTGGAAATAGTTACTGTCCTCCTCAATCATGGAGTTAATATTTTCGCTAAAGATAAAAACAATTATATGTCACCAATACATTTGGCAGCACAAGGTGGTTATATGGGAATTACCGAACTTTTAATAAAAAACAGAGCGGATGTTAATACTCAAAACATTGATAAATCAACACCTCTACATATAGCTGCTCGAAACGGACACGAAGATGTTACTGATCTTCTAATAAAAAATAATGCTAGAATTAACGCTCGGGATGTTCAGGATGATACTCCATTACATGCCGCTGCCATAGGTGGTAACACCTATGTTACTGATCTTTTAATAAAAAATAAAGCTAAAGTTAATGCTCGGAACGTCACAGGAGTAACACCATTACACGTCGCTGCTATGAGTGGGTGCACAATTATTATTGATCTTCTGATCAAAAATAAAGCCGATGTCGATATTAAATGCGTGGACGGTTCGACACCATTGCACGCAGCGGCTGCAAACGGCAACGCAGACGCTATTATTTCATTAATAAAAAATAACGCTGAAGTTAACGCTGAAGATAATGGCGGCTTTACACCATTGCATAAAGCTGCTGCTGGTTGCAATCAAGATGTTATAACACTTTTGATAAAAAATCAAGCTCAAGTCGATGCGAAAGGTATTGCAGGTGATACACCATTACATATAGCTGTGGTAGCAGGAAATAAGGAAATCGTAAAGATGTTGGCAGCAAATGGAGCCAATGTAAATAACAAAAGTAACAACTTTACACCATTGCTTTCTGCCATTGAATGTAATCAAAAAGAAATCGTGGAACTGCTGATAGAGTATGGCGCCGATACTAATTTAGAAGGCGGTGAACCATTATTATTAGCTGTGGGTGCTGGTTATAGGGATATCGTAGAAATTTTGCTAAAAAACAAAGCTCGTGTTAATATTAATTCTTTTGATAATGCTACACCATTACATTTGGCTGCTTTAAGAGGTCACAAGGAAATAGTTTGCGCTCTGATAACACGGGCAGCTAAGGTTGATGCTATGACTATTAATGGTGCAACATCATTATATATTGCAGCACAAGGAGGTTATCAAGATGTTGTTGAAGTTTTAATAGCAAATGGAGCAAACGTTAACGCGGTAACTTCTGACGGTACTTCACTGCATATAGCTGCAGCATGCGGCCATGTTCAAGTTGTTAAGGTCCTATTAAATAATGGAGCAAGAATTGATCTTAAGGACAATAAGAACAGAACAGCTCTAGAGTTGGCAGTTGCGCGTGGTCATTTAAAAGTGGTTAAAATTTTACTGCAGTACAAGCATGTAGATATGAACGCTAGCGCTAATAATGATTGGATGATGTTGCATATTGCTTCACAAGGAAATGACAAAGGAAGTAATATAGAGATGGTAAAATATCTAGTAAATGAGGGATCTGATATTAATGCTAGAAATTCCGCCGGTTCAAAGTCCGTACACATTGCAGCTAGAGAGGGTTATACAGATACTGTAGCATTCTTTCTTAGCAAGGGGTTGAGCATTGATGACACTGGTGCATGTAATCAGACATTACTACACTATGCTGCTATACAAGGTCATTTGGAAGTTGTGAGGTATTTGATAGCACAAGGTGCCGACGTTAATGCTAAAGATGCTAATGGCTGTACTCCAATGCACATTGCTTCAACTTTCGGTTTTAAAAAGGTTATTGAAATGTTATTAGAAAGCGGTGCCGTCTATAATGCTTTTGACAAGTTTTGTAGAAGTCCTATACAACTAGCCACCGACACAGGAGTTACCAATCTTTTAGCATTAACTGAGCAATTGTTTGAAGCTGTCAAACGTAATAGTTGGTCAAAAGTAGAGACTTGCATCAAATCAGGTGCGTTACTTAACGCAAGCAATGTGGATAATGTAACATCATTACATTTTGCTGCATGGAAAGGCTATAACGAAGTTGCCAATATCCTATTAAAAAATAAAGCTAATCCTAATGCAGTTGGTAAAAAAGGGCTTACCCCTTTGCATTATGCTGCTAAGTTCTCTCATTTAAAAGTTGTAACGACTTTATTATCATATGGTGCAAAATATAATGCTGTTTCTGATGGTGGTAAAACACCATTAGATTTTACAGTAGATGAAAGTGTTAAAAGTATATTTAATTTAGTACGGCATGTATTTAAGAGTGTTCAGAATGGTAATTCCCAGGTTATTAATGACCTCAAAAAGATAAATGATGTTGATTTAGTAAAAGCAATAATGAATGCTCGTAATGAAGAAAATAAAACGCTAGTAGTGGCGGCAATGAAGAGTAAGTTTCCAAAAACTGAAGAGTTAAAACAGATATTACAAGGTGATGTAGGCACTCAAATTGCACTAGCTTTGATGCTCTTTAATCACAGTGATTTCCCAAACGCCTTAAAAAACTTTAAAAGCGCATTTGAAAAAAGAAAAGAAATTCTAGGACCAGACAACCCAGGTACTTTAGATCTCCAGTTCCACATTGCCAAAGTGCTGTACAAGCAGGGAGCTTACCAAGATGCCGTAAATCTACTTGAAGAAGTTTTTCAGAAACAAGAAAGAGTGCTGGGTCTAAATCATACGGATACTTTAAGTACAAGAGGTACAATAGCTTTAGTGTACCACAGACAGTCTAAAAATGAAGAAGCTTTTAATATATATCAAGAAGTTTATCAGATTCAAAAGGAAATGCTAGGGCCATATCATGTAGATACTTTAAATACTCAGTTTCATATGGGATTAGTGTTAAATGGATTAGGAAAATATGAAGAAGCATTAAATATCTTTAAGGCAGCTTTTCAAAGGGCAAAAAAAAACCAAGGTATATGTAATCTAGAAACTGTGCGTGCGCAAAACAATATAGGAATGGTATTAGCTTGCCAAGGTAATTATGAAGAAGCCTTAGAAATATACAAAGAGGTTTTTGAGAAGAAGAAAGTTATTTTGGGTGTTAATCATTCCGACACCCTAAGAGCTTTACATAACATTGCTGGAATACTTTTTAAGCAAATGAAATATCATGAAGCCCTAAAAGTGCAGCAAGAGGTCTTAACTATTCAGAAAAATGTTTTGGGACAAAACCACCCAGAAACCTTAAATGCTCAGGTCAATCTGGCAAATATGTTTTTTGATCAAGGCAAGTGGATAAGTGCACTAAAAGCTTACAAAGAATCTTTGGAACAGCTAAAAGCTGTTTTTGGACCAAATCATTTATTGGTTTTGCATGTTCTAGCAAAGTTAAATGTGACTAATGAGAGGTTAAAGATGCAAGGAACTGAAACAACAGATATTCCAAAATATCTGCAGATAGAAATTAATATTGCGTCTAACGACGGTGACGTAGAAACTGTTCAGCGACTATTAAAAGATGGTGCTAATGTCAACGATAAAGACGTTGATGGAAGAACACCATTACATTACGCTGTTAGTAACGGACAGATAGATGTTATAAACATCTTGCTAAAAAATGGCGCTGATGTGACCCACGTTACTAACAAAGGCAATACACCATTACACACTGCTACTTCTAACGGTAATAAAGAAATCATTGAAGTTTTGCTACAGCGCTTAAGCGGTGATAAGTTACATAACTTTATTAACGCTAAGACCACATCTGGTGGTACTACAGCACTACATGTAGCAGCCAAAAATGGGTCATTGGAAATTGTAAAATATTTGTTACAGCACGGTGCCATTTACAATATTAAAAATAATGAGAATAAGAAACCTTTTGATCATTCCACAGACCAACGCGTTAAGCATTTATTAAACATGGTTGAAGAATTATTTGAAGATGCAAAAAATGGTAATATTTTAATTATAAAGAAATTAAGGACAGTACAACAAGATGTGCTTTTAGCCGCGACAAACGCCCGTGATAGTCACGGTAATACATTACTGCAAGTTGCGATAGCAAAAAAGCATAGGAATGTCTGTTCTAAATTAGTGGAACTTTTGAAAACTTCAGGACGATAGATAAGTTGACGCATAAAATATCTTTATTTTAAAATAAATTTAAGCTTGGCATGTGTTCAATACACTAAGACCATTTTTTGTCGTCTACTGTAAATTGCATCATACCATTTATCTAATTTAAATAAACTGAAAAACACACTTTTAAATGCTTATTGCTGATGTAATGGAGTTCCAAATTTAAATTTAATTTTCGAAATATGCAGTAATTTATGCTAGTATCTTTAGGAATTATTTTACGCCAATTAAAAAGCAATAGTTACACCTTAAATAACGGTTGAACCCTTAGCTATCCAGTAGTACCAAATTAATACGTGTTTAATTCAGTTTTACTTGTGATATGATATGATTTTTATCTTATTTTCACGACTAAAGCTTCCTTGCATTGGTATAGGCTTCTTGATTTCGCTTTACGGGCACAGATTTGTGATCGCCAACATAGGGCTGATTATTTCGGTAGTTTTATGTATGTTTTGTTTGCGTGGCTTCAGTTTCATAGCTTAAATCTCCTTGAGGCTTTCTATTTTACAACCGTTCTGCTATTCGTATATCGGAAACCGTCAGGATCCTCAGTGAACAACCCCGTTCAGAAAATTATTATAAATAGTAAGGTTAGGACATCTTGAACGCTTCGTGAACGCCACTTGTTAGGCACTCGCCATTGAACCTGTTTTGAGCCGCAGTTCAGTAAAAAAAGGTTAAGCGTTAAACTACAGATCAATTTGAATTGAAGGTAAACCAAGATTGTACCATCGGGCCTAACATAGAGGCTCAATATTATAGTTTATCAGTGAATTTTGGAGCAAATGTAACCGATCTAATTCTTTCTGTTTTCGATAACCCAATAGTGGAACGCATTGACAACTACAAGTAGTTAGGGTACATCAATAAACAACAGGGTATGACGCATTTAAAAACTTAATTTCCATTCCAATTTCTAGGTTCTGCTGATCGAGCTGACCTCTGTATTTTACCAAATGATGAAAACGAAGCATGCCATTATGCATTTTATTATGCTATACGTTCCGGTAATATTGAAGTCGTTAATAGCTTCATTAATAAATGGCCAGAAAAATTGTCTGCTGATTGTTTAGAGAAATTAGACGAAATTCTTTCGAAAGCTTATGAAGAATTAAAGTTAAAACATGTACTATTAACGAAAGAAATGGAACTTTTCGTTGAAAATAAGTTAATAGATCTACGCTTCTTCTCTAATTCTTCTGGACACGATCAAAATGCTATGAATAATCTGAATAATATCAAAAAACGGATTGCGTTGTAATTCAAAATATACAACTGCTGAATGCAAAGTACTCAGGCACAGAAAAAGTAGATGAAAAGTTTTTATTTATAGCAAGATTTATAGCACAAAATATCTATATATTAAAACGGCAATTGAAATCCACTTATGCTAGATTGCCTTGGGAAGAAATGGAGTTTTGTTTGATTGGTTTTATTTCCTCTTACTCTAAACAAGAAGAGATTAATATATTTTATCGTACTGTATTAAATAAAACCAAAATTCTACGCCACTTAGAAAATTTTGCGAAAGAACTTGATGACGAAAATGGTTTTTTAAAAGGTGAAAATATAAATAAACTTGCTGTTCTTCCAAAGTTTAAACGTGAAGAAGTTGTTACTGAGATTATCCGCAGACAACCTACATTTTTATGGTTATACTACGAATATCAACAAATCAGGGATATTCATTCTTTGGAAAAAATAAGGGATTCTATAAAGTTAGCAATATTAGCTGATCCTAAAGAAAGGAAAGAGCAGTTAATTATTACGAGGGCTCTTCAGGTTACTGGTGAGTTTTTCAAAAATACTTTAGAATCTCCTAAATTATCTAATAATAAGAGTGAATTGTTGCTACCAAAAAACACAAGAAAAATAATTATGGATTTACGAAATTCATTGTCACATGTACATTCACTTTCCAGCAGAACCGAAATTGACAAAAAATATGATGTTAGTTTTTTTAAGGGTGTTCAAAATGATATTAAAAAAATTAATAATGTAATTAACGATATTCTTTACACCAACAAGATTAAAACGATCAGAAGACTGTTAACGAAAATTGCTTGCAGTGAAAGCCCAGAAGATATAAAAGAAGTTGCTGATTTATTAACGAATGTTAAATTAAAAGAATTTATCTCGAGCGATATTAAAATGATGGAATATGAGAAGCTTAAAAATCTCATGAAAAATTTAAGTGATAACATAATAGACAAGACCAATTTTGAAAAACAGTTATTTAATAAAATTGATATCATTATCAATTATTTGTGAAGGAACAAAAATAGAGAATAATAGAATTGACTATATAACTGGACTTGCAATGTTAAAAAGTTTAAATATTTTATGCAGTGTTAATAGGATTGACCACAACGTTATAAGAGACATAAAATTTGCGGCCAATCAAAAATTAAAGAATCTAACTTTTAAAATCGAGCCTTATAAACTTAAAGAACTTGCCGAGTTATCAATGGAAATTGTTGATAGTGTGAGGCAGAATTTCCCTAATTCTTACCTTTGGTTTGGCTTTTCTTGTTTTATAAGTCTGGACAATGTTTGTTGTCATTTTTCTTGCAAATATACCGTGGACTTATTGTGTTTTCTACCTTTTTAGAATTGCCGTCAAGTTATGTTATAGTAAACAGGAATCTACTTTCGGTTTACTTTACAGTTTTCGTCGTTTCGTTTAAAGGGTAGGATTTCTTTTTATTGTTTCTCAAGGTTTAACTACTCTCTTCTAGGGGGCGTTGTTGCGGATAGCTGAAATTACACCGAGTTTGTAGGTTACCTTCCTGGTTGGTTTTGCGCTTGGAAGAATAGACACCAGAGGGACCTATGAGTACTAGTTTTGAATAATTACAGTGTAGCGCGCGTTTTATCTCACCTTATCCTGTACTTTTTTTGCGACCTTTTTTGCGCTATTATTCACGGCGAGTACTACGTTCGTATCGACAAATTCCTTTCCTTCTTGAACCTTTGGCAAAGCTAGTAGCTGTTCGGCTTTGAGAACTCATTTAATTATTTTACCCTAATTAAAAGTTTCACGCTAAGTACCAGGTAGGTGAATTTCCTTATTATATCTAATTCTCAAATAAAATGTCGCAGTTCATAATATTGAGGTATTTTATTGAGTTTTAAATTTCTCTGTAATTAAGTTGATATTAAAAATGCTTACTCTTTATTATGTTCTTAGAAAAATGGTTACCTATCTGGGACTTACCTTATTTTTATATGTGTTTCCAGATTTACCAAAAAGATAAAAGAAGCAAGAAAGCCTGTCTCCAATTAAAAGTAAATTTACTGGCATGCTCTGAGTTTTATTGGTCTAAACCCACAAATAAAAATATACCCTGAGAAAAAACCGTCACATCTTGGCGCCCAACGTGGGGCCAGAAAATTTGAGATGCCAAATTTACAACATTCGCCAGAGACAGAAAATAATCCATCTTCGGGTGTAGGAACACCTAGGTTCACCAGAAGTGGTAGAAACATCCGTCTTCCTTCCTACTTAGACCAGTTTGATATGTCAAACTCTAGAAGGCCGCCATCTTCAGAGCCTCGCCTTCTGCCTGGAAGAAGCAGATGGTCTTTGGATCCACCAACTGAAAATATACCGAATATCAATATTCAAGGTAGGATTCAACCAAATTTAAATCGAACTAACCCAACTTTTCGTATGGAGCCCTTTACAGCGGGCTTCAATCATTCTGGGCCGATCAGCGCAGCTGGACAGTCTGCCCAGAACGTGCCGCCACCCCCATCATCGTCTATGGAGGTTCCACCCCCTCAACAGCATATGTTTTTTGCTCCTGCTAATCCGTTAAATGTTCAGAACGAAGATATATTAAGAATAGTATCACAAGTGGTAGCTACAATGCAAAATTTAAATATAAATAATAATTGTAACAATAATTTACCTCAATCTCAGTTAAATAACATAAATATTCCATTCGATATTAAACAGCTGCCAGTTTTCGAAAATAATGGTTCGTTGCACCCCATGGAATTTTTGAGTAGAATTGAAAGTAGTTTAGCAGTCAATCAATTGCCTTATCACGACATTTATAAGATCCTCATTAATTCTTTTAAGGGGCGCACACGCCTATGGGCGGATGCCTTTTTACATACTTTCCAAAATTATATAAATTTTAAACAAAATTTTTGTGAGCATTTTTGGGGGGCAACAAAGCAGTTGCAAGTTAGGTTACAATTAGATTCTGGTAGGTACAGAGAAGGTGACTCCCTAGTGGACCATTTTAATTATTTTGTAAGCCTAGCTAAATTTTTAGACCCACCATATTCCATTGAATTATTAATTTCCACTATTTCTCGTCATTTTTCGCCCAGTATTTCTGTATTATTGGTGGGAGCTAATACTTTAGAGGAAGCCCTAAGGAGGCTACGACAGGCCGAGTACTATTTTAGGGGTCATGATGACGTAGTCACACCGGTTACGATACCTTCCAAAAATCATTCTACTCAGCCTAAAAAATATTTTAACGATAGAAACAATAAAAAACAAACTTTTAATCTGGAAGTGTCAGAAACCGTCGACGAGTCGGAAAACTGTTAATTTTCTCGGAAAATCAAGGTCCTATCCGGGAAAATTTAATAAAAAGGACCGTACTAGAAACTTTTTCTGATGAACAAATTGACCTCGATAATGTTTTGAAAGCTAGTGAGAACTTTAAATCGCCTATAATAACAGTAAATTTTTTTAACTTTAATTTCCCTGCTTTGGTTGACACTGGCAGTGAAATTTCATGTTTTTCTTCAGATGTTTGGGCTCAACTAGAGCCTAACCATCATTTCATCCCCTCTTTTTCTTGTGCAGGCGTTAAAGTTATTGGGGCTTTTAAAACCAAACACAAACGTGTAGAAAAACAAGTTTCTATGTCTTTTTCCATCGAGAAAGAGAAGTTTACACATGAATTTTTAATTATTAATGAGTTAAATTACCCTGTTATATTGGGTATAGATTTTTTGCGTTTAGTAAAAGCAAAAATTGATTTAGGAAAAAATTGCCTAATATTTTTTTTAAAAGATAAAACGTTGACAGTCCCTGAAATTCCTTCGGTTACTTTCATGGGCGAGCCAGAAAAAATTTGTGCTCGTTTGGTTTCGGAAAAGGTAAATGAAATCGTTTCTCCGGCGTCTTTTCCTGACAATACCTTTGAGGAGCAAGTAAATGCTGTCTTAAGGGATAGTCAGCTTTTAGAAGAACAAAAAAATATTTTTCGTGATTTTTTACAAAAGAACAGGGAGGTTTTTTCTGAGACTCCGGGTCTTACTAAAATTTATTCGCATGAAATTAAATTAAAAGATGAATCAGAATTTTTTATAAAACCCTATCCCATACCTTTTGCACATAGAGAAGCTGTGGAGAGGTCTATTGCCGATATGGTCAAGTGGGGTATAATTGAACGTGCTAGTACACCCTATATTTCACCCTTAAGTACTATGGTTAAAAAGGATGGTTCGGTAAGAATTTGTCTAGATGCTCGTCATTTAAATTCTGTTATGTCCAAAGACTTTGAGTTGCCTCGACCAATTGAGGATATCCTAAGGAGCCTTCAGGGTTCACAGTTTCTGTCTTCTCTAGACTTAACCATGGATTGCAGATTCCATTAAAAGAGGAATCCAGAAAATATACAGGTTTTATGGTAGGTACTAAAACTTATCAGTTTAAGGTTCTTCCTTTTGGTCTCAGCACAGCCGTCTCTTCCTTTACTCGATGTTTAGATCTTGTTTTTGGTGAAGGTTTTGAGAATTTTTTAGTAAAATATTTGGATGACTCTTTAGTTTTGTCTCCAGATTTCAACTCTCATTTGCTACACCTGCAAAACATTTTTAATCGTTTATGTCAGGTAGGACTTAAATTAAATATAAAAAAGTGTCGTTTTTTTAAACAAGAATTACCTTTTCTTGGTTATATTTTAAACCAACAGGGTGTCAAGCCTAATCCAGACCGAGTTTCAGCTGTTAAGGATTACATCAGTCCTTCTAACAAAAAAGAGGTACAAAAGTTCCTGGGACTCGTCAATTTTGATAGGGGCTTTTGCCCAAACCTTGCTGAGGCTACGGAGCCTCTTACTCGTTTACTTCACAAGGGAACAAAATGGTGTTGGGGGGAGGAACAGAAGGAAGCTTTTGCTAAAATAAAAGAAATCCTAATGGAGTCAACGCTTCTTTACTTTCCAGATCCTTCATTACCTTTTCACGTGTCTGTTGACAGTTCTGGCACCGGGTTAGGTGCAGAGTTATTTCAGGTAGCCGGAAATGAAAAGAGGGTTGTTGCTTGGGCAAGTAGGCTCTTGCTGCCACGGGAGTCCAGGTACCACTCTAATGAACAAGAAGTACTTTGTGCTGTCTGGGCCTTAAAAAGATGGAGGACTTTTTTATTAGGAAAGCATTTCTATTTGCATACCGACAATCGATGTCTTACCTTCATTAATTCCTGTCGTTTGTTATCCCCTAGGATAAGTAGGTGGGCACTTTTACTGCAAGAATATGATTTTACAGTACAATATGTTCCAGGTCCTCAAAATGTTGTGGCTGATGCCCTTTCACGCTTTGCCTGTGTCCGTTTACCTGTACCAGATAATAAATGTTTTAAAATTTTGAGCTTCACTCTCCCTAGTAATTTCAGGAAAAAATTAAAGGATATCCCTCGTCTTCAAAGGGAAGATAAAAAATTAGGAGATATTATCATCAAACTGCCAGTTGAATCCAATGAGTGTTCTAACCTGCAAAGTCGTTTCTTGTTGTTTAACGATACGCTGTACATTAGGCACTCCGATGATGAACCTTATCGGCTTTGTGTGCCCAAGACACTGACATCAGATTTTTTGTGTGGCTTATCACGAAACCTTGGGGCACTATGGCGCTTTTAAAACTTGGTCAGCCTTAAAACACGAGGTTTGGTGGTCTAATATGTACCCTGAAATTAAAAGAGTTATTCGTAGCTGTGATATTTGTCAAAAAAGTAAGACTGTTTCCTTACCAAAGCCGGATATCCATCCCATTATTCCAAATTCCAAGGGGGATTTAGTGGCCTTGGATCTTTATGGACCGTTAATTCGTAGCCGTGGTGGAGCTACCTATTTGCTTGTCGTTCTAGACGTTTACACCAAATATACTGCTCTTTATCCTCTTAAACGAGCTACTACCCGAGCAGTTTTGAGTAGACTGACTCTTGACTATTTTCCTAACATGGGAAAACCATTGAGAATTCTTAGTGATCATGGTACACAATTTACGGCCAAGTCCTGGAGATCCACCTTAGAGTCTTTGGGAGTTCAAGTTATTTTTTTCTTCCATCCGGCATCCCCAGGCCAACCCTTCTGAGAGGGTTATGAGAGAATTGGGTCGTTTGTTCCGGGTGTTTTGTAATGAAAAACACTCCAGGTGGGCATTCGAGGTTAATAAATTCGTTTTCTTCCTTAATAATGTGGTGCATGAGTCCACCGGTTTCACACCCACTGAATTGCATCATGGTACCTCACCGCCAAAATTGTTACCCGAGGATTTTTTGATACCAGGTACCGAACTTTTATCCACCGATGTAAAGTTAGTTCTAGCCAAGGAAACTTTGGTTAGTAAGGCCGCTCGACGGGCGGTATTATACCCTAGTAGGCCCTACCCTGCATTCGTCGAGGGTGATTGGGTACTTTTACGTTCCAACTACATATCTTCTAAACTGAAGTCAGAAACAAAAAAATTTCTTCTTCTGTTTGAAGGTCCGTATTTAATTAAAAAAAAAATTAGTTTTTCTACTTTTGTTTTGTCTTCTACAGACGGTAAAAAGGAACGAGGTTCTTTTCATGCCAGTTTATTAAGACCGTATTTTAAGAGAGAAGGTTAATGTTTGTTTTTAGGTTTCACTGGAGCTTTGAGCTTTCATATTAAACCTAAAAAGGGGGGCAGTTGAGGCAGAATTTCCCTAATTCTTACCTTTGGTTTGGCTTTTCTTGTTTTATAAGTCTGGACAATGTTTGTTGTCATTTTTCTTGCAAATATACCGTGGACTTATTGTGTTTTCTACCTTTTTAGAATTGCCGTCAAGTTATGTTATAGTAAACAGGAATCTACTATCTACTTTCGGTTTACTTTACAGTTTTCGTCGTTTCGTTTAAAGGGTAGGATTTCTTTTTATTGTTTCTCAAGGTTTAACTACTCTCTTCTAGGGGGCGTTGTTGCGGATAGCTGAAATTACACCGAGTTTGTAGGTTACCTTCCTGGTTGGTTTTGCGCTTGGAAGAATAGACACCAGAGGGACCTATGAGTACTAGTTTTGAATAATTACAGTGTAGCGCGCGTTTTATCTCACCTTATCCTGTACTTTTTTTTGCGACCTTTTTTGCGCTATTGTTCACGGCGAGTACTACGTTGGTACCTACCAAAATCGACACATTCCTTTCCTTCTTGAACCTTTGGCAAAGCTAGTAGCTGTTCGGCTTTAAGAACTCATTTAATTATTTTACCCTAATTAAAAGTTTCACGCTAAGTACCAGGTAGGTGAATTTCCTTATTATATCTAATTCACAAATAAAATGTTGCAGTTCATAATATTGAGGTATTTTATTGAGTTTTAAATTTCTCTGTAATTAAGTTGATATTAAAAATGCTTACTCTTTATTATGTTCTTAGAAAAATGGTTACCTATCTGGGACTTACCTTATTTTTATATGTGTTTCCAGATTTACCAAAAAGATAAAAGAAGCAAGAAAGCCTGTCTCCAATTAAAAGTAAATTTACTGGCATGCTCTGAGTTTTATTGGTCTAAACCCACAAATAAAAATATACCCTGAGAAAAAACCGTCACAAGTGCTAGGTCAAGAAGGTAACTTATCAAACGTTGACGAAGTCGACAGATTACTTTGTGACATTTTTATTATTATTGAATCTGAAACAGATGACATAAGGTATATTGAGACATTAAGAAGCAAGTTAAATAAAGAAAGTCCATTATCTAAAAAAAAGTTTTTTAAATTAACAGAAAAATATAATACCCAGCTTACACTAAAGTTATCGGAATTAAAAATACTTTAAGCAACAATTTAAAAGACCTATCATCTAAAACATTATCATTCTATAAGAAAGATAAGAAATTGCAGGTGGTGGTAGAAATGCTTGTCTTGGATATAATATCAATTTTAAGTGCCTCGAGACTGGAAAATAATTTACTTTTCTTAGATGATAATGCTCCTATATTACATGGAAAATGTTTACGTAATCATTTAGCACATGATAATGCATTGATCAATATACTTTTATCAGATCCTTCAATAGCCTTTATGTTAAATGCTAAAAAACTTGTTTCAGAAAATTTAATAACAACTAAAAAAAAGGTTGGCAAGTTGGTGAAAGATGATCCTACCAAGCTAAAGGATAAATACGACCAAGATCTGATAACTATTACTAATCAGGAAGAAATGTTTGATGCATTGGAAAAAGAAAGTCTAAAGGACTTTAAGAGTTGTCTTAAAAAAGGAGCCGATATACAGGCTAGAACTATTAATTCATGGACCACATTACATTTTGCTGCCAAGGGACCTAGTCTTGAAATTGTAAAATTTATCCTTGAGCAAAAGGTAAGCCCTAATATTAAGGATACTAGTGGTAAAATCCCACTGCATGTTGCTGCTACTTATGGAAGAAACGAAATTGTTGAATTCTTTGTAAAAGAACTAGGCGTATATGTTGACGATGTAGATAATACTGGCAAAACATCCCTACACATTGCAGCTAAAAATGGTTTCAAAGACACTGTTAATGTTCTTTTAAAAAATAAAGCCAATAATGTTCTCCAAGATATGGCCGGTCTATCACCGTTATATTATGCAATAGGAAACCAACATGTTGAAATTGCTAAGGTTCTACTTGCAAAAGATACAAATGTTGATATTAATGAGGCTATGGGTGGCTTTACTTCATTGCATGGAGCTGCAGAAAGTGGTCAGCTGGAGTTAGTTAATTTCTTGCTGCAAAATAAGGCAAATGTTAACACTAGAAATGATAGTAATTGGACACCATTGCATGCAGCAGCTTCAAATGGCCATATGGAAGTAATGAATGCATTAATTGTTGCAGGAGCTAATATTAACGCCAGAGTTATAAATGGTTGCACACATCGAATTGAGAATACAAAGGAAGTAGGATTTTGCATAAACCGCCTTACAACGCAACCGACGGAAGTCGGCCATTTTGAACCCCCATCTAATGTCTAAATATGACTCCATGTTTGTTTTGGTGGTTGACCGTGGTTGACACTAGTTGACAGGTCGAGCTGTGATTTCTGCTTTCTTTTCTGTTTTTGAGTTAATTTCCATTTTAATTAGTTAAGAACCATATTTAACGAATTCTAGTAAACTTATAATTACTTTAGTGCGACAGTGGAGTATACTTTTAGCGCTGGACAGCGATTAAAACGGATTAATTGTTTGGTATTATGGGTTAATGAAAAAGCTATAAATATGGTTAATTGTGCTGCTTGTGGGTGCTCCCAAACGCTAGGAAGTAAAAAACTGGGCATTACATTTCATCGGTAAGTTTATGTTTAGATATATAAACTGTTTTAATCTGTAGAGAAAAAAAAATGTAAATATTCAATTTAATATCAAAATACACATAACCTCCAAACCTCGCATGTCATTCGTCATTCATGGGCGTTCGTCTTATAAAACCAGAAAAATAATATTTATTTATTAATCGACTGGGTTACCCCATTTCTACAGAAAAGCAAATTAAAAATACTTATTGGTTTTTAGTTTTCCACATAATTATCCAAGAAAAAAGGCATGGTTGAAAGTTGTAAACCGAAGTGATTGGGATCCTATATGAAATAGAGTTCTTTGCTCCGAGCATTTTTCTGAAGATTGGGTTGACAGAACTTCAAGATTGAAAGTTAGATTGGTCCCAACTGCAGTAGTGCCTACTTTTGAAGTAGCCAGGTGAAAAAATGTAAGTTTTGAAACTATTGTATCAGGTCATTACATAATATTGGAAAATATGTAGGTAGGTAGAATTAAGAATATGAATACAAATAATTCTGGATTATTTGTGCTTCTGAGGAAGCTGCTTTGTCACTTTTTCATAAATTATGTAGGTATCGATAAAAGTTTTTAGATGTTTTATTGGTTTAATCTATTTTTAAAATTTTAAAGCCATGGATAAAGAATGGTATAAAATATGGATGGTAGTATAGGTACGATAAACAAAGAAATTCATATTTAAAGATTGAAGACAATGATGTTTCTAGAATGATAGAAACGTTTTCCCAATATTCACCTGAGGACGACTGGAGATACCATTGATTAAAAAAAATAAATTCAAAGCAAGTCCCAAACCTTCTATCATTCAAAGAAATTCATATCAAAATATAAAAAAAAAAATACAAAGAGAGGTTGTATCACGTTATAGGTACTTTTGTGTCATTTGGTAAAGGTGCCAAACAGTGATAATTAAAAAACTTATATTTTTTTGGCAGGTACGTTCCTATGCAATATCTTATAAGGCACCATGTCAAAACCTGCCTGAAGATAATTATCCTACTGTGAATCTAAATGGAACACCTTCTGGTTACAACATATATTGGAAATGGCTCTTCCAGGACATGGCTCTTCCAGAACATTTTACTATCCAACAACACGCCGAAGATTTTAGTATCTTCCTTTAATGTTATATGACAATCATTAATGGTTACGGTTTCCGGATTCTCCCAAGTGTATCGGTTAGTCTTAAACAAGGTGATAACGGTCTTTGATTTATTTAATATCAGTTTGTCTTTAGAAAACCAATAATTATTTACTTCAATCATAATTGTTAAATATGTTGCTTGAGAAGCTCATGGTCTTTATATGCTAGGATTTATTATAAGAACTTGTAAATACTTTAAAAATGTTAACGCCATAATAACTTTATATTAATCCCTGGTACCTAGTTACAAAACTTTAGTATGCATGAACTATTTGGGATCCTCAGTATGCCAATAAGATTGCTCTTTTAAAATATATTCAGCGTACATTTAAAAAATTTTTGTACTACAAGTCATTTTCAGTTTATCTGCCAAGAGGTACAGATCAAGGGCTTTTGTGTAATTTGTTTAATTTCCCTTCTTTAACACTATTGCGTATAGAAGCAAGAATTATTTTCTTATATAAAATAATTAGAGACAAAATAGATAATAAAGAGTTCTTAGGACTGCTTCTGTTTAGAATAGGCTTAGTCAATACTAGATCCGCACATGTATTTTATATTCCTACACCGAGGACAAATCTATACAAAAACTCACCACCTATAAGACTGTGCTCTATTTTAATAAATATTGTGGAGACATTGACATAATATATAATTTAAACTATGAAAAATTAAAATTAAGGAATGAACTGCTTAGGCAAATGCTAATTGAATATTTATTATAGCTTAGGATAGCTTTTAGAAATAGGGTTTATGTATCTATAATTAACTTGTTAAGTTGTTGATACTAGAAATAAATAAAATGTTTGTATTATCTGCATTTGACAATTTTCTTGTATACTAGAAATCTCATTAATATTATTTAGGTACATATAATAAACAGGACTATATTATATTATATTTTATTATTTTCTTGTGATTTGGTTCATGAAGAAATAGTAAGGTTTTTTAAAATTTTATTTTTTAACGTAGACGTTTTGGCAATAATTTTGCCTTCATCAGTATTTATTATCTGAAACAATTTGTTTCCTGCAATTTTTTTTTAATGTATAATAAAAGGTGTTTTTTAGTTATTTAACCAGATATTTACATTAAGGACCCTTTCACCTCCGTTACCTTATTTAAATAAATAATTAAAAGAAATAGTTGTATTGTTTTATTACACCAACCTTAACGTATCTTATAGGTATATATGAATCTAAATATTTTTTCTATTTTCTTCGTCAAATAAAATTTCATTAATCATTTTATTATTACCATTTTAATGATACGCCACAGGTGGACCGGAAACGCGCATGCGTCAAATGTTGCCGCCATCGGCCCCCATCCCGGACAACTGTCAATCTACAATACCCTACTTCCTTTGTATTCTTTATTCGTAGGTTGCACACCACTCCACTGTGCATTAGAAAATGGCGATGAGGAAATAGCAAATATTCTGTTAAAACATGGAGCTAATGTTAATGCTATGGACAAGACCTATAATAACACACCTTTACATTATGCGACACAACGTGGACTTGAGAAAATTGTTCAAACTTTACTAAAAAATAATGCCGATTCTAATGTTGCCACTCCTGAAGGCATAACTCCAATACATTTTGCTGCTCAGAATAACTATCCTAGAATTGTCACTCTTCTTCTAAACCATGGAGTAAATATTCATGCTAAAGATAAAAATGGTTCTACGTCATTACACTACGCTGCAGAAAGTGGCCACAAGGAAGTTGCCGAACTTTTAATAAGAATAGGAGCAAAAGTTAATGTCAAATCTAATAATGATGTAACACCACTACATATAGCTGCTCAAAATGGCCACAAAGATGTTACTGATCTTCTAATTAAAAATAATGCTGGAGTTAATACTCCAGATGTTAATGGAGACACACCGTTACATTCCGCTGCTATATTTGGTAGCAAATATATTATTGATCTTCTAATAAAAAATAAAGCTGATGTTACTACTAAGAGCCAGGAGGGTGTTACACCATTGCATGTAGCTGCTCATAATGGTCATTGGATTGCTACTGACTATCTATTGAAAAAGAAAGCCGAAGTAAACGCTAAAACTAATTCCATAGATTTTAGAGATATTACACCGTTGCATTTCGCCGTCTTAGGGGGGCATAAAGGTATTATTAAACTTTTATTGGAAAACAAAGCCCAAATCAATGCGGGCTCTGTGGATTGGACACCGTTATGTGCAGCTGTGGAAGCAAGCAGTAATAAGGAAATTATTGAGATTTTAATAGCAAACGGAGCCGATGTTAATACAGGAGATGGTGAACCTTTATCGTTGGCAGTGACTGCTGGCGATAGAGATACTGTAGAAATATTGCTAAGAAACAATGCTAGCGTTAATATAAAACGTCCTGACAACATTACACCATTACATCTAGGTGCTTTAAAAGGTCATAAAGATTTAGTGAATATTTTGATAAAACGAGGAGCTGAGATTAATTCCCATCATATAACACCGTTATATTGTGCAGCTCAAGAAGGTTATACAGACGTTGTTAAAACGTTGATAGAACATGGGGCTATTGTTAACATTGTTAATGATGAAACTGCTCCACTGCATATAGCCGCCGCACAAGGTTATGATGATATTGTTAATATCTTATTAGATAATGGAGCAATAATTAATCTTAAGGACACTCATAATAGGACAGCTTTGGAGTTAGCAGTTGCCCAGGGCCAGTTGCAAGTGGTTAAAGTGTTACTGCAGTACATTAAAATGGACAGAAACGCTAAATGTTTCCATGATTGGACTTTATTACATATTGCTTCACAAGGGAGTAATCGAGATAGTAATTTAAAGATGGTAAAATATCTAGTAAATGAAGGTGCCGATATTAAAGCTAGAGATGCATCTGGTCTGAAGCCCATACACATTGCAGCTAGAGAAGGTCATAAAGATACTGTAGATTTTTTTTTGAGTAGCGGGTTAAGTATTAATGAACCTGATGCAGATAATCAGACATTACTATTCTATGCCGCAATAGGAGGTCATGTAGAAGTTGTAAAGTATTTGATAGCACAAGGCGCCGATGTTAATGCTAAAGACGCCAATTACTCAACTCCTATGCACATTGCTGCTTCTTGTGGTTACACCGACATTATTAAAATGCTATTAAAAAACGGTGCAGTTTACGATGCTGTTGATAAGTTTAATAAAAGACCGATAGACACAGCCAAAGATACAAATGCTATCAATTTGTTATTATCAACTGGGAAATTATTTGAGGCTGTCAGACGTGACAGATCATCAGATGTTGAGAAATACATTAAAGAAGGAGCGTTCGTTAATGCTAACAATGCTGATATCGGCACACCAATACATTACGCTGCGTTGAACGGATATGAAAGAATTGTCACTATCCTGTTAAAAAATAAAGCTAATCCTATTTCAGTTGGTAAAGAAGGACTTACTCCTTTGCATTATGCTACAGAGTTTTCTCACTTAAACGTTGTTAAATCCTTATTATCTAATGGTGCAATATATAATATTGCTTCCAGTGATGGTAGAACTCCATCTGATTTTGCTAAAGATAAAAGTATAATTAGCTTACTTAAACTAGTAAGCAAATCATTTAAGTCTATTAAAAATAATAGCTCTAAAATAGTTAATTACCTCAATAAAATAAAGGATATTGATACAGTAAAAGTAGTAATGAATGCTTGCGATAAAGAAAACAGAACGCTGGTAGTTGCGGCAGTGCACAGTAACTTTTCAAAAGTTGAAGAGTTAAAACAGATATCACAAGGTGATTTATCACTTTATGTTGAAACTGCGGTGATGCTTTTATATAATGGCGATTACCATAGGGCTTTAAGTATTTTCCAAAACGCATTTCAAAAAAGGAAGCAATTACTAGGGCCAGACAATCCAGGCACTTTAGATATCCAGTCATACATAGCCCAAGTGCTATATAAGCAGGGGGATTACCAAGAGGCTTTAAATATACTCGAAGAAGTTTTTATTAAACGGGAAAGAATGTTCGGTTTGAATGATAAGGATACTTTAAAAACAAGAGGTACAATGGCATTAGTGCTTCATAGACAGGGTAAAAATGATGAAGCTTATAATATTTTTCTTAAAGTTTATCAGGGGCAAAATGAAATATTAGGACCAAATCACTCGGAAACTTTATTAACTCAATTTCACATGGCATTAGTGTTAGATGGACAGGGAAAGTATGAAGAAGCATTAAATATTAATAGGGAAGTTTTTGAAAAGAGATCGAAAATGTTAGGTATCCATGATCAAACTACCATAGCTGCTCAAAATAATATAGCCATGGTACTAGTCAATCAAGGTAAATATGAAGAAGGGTTGAAAACCTATAAAGAGGTTTACGAGAAGAAGAGAAAGATTTTAGGTACTTATCATGCTGACACTATAAGAACGTTACATAACGTTGCTGGAATACTCCACTTTCAAAAGAAATATCAAGAAGCCTTAAAAGCATTTCAAGAAGTTCTAAATACACAAAAAGAAATGTTGGGGCCAAACCACCCTGATGCCTTGGATACTAGGTACAAAATGGCAAATGTACTTTTCAGTCAGGGCAAGTGGATCAGTGCCATGATAGCTTACAGGGATTGTTGCGGTCAATGTAAAGCTGTTTATGGATCAAACCATCCCATTGTTTTGGACATCTTAAAAAAATTGAGACGATTGACATGATATTTAAGCTGCAAGGGAAAGAAACATCGACGATTATTCAGTATCTACAGAAAGACATCAACATTGCTGTTAGTAATGGCGATATTCAAACTGTTCAGCGTCTATTAGATGGAGCTGATGCCAATGATAAAGATATTGATGGAATAACACCATTACATTACGCTGTTAGCAAGGGACATATAGATATTGTGAACATCTTACTGATAAGTGGATCTGATGTTACTCACGCTACTAATAAAGGCAATACACTATTACATACTGCTTCTTCTAATGGCAATAAAGAAGTGGTTGAGGTTTTGTTACAGCATGTAAACCGTGATAAATTAACTAAATTTATTAATGCCAAAACCTTATCTACTGGTAGTTCATCGCTACATGTGGCAGCTAAGAATGGTTTCCTCGAAGTTGTAAAATCTTTATTAAAGCACGGTGCAACTTATAATATTAATAATAAAGTGAAAAAGAAACCTCTCGACGTTTCGAGTGACCAAAAAGTTACTGATTTACTGAAACTGGTTGAAGAACTGTTTGAAGATGCAAAACACGGTAACTTTGAGATTATCAACAAATTAAGGGCAGTGATGCCAGATGAATTCTTAGCTGTAACAAATGCTCGTAATTGTCACGGTAATACAATACTGCAAGTTGCTATAACCAATAAATATAAAACCATTGCTGCTAAGTTACTGGAAGCTTTAAAACTGAAATGTATCTGAAGATATCGAAAGACTCATCCTTATAGTATAAGATCGACCTCCACTTATCTGTTTTCCTAATAAAAGGTATTTTTTTTTATCAAACATACTCTATAAACGGACAAATCGCGGATGAAATTCGATACAAGTACTTGTCACTATAATTTAAAAAAACAAATCCAAATTAAAGAAAAAAGTTAAATGTCCAATATTTACGGAACTTGCTGTAATACAGTACCTAAACTAAAATTAAAGTTGTATGCCAAAATACAGGGTGATTCACGTTGAGTGGCCTATTAGAATATCTTGGAAACGAAAGAAGTTATATATTAAAAAAATTTGACTTTAAACCTTTAAAATATTATATTTTTACCTTTGAATAACTTCCGATTATACCCGATGTTATTGCCTACTTTGGTATTTCATATAGAATAGGTACCTACTACCTACCCTATATATTTTACCTTTTTTTTTTACCTTATTAAAACCTAACTAACTGTTGTCAATATTATAGTCGATACCTATCTCTAACCTTTTTTGAGATGCCTGTTGAATTATAAAATTTATTTTTTATGTAAAAACATACCGATAAGAAAATTCGATAACTTTGAAATTAATAAAGCTAACGATATAAAATTTTGATAGTTTTTAAATTAAACATACATCTTAACATTTCACAACTTAGGTTTCACGTTTTTCGTACAGGGTTTTTTTTTTTAAATTGTGCCAATCCATAGCCATTTAGATAAATCAATTTTCGTAAATAAAAAAATCAAATTTCTTTTTGTGTTAGGTTAATAAGACATTATTTTCGTAAATTAGTCTGACTGAAATTATTAAGTTGCCACTTACCTTAATCCTATTGTAATATTTTAATTTACTTTCCGAATTTTGTCCTGCTAAATACGTAACGGTCGATAAAAATTACTTAGTTAACAATTTATGATGTTCCAGTACGTTCTATATGTATCTATCTAAACTGAAAATGAAAAAAAAACCAACAGCCACAGAAGAAATAAAAGCAAATATCCTGGCTTTTTACAATGAACCAGCAATATGTGAGGTTAGAACCGTCTCCCGCGTGTGACGCAATGCGCAGCGACAGGCTAGTCGAAATGTATGGGTGTATCGTGATTATTTGTAAAAAATCACAATCAAAGCCTGCTTTACAAAAATAATGTCTTATGAACAAACTGAGATTTTTTCAAAATGTTTATAATTCCAAAACGACTAAAAATATTGACATTTAGATAGAAAATTTGTTTCTCTACACGTTAGTAAGATAAAACACAGGGTGTTCCATTTACGAGAATTGACTTATGAACATTATTTATCTAAATGGCTGGATTGGCACTTTTAAGAACCCCCTTGTATAAAAATGTAAAACCTAAGTTATGGAATGTAAAGATCTATGATTTGGTTAAAAACTATCAAAATGCTCAGCTTTATTAGTTTCAAAGTTACTAAACGTTCTTCTCGATATGTTTTTAGATAAAAAATTAGTATCTAAAAAAGCTAAAATATACAGGGTATTCTATTTGAATTAACAAGATTTGCCATAAATCGTAAGTGATTCAAACCTAAAAATGTAATAATAATAATAATAATAAAAGTTTCTCCAAATACACTGCGCAACTTATTTAACGCACAATCAAAAATTTGTCTCAACTTTGATCTTATGTATTTTCGTCATTTTTTGTTCGTTTTTATTGATTTTTTTGTTAAATTGTAGATTTTTCTATTGAGAGTGTCACTGCGTTAGTTGTTTTGGTTAAAAAAGTTGTTGTGGTATTATACCGGGTGATAATAAAATGTATTTTTTTTTTGGAAAATTGCAGATGCCCTGTAGGGTATATTAGCTATTGCGAGTTATTCCAATTATAGCTAAATTAAAGCCTCTAGTTTTGTTTACATTTTATTTTTTTGTTTATCTCTGATACTTTATGAAATACACTGTTTTGAAACACCACGTGCTGTTATTACCTGAAATGCATTTATCGGAAACCTTAAACAGCTTGGAGGCTATGGAAAATCAAGTGACAACTGAAATGCATTTAGAAGGCTATGGAAAATAAAGTGAAATCTGTGTTATCGGTTTTTTGTTGACAGTTCAGCAAGAATTAGTGAATAATGGAACGGCAAAACAAAAATTTAACACGTGATGAATGTGTTCAGGCGGTTACATTACATGGTGAAGGGTGGAGTTACAACCGCATAGCTGGTAGGTTGGGAGTGTGGCACACAACTGTAGCGAGGGTAATTGAAAGGTTCGCAGAAACAGGAGAGCATTCCAGGCGGACCGGTCAAGGTAGACGTCGTGTTACAACTCCTAACCAGGATCGTGTTTTAAGAGTAAGTGCTGTACGAGAATGATTTACAACTGCAAGCAATTTAAGATCCAAACTTCAAGGTGCAGGTGGTCCACTCATGTATTCAAACTGTGCGTCCACGACTAAGAGAAGAAAATTTAAGACCCAGGATTGCTGCTCGAGGACCCGTATTAACAGTAGATCATCGACGAGTCAGACTAAATTTTGCTAATGAGCATGTTAATTGGTTGGAAGCATATTGGGAACGTGTTCTCTGGACTAATGAGTCGAGGTTTAACTTGTATAACTGTGACAGACGTATCTGCGTCTACCGCAGACCAGGTGAGCGATACAGTCAATGCAATTTTTTGCACACAACTTTATATGGAGGTGGATCCGTCATGGTATGGGGTGGAATATCTTTAACGGGCGAACACAGTTGGCAATTGTAAATGGAAATCTTAATTCTGAAAGAAGATATTCTTGAAGAACATGTTGTGCCTTATGCACCCTATATAGGACCTAATTTTTTGCTCATGCACGACAATGCGCGTCTCCAGACGGCTCGTATCGTAAGAAATTATCTTGCAGAAGTTGAAATAAATTACATAGAATGTCCAGCCCGTAGCCCCGACCTAAATCCCATCGAAAATTTTTGGGACTATATTGGTCGGCGGTTACGAAGTGAAGGACGACAACCACAAAATTTACAAAAATTGGTCGAACGTCTGGTCGAATTATGGGATGGCTTAGATCAAAACGTAATAAGAAACTTCATTTTAAGTATGAATAACAGATGTCGGGAGGTTTTACTTTAGCTATAATTGGAATAACTTGCAATAGCTAATTCTTGCTGGCCTGTCAATAAAAAACCGATAACACAGACTTCACTTTATTTTCCATAGCTTTCTAAAATGCATTTCAGGTAATAACAGCACGTGGTGTTTCAAAACAGTGTATTTCATAAAGTATCAGAGATAAACAAAAAAATAAAAAAATAAAATGTAAACAGAACTAGAGGCTTTAATTTAGCTATAATTGGAATAACTCGCAATAGCTAATATACCCTACAGGGTGTCTGCAATTTTCCAAAAAAAAAATAACATTTTATTATCACCCGGTATAATACCACAACAACTTTTTTAACCAAAACAACTAACGCAGTGACACTCTCAACAGAAAAACCTACAATTTAACAAAAAATCAATAAAAACGAACAAAAAATGACGAAAATACATAAGATCAAAGTTGAGACAAATTTTTGATTGTGCGTTAAATAAGTTGCGCAGTGTATTTGTTTTGACATTTTTGGATAAACTATCCATTCCGAACTCAGAAGTAAAATACTTGTTTTGAGTTAAATAATATAATATTTATTGTCAAGAATATATATTTCATAATTCAGGCACAACTAGATTATAATATAAAACGAATATGACAATATTTTATTGGTATATTTTATATCACTACAGTATACAAAAATACAATACGTCATGTATATAATATACATATTTATTTATTTTATTCATTATAGCTTGGTATATTTATTAGTGACGTTTTTGAATATATCTCTTGGATTAGATAATATCCAATTTTTAATTTTATTTCTATAATTATTTAATGATTTAATTAAAGATTTTAAAAGTTCAAAGTAAATGGCTGCCTGTTATCAAACGTTAAAAATGATAACTTTAATCGTTTCCGAGATCTTCTAATAGGCCACTCAACGTGAATCACCCTGTATAAGTAATAAAGGCCCGGATTTCGGAACGAGCTCGTTCCCTCGATATTTTTTGTATTTATTGAAATCAAGGGCGTGCGTAAAAATATGAGTTAAACTGAAATAAATGTGTAATAAGAACATTAAGTATACCGTGTGAGCAAAAATTATTTGCATCAAAGGGGGCTTAGATTAAAAAACGTGGGGCTTGGTTTAGATCACAATGATATGGGGATGATATATCTAACCAAATCTAGATTAAAATTTTGTCAAATTCATTTTCTGACATGATATGGCAAACTAATGAGTAATAAAATAGGTAGACAAATACAATACAAATAAGTGTTGACCAGCATCTCTGGAGAAATGTTACCACATTCTTGGATAATCCTTTCTTGTAATTGTTCTAAATTTGTAATTGATGTTTTAAAAATAGTGTTCTTTAAATAAGGAAAAACGAAGTAATCCATAAACGTTAAACAAGGTGATCTAGGTGGGAATTCGATGTCTGATCGAAAACTGATCAATCTGTCGTCGAAAAAATTGCGTAAGTAGTTAATAGTTTCGGCGGCTGTATGGGCGGTTGCACCGTCCTGTTGAAAATATCCAAAACGAAGTTCGTCGTCAAATAATTGCTCCACAAATGGATTCAAAATATTGTCTCTATACCGCTGTGCTGTAACTGTGTAATACATCATTTATTTCCAATAAATTTTCGGAAAACCATTGAGAGTAATTCCTGCATCTTTCAAAATCTGCGGCTTGGATTTCTTGGAATACTTGCACTTTATAAGGAAATAAATTTAGCTGCTTCTTAAGAATAGTCCTGCATGTTCCATAAGATCTTCCCACTTCTTGGAACAGGCGTCTTATACAATTTATTGGCGTATTTTGTATTATTTCACGAACGTTTGCAACACGTTCTTCTCTTCTTACAGATGGTCTTCCTGCTCCTTTTTTTGTGCTGTATAGAACCTGTTTCCCTAAACACAGTCACGGTTCTTTTCAGGCAATGATAAAAATCCACAGCAATAAAAGCAACGTTAGGAAAATGTTCGTGAAAATCGTCCATGCACAAACCCGGATTGTATTGCCCCTCACCATTTACTCTAATCCCGTTTCGAAAATACGCTTCAACCATTAATGTTTTGTGCTTTTCCGAAAGCCCGGTCATTGTGTGAATTATTCAAGAAATTGGAAAAATTAGCGATGAATCATAATTGTCACTAGTTAAACTCGCTTTCTAAACTGAAAAAACACGAATGGAAGTCATCAATTACAATTTAAATACGACTCGCATCTTTTACTCTAGATAAAGCATGTCGAATTTTTTTCCGTTTGGCGACGTCACTGATTTTTCTCACCTACCTCGGAACTAGCCAGATGTTTGATAATTGCACCAGCGGTTAATTACTACCTTTTGTTAATACCTTGGTTAACTACAGAAAATGGCTCTAACAAAGTTTAAATTAAATATTTCTGCAATAGAAAAGTATAACATAATTTAATAAATAAAAAAATGTATTTTAAATTGCTTTTAATGTACTTAATATTGACAAAAATAATGTTTCTCCTATGGTAAACCATTGGCGCAAATCTCTAAATTCGTTTGTCTACTACTTCGTGCCTTACGTTTTTTTGGGGGCTAGATTAAAGAATATGACTGCTTAATTATTTACATTGTTTTCAATATAAATATCTACTGGATGCAAACATCCAATGTTTAGACAATTTTGTGGAGTTTTTTACCGCCGTCCGGGCTTTATATTGCAAATAAATAGAAAGTAAATACTAAGAAAAAACAGAAACTTTAAAATATCGTCAACCTATTACAATTTTAAAAAGACCAAAACATTCGCGTCAAATTTAAATTTCGGCATTCGGATTTTGGTAGGTACGTATCTGTGATTTTTTGATATTTATCTATAAATTGTTCAATTTAAAAAAATATTTATTATAAGAAAACAATAATATGTAAGATTTAACTGATGTAAAGGTCACTGTATACCTAGATAGTGTATATTATGTATGTCTATCAGTTATGGATTAGGTAGTTTTAAATAGAATTAGTGTTTGTAATTTTTTAGAAATAAAAGTATTTAAATACACACCATCAGTATTGTTTCAAATATTTTTTCGTCACTGGTTTCGTAAATCTTTAATTTTAATTGCAGAAAGAATAATATAACCTTGTATTGCCATGAAAAACGGTTGAAGTTAATATAGACAAACTTTGTACTTTTGGAATCAGGAAAAATTATCTATAATTTTAATAAAATAGATACAGGGTGTTTCGTTTAAAAACTTTCCTATTTTTTGTAGTAGTATTTTGATAATTGTTTGCTAAGCCTAAAACTTTTATTTTTAAAGTTAAATCTCTTATTGTTCTTGCTTTAAAATATAGGGGCCTAAATACTGTGTGTCTACGTAAGTTGGCGGCATATGGGAAACTTTTTTATTATTAATTTTACGAAAACAAGTTATTCTTTATAAAAAGTTCTGCACGATCCAAAACCTAAAACGCAACCATCAGATATCAAATTTTATCAGTCGTATACGAGGTTTGTCAAAAAATGTGATTTTTGCTCTAGAGTAAAGTACCTTTATTTTCTACAATATCGAGCATTTTTATTAAGAAAATATGTTTAGAATTAAAAATAACTTTCAAATATTCAACATTGTGTATATTTACATTAAAAAACTATTTTTTCCGACTCTAGAGCAAACATCACATTTTTGACAAACCTCGTATACGACTGATCAAATTTGATATCTGATGGTTGCGTTTTAGGTTTTGGACCGTGCAGAACTTTTTATAAAAAATAACTTTTTTTTGTAAAATTAATAATAAAAAAAGTTTCCCATATGCCGCCAACTTACGTAGACACACTGTATAAAATAAAACCCTGTACACACGAAAATAGGGGTCATTTTGAACATATTGTTAAAAGCATTTTTTTAAATTAAATTGAATTGAATTTTTGTTGTGGATCAATCTCTTTTTAGCCTTTGAAAATGGTAAAAAGCGATAAAAAAATAATAGTAGGATGAAACCCATTGGAAAAGGAAGAGAATATAACAAAAATTAAAGGAACAATAAATTACGGGCGATCCCAGGTCAGGAAGGGGGGTGGGGGGAATTTTTAAGGGTAGAAAACGATTTATCTCGATTTCCGGCAAAACTACAAGTCCTATGGAAAAACGTTAAATGGCAAAGGTAATAAAAAGATTTACAACTTTGGTATTTGCCCTTTTTTCACATAACCTCAAAATTTATGTGAAAAATTGAAATAACCAAGTTTATGGTTTTTTATTTTTATCTTTTACAAAAATTTTTTTTTATACACGAAATTTGGTGAAAACTTTCGTTTTTATATCCCAAACACACTGTAATTTTTTTGATTTAAAATATTTATTTTTTAACCTTTATTTTGACTTAATATCGAAAAAGCAACCTAATTTTCAATCGAAAATCCTCACGTCAAAATATCTGCTTTTTTAAAAAAGTCAGTGAGCTTTTTGTTTATTGAAATCTCTACTTTCTGATGGTGTAAAAAATATATACATTACTATGGTAAATGTTCTTAATTCAATTCAATTCCCCTTTAAATCCTATACCTTTAATAATTATATTTAGATCAACTATTTACGCATGTTTTTTGCGATCTTTATGTTTTATGGATTTGTAATTTTTTTGCTTATCAATGTAACATGGAATCTTACGTTTTTCGAGTAATTAAAGTATAAATTTTAATAAATAGCTCAAAATTGTACATAATGATTAAAAAAAAAAAAATTCGGATTTTTGAGAATATTTAGGTAGGGGAGAGTGGGGCACATTCGGCCCCATATTGATTGTTGCATTATAATAATGTCTTTAAAAAATGTAAGAATAAATCTACAGTTAAAAGTAGGTTAATTTGGTCTTTATAAAACAATTTCAATCAGCTATTATGATAAAACTATCTTACTTACATTTTTGTTGGTCAGCAAAAAAAAATTGCATAATGTCCGAATGTGCCCCACATGGGGGTACGTTCGGCCATAGAGTGGGGTAGGTTCGGCATATCGAAATATTGACTAAAATTATTTAATAAAACAGTAAGGCAGCTGTCTATTTTATTAGTCAAACATCGCAAATTGAAAATAGCAATAAAAACAGAATACACTAAAAGATAATATACTTATATACTAAAAATAAACTTTAGAACTATCAGGTAGCTATAGAGATAAGTATTTTAAACATGTCCTAAAGTTTGTGTAAACGAACTATTTTACATTAAGACCGGTAAAATTATAATGAAATGTCCTCCACTTGTGGAAAATAAAACTTATTAGTTTTTGCTCTACGCCTAAGATATTTTACGTCATATGAATTGTCAGAAATAATATTTTGCACATAACCGACATAATGCATGAAAGCATTTTTTAAAGTGAATTTAACTAAAATAAAACTGTTTATTTCGGTGTCGTCATTGTCGTCCAAAGACCCAAAGCTTAAATTGTCGTCTGTTTCGCTATCATAGTTAATATCTGATTCACTGCTGGAGCTGTCAAATACTTTCTTCTTTGTTATCTTAATTTTTTCACCCTAATTAAATCATTTGGTAATAAAGAATTAGTTTCCTGACTAGGTCCTTTCAACTTCCTCTTCTATTTTTCCAATATATTTCCTCTATTCTATTTTTTTCTGGAGTTTCTGTATATATTCTCGACTTTCCCTGATTGCCTTTAGGTCGCCTTTTTACTGCTTTTGATATCTCTGCTTTTGGATATGGTCTAACAGACTCAGGAGTTACTTCTGTATTTGATGTAGTACTTTTTTTAATTGTATCTAATACCTCACCTTTCTCTTCTATGTTGGTTTTTAATTGTATTCGGTATAATAAAATTTGGTCGGGGCACTTTCGGCCACTGGCTGACTCTGCCCCACTGTCTGTGGCCTAAAGTGCCCCTACCGGTCTTTCTCAATTTTAATGTTTTTTACATGACTGTCACTTATATATAGATTATGTGCATTTAAATAATAAAACTAGGCATACTGAAGTTAGTTTGTTCCAATTTTCAGAATAAACTGGGTTCAGAGGACGATTAATATATTACATAATAGGATTATTCAAAAACTTACCCTTTTCTGCACAAAACACAATTTTATTCGACAAATTTTTGTTAACGTTACTAAACCTATAAATTTTTAACAAGTTGCATTAGGGCTAATACCAACTTTCAATAATGAAATTCGCGCGAAAATGTAAACATTTAAATTTTAAAAGGCACTGGCCGAACGTGCCCCACTCTCCCCTACCATAGTAATGTATATTTTTTTACACCATCTGAAAGTAGAGATTTCAACGAACAATAAGCCCATCGACTTTTTTAAAAAAGCAGATATTTTGACGTGAGAAATATCGATTGAAAACTAGGTTGCTTTTTCGATATTAAGTCAAAATAAGGTGAAAAAATAAATATTTTAAATCAAAAAAATTACAGTGTGTTTGGGACATAAAAAGGAAAGTTTTCACCAAATTTCGTGTATAAAATTTTTTTTTATAAAAGATAAAAATAAAAAACCAAAAACTTGGTTATTTCAATTTTTCACATAAATTTTGAGGACATGTGAAAAAAGTGCAAATAAAAAAGTTGTAAATCTTTTTATTACCTACAATTTTACTATTTAACGTTTTCCCATATGACTTGTAGTTTTGCCGGAAATCGAGATACATCGTTTTCTACCCTTAAAAACTCCCCCCCCCCGCCCTTCCCGACCTCGGATCGCCCGTAATTTATTTTTCCTTTATTTTTGTTATATTCTCTTTCTTTTCCAATGGGTTTCATCCTACTATTATTTTTTTTGGTTAAATTATCGACCCTGGTCTATATCGACTGGTTTTACTAGAGCAGCTATACTCTAAGTGGGTTCCGCGATACCTCTGTAGGGGTTCCTCAAGAATTTAGAAAAAAAATCAAAACACCTCTCTCTGGTCGAACGTTTTGACTCCGCGGCCGCGCGTAGGTATATTTATTTATTTATTTGTATTTGTATAAACATGTGTTACAATAGCTGGTACAATATCTCATAAGTTTGGTATCAACATGTATACTTGTGAGCGCGCAGTCCCTTTGATAAAAGCCGCCTCTGAATTGTTTACAACGCAATTTTTATATTTCTCTTTTTATTTTTGCTTTTTGTTTATCAAAGGCGCCGACTCGAGTATTTATTTTCGAGAATATTCGAGATCGAGTCTAGGACTAAGTATAAAAGCGGCGATCGCGCGTCGCGCCTCGTCAGTCAGTTGACGATTAGCGTTCGGAGCGATAAGTTCCTACCTACCTACTTACAAGCTCGCTAGCGAGAAACTAGTGTTCATTGTTCTACTGCCTGCTGTATTCTGTTGTCTCAGTTTTATACATTTCTTCATTGTACTAAACTTAGTCTCTTATACGCAGTAACGATTGTGCATTATTTAGACCCCACCATCCTGACGTGTAACATTATAAATAAAGAAGAATGGAACGTTGGCTTAAAGGTGTTAAACGTGTTGCAACAACATCTTCTAATGACGCTGAATGTTCAAAAGCAGTACGCGCGGAGAATATAGCAATCACCGATCCAGACGATGATGCCACGACGTCAAGCTCGACGGTTTCGAAGACGAAGAAAAGGAAGTATGATGAATCATATATCAGTTTCGGATTTGTTGATTCCAACGGCTCACCTCTCTGCATGCTATGTAGTAAACTGCTTCCTAATAGTTCCATGGCACCTGCCAAATTGTGCCGACATTTGCACACTGTACACCCCGAGTCTAAAGACAAGAATAAAGAATTTTTTGTTTGTAAAAAAGATCAGTTATTGGAAAGAATACACTTTTAAAAACTATTGTTTTATTGTAGGGTTCCATCAAGTATTTTGCTTCCCAAAAGGGTTCCGTCACCAAAAAAGTTTGAGAACCGCTGTACTAGAGAATAAAATTAACAACACATTGATCTTATAGTTTTGTTTTAGTTTTTAGTGACAGTTATTTTAATTTAACGCCATCGCTTCAAATTGTGTTCAATTATTACAGTAATTTGATAATTTAGACCTGACCATACACAAAGTGAATTTTTTTAAATCCAAATATCTCGAAAACGGCTGCTCAAATCAACTTTCACCACGAATACTTCCTTTAGGTAGAAAACGTTCGAAAATAAGAATGTTTATTCGAAAGTTCAATACAGAGTGGCTCAAAAAAGTTATTACGTTTTAAACAGAGAACACACAGCCAACGAGAAGCGACAGCTGGGCGTTTTGCGGGTCCTGTTTTGGTACGCGCATGTCGCAAAGATGTTGTGTATCTCTAAAAAACATGTGCTCGTCTAAATTGTGTTTAGTCCGCGAGCTGACGTTGCGCCTAGCTAATTGTGATATTATTTTGTTTTCGTTCTGTGTTGTAAAAGGTCTGGATATTATTGTGCCTACCCGTATTGTTCAGTGAGAACCGGCCAGGTTTTAAGTTTATTTAGTTTTCCAAAGGAGTACGAACGGTAATTATTATGATAATCAATTAATTATAATATGAATGATAGATTTAAAATTTTTAATCTTAAAGTTTTTTGGGATGTAGGTACATATTTGTAACAGACTTGATAAATAAAGATGGAGCTTATTTGTTTTCTTATGTTTTTATGTTTAATCGCGAATAATTGTTATGATAAAATAAAATAATAAGATATAAGTTGTAAAGGTCTGGTTAAAATAGTTTTTGGGTAGATTTATTTCAAAAGGGGTAGAAATAATGGATATTATGTGGCTTTAAATACAATATTTTGTTATAGTGCAAAATTGTGGATAGACGCCTGCAGTAGGCCAGATTTATTGCCAAAGATTATAAATGCACACAAAAACTATCGGCTTTGTGAAAACCATTTCGAAGAAAAATATTTTTCAAGAAGTGCAACCATTAAAAAAACCTTATTTCCGCAAGCAGTACCCACAAAGTTTTCTAACCTTTCGCCAACATGTGAAGAAATGCCTGAAGAAATTATTCCTTCATTAGGAGAGCCTCCCAAAAAAATTATTATATTGTCAGGTTTGTATGCTTTATACAGTGACCGGCAGAAAGTTCGCACCAAAGGGTTTTTTTTTTATTTAAAAACTTACCAAATTTTTTTGGCGGTTGAAAAATTCTGCATGTCCTTAAGCAAAAAAGAGCATAGACAAAACTAGTAAATATTGCGCCGTATACGAGGAAGAGGTGAAAACGTTAAATTCACTCAAGAATAAATTGCCCTTATTTTTCACTGTGGAAATTTTTTTTTATTAGGAAATGTTGTTTGCACTTAAAACTTATCCAAATATACCAAATTTTAGCTCGGTAGCACAAATATAAATATTTTTCATGGCTACTAGATTTAAATGAAAACGAATTTTATTGTAAGGGTTTAAACACCAGAAAAGTTGAATTATTTTTGACGTTATTTTATTAAACGTCCAGTTCTCGCGTATTTAAACAAATTTAAGTAAGTTATGTGTCTAATTGCCCAAGAGGTGTTAAAAAATTGAATTTATAGGTTGCATAGCTTCTATCGATTCGTTATACGAGGGGGCGTAAAAAAAAGTAAAAACACTTTTTTTGTGGTACCGAACACCAGAAAAGTTGAATTATTTTTGACGTTATTTTATTAAACGTCCAGTTCTCGCGTATTTAAACAAATTTAAGTAAGTTATGTGTCTAATTGCCCAAGAGGTGTTAAAAAATTGAATTTATAGGTTGCATAGCTTCTATCGATTCGTTATACGAGGGGGCGTAAAAAAAAGTAAAAACACTTTTTTTGTGGTACCGAGCTGAAATTTGGTATTTATGAATAACTTTTAAGTGCAAACATTTCCTTATAACAAAATTTTCTACAGTGAAAAATAAGGGCACTTTATTCTTGAGTGAATTTAACGTTTTCACCTCTCCCTCGTGTACAGCGCAATATTTACTAGTTTTGCCTACGCTCTTTTTTGTTTAGGGACATGCAGAACTTAAAAAGTTATACGAAAGCTACGAATTTTATCACATATATAAGTTTTTTTAAATAGGCAAATGTAAAACAATATGTAATTATTATTCCTCTAGTAATTTCAGAATTAACATGTATTTCTGAATAAAATTTTTGTTTTTTTACAACAGCTTTTTACTTATTTAGGGTGAATTAACTTTTTTTTAATCCCCGAAGGACCACATTTTTTTTATCCATGGGTAAGTAACTATGACACTAAAGCAATTGTCAAAAACGTCACTGTAGTTTTTAAAGCGCAAAAAACTGTGTAACAAATTACTGACGTTTTAATAAAATGATATTTATCTCACGCCACCCCATATCTACGTATACCTACTCACGATATATTTTGACGTACCTAATAGTGTTCTATAATTTATGTTATAATATGTTTATAATATAATATAAGTACATATTTTTGCCCGTCACAAATCGAAGGAACCTCAAACAAATCTGTAAAAGCGTTAGCAATTTAAAAGTTTTTTAATATAATAATTTTTTTCATTTTCTACTTCAATAATATTCTTAATTCCCAAGACTAACAAATTTAAAACTTTTTTTAAGTTTTTATGTTTGAAAAATAAATCAAGTTATAACATTTGCACCTGTACTAAAAAGTAATGTCGTTCAGTGTAGAAAATAAGCAAGTTTTCTCGGAGTATTATGTTGTGGATCGACCGTTATCGTTGTGTGAAGGTCATTGAAAAACGACCAGTCGATATCAAAGGTGCCGACAGGTATTGTCGCTTCTGCTTGCTGTTAATATTCTGTGGTTTTAAATGTGTGCAAGGTACCGCAGGTGGTGCCCTCTAAAGTTTACAATAAAAATCGGAGCAGATTTTAATTTTTCACCCCACAAACCCCCCCTAGCCGAATAGTATGACAATATCTACACCAATTATTAAAAAAAATATTTATGAAAAACTAAAACCAAATTGAACTTTTGACACTCATCTGTATGTCCCAACCACCCCACTTGCTCCGAAGTAAGTTGGGTTGGATCATCATATTTAAGCCTCGCCTTTTTAAGACACCCTGCATTTATAATATGAGTAAATGGTATAAATGCAAGTTGCGAGTAGAAAAATCACAAAATCGATGCCTACGCATCAGCCTAAACACATACATTGGAGAACAACCCTTTTACTGTCCAATTGTAACAGGATCATTTCGAACAATTAAAACGCTCATAAAAGTTAAAACAAAATGTTTACTAAAAATAAGGAAAATGTGTATGCATTTATAACATAAAGATATAGGTCTACCTATGTATTATGTGTAAGAAAGTTTGGTCAACATTTTAGTTTTGAAACTTAAAAAAAATTTATTGAACAAATACAAAAAGGCCCCGGAGTAGTCTGGAGTGTTATTTACATGTTCTCATGCACCTGATTTTTTAACTGTTGGCAATAATATATCGATTTCCTCATAAAGATACCGATGGGTACCCACTGAGATAAAAATAATAAAATTTTAAATGAATGAAATAAATAATTTTCCATTTAATATTTCATTCATTTTTCGTTTATTTTTACATGGTTATTATGAACGCATCGTTCCGAAACTCATTTCGGATTTTTTTCCATAGTCTACATCGTCCATATGGCTAATTGAGGAGCTCATGCACATGCATAAACAGATAACCGATAAATCCACTTTTTGTCGTTTTTAAGATATACACCAAATCTGGCTATTTTTGACCTGCTCTATCGAATGGTGCACTCACAATTGAACAAAACCCATTAAATCCATACCAAAATCACGGTTAAAGTAGGACCTTTCAAGCAAAACTCCATAAATCCAAAATCCAAGCAAAACCCCTTAAATCCTGTATTCGCCATCTATGAACGGGATGATAAAACGGGAAATTATTTCTTACAGTTTGGCAAAACAAAACTGTAGAGTTTAAACTATTATGTTTATGCTAGTTATAAAAGCATTTCATAGGTGGATACCAGCTGAAAAAGAAATAAAACCGAGCCTTTAGAATATTAATGTTTTTTTTTAATAAATAAAGGGTTATTCTTAAGTTATGTTTATTGTTATAGTATATTCTTTAATTAATAAATATTTTTGATAAACAATATTACTGTTTTTCTGTCAAAAGAATCAGCATTCAAGCAAAAACCGATAAATCCAATTTTTTTTCTTTTAAAAAACAAAAAGTCTCAAGTAACTTTCTCAACTTCATCTAGCACCCAAATGTCACCAATACAAACGCTTAAAAGTTGGAATTTGTTGGGGGATTGGCCTGTGGAAGTTTTTGGCCTTTTTCTCGAAGTCATAAAAAGTGGATTTATCGGTTTTCGCATGTGAGCTCCTCGTTATACTCACCTACTCAGAATCAGCGATCCGTGGACAGGATATTAGTGTAACCACGTGATTAATTGCTGCTTTTTATTTGCAGTGTCGATCAGTTCACTTTTAAATGAACTGACCTGCTAAAATGATCTGATCCAAAATGCATCAAATAAAACACAATTGTAAATAAAACTGGCTTTTATTCTGTTTCGGACTACTTCAGTGTCATTTGTCAAGTAAATTTTGTTGAGGTTATGGTTATTCTCGATTTGATTATATTGTCATTATTCTCTAAATAAGTTAATAATAGATAAAGAATTAATTTTGTTATAATTGCTCCTCCGAATCCTCTGAAGACGATACTTCATTATTTTTAGTCAATAAAAAAAGTTTCCTTTTAAATTTTGGATTACGGGCAAATATTTTATATTTTTATCTGTGGTTTGAGGTTAGGCTACGCCAAGTATCTATCAAAACAACTCCCACCTTTTACTTCTGACCAGTTTACTTTAACTGATCGAAATTTGCGGCCACGTGGTGCAGTTAGGAGCAAAGGGGAAAGTGACCGGGTCACTTACAAATCAGATCAGTTTGTGAATAGAATATCCTAATTATCAAATTTTAGTGATCTGGGTCAAATTGACCTGATCCAAGATGCAAATAAAAAGCAGCAAACAAGAACGCATCATTCCGAAACTCATTTAGGATTTTTCCAATGGTCGACATCTTCTATGTAACCAGTTAATTTCACCTAATTAGAATTAGCTATTACTTTTGCCTCATAAGCTTCATGTTGAAGGTTTTTGTATAACCCATAGATAATTTAAGGTAAATTGTGTATGACAATTTAAGGTAAATTGTCTATGGTATAACCACGTGGTTGTTATGAACGCACCTTTCCGCTACTTCTTTTAAACTTTAATTTAGTAATTAAAGTCTCTTCTGCAATGGGCCTTTTCCTATAACCGAATTCATCATGCATATTCAGCATTAATTACTAAATTAGAACGTGTTGAAAATACATCCCAATAATAAAAATCTTCCTAGAGGGTCACAAACCTTTCCTAGACAATTAAAAAGACGCCGCGAAAGCAGTATAAGTTTAAAAATATGAGATCAAAACCTTATTACGTCATCCCATTATCCGCGCAATTCTTTTATTTGCCAGCCTCGACGAATTATATTGCTATCTTTGTTTTGATACACTAAATAGACAAGAACAGCTTAAAAATAGAAAACAACCAGCCCGATGTTCAGGTAGACGCGGCGTTCTACCTTCAGCTGAATAACTGGGACCCACAGGTCGAGGCAGATGTGACGTCAGTGAGTTTATTCCCGTGTTTTTATTAAGGAGCGTACCTATCTTGTTTATTTATTTTCGCAGTAAATAATTGAAAATTTTAAAAACTGAAGACGTAGAAAATTTTAGTTTTTCTTTCTCTATGCGATAGGATAAAAATCAAAATTTATTGAACAAGCCCATTCCATCATTCAACTGAAATCATATCTTCAAACCGTATTTACTTTGTCTTTTTTTTTCATATACCTAGCCTAGTCTTTACGGGATAATTTTTTTCACATCCTTGTATAAAATATCTCACGTTCCTGTTTTTTCCTAAATATAAACAAAACTTTAATTTATATATTTTATTAAGCATAAGAAATACTGTAGGCAACACACATGAATGGGTTTTACAAGTTTTAGGGCTTATCATAAGGTTTCTATTCCAAAATAACTGTCGGGACTTGTCGATAAATGGTAAAAAAAATGGTTACAGTTTCCTTCAGTGTACCTGCATGTATACAAATAAATCCGTTCATGTGAACGTTTAAAACTTCAGTTACACTTAAAAGCTACAAATATAAAATGTAAACTAAAGGACGACGCGCATTGAATCGACTCGGACCGGTCGACTCGGAAAAGAGCAGTCGGAATATCAAACATCATGGGGTCGAGTCGACCGATCCGAGTCGACCGGTCCGACGCAGTGCGCGGGGTCTAATTTAATTACATGAATATCAAAAATTTCCGACTGCTCTTTTCCGAGTCGACCGGTCCGAGTCGATTCAATGCGTGTACTCCTTAAGAACAAAGTTATAAACTATGGTTATTATAATACATAAAGCGAGTTTGGTTTAACCATCAATTTGTTTAGTGTTTCAGAGGACATCAGTGAGAAATCTGAGCCCGTATTCGATTGGGACAGATATTTGGATCGAACTGTTCGTTTGGGTTTCGATTTAGACTTAACCAGTGGCGCAACCAGAAATATAGTTCGGGGGGGGGGGGGGGGGGCTATACCTTTCTGCCTTTCTTGGGTGCCACGCCCTTTTTTGGGTAAAATACGTATGATTGACGAGAGCGACAGCCCCCTAAAACTTTTGCAATAATACGCCGCTGGCCCTAACTAAATATTTATGAATAAAAAATTAGAGATTTCATTTTAATTAGTAAAAATGTATTTAAAATAAGAAACGCATATATATTAATCATACTTATACTAAAACAAAACAAAAACCTTATACAATAAGTTGTAAGTAATCACTAATAATACTAATATTAAAGTAAAATTCTTCGTTTTGTTTTTGCCTTTTCGTCCAGAATTTCTTCCACGGTAATATCAATATCGTAGTTCGCATAAAGAACTGCCAAAGCATTTAATCTGTCCTCTTTCGTGGTGCTACGCAGATATGTCTTTAAATATTTTAAATTTGAAAAGGACCTTTCAGATGTGGCGGTTGTAATAGGCAAAGTTAAAAAAAATTGTAAAATCCATTTAATATTAGGAAATATATTAGCATCACGTTCGGAATACACTTTGTCCAAATCTTCCTTCAGTTTTTGTTTTTGCATTTTTTATACCACAGCTCAAGTTCAGCTTTTAACATCGTTTTATTGGAAAACTCTTAAAGGAACTCATTCTTGTAGAAGCTGTGAAGTTTCAAAAAACATTTAAATTGACTATCAAAATCTTGATTATCATGGAAAGAGGCATTCAAAATTTTGAATGGTTTCTCGATGTTTTAAAAACCGATCCTCGAGATTTGCTATGAGGCCATCAAAAACGGAATAAAAATTGTTATTTTAAAATACTCAGCAGCGGAATCGGTTTTTATAACCAATCTTTGTGTTTGTCTTGGCGGTAGTTTAGGTGGTGCTCTGATTTCAATATCGTATTCCGAAGTAGATCTTGAGCTTCCTTAAAAATATATTGAAAATTATCATCTGCCAGGCCTCTTATTTCTTTAACTTGATTTGTTACGTCATTAGCTTTAAATCGACTGTTTGTAGAATCTTGCTTAAAGGCAGTGTGTAGGCATATATTCTTTATGTACAAATTAGTGCGATCACAAATTTGGGACTTATAATGCTGGCCAGTAATCCAGATGCCTCAGTGGAAGTATTTCGGTCGGTCCATTCAGTAAAACGTAGTATAATTTCACTATTGATAACATGATTGATGTAAATTATGTGGCTGAATATAAAATATTAGTAAAAGGCGTGACATGAAAAATTGGTTTGCAATTAAACGAATAGGCTAGGTTTCTAAGCACGGGGGGGGGGGGGGGGGGGCTGCAGCCCGGCAGCCCCCCCCTGGTTGCGCCACTGGACTTAACCTCATTTTATGTTCAAAAATTAGTCGGAGAGTAGCGTGGTATTTTATAAAGAGAAACAGGGCCTAAAGAAAAACAACTTAAACATATTTCATTTCCAGTCTTCTCATTCACGTAAAGGAAATAATATTTACCTAGATGCTTTAAAAATACGTGATTCATCCATATCTACCTCTACATCACAGTTAATTTTCTTGAAAAGACATAATCAAAGAATACTAGTAAGTAGGTATTAAACGTGCATTCTGGGACCTCCTCCTCCCTGTGACCTTGACCGCGCAGGTGTGCAGGTGTTAATTTGACCTTGAATTGTCCTTGAGAGCACAGGTATGCAGGTGTTCATTCGACCTTGAAAGATGCAACTACTCTTTGTTAATTTGACCTTGATGGGATTTTTCACACCTTGAAAGAGTGTCTTTTGTTAGGTATGATTTCGAAGGCGGCATGGACCTTTTGTTATGAGTAATATTGAGCGCTGGCTATTTTTCTTACTTTGTTCTTTATTTAGGTATTCTTGGATTTATTTTTATAGTGGATGCAGATGTCCTTTATGTAACCTTGACTAAACTTTTGAGCAGATATTTATTTATGATATTGGGTTGGGTTTATTTACGACCTTGGACGTGACCGGACGCGGGTGTTTGTGTCTACATTGTGTTAGACCTACTATAAAAAGGAAGAAGGAGTTGGATATTTCAGTATTTGCTTGTCAATCGTTCGTGTAAGAGTTCCTATCTGTTACCATGAATAAATACGTGTGCGAAGAATGCGGTAAATCATTTACGCGAAGTGATAACATGTTGCGTCATAAAAAAAACTCATGTAGATTAAGAGTAGCTAATGTGGGTGGAGAGAAACGACGCAGACTAGATGATAGTGCTTCATCATCACGTATGCAGACTTGTGCTGCATGTAATGTAACTTTACCAGCGAATCAGATGGTAGCTCATCAAAGAACATTACAACACAGAAGTAATGCTTGTACACCATTATCTCAAAATGTGCAAATTATTGATGCTGCATTTAAAAACAGAATCACAGGAGAGAAACGACGCAGACTAGATGATAGTGCTTCATCATCACGTATGCAGACTTGCGCTGCATGTAATGTAACTTTACCAGCGAATCAGATGGCAGCTCATCAAAGAACATTACATCATAGAAATAATGCTTGTACACCATTGTCTCAAAATGTTCAAATTATTGATACTGCATTTAAACACAGAATCACAACCTACCGCGTAAATAGTGATAATGAGCATATAGACTTTACAGCATTCTTCGATGAATTAAGATCAAAAGTGTTAGATCTAATAAGTCAATTGTTGTTAGTACACCGTTCACTTAAAATAAATATGGTTGTGGTAGGACGATACAATTTACCATCACAAGAAATTGTAAGTGAAAAATCGTTTAATACAGCAAATGAGGTAGTTGATGCAGGCAGCGATTTAAATATGGTGTATGAAATATTTACTGAAGCGATGAAAACCCAGTCAACTGAATTTCAAGAAAAAGATTCAGGTATGTTAAACGTTTTAGTGTATTGATGGAAAGGGTATTAATTGTGTATTGTTTTCTTTTACAGGATGGGCATTGGAGAAAATACTCTACCTCGAAATTAATATTAATAACTTCAGTCCGATGAGAGGGTCGTCGTACATTGCATTACCACGTCCAATTCAGACTAAGAAGGCCATTATTAATGTAAATAATCAAGATGAGTGCTGTTTTGCATGGGCTATAGTGTCAGCTTTATTTCCCGCCACAACAATGACATCGCGGATATCATCTTATCCTCATTACTCTGACGTTCTTAACTTCACAGGTATGGATTTTCCAGTAAAGTTACGTGATATAAAAAAATTTGAAGAAATGAATAATATTTCAGTGAATGTGTATGGTTTAGAATCTTTATTTGAGGCTAAAAAGGTGAAATATGAAATTGTCGGACCACTATATTATTCGGGACAAAAACGCGTAAATCACGTTAATTTGCTGTTAATAACAAAAGATTGCAATGTGAAAGACAATAACAGACACAATTGTGATGAAAATTGTTCAAAAAGTCATTATTGCTGGATTAAGGATTTATCACGTTTAGTGTCTAGTCAAATATCACATCATCATGGTAAAATATTCTTTTGTGATGGCTGTTTGACTTATTTTAGTTCAGAAAATAAATTAGCAGAACATCAACAATATGATTGTAACCATATATATTCACTGACTCCTACATTGGATTTTAAAACTGATAAATTTGGAAATAATGTACCTGAAAACATTTTAAAATTTGAAAACATTGAGAAACAAATGCGAGTTCCGTTTGTAGTGTATGCAGACTTTGAGTCTATTTTAAAACCAGTTAAAAATGTGGAACCAAACCCTACAAATTCTTACACAATGCAAAGCTTCAAACATGAGCCATACTCTTTTTCGTATTTCATTAAATGTTCTTTTGACGACTCAATTTCCAAGTTTGAGTTATATAGGGGGGTTGATGCGGCTCAAGTTTTTGTTTCCCGGATTGAAAACGATTTAAGGTTTTTGTATAATACATATTTAAAGGATATAAAAAAAATGAAAGATTTAACGGATCAGGAAAAGGAAGAGTTCACAAATGCTACGATTTGCGGTATATGTGAACACTCTTTTACCGACACAGATGTGAAAGTAAGAGATCACTGTCACATAACGGGGGAAAAAAGATTTGGTGCCGCACACTCTATTTGTAATTTAAATTACAAATTACCTAATTTTATTCCGATAATTTTTCACAATTTAAGTGGTTACGATAGCCATCTTTTTATAAAAGAATTGTGTAAACATGGGGATAGAATTGAAGTAGTAGCTCAAAGTAAAGAAAAGTATGTGACGTTTACAAAGAACATTTACGTGCACGATTATGTTGATAAAAAGAGCGGTATTACCAAACGTAAATATTTAAAGTTACGATTTATCGATAGCTTTAAATTTTTATCATCTTCCTTGGAGAATTTAGGCAATGGCTTAGATATCACTGAATTTAGAGAAACAAGAAAGCTTTTTCCCAACACTGATCAATTTAATATGATGCGCAGAAAAGGGGTTTTTCCATATAGTTTCATAGATTCCATTGAAAAAATGAACAATACAACACTTCCACTAAAAAACGAATTTTATGATAATTTACGCGAAGAGCACATTAGCGATGACAGTTATGAACGAGCTAAAGAAGTATGGCATATGTTTGGGTGTAAGAATTTGGGGGAATACTCGGATTTGTACCTCAAGTCAGATGTATTATTATTAACGGATGTTTTTGAGCAGTTTCGAGATATGTGTTTACATGTTTATAAGCTTGACCCTGCTCAGTACTTCACACTTCCAGGTTTATCATTCGATTGTATGCTGCGTATGACCAAGGTAGAGTTAGAACTACTGACTGACATAGACACAGTTAATTTTTTTAAAAAGGGTATTCGCGGTGGCTTAAGTCAGTGTACAGAACGAAAGCATATTGCCAACAATTTATATTTACCAAACTACGATGCAACAAAACCATCTTCATTTATAACATATCTTGATGCTACAAACCTATACGGTCATAGTATGTCGCAAGCATTACCATTTGGTGGTTTCAAGTGGTTATCACAGCGTGAAATAATTGATTTAAATATTCTGGCGATTGACGATAACAGCCCCCAAGGTTATGTTCTCGAAGTGGATGTGCATTATCCAGAACATTTACATGATGCTCATGCCGATCTTCCATTTTTGGTGGAAAACATAGTCCCTCCTACAGAAACAGCGAAGCTACCAAAGCTAATACCGAATTTAAATGATAAAAAGCGGTACATAATACATTATAGAACGTTGAAACAAGCCATCAATAACGGCCTAATGGTAATGCAAACGCATCGAGTTTTAAAATTTGATCAATCCAAATGGTTGAAAAAGTACATAGATTTTAATACTGAATTGCGAAACAAATCAACAACGAAATTTGGTAAAGATTTATTTAAGTTAATGATTAACGCGAATTTTGGCAAAACAATGGAAAATGTGGAGAATCGTAAAGATATAAAGTTAATAACATCTTGGGATAATAGTGTCGGTAGAGTAGGTGCTAGAGCTTTAATCGCTCGCCCTAATTTTAAAAGCGCTTCAATATTTTCAGAAGATCTAGTAGCAATTCATATGGGTAAAACAAAAGTAATTTACAATAAACCAATTTATATTGGATTCTCCTGGACATGTCAAAAACAGTTATTTACGATTTTTTTTACAATTTTATTAAGGCAAAGTTTGGTAATAATGCTTCCTTGCTATACACTGACACGGATTCCCTTATACTAAAAATTTTTACAGATAATTTCTATCGCGTTATTTCAGAGAATCCGGAAAAATTTGATACATCAAATTATCCTGAACAAAATTTGTTTAATATTAAGAAAAGTAAACCGGTATTGGGTAGAATGAAGGATGAATTTCCAGGTGACCCGATAACATGTTTTTACGGTACTGGGGCGAAAGCTTACTATGTTAGCTCGTTAAACAATGAATTAAAAAAGGCCAAGGGTATTAAAAAATATGTTGTCGAAAATCAACTGCACCTGGAAGATTATCGAAAAATAGTAGAGCAAGGCGGCCTTATATTTAGAAAAATGAAAACTTTTCGTAGTATTAAACACGATATATATACGGAAGTTATAAATAAAGTTGCTCTTTCCCACAACGACGACAAACGTTACATTATTCCATCAACGACAAAAACTTTACCTTGGGGCCATCAAGACATTGAATTTTATAAAACCAACCCCGAGGATAATTTGGAAATTTTGCTTAAAGTTATCGAATCTTTTAATTCAGATGAAGATTTGTAAATATTTACATCCTATTGGAAAGTCCATATTTTTTTGCTTTTATATTTTAAATTTATTACTTATTATGTTAAAATTATATGAAACATTGTAATGACACTTAATTTTTACTATAATTTTACATGTAGAATAAGTATGGATGATGTCATAGTTTTATATACCCACTTTATTTATATACATTATAGCTAGTTATTTTATTTCCATTTTTACAAATTGTTAGGGTAAAATAGATCTTTCCGTTTACGTTTCTTGTCACTTCTCGTAAATGACATACCACATTTTTTTATATGTATTCTATAAAAGAAATCAGAAGATTTTCTATATTAACGTTTAATAACACACAATTGTTTAAAAAAAATTGTTTTACTTAATCTAAACATGATGGTAATGCATATACCAAATTAGTGGGATAACTTATTATGTTAGAGTTATACGATCGTAATGTATTGTAGGTTAGATATATTTATGATCGAATTATTATGTATAGATAAAATTTGTTTAAGTATACCTGTAAGTTTTTGTAAAAAATATAGTTTAGGTTATAGTGTAGTTTAAGTTTGTATATAAATGTATAAAAATAGTTAGATTACGTATAGCATTTAGTTTTTTTTTCTTTTTTTTTTAAAAGAATAGAACTTCATTGAAATAAACTGATGATTATTTAAACCATTTTTGTTGTTGTTTTATTTATAGTATCTAGTTAAATAGAAAATATATTAAATATTTTTACATGCCAGTGCAGTTCCTTGCATTAATAGGAATTTCATCAAGATAGGTTTCTTGATAGAAAACTATTTGTATTTTTAGAGGACGAGAGTCTTACATAAATACATGTACATTTCTATCAGGTGTTATATGTTAATATTAGAAAGTTGCTAAAATTTCAACATTTTATCAAACTTAATGGATTTTTTGAAGTTGTATGGAACACAAGGCGCAAACATGGGATGCATTTCTTATAAGTTACAAAAAATAAAACATGAAATATCTATTTAATCGGTTTATTTCTATACTTTACAAAAATAATATTAACTTAAAAACTAATACATCGATTTATTAGTAACGGAACCATTTAATATATTGTAGCTTAAGAATGCATCGTGAATTATCAGTGCGTATACTTTAGTGTCTTTAGGAAATTTGTTCTTGCGTGTTTCAAACTCCAACTTCACATCCACTGTTGATGATTTAATCGCTTCTGGTTGATGACTGCAATCGATTACGAACACTGGGTTATTTAGATATTCAGCAAAACTCATCATAGGATCATTGATTTCTCGTTGGTAGTAGCTTATTTGAAAATTCTCATAGTTGTAATATGCTGGTGCATACAGTTTCTTCGCAAAATCCAAATTCCATTTTTCATAAGGAAATACCGTAGAGTTTAGATACAGACGAATATCACTGATATCAGCTGTAGTAAATTGAGTAGCATCCTTTTCTCTATTATCCAAAGAAGTGGTTGATTGGAACCCAATAATCAAGTATCTTGGTTTTTCGAGATTCGTACTTGTCCTTAAGGCCCACACATCTGATGATGTTTGACGCAAAGCAGGTAATTCGTAAAGATCCCATTTACGATATACCATTGGAATGGTTGCATTATTTCCGCCTTTATTAATACGGGACAATATTTTCAATTTTTGCTGGTCATCGGGAATAATGTGACGAATTTTCCACTCAATTTTTTCGATTGTAATGTCTGCATCTACTTCACCAATGTAACAATTGGTAAAAGTACGGGCGATAATAAAAATCAACTCTTGTTTAATGTTAAATATTCCCTTTGTATAATCCTCGGCAAAACCCATCAGATATTTTAGAGGCAACTTTCCCGAAAACATCTTGCTTACTGGATCAAAAATACATTGGTTTTCATCAGTCAAGCCCCATCCACACGCCATAAGAGTGTTTTTTTGACAAGCACCCAACGACGTCATAGCTTTCAATGTTGAAGTAATTCCAGGTTTGCGAACGACGGCAACTTGTTCACCACCCATTTCATAGCGAATTTCATCAAACAGAAAGGCGATTGCATTATTTGATAGATAACATTTTTTCGTTACATCTTTAGATTTAAATTTTCCTTCGATGTATATGTAACTGTCTGATATATCCAAAATTATGTCCTGAAAGTGTACTGGGATGCGAATTTCATCAGAATTGCTAAACGCTGGAGAACCATATGGTTTGTATGTATGTTCTTGTAAGCTAACGATGGAATGATCGAAAATGGGTTCGGTAAAAACTTCAATTTTGTCACTGGTGCTAGCCATTTTTCTATTTTCGTACTTTCAAACCAATCGATTGTAGAAATTTGAGATCTTTAGCTGACAGCTGTTTATGAAACAAACGTCTTTCCAATCTAACGTCTGGATTATGAATGACTCTGGAATGTGTAATATGTTTACTTTTATGTTTAATGGCAGTCGATTTTTTAGTGTTCATCAACATATTTAGTTGGCGATTATAGCAGAAACCCATATTTTATGATAGTCTTTTCAATTCAAGTTTAACAATAATTTTCTCACCTCGAAAATTTATCAAATCACCGTTATCGTCCAAGATGCGTAGAGTAATGTTCTCTATTGACTGGCGTCCTTCGGGCAGTATCGGCATATAAATATTATTTTGGGGTTCTTTGGAAATTTTATAACCCGGCTCCACATCAATGTCGAATTCAAATAATGTGTGACTTTCATTAGAGTTCAGATATGCTCCCGAAATTATGTTACAATCCACCCTTATAATACGCACTTTCATTATGTCCACATTACTGGTTGATTCATGTAGTTTCCCACTCTCTAACACGACTCGTCCAAAACCCAATAATTCACCGATACTGTTTTCTCCACTGAAATCGATATCGTACAACGACTTGAGTTCACATTTTAATGTATTATTGTTGGCTGATAACGAAAAAAAATCCACACAATCTTCTTGTTTACAGGATTCTTTTAAACTTGCATACATGGATTTCGCAATTTCATTAACTTCATAGGCTCCTGGTGGAATCCTCACATTTATAAGCTTCTGGCTATAATTTTTTCTGTATTTAAAATAACAATTACTTTCGTCGACATTGAAAATTGAATTATACGTATAAAATCCCAACAATGCGAGACCATACTTATGGGCTGGATTCAATTCGACGGGTGGGTAAAAGTCTGCACTTAAAACACTTGTGTGTCCTGTTAGTGTGAATGTGTAAGACATGACTGTTGATGAAACATATTATGCTACTATTTTTATTGTGGTTTGCAGCAGTTTAACGGATTTAAGCTTAGGTTTCGTCTCACTCCATTCGCTGTTTCGGTTTTTATCTTTACATCACTGATTTTACAATAACAACAAAATAGCTTTTTAGGTGTCGGTCCGTCTCCTTCATCACCACCCAAACAAGTTTCACTGTTGTAATGCTCGTTACAGTACTGATATTTTAACATGTCGCTGTCCGTTTTCATATGTGCGGGTAACTTATTCCAAACTAGTGCGATTTCATTTGGAGCTAATGCAATCATCACTTCCTTTGGCATATTTCCTAACTGTTTTGCAGACATTTTGTTCAATCCACCGACTTGACGAAATTCGTTAAGTGATATCAACATTTTAGTGTAGTTATCACAATCCATTTGTGGTGTCACGTACGTTGATGCCATCATAGTTTTTTATTTTCCGAGAGAAACTTCAAACACAAATGTCCACACCAGACTGTCCCAAAATCTTGCTGTCGCTCATATGTATAGTAAATTTTCTTTGACGCTTCGGGCCCCCTTTGCAGATAATGCACCAATTCGATGGGTGGAGGTAAATCCCCAAAGCTATCATAATATGTTACATTTAATCGGTTTTTTCTGTATGCCACCCAATGAGTCCCACCTCCCGATATACTATCCAAATTAATAATTGCGGCTTCGTAACGTTTCGGTCCTCGCAGAGGCAGCGCATCTCTCATATACACCCCTCGAAAATGTGGTATTTTCATTTGCAACGTATACTTTTCTAGTTCGATATTGGATAGCGGTCTTCGAGGTAGGGTTTCAATTAGTTTTTTGAATTTCCACCGTTGTTATTCAAATACAAGCCCATGCCGTTACGATATGGTTTAAGGAATAGTCCATTTCCTTTTGAACATAGACGTAAGGTGGCACCTGTTTTTTCAGCACTTGCATTTTTTACAGTCTTTAAAGCACGTACAATCCCTGCTGCACCTCCTGCTAGGGACCCCAAAGCTGACAATCCTGCGAATATCGGTATTAGCGGTAAAAATCCACCAATTTTAGGGATTGGTATTATTCTGGGAGTACGAATTTTCCGTTTACCACCTGCTGACTTTAAAGATTTACGTGCTGCTGTTACAGCTATTTTCGATGCTTGCATTAGATTTTTTTCAAGAACCTTTTTTCCTCCTGCAACCGCTTTCAGTAATTGAGATCGAATTGGTTGTCTCAAAGCAGATCCAAAAGCTTTCTTGGGTTGTTGACGTCTTCGTCGCGGCAGCCTTTGTTTATTTCGACTAGTCGATGGCATACCCATACCGAAACGTTGTTTTGCTTTCATAATATTCGTTACTAACCAAGCTGCCACCTTTTCTTTTACACTAGCCTCCTTTGATTTTACTCTTTTCCAAGCACTTTGCTCGAGTTCGTAATCGGCTTGGTGTCGCGCACTTAAATCTTCGCTGTTATGCAAATAAGCTAAGTCGTGTTTTTTGCATGCGGCATCCAATGGATTTATTCCCAGATCACCACGTTTAACACGTTTTACTACTTTGGTACCGGGTCCACAATATTGATAGCCGGGGATATGCAACTCAACTGGTATCCTATTAATAAGTGAATTAACAATACCAGCTCCAGTCTTACTTGATAAACGAGACCGTCTACTTCGCTTGACGGATGACATCTGAATGATTGTCTACGTGAAAACAATAAGCAAATATAGTAAAAATGAAAATTGTGGAGCTTAAACAGAAACTGCCAGTTGATAATCTTGATACGATCAGAAAGTATTAAGAAGGCATGGGGCGCTGCTTCCATCATCTATTCGCGGATTGCTAATTGGACCGTCGAATTGTGGAAAAACCAACGTTATGATTTCGCTGTTAACCCACCCATTGGGGTTATGTTATGAAAATGTTTACATTTACTCAAAGTCGCTATATCAACCGAAATATGAATATTTAAGAAAAATTTTAACACCGATTAAAGGTCTTGGATACTACACTTTTAGCGATGGAAATAATATAGTGGAACCATCAGATGCAAAACCAAACTCTGTATTCATTTTTGATGATGTTATGTGTGAGAAGCAGGATGTCATAAGATCATACTTCAGTATGGGGCGACACAAAAACGTGGACGCCTTTTACTTAGCCCAAACATATTCACGTGTTCCGAAGCAACTAGTGCGAGATAATGCCAACTTTATTATAATGTTTAAACAGGACGAGATGAATATGCGACATATATTTTCCGATCATGTTTCACCCGATCTAATGTTTCCACAATTTCAAGAGATGTGTGTCAAATGTTGGGACAATAAGTATGGTTTTTTAGTTATCGATAAAGATAGTGAAGTAAATGCGGGAAGATATCGCAAGGGATTTGATAGCTATATATATTTATAGATGTAACCCTAGAGGTTCATTTCACCATTGACCGTTAATTTGAAAACACAATGAATGAAGAAATCGATTTAAAACGTAAGCTATTGGAAACTACCAATGCGGTGAGAAAAAAATTTAAGCAAATTAAAGCAGTTAGGGAGCAAAGTCATGTAGATTTAGAAAAGTTTTACGAGCCGATTACTAAACCGCTATCATCCATATCAAATGTAGTGAAACAACGGCAGCAGCAGCAGCAGCGGCAGTCTCCACCGCAATCAATATCAACTCAAAAATCAGACAGTAAAACTAAACCAATAAGTCACCACACTTTAAGCAAAACTAGGGACTTATCAAATATAACAATTGATGCTTCGGATGAAGAAAAATCTGATGAATTACCGATGGAATTATTTCAAACATCTACACCAAAGCATAGCCAGTACGAATCGGTTTTTGCAACACCCTCTCCATCAAACCAGTCGGAACAAACATCAAATGCATCTAGTGCATCTACAACACCTTCTAAACGTATTCACACCTATTTATTAGGGTTACAAAAGCATCCATCTCACTATGATACCGTTTACGGCGTTCATTATGGACAAGGAAAAAATAATAAAGAAAAAACCTATATCGGTAACATAGAGGTGCGTTTTACTAATGGACACGTTGCGTTATATGAAAACGATAGAAATATTGCTATATTTGATGGTAATATTGATCTTTATGATCTGATTTTCCTAAAATCACCACGAATCCTGGGCAAAGAAGATGAATTGAATAAAGACACTCTTCAGGCTTACAAAGATATTTTGGATGTAACAAATGCTGCATACGTCAAGTATGATAAAAAAAATGGTTTAAGAGAAACTAGATGGCTAAAATATAGACAAATCATTAAACCATTAATGGAGGAAACTAAACTTGGCGCTGGAGTAGTGCGACAAAAGAAGACGGCTAAAATTCAGTTGCCAGTAAAGAAGACATTATCATCGAAGAAATCTCAATATGTCTATTGGAATAAACCCAGTGAGTTGGTGGATCGATTACGCTTATTGTGGAGTTCAAAACTAGCCGGACACACAGGACATGATAATGAAATTATGTCAATTATTGAGGAACTTCGAGAAGAAGGAATAATATATTAAGTATTACAATTAGTTGCATAAATTAGTGTAGAGTAAGTCTTTGGACAAGATACTATGGATCCTAGCCCCGAAAAAATTAAAATTGTTAATGAACTACATAGAAATGCGAGAAAAAATTTTACTAGAAGACATACCATAATAAAGGGATATAAAGATTTGTGGCAAATTGATTTGGCTGAAATGCAACAATACGCTGATGAAAACGATGGTTTTCGTTACATTGTCGTCTGTATAAACTGTTACTCGAAATTTGTTTATACTAGAGCTGTTAAAAACAAGACCGGTGTTGAAGTTACTAATGCGATGAAGAGCATAATTGAAGAGGCCTCATATACACCATGCAATTTGAATAGTGATCAAGGAAAAGAATTTTATAATAGTAACTTTCAAGCTCTTATGAAAAAATATAATATAAACCATTATTCCACCTACAGTACAAAGAAAGCTGCTATTGTTGAACGTATTATACGAACTCTAAAAAATAGTTTGTACAAGCAATTCTCAGCTAGGGGATCATACAGATGGTTGCAAATATTACCATCTATAACAAAAGCTTATAACAACACTAAACATCGAACTATTGGAATGAAACCGAAAGATGTAAAAGAAGATACGCAAATTAATGCCTATGACTATTTGAAAATATTTCCCAAAAAAAGAAAATATCGTTTGGGTGATATTGTTCGTATTAGCAAATATAAGAGTATATTTGACAAAGGATATACACCTTCTTGGTCAACGGAACTATTTAAAATATCAAAAGTTAATATAACCAACCCGCCTACATACCTATTGGAATCATTGGAAGAAGGTCAACCGATTAAAGGATGTTTTTATGAACAGGAGTTGCAGAAAACAAGCAGCCCAGGTGTTTATTTAGTGGAAAAAATTCTAAGGAAACGTAAGAAGAATCATATTGATCAGTTGTTTGTAAAATGGTTGGGGTTTCCAAACCAAGCTAACTCTTGGATAAATAAGTCTAATATTGTATAAATCCATCATTTTCATATTATTCATCATGAAGAAAGTAACATTTAAAGAAGAAATACATACAGTGCACCTAACATTTGTCTGGACATTTGCATATAGACAGGCTCGAAAAAACAACTTTCAACAGCTTAGGGCTGATAGACACCGTTTTCATAGAAGAATAAACCAAATGAAAATAGCTTTGGCAAACGTTTTGGATTGGGATTATAGAAAAAAAATATAAAGAGAACGATTTGTTAATAATAATTAAGTTTATAATAATAATTAAGTCCAATATTTTATAAATATATTTTATGTAAAATGATATTGTATATTTTCTAACTGGAGAAATAAAAATATATTATTTTTACAAATACGTATTTTATTTTCTAAATGTGTTACAAACAGCTATTACATTATATCAATACATTTGTTTTAATGTAAAATAAGAATATATGAAACAAAAATCTTGGCATTGCTTTTGGTTTTATCTTCTTTGCAGTGTTGATCGGAATCTTTGTTTTTCATCATCTTCATCGAAAACTCTTTTTTTTGCACCAACCAGTGAAGATGGATGTTCAATACTTGACTTTTGGTTTTCCTGTCCTTGGGACGACTAAGTAGGTGGGTGTTTTTGTTCGTCCTTTCTCAAGGGCTACAATTCTCATCTCAAGGTCTGAGATAATCTTATTAGTTTTTTCCTCAAAATCATTTTGAATTTTATTGAAATGGGGGAAGTAATCCTTATTCATTGCTTCAAATACCTGTTTGCGTAAAGTGTGAATTTCATTAAAAACATATATTCGAGTTGTTGCATCATTATCTTTAGTTGGGTTCGCAACATTTGATAAAGTATTTTCATCAATGTCATATTGTCCGTCTGAGGTTAGTTTAAAACCAATACCAGGTAAAGCACGCACTAATTGTACTTGTTGTTGTTGATTTACCCTATGACGCCCAAATTTATCAATTGTGTTGTTTACACGACCCATTTTTCTTAACAACTAATCTGTTTTTAATATAACATTTCCTTATATATATATGCTTATTTATGTACTAGGATAAATAAAACATTGTTTTACATACACATAATTTATTTACAAATTTGGTTATAATAAATTTTATTAATACAGTTGCTACACCAATCATTAATTGCTTCCCCAGTACTGTCGCCACCACCGCCACAGCACACATAAAAATAATTGTATTTTTCTTGTTCTGCTTCTTCTACCGCTTCTACTTCTTTTTCTTCATGTTCTTGTTCTTCTTTATTCAATTCTTTTTTGCTTTCTTTAATCTCCAAGTTGCTGGTATCAGTTTCATCTTTGTTATGGTCACCATCATCGTCTACGTCCATCTTACCATAATTTAACAATGTTTCTTTTGAAATATTTGGAATGTCAATAAGAAACTTTTCCAGTTGTTCATTAAACATACCGGTACAAAATTCATCTAAACCAATGGAACCATATATGAATTTTTGGCAAAGATGAGCTCCAACTGCAAAACGTATTGAATCCACCATATCCTTTTTGTATTGACTTGGATTAAAAAACAAACCAAAACCGGGCTGGTCCCAGGTTGACTTAAGAGCATCTTCTGCAGCATCAATAATTTGCACATTTTGAGATAATGGTGTACAAGCATTACTTCTGTGTTGTAATGTTCTTTGATGAGCTACCATCTGATTCGCTGGTAAAGTTACATTACATGCAGCACAAGTCTGCATACGTGATGATGAAGCACTATCATCTAGTCTGCGTCGTTTCTCTCCACCCACATTAGCTACTCTTAATCTACATGAGTTTTTTTTATGACGCAACATGTTATCACTTCGCGTAAATGATTTACCGCATTCTTCGCACACGTATTTATTCATGGTAACAGATAGGAACTCTTACACGAACGATTGACAAGCAAATACTGAAATATCCAACTCCTTCTTCCTTTTTATAGTAGGTCTAACACAATGTAGACACAAACACCCGCGTCCGGTCACGTCCAAGGTCGTAAATAAACCCAACCCAATATCATAAATAAATATCTGCTCAAAAGTTTAGTCAAGGTTACATAAAGGACATCTGCATCCACTATAAAAATAAATCCAAGAATACCTAAATAAAGAACAAAGTAAGAAAAATAGCCAGCGCTCAATATTACTCATAACAAAAGGTCCATGCCGCCTTCGAAATCATACCTAACAAAAGACACTCTTTCAAGGTGTGAAAAATCCCATCAAGGTGTGAAAATCCGATAACAAAGAGACCCAGACCCTATTGTTACGACTATAATAGCTCTTTCAAGGTGTGAAAATCCCATCAAAGTGTGAAAATCCCATAAACACCCTTCGAGAACATGAAGGTATAACAAATAAAAAATATATTACAAATCTAACTTTTGGGAAAAAATAATGGTCAAGGTAACATCAATAAAACAGACTTGCATCCCTTTAGATATTTTCAAGCAAATAAATGACGACAATAAAGAAATATTTTAAGGTGTAAAAATTTGTAATGCAACAATGTCGTAAATAAAAGGACACCTGCATACCATAAAAATACCCTCGTCCACGCCAAGGTAGCACCATCAAAGAGCAGCTCCATCCTTCAAGGTCAAATGAGTCATATAAAAGAAAATTGTATACCATAAAAATACCCTCGTCCAGGTGTATGGTCAAGGTCAAATTAACAAAGAGTAGTTGCATCTTTCAAGGTCAAATGAGTCACATAAAAGAAAATTGTATACCATAAAAATACCCTCGTCCAGGTGTATGGTCAAGGTCAAATTAACAAAGAGTAGTTGCATCTTTCAAGGTCGAATGAACACCTGCATACCTGTGCTCTCAAGGACAATTCAAGGTCAAATTAACACCTGCATACCTGTGCTCTCAAGGACAATTCAAGGTCAAATTAACACCTGCACACCTGCGCGGTCAAGGTCACAGGGAGGAGGAGGTCCCAGAATGCACGTTTAATACCTACTCTAGTAAATACCCAACGAAAATCTAAAAACATGGACAGAATGAAACTATAACCTCCACAACCATAACAACAAAACAAACAACTGATCGGGATTTTGCTGATTCTGCAATTTCCCAGGTTTTCTTGGGATCACTTTGACGGTAGTGGGGGAACAATGGCCATTTGCCAATCGAACACAGGTCAGATTAGTTAGAATCAGTTAGATCGATCGGCCGATTTTTGGATAAAACAAAAAATAAATGACATATTGATCAAATAACGAAATTATTAAGGAGTCACTAGTAAGTGTTTGCCTGAAACTTATTTATAAACATTTTTAGGTTAGAAAATAAAAATCGAAAGCGGAATTTTTTTTTTTAAGTTTCTAGGTTGGTCACTAGGGGGCGTAACTATGGTGGCCGAGCAAAAAGCCTGTACTGGAATTTAAAGGATGTTTTGATTATTTAGGGTGGAATTCTCAACGTCGTTCAATTTATTGCCAACCTATATAACCTATTTCGCTTGTTTTTTCAAGTTTATTATTTTTTAAACTAACATTTAAATAAATCGGTATCGTCGGCACATTACCTAGGTAATACCTATCTGATATATTACAAAAATATCAATTTATTTCATTGCTAATTTTGAAAGAACAATGACATAATGTTAAAAAAAATCTTACCCGATATTTTTCGCTATACAATTCTCCTAAAATAAGTTATGAAATTCGTTGATATTTATAAATAATCAATTATTACCTATAGAATATCAAGTCAATACCTACTGATTTTATTTAAATTTTGTGTAAAAGCTAGAAAACATAAATAAATCTACGCGAAATAGGTTATAGGTTGGCAAGCATGTTGATACTCCCACCTTAACAATTATTGTTTTATTATTTGTTCATGATTAGTAAACATGCGGTCAGTCGGTTTGTTATAGATTGCAAAAGTGTCAAGCACAGCTTTTACCGACTTTACATATTAGAATAATTAGAGGTGTTGTCAAGAAAGTATGTGGAATGACAGAGCTTAGCAACTAGAAACCAAGTGTGTGCATATACATTTTAGAAAATAAACTGTTTCTCGAGCGACGTGTACTGTTGTTTCAATAACGCAAGAAACTTAAACATTTTAAGCGGGATTTTCTCAAAAATTCCCATAGTAAACATTGTATCAGAGATAGCAATTTTTCAATCTTATGAAAATTCTGAATAACTTTTGGTTTTGAGTTTTTGATCTACCTTGTTTAAGTGGAGTAGGAGAGGAAAAATATTGCTAGGCAAAAATATTCACAACTTTTGTTTGGCTTATCCATCGATTCTTAATTCGTTGGGCTTATCGGAATTTGACACATTTAAACTCGCTAAATAAGGATTCTTTTGTTTTATCAATTTTATAAAAACCGAGGTCGTTTTGACTTCCATTGCGACAGGTAGAGGGCTCTATGTAGCCGAATCAACTCTTTCTCCATTTTTCTTAAACATTTTAAATGCAACGATAGGTATATATTTTCTTCAGCAAATGGAAAAATAAATAAGAAGCAGATTTTATTACATTGTTTAAAAAAATTAATTGTTTTGTGGTTTTCACAGATATTCTTCTAATTTATTCTTCTTTTTGCTAAAGTTAAAATATAATTATATCGCACCTTTAAAGTAAAGTGACACAACTCGAAAATTGTAGATATATTTCTAAGATTATTCATAAAATTACACTAAATACCGCCCTCTATTAGCTGCCGCTTGACCTAATACCAAATCACTTCTCCCAAATTAGAGGAATAACCTATATATGCCTTCTTCATATTAACGGTATTCGCGCGTCTTTTTAATACTAAAGAGTATCATTTCAGTATGTTGTCGCATTCGACGGAAAATTGACACTGCTTTAAGTCTAAACTGACTTGATTCCAAAAATTTTACAAAAAAGTAACTGGTCTTTAATAAAAAAATGGCATTATTCTAAAATGACTCGCTGAATACAACGACAATTTTAATGTTATAATGGCATAATTCCAAATAATTCGTTCGTTGTTTGGCAGTAAAAAAACCTAACTTGTTTTTATTTTTATTTTTTTCACTATTAAGGGTAGGTTTTAATATCAAATTTAAATAATTGTCATCTAGTAAAACCATTTAGCTAATGTTTCCCCAAATTTAACATTTAATTTAATTTATTACTTGGGCTTAGGAGACAAAGGAGTTAGAGGGGTCCAATATATTTTATAGTTTTTCCAGTTTTCTTTAAAACTCTATTTTTTGGATTGTGTCACTTTAATTTTTAAGGTGCGATATATCTGATTGCATTTAAAATTTTTGAGAAAAATAAACAAATGGTTGATTCTGTTAAAAAGCTGTCGCAATATAATTCAGAAATACTTCGTTTTTTTTATAAAATCGACAATACAAAGGAATTCCCACTAAAAGCGAATTGAAAATTGTCAAATTCCGATAAGCCAAACCAAAGTCGTGAATATTTTTACATAGCAATATTTTTTGTCCCCCCTCCTATCCCCTTTAAATAAAAAGGTAGAGCAAAAACTCAAAAACAAAAGTTCTAATGGTTAGTATGAGGATTTTTGAGAAAATCGCGTTTTTTTTTGTCATTATAGTTACGCTCCCTAGCGGGCAGTCTAGAAACTTAAAAATAATTTCCAGCAATTTCTCTTAGTCACTTTTGTAATAAATATTTCTTTTCCGCAAGCCGTATGTTAAACAGTTTCAAGGATACAGACCTCTTTAGTTGTACACCCAGTAGGTACATAAAAGACAGCTTTTCACATTGTGAAAGTAATGTAGAAACAAATAAACACCTATAAATTAATAGTACCTATATAATAACAAAACATAATTGCTTGACTGTTTGAAGGTTGGAGACAATGATGTTTCTTGAATGATGAAAGAGTTTTGGACTTCTATTGTCAAAAAAACAAAAAAAAAGACAATGGAAGTCCAAAACTCTTTCATCATTCACATAATTGCTTATTGCGGTGTATATAATTTCAGTATTTTGTCTCAAAATTACCATTTAGACACAATTGACCTCTTCGGGTACTAGTTGTTTTTTGGAGATGGAAAAACTGTTTTTCAGCTCCCTTGGAGAAATATGGGGTTCACAGAAATATTTGGGATTCCATAATTTTTCTGAGCAATGTGGAAAAAAGTTCCTTCTCCAAGAAGATAAACAACTAGTAGCCCCAGAGATAGGTGGTGGCTAAATTTTAATGTGGCTTGTTTGGAATAAAATAATATATTATACAGAGTTAATCACGTTATTCGATACGATATATTATTATAGCTAAATTATTTGTTTTGGATAAAAACAATCGGGGTGGGACACTAAAGATACAGCAAATGTTAAATTGGGGGCAAAGTTGGATAATTTGGAGCTTAAGTTAAGGCTGGTGAGAAATCCAGAAAATTCCGATTGCTTCCGGAGATATCTGAAAAAAACCGAAAACTCCATTTCCTGTTTTTTTTTTGTTGTGACGTTATTTATAAACATATCGAAAAACGGCACTTTTTTTACGGCGCATTTAAAGATAGTTTATAATTTATAAAGGGCGTTTCGATTCGTTCGTTTAGATATCACCTTCAGATCAAAACTTTTAAATACGACCTGAAATTTAAATATTACTTTCTCAAGTATTTTGTTCCCCCAAAACATAAACAATAACATTTTGCCAGATTTTTACATATTGATAATTTGATCAATAAGCCCATCAAGCCTCTCTATGAAATTTATTTTTATTTTTATCGTAGAATCCGAAAATGAAATAATATACAAGGCATTACATTTAAACAAATACAACTTTGATAAGTTGCGTGTTTTTGGAATAATATGTACAGTACAAGAATAATTGTAAAATGTACCTCCCACAAGCTCATATACACTCCGATTTTTTAATCCAAAACAAATAACTTAGCTACATTATGTCGTGGCAAATAAAGTCAATTACCCGGTATATGGTCAAAAACATAAACTACAAAAATGCAAGCTTAACAATTATAAAGTTAATATAAGAACGTCTAAAAAATTTCTTTTTGGCACGAACAACAAATAAAATAGTATCTGCACAACAGCAGTAAAATTGAGCAAAATTGCTCTACTCTTGGCACTTTATTCCATTTGCTATATTTAGTTATTTACTTTTTATTGATTGCTAAATATATCTTATTCTTAATTATTTATTCATGGACATTAAGGCTCGTCATTAGATAATGAATAAAATAAGAGTCAAAAGAAAGTCATTGATGTCAAATATAAAACTACAAATAATATAAAATACCACCTCAACACAACATTCATAAGTGCAACTATCACAATTTCCAACAAAGTGTCGCCATCTATTTGTTTCAGATTATAACTTGTTTTAAGTTTATTGATATTTAATAGTGTCTAATAATTTAAAAGCAATGTTATGTTTATTGGCTATGACAACTTGCAATAGTGTATTGCCTTGACGATCACGAGCATTTTTGAGTGCCAAAAACTCATCTGGATTCATTGTTTCTAACTTACTTATTATTTCCATATTTCCTTCTTTTGCATCTCCATATAGTTCTTCCACCAGACTTAGCAAATCAGCAACGCTTTGATCTTTCGCAAGGTCAAAAGGTTTTTTATCCTTTTTATCGCCAAGGTTATATGTTGCACCGTGCTCTAATAAATATTTTACAATTTCCAAGGAACCATTTTTAGCTGCAACATGTAGCGATGTAGTCCCACCAGATGTGGTCTTAGCGTTAATAAAGCGATTTAATTTATCACTGCTTACATGCTGTAGCAAAACTTCGACAATCTCTTTATTGCCATTAGAAGTAGCAGTGTGTAATGGAGTATTACCTTTATTAGTAGCGGAAGTAACATCAGCCCCATATTTTAGTAATATGTTTACGGCATTTACCTGCCCCTTACTAACAGCATAATGTAATGGCGTCCTTCCATCAATGTCTTTATCATTGATGTCAAGTCCAGCATTTAATAAACGCTGAAGAGTTCCTACATCACCATTACTGGCAGCAATGTGGAGTTCTGTCTGCAGCTGCTGTAAAATTTCCGATGTTTCGGTACCTTGAATTTTAAATCTCATATTAATGCCTTCTATATTTTTTAAAATATCCAAAACGCTATGATGACCTGCTCCAAAAACAGCTTTTCTTTGATCCAAAACTTCTCTGTATACTCTCAGTGCAGTAATCCACTTGCCTTGAGCAAGAAACACCTGTGCCAGATTGTAATGTGAATCTAATGTATCTGGGTCATTTGGTCCTAGAGTTTTTTTTTGGAGATGAAACACCTCTTGAAAAGCTTTTAAGGATTCAGCGTATTTACCTTGGTTGAAAAGTATTCCAGCAATGTTATGTAGCGTTCTTAGGGTATCAGGATGATCAATGCCTAAAATCTTTCTCTTATTTTCAAAAACCTCATTATAGATGTTTAGGGCTTCCTCATACTTACCTTGGCTAGCTAATACCAGTGCTATATTATTTTGTGCACTTATGACAGCGGGATGATGTATACCGAGAGTTTCTTTTCTCTTTTCGAATACTTCCCTATTAAAACTCAATGCTTCTTCGTATTTTCCAAGCCTCTCTAATACTAATGCCATGTGAAAAGCAGTTTCCAACGTATCCGAATGATATGGACCCAGCGTTTCCCTTTGCTTCTGATAAACCTTTTGAAAAATATTAAAAGCCTTTTCATCTTTTCCTTGTCTATGAAGCACTAATGCGATACTACTTCTTGTATCTAAAGTATCTTTATTATTTAACCCTAAAATGTTCTTCTGTTTCTGATAAACTTCTTTAAGCCTATTTAAAGCCTCTTGGTAAAGTCCTTGCTTAAATAGTACTCTGGCTATATTTGCCTGGATATCTAAGGTACCTGGATTTTCTGGTCCTAGTATTTTCTTCCTTTTTTCAAATAAACTTTCATAAATATTTAAGGCGCTTTGGTATTTACCCTGGCTATAAAGCATAGAAGCTGTGTTAATCTGAGTCACTACATCACCTTGTAATATCTGTTTTAACATCTCGACTTTTGAAAAGTTATTATGCACTGCAGCAACTACTAGAGTTTTATTTTCTCTATCACAAGCGTTCATTAGAGCTTTTATTGTATCAATATCTTTTATCTTGCTGAGGTCATTTACAACCTGAACATTATCACCTTTAACATTTTCAAATGATTTACCCAATAATTTAAATAAGCTAGTAATAGTTTTATCAACAGTTAAATCTAATGGTGTTTTCCCACTGTCAGAAACAGCATTATATATTGCACCATTAGACAATAAAGTATTTACAACTTTGAAGTGGGAGAATTTAGCAGCATAATGCAACGGTGTAAGTCCCATTTTGCCAACTGCACTGGGATTAGCTTTATTTTGTAACAAAATATTAACAATTGTGTCATAGCCCTTCCAAGCAGCATAATGTAATGGTGTTACGTTAACAGCGTTTTTAGCGTTAATGATAGCTCCTGCTTTAATGTAATTCTCAACATCTGTAGAGCTCTTACGTTTTACAGCCTCAAACAGTTTCTCAGTTGACGTTAATAGATTGATAACATTTTTGTTGGTGGTCAATTTTACTGGACTTTTGTGAAAGTTGTTTAAAGCGTTGTAAACTGCTCCATTTCTTAATAAAACTTGAATAGTCTCTTCGTTACAACGATAGGCTGCAATGTGCATAGGAGTTTGGCCATTCGAATCTTTGGTATTAACGTCGGCGCCCTGTGTTATTAAATATTTAACAACCTTTAAACGACCTTTCATTGCAGCATAATGTATTAATGTCTGATTGTCTCTACCAGGTTCATTGACACTCAACGCCTTACTCAAGAAGAATTGTACAGTATCTATATAACCTTCTCTAGCTGCAATATGTATAGGCATTGAACCAGAGGAATTTCTAGCCTTTAAATCAGATCCCTGGTTCACTAGATATTTTACCATCTCTAAGTTACTGTCTCGGTTATTTCCTTGAGAAGCAATATGCAATACCGTCCAATCGTCGTTACCTTTAGCGTTCAAGTCCAATTTCCTGTACTGTAGTAACGTTTTAACAACTTGCAAATGACCATATGAAACGGCTAACTCTAAAGCTGTCCTATTGGTAGTGTCCTTAAGATCAATTATTGCTCCATTATTTAATAGAACCTTAACAACTTTATCATCCGGCCCGATCCGGCAGCTATATGTAATGGAGCACCTTCGTCATTTACAATGTTAACATCAGCCCAATTTTCAGTTAAAATTTTAACTATTTCTTCATGACCCTCGCATGCTGCAAGATATAATGGTGTGGAACCTTGGACTGTCAAGGCATCAACCTTACTACCCTTTTCTATAAGAGCATTTAATATATCCTTATGACCATTTTTAGCAGCCATATGTAATGGTGTAAGGTTGTCAGTACCTTTTGTGTTAACGTGAGCATTGTTTTTTAACAACGTTTTTACAATATCAATATACCCCGAAAACACTGCCAGCGTTAAAGGTTGACCATCTTCTCCATCTGCATTAGCTCCATATGCTATCAATACTTCGACGATTTCTTTGTGGTTATTTTTAATGGCAGTAAGTAATAGTGTCATGTTGTTACTTTTAATATCTACATTGGCTCCATTGGCTGCCAAAATCTTAACGATTTCTGTAAAACCTGCTTCCACAGCTAAATGTAGCGGTGTACAATCTTTGATTCCCCTTGCATTGACCAATGCATTATTTGTTATTAGAAGATTAACAGTATTTTTGTGGTCCCCTCTAACAGCTGCATGTAACGGTGTAAGACCATTGCTAGCTTTAACATTCACTTCAGCTTTATTTTTTAATAAACACTCAACGACATTCTCATGGCCTGCATATGCAGCTATGTGTAACGGTGTCGTACCGTCAACGGATTTAGTATCGATCTCAGCTTGATTTCTTATTAGACTATTAATAATATCTAAGCTACCGTTTACGACTGCTGAGTATAGCGGTGTATGTAATTTAATATTACGAGCGTTAACTATTGCATTATTTTTTAAAAGTAGATTTACAACGTCTTTGTGACCCTTAAAAGCGGCTATATGTAGTGGTGTTAAATTAATATTAGTTTTGGCATCAACTTCTGCTCCTTTTTTTATTAGAAGCTCAGCAACTTCTGTCTGACCACTATCGGCTGCAAAATGTAATGGTGTACGATAATCCTTAGTTCTAGCTTGAATATTACCTCGATGATTGAGAAGTAAGGTGGCTATTTGTAAGTAACCACCGAATGCTGCACAATGTAGTGGAGTTGATCCGTCAATAGTGGTGGCGTTAACATCGGCTTTATTTATCAGTAAAGTTTGGGTTATACTTTCGTACCCGTTTTGTACAGCATGGTGTAAGGGTGTATTATTATGTTTTTTTTCAGCAGCATTAACATTAGCTCCATGGTTTAAGAGAGTATTCACTATCTTCTCATGACCGTTTTCTACTGCATAGTATAATGATGTACAACCATTTATAACTTTAGCATTGACATCGGCTTCTTTTAGAAGTAAAGCTTCTAATATTTCTTCATGACCGTTTAATGCTGCTGCGTGCAATGGGGTCCAATTTCTGTCATCTTTAGCATTAACATTTGCTTTATGCTCTAGTAAGAAATTAGCTATGTCTAGAGAACCAAATTCTGCAGCTGAATGCAACGGTGTAAAACCACCATGAGCTTGATGGATATCAACATTTGCATTCCTTTTCAGTAGAACCTTAGCAACCTCAGGATGATTTTCTCTTATTGCATAGAATAATGGTGCAATTCCTGTTAAATCTTGAATAAAAATATTGGCATTATTCTCTAAGAGAACATTAACAGTGTCCTTAAAGCCATGTTCAGCTGCCAAGTGTATTGGTGTCTTACCAGTATTATCAAGATCATTGACATCTAAACCAATTTCCTTTAAAAAGTATTTAACAATATCTGTTCTTCCATAGGCAGCAGCAACATGCAGTGGACTTTGACCATTAGAATTCTTGATTTTAATAAGACCTAAATTTAGATCGAGGATAAATTTGATAACTGCGAGAGTAGATCCCTTAGCAGCAAAATGTAACATGGTCCATGAGTCTATACTCCTAGCATGGATATCGGCGCCCTGTTTAAGGCAACTCTTTAAGTCTTCCAGACTCCCTTCTTCTAAAGCCATTAATATTTCCTTTTGACGAGTAATGGTCTTGAGGCGTTGCTCGTATTTATCCCTTAGCTTGGTAGGATCATCTCTCACCAACTTGCCCACCTTCTTTTTAGTTTTTGTTAAATCTTCAGTAACAAGTTTTATAGCATTTAACATAACTGCTCTTGAAGGATCTGATAATAATATATCGACTAATGCATTATCATGTGCTAAATGATTTCGTAAACATTTTCCATTTAACAAAGGCATATTGTCGTCTAAGAACAGTAGGTTATTTTCCAGGGAATTGCTTGAATTACTTAAAATTGACAGTATGTCCAAAACCAGTATTTCCACCATTGCTTGCATTTTTTTGTCGTTCTTGTAGGAACATGATGTTTTAATTGATTGTTCACTTAAATTGCTGCTTAAAATATTTTTCAGTTCGGATGACTTTATTGCGAGCTGGGTATTATATTTTTCTGCTGTGAAATTGAAAGTCTTTCCTTGCTTATTAGTAGGAATAAAAGAACCTCTTTCATGTAGCCTCTTTTTCAATTCCTTTATGTATTTGAGGTCGCCTGTTCCTGTCCCAAATTCAGTAATAAAAAAAATTTCAACATTTAATCTTGTTATTTTGTCAACATTTTCAGACGGTATTCTTGACTTGACACTATGAACAACGTCCGCTGACATCCTAGCAACTTCTTTAAGTCTAAAAGGCTCCATTTTTACAGGTAGATTCTTCAATGTTAGATTGGCACGAAATTTCATTCCTCTTATAAGATTGTGGTCAATATTCATGTCATTTAAGCCAGTACATAAAGTTTTTAACATTGCAAGTCCAGAAATATATTCAATTGTAATATTTTTTGATCGAGTGTCCATACAATTGATTGTTTCATTCATTTTACTAAACAAGTCCTTTTCACGACTTGTCTTGTCAGTTATGTTATTACTTAATTCCTTAATAAGTTTTTGGAGCTTCTCATGATCCATCGTTTTAAAATCCTCTTGCATCATTTTATCAATTTCAACGTTGTTTAATGTTTCAGCAACTTCTTTTATTTCATCAAAGCCATCACTGTTGATAATAGTTTTTAATAGTATTTTAATAGTTTCAATCTTGCCGTTGTACAGAATATCATGGATTACATCATCAATTTTTTTAATATCATTTTGAACACCAATAAAAAATGTAAAATCCCTATTTTCTTCAATGTCCGTTCTTCTGGAGAGCGAATAAGAATGTGATAGTGAATTGCGTAAATCTATAATTATTTCTCTTGTATTTTTTGTTAACAATAATAGCAAAAGTTCACTGGTGATATTAGATAATTTAGGAGATTCTAAAGTGTTTTTTAAATACTCGCCGATAACTTGTAGAGCCCTTGTAATCACTAATTGCCCTTTTCTTTCTTTAGGATCAGCCGATAATGCCAATTTTATATAATTACTTATTTTTTCCAAAGAATGGACATCTCTAACTTTCTGATAATCGTTGTACAGTACTTCAAATTGAGGATAATTTTCGATAATTCCAGCCACAACCTTTTTACGTGTTAATTTTGGAAGATTGGCAAGGCCTTTGATTTTCAAATTGTCTATATCTTTTTCGATTGTAAGGTTCTCTGCAAAATACTCCAAGTGGTTTAGAATTTTGTTTTTATTCAAGACAGCATTGCAAAACAAATTGATTTCTTGTCGTTTAGTGTGTGAAGAAACGAAAGTGATCAAACAAAATTCAATTTCTTCCCAAGGTAATCTAGCATAGGTTGATTTTAACTGTCTCTTTAATATATAAATATTTTGAGCAATAAATTTTGCTATGAATAAAAACTTTTTATCCACTTTATTGGCGTTTAAGTATTCCATCTTTAGGACGTTAATACTTTGAATTACTAACTCAATCCGTTTTCTGACGTTAGCACGATACTCTTTATTATCTGGATTCTTTCCCGAAGTATTAGAAAAGAAACGTAAGTTGATTAACTTGTTTTCAACAAAAAATTGCATTTCTTCTGATAGTGGTACATTCTTCAACTGCAATTCCTCATAAACTTTTGAAAGAATTTCGTCTAGTTCATCTAAACGATCAGCAAAATAATTACCTGGCCATTTATCGATTAGTGTATTAAGAAGTTCGATATTACCAGATCGTATTGCATAGTAAAATGCTTTATGGCATGCTTCGTCTTCGTTGTGTGGCAATATACAGAGTTCGGCCAGACCGGGGGAACCTACAACAAGCATGAAATTTGAGATACGATTACACAAAACTTATAATTCTCACAAAATTTAGGGCGATTTCGTGCGAACACAAAGTTGGTCTTGTCAGCTTGATATGAGAGAAGCCCGGGGTTCGTGAATCAAAGTCATTTTGGGTGTTGTCATATAGAGAATACGATGTCTTATCCATAGATTTTTACCTTTAGATAAGCAAACAATAATCACGAAAGCGGCCAATTTATGGCCTCGCGCTTGTAATCAAAGCTACACCGGATTAGGCATGCGCTCTGCTACATTATCATTTGACGAATGGGAAAATAGACAGGTCTTTGCTTTAAAATTTAAGTACTTGCCCAAGAAATTATAAAAGTTGACCTTTAATTTATTTTTACGTGTAAAGAGCTAACATTTGCCCCAAATTCTTGCCAAAAAATTGCAATTTCGTCTCAATTTTTGATCAAGTTGGGAAGAAAGGTACCTAGTGATTTCTGACATTTTTAGTAGTTGCAAACCTATTAGATTTTGAGTATAGAAAATTTGTCAAAAGTCAATTTAACTATAAAACTTATAAAATGGAATATAAAAAACAAACAAAACCAGCAAAATAACTAATCGTCGATGTTATCGCGTATCTAACCTTAAGTCAAATACTAGTTGGTATATAACTTGTATTGCTTTTTATAATTTGGCAAAAACTCGGGTTTGTTCGTGTAAAACATTTTCAAGCACAATTTCTTGTTCAATAATTTGAAAAAGTTTTTGCCATAGAACTTGACCCGTGAAATATTTTCACCCTTGGATTGATTAATATAAACATATACCCAGATATAGGGAAAAGAAAAGCATAAAGTCTTTCTCCACAATTTTTAATTCAACAACTAGGCGAACCTAGGGTAGAATCGACATGTTTTGAGTGTAGAAACACTCATCGTCAGGAAATTGAAGCAAATATAGTGAACAGCTGATGTTGTTAGCAATAGAGAAAATAAAAATAAAAGGTGGAACTAATCCATAATGGAGCTTTCAATGGCACGCATGGGGCGTGAAAAAACTTTTTGTAGTCAAACGATAGAAAACATATCAGCACGCTGAAAGGTCAACGACCAGTGAAAAGCCACTGTGGGTGGGAAATGAAGAGAAAAATTGTAAAGTATCAAATAAAGGACTTTGTAGAAATAATTTTAAGTGTACGTGATAAAAACATTTTAGTTTGATTCAACTATGTCGAAGAAGTGTGAAAGATGTCAAGTATGAGGGAGAGAAAGATTTTCTTTGAAAATGTCTTAAACCTATTCTTTCTTTTTTTAAACCAAATGTGTCAGTTTTGACTCCTGCGGGGGTAACTGGGCCGTAACAAGCTTGGTACCCCAACAGCATTTTATTTCAAGCTAAATGAAAGCATCTACACGACTTTAATAAAAAAACATATTTTTTCTTTCTCTCTTCCTCATACTTGACATTCTTCCATAAAAATAGACGATAATCCAAAGAAAACATAGAATAAACATTCCTATTACATTTTGAAGAACGTCGCAAATGTTTTAAAAAACAGATTTTATTCATTTTAAAACGCGATAAAGGATTAAAACAAATTGATCAACTTAACCCCGGACACATTGACCTAACCTAACATCCAACCCACAACATTAATAACTAAATTGTGATGTATATTTTAAAGTTAGTATTTCGACAAGGAAACCCGTATTAAAAATAGCTGCCATCTGGTAGCGGTAGCAAAGACGAAGGACTCACCGGATTGGTACTAGTGGATTAGGCAAAATAAAGCACGTGAAAACCATCAGACAATCGCGGTATGATTTGGGATCTGGCCAAGCAGGCACAAAATTCCTGTGAGCCAGTAAGAGAAGGAGATATATTTTTTATCTCTCTCTGTGTTTTATGCGACAGCTGCTTGGCTACGCATATGGACTTCAGGGAGTTTTCGTGGCGCCAGTTCGTTATCCTTGCTTCATCGATGATGCTTGATAAGGGTTTAAAACTTGATGTTTGCAGAAATAAATAAAAATTATTATTGCACCATGAAAATCTTATCGAATTTTAGTTTAAGGGGTAAAAATGTTATTATTTATATTTATTATTATGAAATATGTAAACAAGGTAAGTGGAATATGTTTATTTAGTCTTTGTTAGTATCAAAAATAGACTTTGGTAGAACCCTGACCCGTTTGCTATAAGAAGTTAGGAATAAACATGCATATTATTACTCGGCAATACCGGGTGTCCACGGAAGGTGACTCGCCTCTCTAACTTTTTTGTTTTTCAATATAATGAAATAAAATTCGGGGGATTTATATACGACATAAAACTGCATTTTTCGACAGGTGACTCAACATTATGGAACTTCCGGTTTAACCGGAAGTGACATAAACTCTCGATTTTTAAATGGGACGCCTGGTATATTTTTACTTTTTTTGACTCCATATGACATTCTAAATACAACGATGTGTCACTTGTCACTTTTTGTCACGAAGAAAATATTTTTTTTTCCAAATTTATTGTTTTATCTAGAGGGCTATGAATACTTTAAAATCACTTATTTCAGTTCTTTAATCTTGGGAAAAATACAATTTTACTATTTTTGGTCCAATGCCATGTGCTGTGTAAAATGTAATCTTTAAAGTTGCCCTATAACTCATTTTTTTTAAACGGCAACATTGGTGGCTCGTCCGGTTAAGAAAAAAGAGGATTTTATTACGATTATTTTGATACCACACACTATTAGGTTTTAGAAAAGCCGCCATTAAAAAACTTTAAAAAGCTAACTTAGAACTCTTCTAAATAATGAAGCATCTTTTGAAAATAAATTTAGATTTAAATGCATCAAGTAGCCTGTGACCAGCAAAACTGATAAAACAAAATCATGCCTTAAAGAAAATTGAAATGCCAACAGCTTCTGCCAAAGTAAATTAGTTTGTTGTTTAAAAAACATGGAAAATAATAGTTTTACAAGGAGTGAAAAAGTTGATAATGTTATTATTGTGAGGCTCATTTCGCATTTTCGGAACCAGTTTTGGGTACCTAATAGTGCCAGGTTGGATGACGCCGATTAACATATCCTTGTGCGTAAAGTCGTGCAGCATCGGTTGAATTCTTTCTACATTCTCCAAACACTAATAATATAACTTTGTCACTCCTTGTAAAACTATTATTTTCCATGTTTTTTAAACAACAAACTAATTTACTTTGGCAGAAGCTGTCGGCATGTCAATTTTCTTCAAGGCATGATCTTGTTTTATCAGTTTTGCTGGTCACAGGCTACTTGATACATTTAAATCTAAATTTATTCTCAAAGGATGCTTTATTTTAAGAAAGTTCCAAGTTAACTTTTTAAAATTTTTTAATGGCAGCTTTTCTAAAACCTAATAGTGTATGGTATTAAAATAATCGTAATAAAATCCTCTGTTTTCTAAACCCAACGAGCCACCATGATGCCATTTAAAAAAATGAGTTATACTTACAACTTTAAAGTAGGGATGCACCGGATCAGGGTTTTCCCGATCCGGCCGAAACCGGAATTCCGGCCATCAGCCGGACCGGATCGCCGGAATTCCGGCCGGATCAAAATCTAAAAAAGAACACCTGATGGAATCAGTGCTTATTATTACGCTACCGCTGTATCTCCGTACTGTTTGACTAGGTATTTCCCCTTTAATTTTTGATTGATATGTTTATGTTTTTAATAACTTTGTTCTCAAAACGTTCCTCCCTATTATGTTTTATTATTCTTAGTATTCTTTCTTACGTTCCTATTGGTACTAGTAGTATTGATACGTTATGTTCCTATTATCATTTGTGTTCTTATTATTTTTATTACTATTTTCGGTTTGATGTTTTTGTATTTTCTGTTCATAAATAAAAGTGATATCAAGCTTAATGTTGGTTATTGTACCTAAAGGAGAGTTTTCATAGTGGAATTCAATTTAATAAAGCCTATTTTCTGCTTATTTTAAAATTTAAACCATTTTAATATTAATTTTTAAAATTCCGGCCGGAACGGTAGTTTCGGCCGACAGGCCGGATTTACTGGTACCGCCGGAATTCCGGTGCATCCCTACTTTAAAGATTAAATTTTACATAACACATAGCATTGGACCAAAAACAATAAAATTGTATTTTTTCCAAGATTATAGAACGGAAATAATTGGTTTTCAGGTATTCATAGCCCTCTAGATAAAACAAGAAATTTGAAAAAAAAAATATTCTTGAAGACAAAAAGTAGTGACAAGTGACACATTGTTGTATTTAGAATGTCATATGGAATCAAAAAAAGGAAAAATATACCAGGTGTCCTATTTAGAAATCGAAAGTTTATGTCACTTCCGGTTAAACCGGATGTTCCATAATGTTAAGTCACCTGTCAAAAAATGCAGTTTTATGTCGTATGCAACTCCCCCGAATTTTATTCCATTATCTTGAAAAACAAAAAAGTTAGAGGGGCGAACCACCTTCCGTGGACACCCGGTATGTGCTTACTTGTAAACATCCTTACGCGTCCATCATCCTCTCCGGGAGCCAAAAAGGTTCCCGATATGTTCCAGCGTACCGTCCGAATGGTAGAGTCGGGATCATCGAACCGTGCAGCAGTCTGAATGTCTAGTTTTGTTAGGCTCTGGGCAGCTTGGTCATCACTAAAAAATATTTTTATCGGTAATTTTAATCACTGTTAATTTTTTACTTTTAAATAAACCAAAGTGAACGATTTCTAAGTTTTAGTATTGAAAATACTTCTGGTTGTGTATATACGGGTCCATTTCATGAAAAATGAACGAGCGTCACGCGTGACGCGTCACGGTACAGCTTAGTCGACCGGCAAAATAACACGGCGGTGATCCGAGCAGCACAGGATCGATGACATCATCTTCTGAGTATTAATATTGTTTTGTTTTGGGTTTCGGCATTTATTATTATATTTGTTGATATTAAGACATGGCCGGGAGAGAGAACAGTTATATAGTAGTTAGTATTGAATCGACCAGTACCTACTTTCATGTTACGGGATCTCCCAAAAGCCACAGCTGCACACAAGCGGCGTCGGCTTTATCAGGATGTTTATTTAGACCAAATATTATTAGGTGCTATTTAAATATTATACTGTGTGTTTGAATTTTGAATATAACTTTATTCGGACATAATAAGAAGTAGATTATCTTTATTATTGTTCTATATTCTTACATTATAGTTATTAAAGATACTAGTTCGATATGAACACTATAATGAAACGTGTGCAACGTTAAACCACGAGGCGTCAGCCAAGTGGTTTAATTGCACAAGTTTCATTAACAAAGTTCATATCGAACGTGAATCATTCAAAATTTAATCTACGACAGTGCAAATAGATTTTATTGGTCTAAATTTCATTGATATCAGATAACGTTTTCGTAATTTTTAAAATTTTCAGGTGTCCATATTAGTCGATATCATGCATGGTAACCGCATTTTTGATTGTTTCAATTTCGATTTTGACAACGTCATTATTAAATTGTCGCTATTTTTAAAAAGGTGGTTTTGAGCTCTCTTCAATAATATGTACCTACTAATATACAGATTATCCTATATTTTTTATTTTAACAAAACAGTCAAATTTACACATTTCTAAGTATAATTTACACATTTCTAAGTATAATAATTTAATTATTATTTCAAACTAAATCCGAGCATCCATGCCGTCATAATAACGCGTGATAGCGGCTCCATTGTGTCAACACGTTACATACTCACAGATAGGAGTAATCTGTGCTGTGACATAATGGTTTCCTTCTCGCCACTGTATGTGGTAGGTATTTTCAAAACGCCTATGATACTTGCGTAAGATGCAAGATCTGTGAATTTTTTTATGGCATTATCAATTTAAGAAAAAAAGGTGTTAAAATCGGTTATTTTATTCATAAAAGAAAGAGTATAAACGCTCTTGAAACAGCGATTTGAGTGGGATGTTCCTATCTATAACATCCCCTTTCTTCATTTTTTATCTCTTTGAACCACGCCTATTGTATGTCTTACAAATCTCTTATTTTCTCACATTAAGGATGGTTTTTGAATTATAGAATCAGTTTACATTCTGAGATTGCTATATACAGGGTGATTCACGTTGAGTGGCCTATTAGAAGATCTCGGAAACGAGTAAAGTTATCATTTTTAAAATTTGATAGCAGGCATGATTGACTTTGCGAACTCTTAAAATATAAATCACTTCCGGTTATACCGCAATAAGTTTTTAAATAGAACACCTTATTTATTTTATATTATATATTATACAGGGTCGCTTTTATGTATGGAAACGGTCGATTATTTGCTTAAGTAAAATAGCTAGCGAAGAATGTTAAATACAAAAGTTTTAGGGCTTTTAGAAATCTATTACACTGCACATAAACTACGTATACAGGATCAGTCAAAAAGACATGGAAGGACAAAGTTACTTTATTTTAAATATTATTCAATATTTCAATTATTTACAAGATTTAAAAAAAAAAATGTTAAGCACACCACATACCCAATCTTAACCGTTTTCGAGATATCGAGTTTCGAATATCATTTTCAAATAAATCTAATAACAATAATAAAAAAGACAAACTAAGTTTTAGTAAATTGAATCCTATTTTATAAGGTGCTCAAAGTGTCCACCGTTTACCTCCTGGCAGTAATGAATTCGGTGAACAAAATTTTGTAGGGCATCTAAGGATATTGGGAGCAATACTGGAAATTTCATGCATTATTCTTTGTTGCAAATCTTCGATATTTTGTGGCCTATTTTTGTACACTAAAGTTTTGATATGGCTCCACAGGAAAAAGTGAAGAGGGGTCATATCAGGAGACCTAGCAGGCCATTCAATTGCACCTCTGCGCCCAATCCATTTACCAGGAAAAGTTTCCTCTAGATATTCCCTCACCATGCATCCATCCAAAATGTGGTGGAGCCCCATCTTGTTTAAACCATATTTGTTCAGCCGGTAAATTGGGATTATTATGGTTCGGGAATAATCGTCTGAGCTGTGCAACAATATTCTCTTGTAAAAGTAATAAATATCGTTCAGAGTTCACATTTCCATGTATAAAATAGGGCCCTATGACGTTTCCACCAATAATGCCACACCAAACATTGGTTTTTTGTGGTCGTTGTGTATGAACTTGTTCCATCCAATGTAGATTTTGGTCTGACCAATATCTACAGTTGTGTCGATTTACGTGCTCGTTTAAACAAAACGTTGATTCATCAGAAAATAAAATGTGGTCGACAAAGTTGACATTTTGATTCAATTTCTCCATAATGATTTCGCAAAACTAAATCTGCGATCAAAATCGTCTTCACTCAATTCTTGTAACAAATGAATTTTATATGGTTTGAATTTTTCTCGTTTGGTAATTTTTTGAATGGAATATCAACTCATTTAATTCGATGATTTAAAGCCCGCTGTTGCGTCGAATTTATTGGATTTTCTACCACATCTTACATGACATTTAGAGAATGTTCTTCATTAGTAACGCTTACCGGTCTTCCACTTTTTGGTCGATCTTTCACACCTCCAGTTTTATGAAAACGCTGCAATGTTTTGGAAACAGTTGATTTAGTTATAGGTTTCCGATCTGGATAAAATTCATTAAAAATATTCACCACTTGAGTAAAACTCCGTGTTCTATCGCCGTACCCTATCATCATTAAAATTTCAATGCGCTCGGTATCACTCAAACGTGCCATTTTTATAAAATTGTTCACAAATCCCAAATGTCAAGATGACAAAACAACATTGTTATGGAGATAAATATTTTCTAAGGTAACTTGATGGACTGGAAAATTAATGAATGTAATAATTTATTTGAAAACGATATTTGAAACTCGATATCTCGAAAACGGTTAAGATTGGGTATGTCGTGTGCTTAACATTTTTTTTAGAATCTTGTAAATAATTGAAATATTGAATAATATAAAGGGGGTTTCATTTAAAATAAAGTAACTTTGTTCTTCCATGGTTTTTTGACTGATCCTGTATACTTAGTTTATGTGCAGTGTAATAGATTTCCAAAAACCCTAAAAGTTTTGTATTTAACATTCTTCGCTAGCTATCTTACTTTGGCAAATAATCGACCGTTTCCATACATAAAAGCGACCCTGTATACATTATTACCTAAGTAACTTTTGTTGATAATAAATCTATACCTAACTCTAACCGTTTTTGAGATATGAATTATAAAATTAATTTTTATGTGAAAACATACCGAGAAGAAAGTTCTGTAACTTTGAAACTAATAAGGCTAAACATTTAAAGTTTTAATTTGAAGAAAATAGTCCATGCTTAAAGTGAAGTTGAAAGTATGGGAAAGAAAGAAAAACTAAAAGTCTTTCTCCACAAAATTTATTAGAATAAAAATTCTTTAGGGGTCTCTACGTTCATCATCAGGAGGCAGTAAATTTATTTAATGCTGATGGTTTTAGCAGAAGAAAAAATGGTGTAGAACCTTAATTGGAGCTTTTATGAAATTAAAAAATTAATGTGTAGAAGAGACATAATATAGGTAATATGAAGAAAATTGATAAAAGTTGAAACATACTGAGTATGTGAAAAAGTCAGTAAAGAAGGTCTGAAGTAACCAAATAAACTGGGGAAGAAGAAAAAACCCTTCTAAAAAGAAGGTGTCGAAGACTATTTAAATTTTTTTATAAAATATTTTAAGTATGTCTGTAAGACATTATAAGGATAAAAGTAGTCATAGTAAAAGTGTATTACCCCACAAAACACTTTTTGGATAGTATTTTATTGTGATATCTTCATGATACTATGACTAATTTTATCCTTATAGTGTCTTAAAATGTTTTATAACATTTTTTAAATAATCTTCGACACCTCCTTTTTAGAAGAGTTTTTTTTCTTCTTCCCCAGTTTGTTTGGTTGGTTTAGACCCTCTTTACTGACTTTTTCACATACTCAGTATGTTTTAACTTTTATCAAGTTTCTTCATATTACCTATGTCTCTTCTACACATCCAATCCATGAAAGCTCCATTAAAAGGTTCTATACCATTTTCTATTCTGCTAAATCCATCAGCATTAAATCAATTTTCTGTCTCCTGATGATGAACGTTTCTACGTTTGAAACATGTAGAGACACCTAAATAATTTTTATTCTATTAAATTTTGTGGAGGAAGACTTTTAGTTTTTTCTTTCTTTCCCATTTAAAATTTTGATAGCTTTTAACCAAAACATACTACAGATCTTTACATTCCATATTTTAGGTTTTTCACACAGGGCTCTTTCTACAGATTGGGGACAATTTTGATGTATCTATGACTTATTTTAAATGAAAATCTACTAAAAAATAATTCAATTTTTGAATATGGTTTGTCACAATCCTGACCATTACATAAACAAGAGTTTTTTTTAATTGCTTTTAATTTCAAAACGACTAAAAATATGGATAGTGACATATTATTAGATATTTAGATAGGAAATTTAATTCTCTACACGTTAGTAAGATAAGACACAGGGTGTGCACATTTATTTGAATGTCTAGAATAATCTGGTAACTAATTATTATTGTGTTCAACTTGTATGTAGTAGTAGGTAAACTACCAAAAGGCCTTGAAGAATTCTGTATATACACAGTCTACGAGTTTATACCTTTCTCCAAAGTCTCCAGCAATTTAGCTTCATAATCTACAAGGTTTGAGCGTTCTAGTCATATTATGTGTACTTTAATTATTAATAACCTTTGCAGGCCAAGCTTATTTGGTCATAAATAAGCGACTATCTAAGATTTTAGCCATTGTATTATGGTAGCATACACCCCCCGATTAAAATAAAGGAAAATGCCACCCTGATTGATAGACAATATTTTAATTAACCCGTCAAGTAGTAGGTGTAATACTTACTCAATGGGTGTCATATTAAAAACTGTTACATTCTTAGTAGCCACTCCCAAAATATGAAAACTTCTTCCCCAATTTGGGGCAAAAGCTATGTCATGCACTGGCTCAGTGATACTATCGATTGTATCTAACTCGATCCACTTTCCACTGAACTGGTTGTATTCGTAAATAAATACTGTGTTCCCAGCTCCTGCCCCTGCCCCTGTTTCATCACTTCCTACAGCTATCATAGGTGGGTGCAGCGTTGACAAGCTCGGATTCCAATCTAAGCAACTAAGAGGTACTTTACACTGGATTTTGTGCTGTAAGGTCCACTGACTTAGATCCTTGATATTTTTTCGTGCCTTATAAATTCGAATGATGCCTACAAATTGTTTAGAATTATTAGAAAAGAAATAGTCTTGTGTAGTGTGAAGTGCGGCAGAGGATAGTCTTTTAACAGGTCTTCTAACAGGTGAATCTCAATAATAGGTGCATTGTTTTATTAAGATACCTATATTATATCATAAAGAAATTTTAAACATTGTTTATGATAAACTGTTGTGGTGATGTCCAGATATTACTAGTTATTTTTTATTTTACCTTTCAACCAACCCAAATAACGTAACCCTGTATTTTCAAAGTTGGTGCGTGTCGATCGCTACGAAGTTACAATTAGTTGGAATGATGGAGAAGTATAATAGATGACCATACTTAACCGCGGTACAGTTATTGTCTGCATGACCGGCACGTGACGTAATTTTTCCTAAAACAGTTTCTCTTGCTTACAGACGCAGTAAAAACTTCCTCCAACAATGTAACTGAGAAGGATTTGGGCGCTATTGTCGGAGACTGGTTCCGATTTTCCAAACAAATTAAGGAACACATCAATAAGTAAATAAATTATTATATACGAATTTAATAAATTATTTTTCCTTAAAAAATTGTGTTTTTTTAAAATTTTTAGCAAGTTTTCCACAGGGTGACTCCATGGCACCATGGGCAGTACTTAAAACAATTATAACATCTCAGCTTACCTTAGTGACTTAAACCGTGCTTAAGGCTCTGTAATGTTAAGGCCCAAATTACTGATTGCCTACAGTTATAACCCTTATATAGTATTATATTGCTATTGTGCAGTTAGCCATTCGGGCTGTCGTTACATATTTCTGATGCTGGTGAATAAACCGAAACGTCAGCAAGAATCAAAGTTTTTCTTTTCAAACTGATTATAAGTTAAATCCAAGTAATTATAACATTTATGTAACGTTCTAAAATGTATTAGCATTAACATTACCTACTGCAATAGTAAAGACATGTTTCTTTATTGCAAACTTTATGTTAAAACCAGGGCACAAAAATATCATGATATTTATATAAATATCAAAATATCCAATATATATTGATATATATCTGATATATATCCAAAATGTGATATTTATTTTTTTTTAAATTAAGAAACTATTTTGATAGGGATTATCGGGTTACTGACTTAAAATATACACATATATGCTTTATGACATATTTTTTTATAACATTATTATGATGTAAAGTATGAGAAGAACATATTTTTAAAAAACTATTAAGAGGAAGTAACCCCATTTACCACAATGAAAATTGCCGAACGTTTTGCTGGTCAAACGAAAAGAAAAAAGAAAAATTGGTATTTAGAAAATAAATTCTACTTTAAATACCCCATCCATAAAAGTAAATGACGATCGAAAATATTCCCAAAATTTTTTTTAGAATTTTTTTTAATTTTTAGTAATTTTGTAATATCTTAAACAATTCTTTATTGGTCAAAAGCAAAATGACTTTTCCGGGTGTAGAATGTTGTACCAAACAATTTTTCTTAAAGCCATTTTTCAACATCGGCCTTACTTTTTTCTCAAAAACGTTGGGCGCGTAAATCCACTTTACACGCTTAAATTCACTTTACGCGCCCAACGTTTTTGAGAAAAAAGTAAGGCCGATATTGAAAAATGGCTTTAAGAAAAATTGTTTGGTACAACATTCTACACCCGGGAAAGTCATTTTGCTTTTGACCAATAAAGAATTGTTTAAGATATTACAAAATTACTAAAAATAAAAAAAATTTCTAAAAAAAATTTAGGGAATATTTTCGATCGTCATTTACTTTTCTGGATGGGGTATTTAAAGTAGAATTTATTTTCTAAATATCAATTTTTATTTTTTCTTTTCGTTTGACCAGCAAAACGTTCGGCAATTTTCATTGTGGTAAAGGGGGTTACTGCTCTTAATAACTGAAAACGTTAAAGAAAACATTGTTGTTTTTTTGTTTAGTGGGACCTTATTACGTGATCTATTATCCGCGCAATTATTTTATTCATCAGCCTCGACGGATTATATTCCTATCTCTGTTTTGATAAACTAAATAGACAAGAACAGCTTAAAGATAGAAAAAAACCCGCTCGATATTCAGGTAGACGCGGCGTTCGATCTTCAGCTGAATAACTCGGTCCCATGGGTCGAGACAGATGTGACGTCGGGGAGTTTATACACGTGTTTTTATTAAAGACCGCATCTTGTTTATTTATTTTCTCAGTAAGTAATTGAAAATTTGAAAAACTGAAACCTCTATGCGATATAGGATAAAAAATAGATCACGTTCTAATTTTTTGCGCGGTAACCGATATATCCGAAAAATAGTTGCTAAATTCAGGATGTTCGTGAGGAATATGGTAAATTTCTTATATAATTCTTACCTTCCGCTGAACACGTTGCCAGTTGCAATAAGCCTTTTAGTGTAGGTCCAAATTTGATATCAGTAATGGAAGTTTTAGAGTCGTTCAGATTTGCTCGGCACACCCAATGCTTTGTATCTTCCACTAAAAATTAAGCATTAATTCTTATCATAAGGCTTATAAATAGTAGGTAATAATTCTGCACTCCTTAAAGACCTAGATAGGCGTGTTCGATTCGCTGGTTTAGATCGATCCAGAACTATTCTAACTAATCTAACCTGTATTCGATTGGCAAATAATCACTCTGTTTCCCGACTAACGTCAAAGTTAACTCAAGTGAACCTGGAAAATTGCAGAATCACCAAAATCAGATCAGTTGTTTGTTTTGTTTACTTTATGGTTTTGGAGGTATAGTTGCATTCTGTCCCTGTTTAGATTTTCGTTGGGTATTTATTAGTATTGTTTGATTATGTCTGTCTGTGTCTATTAACTGTGATGTAGAAGTAAAAATGGATAAATTACGTCTTTTTAAATCCATCTAGGTCCTAGGTAAATACTATTCCCTGTATGTGAATGAGAAGAGTGGAAATATAATATGTTAAAGTTGTTTTACTTTAGTCTCCCCCTTTATTTATTATTACTACTACGCCACTCTCGACTAATTTTTGAACATGAAATGAGGTTAAGTCACAGTCGAAACCCAAACGAACAACTGACAAAAATCCGTGTTTCACCTTTGATCACTGAACTGATTTTTAAGATCAGATCGATGCAAATCTCTGTCCCAATCGAATACGGCTATGATACAGAGGTCAAGCTACTGGAAAAAGCTCTCCGATGAATGCACTTTTTTTCTTCACGGTACTGTCAATATACAGAATTGCAGGTATTGGTCGGATTCCAAACCTAGAATTTTTAGAGAAGTGCATACCTACTCAACATCCCGAAAAATTAAATGTGTGGGCTGGAATTTTTGGGGACCGTATTATTGGGTCGTATTTTATACCTGGAAATTTAACAGGTGAAATTTACCTGAACCTGTTTGGAAACCACTATTAACCCTGCTTTAACGAATGCCATAGAAGAAAATGACCGTTATCGGCCAGAAAATATTTACTTTCAGCGAGACTAAGCACCCCCGCATTATGCGTTCCCTGTTAGACAGTTTCTGGATAAATAATTTCCAGGAAAATGGATTGGAAGAAGAGGTCCTATTGAATGACCTGCAAGATCTCCTGATTTGACGCCACTGGACTTTTTTTTGTGGGGACATTTAAAGTTTAAAATTTATGAAACCCAACCCAATTCTTTGGAAGACTTGCGACAACGAATAGTGTATATACGAGTGCCGACAAATAACTCCCGCAATGCTCCATAATGTTCGCGAACATTTTGAATTTTGAACAGTACATTTACAATTGCATGAAGGTTGAAGGTGGACATTTACTTGATTGATAATTTGATACAAGCGGTAATACATTTTATTACTTTTAAATTTTCTTTTCTTCTCCTATTTATCAGGAACTATTCACTCGATTTAAACGAGTAAGGTCGCGTTTGGAAGGCAATTCAATTCCCTTTAAAATAAGGTATCACTCGACCCCCCTTTCCATTTAAGATTTTAAGGGTAGAAGCCACACCCCGTCGTAGGGATTCCAGAAGGGGGGTGAAAATAGCAAAACAATACGTCCCCCTGAGAACTAAGGTTCCCGTGTTCGAGCGAATTTTGATTTATTTATTAACAAGAAAATAAACCTGGTTGGAAAGTTTTATGTGCGCTACCCTGTATAACAAAAAACCATTACAAATGATAAAACGTAGACCTAAATAATACGTGACGAGTTGACAAATAAGCAATAGTGTCGTTTATCTATACAAACAGGAAACGGTTAAATTTCTTAGGAAATAAACTAGGAGAATCACAGGGTCTGCATCATCAGGTTTATTGTCAGTCTTGCAAATTTCTTACATTTTTATATACCATATTATACATAGACATTTACCTTTAAATACCTAGCTACAGCCTACAGCTTATCTTGTGCACAAACAAAAGTTAGTTTTTATTTGTTGCTTTTATGTCAACTCATTGTTATTTTGGATAAATTGCGAGAATAAACCAAACATATGCAAGAAAAGCCTTAACACATTTTCTCATCAGTAGATATTGTTACTATAAATATCTCCTATTAATTGCCTTTTAAATACCATTTAGTTTACCCTGCACAATAATAATAATTAAATTAAGTAATAGAATGGACTTTAGATACAGGGTATTCCCTACTCGATGGTACATTAGAAGTATCTGGAGAACGAAAAGAAAAATAATTTTGAAATTTTCACCAAGGCCATAGGAGACTGCGCTCTAGCTTTTAAAAATAATTTCGCGGTTGCAGTGTTGCCAGATCTATTGATTACTGACATCAACTTTGGAATTTTAAATGAGACACCCTGTATATTTTTACATTTTTAAATTCCACATAAAATTATAATTATTTTTTATTAAATGCATTATTAGTCTATACTTCATAGTTTCCGAGATATTGACTCTCGAAAAGTGACATTTTTGAACTTTGACAGCTTCTAACTTGCTAACAGTACGTCCTAGAGCAAAACGGCTTACATGTCCCTATCTTCAATTTTTATTATCTTCCCAAAAAAATCAACTTCCGGTCAAACCGGATGTAACTCGAAAGCAGGAAATATAGTTGTTCCGGTTTAACCGGAAGTTGTTTTTTTTGGGAAGATAATAAAAATTGAAGATAGAGGCATGTAAGCCGTTTTGCTCTAGGACGTACTGTTAGAAAGTTAGAAGCTGTCAAAGTTCAAAAATGTCACTTTTCGAGAGTCAATATCTCGGAAACTATGAAGTATAGACTAATAATGCATTTAATAAAAAATAATTATAATTTTATGTGGAATTTAAAAATGTAAAAATATACAGGGTGTCTCATTTAAAATTCCAAAGTTGATGTCAGTAATCAATAGATCTGGCAACATTGCAGTCTCCTATGGCCGTAGTGAAAATTTCAAAATTATTTTTCTTTTCGTTCTCCAGATACTTCTAATGTATCATCGAGTAGGGAATACCTACTCTGTATATCTAACACCCACACACATATGTGTGCTATATATATCCTCCACACAAATAAAAAACATTATTCATGTCTACCTTACCAATTTCTTCTTCCCATACTGCAACTGTACCCTTTGAAGAACACGTAGCCAAAAACTGTCCATATTTTGGATGGGCCCATGTTGCTTTCCATATGGGACTGCCCTGTGCTTTTAAAGTTGACGTTACAGTCCATTTGCCTTCCTTAGATTTATCCCATATCTAGAAATAAAATATTCTTGTGTAGTGTAATTATTCAGTCAGAAAATATCGATGTCTATGTATAAAGTTAAATAATAGTAAAAAGTTGAAAGAAAATTTTACTATACCTATAATTAACAAATTTTCAGAATCAACTTTTTAAATTTAATTTCAATTCTTTTAATCTATTACCAACATATAACCTAGTTCGCCTTGTTTTTTTTAGTTTATGATTTTTATAACTAACATTGCATTTAAATAAAATTAATATCGTCGGCACATTATTTAGGAAATATCTTTTTATATTACAAAAAAATCAATTTATTTCATTGGGAGAATTGTATAGTGAAAGAACAATGACATAATAATTTTAAAAATTATCTTACCCGATATTTTTCGCGAAAAGATTCTCCTAATATAGTAGGTTTATTAAATAAAGTACATGTTTTATAAAGCATCATTATAACAAGTGCTTCTAAATGCTTTATAATGCATGTACTGTATAGTATTTTTTCTATTTTGTACTTTTTTTCAATAAAAAAATGCATAATTTAAATAGAAAATAAACCCTTCAAATTTTGTAAATTTCTATGTCTAAATTTTATGTTGGTAACATGTACTATTAAATTATTTTTATCATAGTAAGTAGCCTTTACTTTTGTCCGCCATGCCATGCCATATTACCAATACCAACCTTAGAGTGCTACAAATTAATTAAATCTGTTAATTTATAGTCAAGTAGTATATGAAAATTAAAATTATGTCATAATAATTGACTTTCTCTAAGTTTCACAAGCGTTTAAAAGATGAAATTTTGTTTTTTTGACGTTTACTGCATTTTTCCAAATGGAATGATGGTAGTTCACTAGGATATTAAAACGAGCATTATTTTCCAACAATTTTAAGTTAAAATTGTAACGTCATTCGTTTATTAAACTTACATTCTAAATCAGATAAAATGGTTAGTTTTACTAGAAATAGAAATGAACAAATTAATATGCTTCTAACTTTTGGAGTATCCAGAAAAATTCTTCTGAAGCCGCAAGATTGTATGTATTGTATGTTTTATAAACTAATGACATATTACAACTTTAAATTAAAGCCATATTGCCTTTCAAAACCATTCCATTGTTTTTCAATTATTATGACATAGTTTTAATTTTCATATACTATACTTGACTATAAATTAACAGATTTTATTAATTTGTAGCACTCTAGATTGAAAATAAAAAATAAACATAAAAATGTTATAACACGTCAAAAAATTACAAGTGAGGTGTCATTTCACTCATAATGTTATGCTGAACCGAAATAAGTAAAAATATACAAGACGTCCCCTTTAAAATATCAAAGTCAAGGTCACTTCCGGTCAAACCGGAAGTGCTTGATCGGAACCGGAAGTGCTAACAAATAAAAAATGATGCCAATAAATGCAGACTCATCTCTTATGCATAATCTCAAAATTTCATTTTAATATCTATAAATATAAAAAGTTATAGGAGTGAACGACTTTTGAGAAACACCCGGCCTAGCTGCCTAAGCTGTACAAAACAGACCAAAAGCAAAATATCTGCGGATTTTATACTTTTAACCCCAAAAATTTAAAAAATGTTTAAATCTTAAAATTGGCTTAATTTGCAAAAAGTGGCTTAATTCGCATTTTTTTGCATTAAAATGTTTCATTTAATATAATCTTTTTAATAAACCAAAAATCAGAAAGAAATTCGACGGGCCTTATAAGTAGGGTTGCCAGGTTTAAATCTGCAAATCGCAGGACACAAGTTTAAAAAAGGAAGGACTGACACAAATAGAAAAGGACATTTTTTTAAAACTAAAACAGAATTTTATGTAAAAAATGAACAAAAGCTCAGTTTTTTCTAACAAAATAACAACTTAAAAATGCTGAAAAAAATTTATTATTATACAGAATATTTTTTTATTAGAACGGACGGCTTCCAAGAGCTTTTTGTTTCTAACTTCCATATTATAAAATTCTTTACAGGTTAAATTAAAATTTATTTTTATCTGAAGCTCTGCTTTTACGTGGTCAACCAAAGGTTTATTTCGGCTGTTGTTTCAGGCTGCATTGCATAAAGAAAAAAATCTTTCGGTCAGCGTTTGACCCGTGTATTGAAAATACAAACTGCATGTATTATTTTAAAAAAAGAATGAATTTCGGGGTTAGCCAAAAAGATGTTGTTCCATTTCTGGATAATGGATTCCTCAGGTAAAGCGCAAGCTTTTTCAAGGGTAGGTTTTAATATACAATATTCTTCATACAATAACCATTAAACAAAAGATGGCGCCGTGTTACAAAGCTTAGAAATAAATTTTATTGTAATTTAGGCATAGGCATTTAAGAAATCCAGGACATTAGGCGTCCTTCCAAAGGTCTTCGAAGGACGCTAAATTTAAGCCTCAAATCCAGGACATCCTATCAATCCAGGTAGGCTTGCCAGAAGTACCCCTTTTGGGGGTACAATACCCCTTTTTGTAATTATATTTTTTTTAGTACCCCTTTTTGAAAACCCTAAAAGGGGTACTGAAAATACCTCATTTTAGGCCGCTCGGACATTTTTATCAAGATCAAAATTATTATTATATTTTTTATTTACGTTACTTACAATAAATAGTTATATAATTTACCATATTAAAGTAAGTTTTTAAATCCACATATTGTTTTACTTTTTCTTTAATATTTTTATTGTTTCTTCCAATTAAAAATTAATTTTTTTTAAAGCATTTTTATGGTTTGTTACACTGTTTTTGTGGTTTTCTTGAGGATTCTGTGTCAGGGTTGTGATTTTGTCCACTTTTTTTGATTTTGTCCAGGACATGGACAAAATTGGACAAAAACGGACAAAATCGGACAATATTGGACAAAATCAAATTTCATTACATTTTATTAAATTTGTTGATTTAGGCAACCCAAAATACACGTTTGTATTGTGTATTATATAAACAATAAATACCAAATTGAAAATTCCAAAAAATGGCTATTTGTTATTTCATTATGGGGCCTTAAGGTGAATTTTCATGCGTCCGTCATCCGACAGCACGATGATCCGACGGTATCCCGTTATTGTTGTTTAAGTTTTGTTTGACACCCTAATCCCAATATAATAAAGTTTTTTTAAATTTTATTGATTTTGTACAATTTTGTCCATTTTGTCCAGAACAATTGATTTTGTCCGGACGGACATAATTGGACAAAATCGTCCAATTATGTCCACTTGGACGAATTCAACCAACCCTGTTCTGTGTTGTGTATTTTATTTTCCTAATTAAAAATCAAGCACAAACATTGAAAAAAAGGCGTGGCACCCAAAAAATTTTCGCCTGCGGCGCTATTTATTTAAGCGCTTTTTCCTCCTTTAATTACCCCCCCCCATAACTAAGAGCTGTATATGTCGTAGACTGATAGTGAAATCTCATTTCATGATGGGCTGCAAACAGTGCAAACGGGGCAATAAAAACCATGGCAACAAAATAACAAAGTGTAGGTAGTAGGTAGGTATGCATGTTGATGTATATAATATATGTACTTATTATGTAATAGTTAATATGGTTTTTATACCAATCAAATCAATAAGGCATAATTATAATTTTCGATAGACTTTTTACGACTTACCTGTACGCATTGATCGTTGGAACACGTGGCTTTTCTGTCCCCATAACAATCATAAGCCACATTGTTGATGAGCAGACCCTCCTGTTTTGCATGTATTTTTTGAGTTTCGCACATACTACTGCTTTTTTACCTAAATAAAATAATTAGGAAAATAAAGAAACTATAAGAATTCTCGATCTCGATTAACCAGCTTCTATTCTATTTTTGATTTGAAATTTGAAAGTAGAATTTACGAAAACCTAACCTTGTTGTTGGCAAGCAGCAAGCACAAGGGATTAGAGATGGGCCAAAAGATCGATTGTTTTAAACATCAATATTTTTATCTCAACTTCCATGTTTAATGTTTCCATGATTTTTTGATATCGTCGATGGGAACTGTTGTCTGGTGTACTTTAGGACCTTCGTTATTTCACAATTATTAAAAATGGAATGGAACCCGTTTGTATAACACAATAAAAGCAAAAAAATTATGGAAGACTATTTTTCTCTAAAAAAAAAAGGAAAAGATATTCGGGTTTGACAGCTGTTTTTATGCGAAAACACCCCATTACCAACGACCCGTTACGTTAGTCATTTCGAACAAGGCAATTCTTAAAGGATTTCACCTTTTTTTGAGTCAATTCATTAAAAGAAATATTGGTTTAAAAAACTAAAAATACTCTGAGTAACAACGAACAAACCGGTGGCCAATACACCTTTCAGAACCGATTAAGGAGTATGCGAGTATGTTAAGTACCTTTTAATGTATAAATTAAGAATACATTTGAGAACGTTACTTTTTTTTTTTGACAACCGACAAAGCTGGAATAAAGCATGTTTTGATATATGATAAATTAACTTAACTTTCAAAATTTCTTTATTCCAAACTAACTTTTACAGTTCATTACATGGAAAGTGACAATATAATATAGAAAATAATAATCATTAAAAAAATAATAATAATAATCACAATAAAAAAAAATTGAAGTTAATCCAATTTAATTCATTAATAAAATCAATTAAAAAAAATAGTATAAATAATTTAATTTAGTAAATATCTCTTTAATTGTTTTTTAAAAGTTGCCTGTTTTTTAATTTTTCTGATATTTTTTGGAAGATTGTTATATTTTATTATTCCGTCATATAAAAGCGACTTTTTTCCGAAATTACTTTTTACTGGTATAGTTTGATAATTTATACAACGTCTGGTGTTATGATCATGTAATGTCTTATTCTCCTGAAGTGTTATGTTTGATTTTTTTTTCTTTTAAAATAATAGAGTGAATTAGAATACAAATTTTTAATTTATAAATGTTTTGAACGTGTAAATACCCTTTCGGTCTATATAGTAGATTAACAGTTGGTTCTAAATGTGGTAATTTTTTTTTTTTAATTTTAATAACTTTATTTTGCAATTTTTGTAATGGTTTTAAGTTTGATAAACAAGCAGATCCCCATACAGAAGCTAAGTATTGTAATTTTGAATATATTAATAAAAAATATATATTTTTTAAGTATTTCAAAGGAATGAAATATCTAGCTCTGTACAAAACAGATACCAAAGGAGAAATCGAGTTGATAATATACTGGATATGGCATTTCCAATTTAAATTTTCGTCTAAAACTAATCCTAAAAATTTTGTCGTCTTTGAATATTTTCATTAATAAATGTTAAGGGGTTAATGATGGAGTTTATTTTATTTTTAGTTATAAACATAAAAGAAGATTTTGTAAAATTTAACGTAAGTTTATTTGATTGAAGCCAAGAAAGAAGTATTTTTAAATCATTATTAATATCAAAATACATTTCTGCAAGAGTTTCAGCAAAATAAATAATTGTTGTATCATCTGCAAATAGCTTTATATTGCCCCTTAAGTTCAATTTGGAAACCGAATTAATGTAAATTAAGAATAATAACGGACCTAATATTGATCCTTGTGGAACTCCACATATTATTTCTTTTTCCGAACTTTTTCTTTCCCCAATTTGGACAAATTGTTTACGATAGCTTAAATAACTTTAAAGTAGTTTGTGTGTATTTCCCCTTATCCCAATACTGTATAATTTTCGTAATAAAATATCATAGTTTACGGTGTCAAAAGCCTTACACAGATCTAAGGATAGTAAACAGCATTTTTTACTGCTGTCGACATTAGCTTGAATATTTGTTATGATATCTCCTACAGCTATTTCTGTATCCTTAGATTTGCGAAAACCATACTGGTTAGCAAAAAGTAAATTTTGGCTTTCTAAAAAGTCGCATAATTTATTATTTATTATTTTTTCTAATATTTTTGAAAAGATTGGTAAAACAGATATTGGGCGATAATTGCTGCATTTATATCTTTTATCAGTTTTAAATACTGGAGTTACTTTAGCAATTTTCATTTTTTCTGGAAAAATACCTGTTTTTAGAGATAAAGCTATTTCGATACGCGTTTTTTCTTTATTTGATGTTGGTAACATTAAAATTGAAAAATTGACGTAAAATCACGTCTTTTGAAATTCAAAAATAATTAGCAAAATCGCCCGAATTTTCGAACGCTCTGTATATGTACCGAATGTACAAGGATCACACAACGTATTCCGTCCAATTTCAAATCTCATATCGCTAAAATAACCTTAGAATCTCGTGGTGAAAATGGGTCAATAAATCAAAAAATGACAGTTCGCAAAATAATTTTTGTTGTCCAGAGGTTACTATGATAAAAAATAGTATTACCAACATAAAATTTAGACATAAAAATTTAAAGGATTTATTTTCTTTTTAAATATGTATTTTTTATTGAAAAAACTACAAATAGAAAAAATAGTATAAAGCACTTGGTTCATAAGGCGTTTTAGCGCACGTGTCAATTAAAATTTTAAAATAGACGCGTGCGCTAAAACCGCTTCTTATGAAACGTGTACTTTAATATACTATTATCTGCCTTTACTGACGGTTGACGATAAAATTATTTATTGTTTTCATTTATCATCAGGTCTTTTGACAAGTTAAAAGCAGTAGACATAAATCTTGACACATTGTGTTGAAAACAGAATGACAATTTGTCTATGAAACAGATTGTTTAACATTTTATTAAGTTCTTATATACAATAATTTAAAAAATATGCGTACAATAATAAGGTGTACTTACCGCGGAGCATCAATTTTTCTAACAAAATAAATCAATAAGCTACAAGAATATAATTTTAGCAGGTAATTTAAAAAAACACAAGAATAAATAATAATATTATCTTATGTTTAAATGTTTAGAAAGCATCGATGTTAGCTTTCGATGTTAACATCGATGTTCCGTTTCGATGTCCCAGCTCCCAGCACTAGTTGTTTTGTTAAATATGCATGCAGGCATTTTGCTGATTTAAGCAAGTCGGCACACATTTGTAAAACCGAGACAGTTTTAGCAATCATAATAATCATATAATCAATGTTTACTTACTTTCCTCGCCGAGAATGTATTTGTAATCGCGAATATTTTTTTCAGGTATCAGATGTCAACCATATAGAGCCCCCTATTTATATACCGGGTGTCCACGGAAGGTGGTTCGCCGCTCCAACTTTTTTGTTTTTTAAGATAATGGAATAAAATTTGGGGGATTTGTATACGATTATGGAGAACTAGAGGGTAGGAGGCCGACAGCAATGCATTGGATTCGGTCCCAAATTAGCATCGGTAATTCAGCTTTAAGAGTCGCCGTAAGATGGCGCTCGTGTTCGAAGTGATGTGCTATCAAATAAATGGTTTCTTATGGACGCGATAACTATTTTTATTTAAATTAGTGCTTTAAGGAAGAAATAAGGATTTTTATATGAATTTACACTTACTTTGTTATACTTATTTAAACTCGGCCTGTATAAAGTTCCAACGATGCTTGGTTTTTAAAATACAGGGTATTAAACATTCTAGCTACATAGGTTTTTTTTTTAAAATAAGCAACTAAACAACTATTGAAGCTAAAAAGATACTTATTTGGCTGCGTTTCTCTGAAGAAGATCCTGTCTCACACCCCGACACAAAGGAAACTCTACTTTTATAAATTTTACCATTATTCATTATAAATAATATGGAAATCAATTACAAATTACAATACAACGTTATTTGTCTTGTCTTCAAACGTTATTAGTTATTTCGAAAAATAAAATGTCAATTGTCAAAAGCAAAAGTCCAAAACGAAGAAAAAGACAACACCAGCCCACTTGCGAAGCGAGAGCATCTATCGGCCAACTAGCGAACTAAGCAAAAAAACGGGACAGAAATTGAAAATGCTGCCATTGTCGATCGACCTCCTACCCTCTAGTTCTCCATATATACGACATAAAACTGCATTTTTTGACAGGTGACTCAACATTATGTAACTTCCTGTTTAACCGGAAGTGACATAAACTTTCAATTTTTAAATGAATAATCAATAAAATAAAAATAAAAAATCTTGAACCTTTTTACAATGTCTTTTTTTGTATTGTTATGTGCAAATTTCATTGGGTTCATTAAATTTATTTTTATTAATAAAATTATTTTGTAATCGTACAAACTTTCTCTAGTTGATTGGTTGTTGATCGGGAAACAATTTATTGAACCTTCTGCATGTTCTTGCTAAAATTTGGACACATGTCCATGAAGAATAAACAATTTCATTAAAAATTCAGATGGATAGTTATCTCCTTCCATTTTAATTATTTTCAGGTCACTTTCTCTAATAAACTTTAAAAACGCGCAAATTTTTTATTATTAATGTACCAATTGTCAAATTTTCATAATGCCATGTTTCATCTTTGTATTTCATGGCTATCTAAGACAAATATGCTCAAATAATCCGATTTTTACAGAAACTTGGTTTTATTTCGAAAACCTAACTATTTAGGTATAGGAACATAATATATCATTTGGAAGGGATTTTAATTTTCTTTCAAGATATTTAATAATCTACAGGGTGTTCTATTTAAAAAAATTCACTTTTCACCATTTTTATATCAAGCGGTAAAATGATGTATTTTGAAAGACCCTGTATAACACAGAACAAATTCCCTTACAACTAACTAATACACAAGACATTGATAAACTACATTTTAAATTTCAGCTTTCTAAGAGTCCAAATACCGCAGTAATAAACATTTTATTGGAGCTATGTTTTGAACAAAAAATATGGAAATTAATTAATATTTCGAAAACCGCTAAAGATAGGTATAGAAAAGTATTATAGAAAATTAATCAGAAAGTACTAGAGTAGCGCAAAAGGCAATAATATATAGGGTCTCATTTAAAATATCAAAGCTGATGCTACTTTTTTTGTATAAGCGGCAACGCTGCGTTGTTGAAAATATTTTATATCGATAGACCATAGAGCAATGCCAATTACCCATGTTGCCAAATTTTCAGAAAATTCCTATGTCCCGTTTTCCGTAAACGTCTAAGGTACCATCGACGTTCGTTGAAAAGGAATAAACGAAGGTTAAAAATCGCACGATTTTTTCTTATATTGTTGGGTTCGCTTGATTTCTAGTATTTTCAGACTACCGGGAAAGTTCGTGATCTGTCCATCATAGAAGATTAAAAGCTTGGTGTTCTTAATCTCTAAGGGACGGTGCCAACCACCGGCGTATACAAGGGGGGGGGGGGTAATTACCCCCCCCCCAGGATTACTTAAAGCGTTGTTTAATTTTTGTCCTTACTTCTTAAAGTTGCTAGTATCCTAGCCGGGCACGTAGCTAGGGGGGGGGGGGTACAAAGCCCCCCCCCCCGAACCTCGAGCTCTGATTTCACTATTCATACACTATTACATTTTTTTCACCTCAATTATTACCGGGTTTGTTTTTGTGCTTTTCTTGAGGATTTTGTGTTGTGTTTTTTATTTTTCCCACTTGAAAACCAAGCACCATGATTCAAAAAAGGGCGTGGCACCCAAAAAATTTTCGCCTGCGGCGCATTTTTTTGCGCCTTCGGCGCGTTCCCAATAGGGCCCCCCAAGAAGAAATCCTGGCTACGTGCCTGATCCTAGCCGATTACCCCCCCCCCCCAGTGGCGCAACCAGAAATTTTGTTCGGGGGGAGCTTTAACTTGTTGCGCGATAAATTTTTTGGGTGCCACGCCCTTTTTTATGTAAAATACGTATGATTGCCGAGAGCGACAGCCCCCTAAAACTTCTGCAATAATACGCCGCTAGCCCTAACGAAATATTTATGAAAAAAAAATTTAGAGATTTTATTTTAATTAGTAAAAATATATTTAAAATAAGTAACGCATATATTAAGCATACTTTTACTAAAACAAAACAAAACCCTTATACAATAAGTTGTAAGTAATCACTAATAATACTAATATTAAAATAAAATTCTTCGTTTTGTTCTTGCCATTTCGTCCAGAATTTCTTCCACGGTAATATCAATATCGTGGTTCGCATAAATAGGTAGACCAGGGTCGATAATTTTTGAAACAAAAAAATAATAGTAGGATGAAACCCATTGGAAGAGAAAGAGAATATAACTAAAATGAAAGAAAAAATAATTTACGGGCGATCCGAGGTCGGGAAGTGGAAGGGAGTGAGTTTTTAAGGCTAGAAAACGATTTATCTCGATTTCCGGGAAAACTACAAGTCCTATGGAAAAACGTTAAATGGCAAAGTTATAGGTAATAAAAAGATCTACAACTTTTGTATTAACACTTTTTTCACATTGCCTCAAAATTTATGTGAAAAATTCAAATAACCAAGTTTTTGTTTTTTTTATTTTTATCTTTTACAAAAAAAATTATGTTTTCACGAAATTTGGTGATAACTTACCTTTTTATGTCCCAAACACACTGTAATTATTTTGATTTAAAATATTTATTTTTTCACCTTATTTTGACTTAATATCGAAAAAGCACCCTTATTTTCAATCGAAAATTCTCACGTCAAAATATCTGCTGTTTTAAAAAAGTCGGTGGGCGTTTTGTTCGTTGAAATCTCCTTTCTGATGGTGTAAAAAAATATATACATTACTATGGTAAGTGTTCTCAAAAAATGCAAAGAAGCGGAAAAAACTCGAATCCGAAATTTTCTTTTTAATCATTATGTACTATTTTGACCTATTTATTAAAATTTATACTTTAATTACTCAAAAAACGTAAGAATCCATGTTACATTGATAAACAAAAAAATTACAAATCCATAAAACATTAAGATCGCAAAAACATGCGAAAATAGTTCGCGTGACATGAAAAATTGGTTTGCAATTAAACGAATAGGCTAAGTTTCTAAGCTTGGGGGGGGCTGCAGCCCGGCAGCCCCCCCCCCAGACGCATGAGCTGGATACGCCGTTGGTGCCAACAAGGAAATAAAAAGAACAGAGAGTCAAAGGTTTTGATACAAACTGTGGGGGTGTTAAAACGCGTCCATGGCGCTAGTCTATGGTATAATTAAAAATGTAAATTATAAATTACAAAAATACATTTTATTCAAACTTAAACATTTAACAAAATAGAGTAAGAAAACAAATATCCTAATCCTAATTTACCCTCTTTATACAGGGTGTTATTTAAGTATGTGGCCAAACTCCAAGGGGTGCTTCTTTAAGTGATTTTAAGAAGAAAAGTTTATACAGTGACCGACAGAAAGTGCGCAGCATATGGGAAAGTTTTTTATCTTTAAGTTTAGAAAATTAATTTTATTTTAGATATGTTCTGCATGTCCCAAACCAAAATAACACCCATTAAATCCAGTAAAAGTCTTATGGTATACGAGGTAGGATCAAAAATTTGAAATTCCGCTAAGAGTAAAGTACCTCCATCTTTCATTTTAGAATATTTTTTTACTAAGAATTATTGTTTTAATTTCAAAGTTATACCCAAATTCAAAATTACGCTTATTTTGGACAAAAAAATGGATTCGTGTTTTTTAAATAACCATGTATAAAAAATAAAAGGCAACCGAACAGTCCGAAAATAAGATTTTCTGCAGACTTTGTTAGAGATAACCGTCGATCATAAGTCCGATTAGTTTGTTTTCATAATATTATGGCTTTTTAAAATAAAAACATATAAATATGAAATATTTTTGCTGCACACCGTATTTTATTTTCTGAGGGAACAAGTTAATTTTATCTAACTGATATTTTTTGATTTACGTTGACTTAAAGCATCTCCTAAATAGTTTTTTATACATTAAAGTATGCATAGAAAGTTTCCATATGATTTACAAAGAAAAAAAATTAAATTAAAAATATCTAGACTTCTTTCTCTGAATTTTTTTCTTTATAAATCAAAAGGAAACTTTCTATGCAAACTTCAATGTATAAAAAACTATTTAGAAGATGCTTTAAGTCAATGTAAATCAAAAAATATCAGTTAGATGAGATTAACTTGTTCCCTCAGAAAATAAAATACGGTGTGCAGCAAAAATATTTAATATTTTTATGTTTTTATTTTAAAAAGCCATAATATTATGAAAACAAACTAATCGGACTTATGATCGACGGTTATCTCTAACAAAGTCTGCAGAAAATCGTATTTTCGTACTGTTCGGTTGCCATTTATTTTTTATACAGGGTTATTCAGAAAACACGATTAAATCCATTTTTTTGTCCAAAATAAGCGAAATTTTGAATTTGAGTATAACTTTAAAATTAAAACAATAATTCTTAGTAAAAAAATATTCTAAAATGAAAGATGGAGGTACTTTACTCTTAGCGGAATTTCAAATTTTTGATCCTACCTCGTATACCATAAGACTTTTACCGGATTTAATGGGTGTTATTTTGGTTTGGGAACATGCAGAATCTATCTAAAATAAAATTAATTTTCCAAACTTAAAGATTTAAAACTTTCTCATATGTTGCGCACTTTCTGCCGGTCACTGTATAAACATGGGTCCGAAAATGCAGTTTTTAAAAAATTCGTAAATATCTCAATACTCTCTTATTCGATTTTGTTGAGATTTGGCAATTCTGTTTGTAATAACAAGAGGATAATTAAGCCTCAATTAGATTAAAATTATTAAGTCCAGTGGCGTCCCGGAAGACAGTCTAACTAATATATTTGACAAAAAAATTGCGCGCCAATGACTTTTTTTTAAAATTATGTATTTTTTTCGAATTAAGCAACTACAAATACAACTATTTTATTTCCTGAGTTTTTTTCATATCTTGCTTTGTTTTCGAGAAAAAAAATAAAAACCACTTTATTGCATGTCCCCGGGACAATAAGAGTAAAAAATTTAAATTACTTACCAAACTATTAAGCAATTAAAATTACACGTAAGTCCTCTTTTGAACTTTATGTAAAAATCAAATTTGTTTTAGCAGCAACTGTTTTTCCTTCCATAGCACTCTTATTTTTTTTCTGTTACTTTTAAAACATATTGCAGTAATAAATTATTACATGCGATTATTTTATGTTTTATCGAAAACAGTTTTAATCCATGCGAAAAAATGCAAAAGAGGACTTTCGTGTAATTTTAACTGTTTAATAGTTTGGTAAAGTGTATATGTCGTAGGCTGATAGTGAAATCCGTCATTTCATGAAAAGCCTAGTCACTTCATGAAGCGTCGGCAGATTGTGTAAAAACATGAAATTACACGATCTGCCGCGTCACTTCATGAAGAGACCTTGACGTTTCGGCGTATTATGTATAACACAATCTGCCTAATTTTAAATATCGTCACTTCATGTAGTACCTAACGATGTCATGTCAGTCGGCAGATTGTGTAATTCCGCCTAAAAGGTATATTGGCAACTGGTTTGTTTGTTGTTCCCCAGAGCATTTTTTTTTTAAATTAAACTTTTTCAACTAATATTATTTTATAAAAATAAAAAAAATGCTCTGACAAACCCGAACAAACCAGTTGCCAATATACCTTTTAGACGGAATTACACAATATGCCTTGTTTTTGTGGCATTTCATGAAGTGACGATATTTAAAATTAGGCAGATTGTGTTATACATAATACGCCGAAACGTCAAGGTCTCTTCATGAAGTGACGCGGCAGATCGTGTAATTTCATGTTTTCACACAATCTGCCGACGCTTCATGAAGTGACTAGGCTTTTCATGAAATGACGGATTTCACTATCAGCCTACGACATATACAATCTTAGTTGAGACAGAGAAAAAAACTATAAAAAATTTAATGACAGACTTGTCAAGTTCACGTGGACTATCTTCGAACATCTGTATAGGGAGCGATCAGTACAAATTTTGTTATATTTGTATTGTAGTTTCAGTGTGTGATGCAGTAAATTGATCGTACCCCCAATATTTACGTTGTCTCAACTGACTCCGTATGAAGTATAAGTAGTTTAAATTGTTTTGTGTTAGTTTTATTTTTTTCTCGAAAACAAAGCAAGATATGAAAAAAACACAGGAAATAAAATAGTTGTATTTGTAGTTGCTTAATTCGAAAAAAATACATAATTTTAAAAAAAGTCAGTGGCGCGCAATTTTTTTGTCAAAAATATTAGTCTGTCTTCCGGGACGCCACTGGACTTAATAATTTTAATCTAATTGAGGCTTAATTATCCTCTTGTTATTACAAACAGAATTGCCAAATTTCAACAAAATCGAATAAAAGAATATTGAGATATTTACGACCATTCGATTTTTTTTTAAAGTTTGACACCCTGTATCGTAAAAACTATGCATTTTCGGACCCATGTTTATATGAACTTTTCTTCTTAAAATCACTTAAAGAAGCACCCCTTGGAGTTAGGCCACATACTTAAATAACACCGCAAAGAAATTAAATTATACCTGAGGTTCTTTAAAATTCAAGATAACTATATAACGGTTAATAATAGTACGTAATACATGTATATCATCAAATAAGTAAGGTAACATCAAATATCTTTAGTAGATGGGTAACTTTTAACATTTACAATTTTCAGCTTTGGTTTTATAATTTAATAGAGTGTTACAAATTTATGTGAGCAATGGGAATATCGAAAACGGTAATTACAAAGATATGAACATCCTAATTTCCTGATGGAATCACATATATACAGGGTAATTATTCAGGTTGAGTGGCCTATTAGAAGATATTGGAAATGAGCGAAGTCGTCTTTTTGAAAATTTGGTAGCAGGCATAATTATTGACTTTGAACTATTAAAATATTATATTTAATTTAAATTTAATTAATATAATCAGTTTAGACCTAGTTTACATTATTCACTTCATCAGATTCGAAAAATGTATAAACACCTATTTTTGGAGGAGCAATATTACTTGGGTAGATTTTATTCTTAATGTAGTAGGTATCTTTATGCCTTATTATCTAAATTATTTATTTAGTTATTTTTTAAATTTGTATTTATTTTTAATTTGCATTACCTTTAAGTTAATTGTGATATTGTATTAACTATAAGCATTTTTATAAGTATATCTCTTTGTAATATAGGGTTAAGAGTTAAAGAGTAGCTCTAGCTAATCTTCGCCCTATGGGCAAATGTAATCTATTTACATTTCGTCACCTTAGAGTTATACTGTGGTATGTACAGTAAACCAAGTTTTGAGAAAAAGCGTTATGAAAAATTGGCTTTTTGTTACAGTGCTATAGACAGACCTACACTTAAGAAAATTTGTACTTAGTTAGTTTCATTATAATTATTACGGTTTTTTAGAAAAAATATACACATATACAGGGTTTTTCCGTATATTTTGGAGCACCCCTGGAGCTTTTATTTGAAGACCTAGAAAAAACTTTAAATTACCAAAGTTGCATTATTTCTTCTGAACTGCCAGAATTTGTTATCGGACAAAACAAATGAACATCGTAAATTTGTTTATTAATGCCAATGTCGATTTTTTTAAATGGAACACCCTGTATATTAATTTTTTTTTAACTCCTTACTCTTTTCTGATTCCAAATATCTATATATTATATGTTTGTTTCATAAATTATTATCATTATTTATATTAATTATTGTTACTGAATAAGCATTATGTTCTATCATGTTTTCCTCACACCAATATAGATTTTCTAATCCGCAATATTTTGAAATGCAATTTTGCCTAAACGACTAAAGTAAACATATAACATATATACATATTTGGAATCAGAAAAGAGTGAGGAGTTAAAAAAAAAATTAATATACAGGGTGTTCCATTTTAAAAAATCGACATTGGCATTATTAAACAAATTTACGATGTTCATTTGTTTTGTCCGATAACAAATTCTGACAGTTCAGGAGAAATCATGCAACTTTGGTAATTTAAAGTTTTTTCTAAGTCTTCAAATAAAAGCTCCAGGGGTGCTCCAAAATATATGGAAAAACCCTGTACATTGTTTTTTCTATATTTTGGGCACTAGAAAAAACACATGCAATTAATGTAACTCTATTTTTTTATTAATTATGAAAACATACAACTCTGTAACGTTACAAAAAAACAAAATAACTACAAATAAGAATATAATCCAGAACTAGAGAAATAAATATGTTAGGCATTATCATTTTTGGGAAGTATAGCCATATAGTATGCCTATCCACCTCAGGAATCCACTAGCACACTAACTCAACGACCCAACCAAATAAAAACAAAGTTGTATGTGTATTATTTGTGACCATAGGAATAAAATATAAAAATACAAAGGTGTATGTGACACATATACAACTATGATACTCTAAAAATTGCAATTCACGTTGATACAACAATGTATTTATGGTTGCCAATGACATATGGTGTAACGTACAACATTGTAATTCTCTGGAAGGCAAGTTTGAGGTACATACAACTTATTAACACCGAAAAGTCAATTTCAGAAAAAATGCGACATACAACAGTATAACTCCAAGGTGACGATTTGTGAATAAAAATACAGTTTATTATTATTATTATTATTATATTTTTACGTTCGAATCGCTTCCGGTTATACCCGAAGTTACGGCGAACTTTGTTATTTCAAATATAATACTCTGTAAATTTTTGCTTTTTTGGATACCCTATTAAAATTTAAGTAAGTTTTGCTAATAATAATAATAATATACAGTGTGTCTAATTAAGTTGGAACCATATGGAAAACTTTTTTATTATTGGTTTTATGGAAAAAAGTTATTCTTCATAAAAAGTTCTGCATGGTCTAAAACTCAAAATATAAACTTCAGTTAAGGCCGTATTTTACAGTCGGCAATACTATTTGCAAGTTGCAATTGTCTTGCTTATAAGCATGCGCAGTAGAGAACCAGCTGATCGGATTTGGCAGATATGATCAGCTGGCTCATAACTGCGTATGCTTACAAGCAAGATAATTGCAACTTGCAGGAAGTATTGCCGACTGTAAAAACTGCTTTAGCAAAATTTCCCAGTCATATACGAGGTATATCAGAAATTACGAACTTTTCCCAAGAGTAAAGTACCTTTATTTTTGACAATACAGAAGAATGTTATGAAGAAAAGTTATTTTCAATTAAAAGTTATCTATATTCAAATATGCAATTACAGTTATTTAGCATGAAAATTTAGGTTTTGTGATTATTTACGTGTTACATTTATAAATTATTTGTATTTATCACTTTTATCTGTTAAAAAATTTATAACCTTTCCATGTGTTAGTGTTTTTGAAGAACCTTGCAATTTAAATACGTTATGAATGCATAATAATTATTTATTTTAGGAAAGGTTATCATTTTTTAACAGATAATAGAGATAAATATAAATAATTTATAATGTAAAACGTAAATAATCACAAAACTTAAATTTTTATGCTAAATATTTGAATATAACTTTTAATTCAAAATATTCTTCTGTATTGTCAAAAATAAAGGTACTTTACTCTTAAGCAAAATTCGTAATTTCTGATATACCTCGTATACGACTGGGAAATTTTGATAACTGAAGGTTACATTTTCAGTTTTAGACCATGCAGAACTTTTTATGAAGAATAACGTTTTTCCGTAAAACCAATAATAAAAAAGTTTTCCATATGGTTCCAACTTAATAAGTAGACACACTGTATATATCTCTAACTGTTTTTGAGATATGAATTACATAGGCAATTATTTTTTTCGGTAAAAACACACCGAGAAGAAAGTTCAATCAAGTCAATTATGCCTGCTACCAAATTTTAAAAAAGATAACTACTCGTTTCCGATATCTTCTAATAGGCCATTCAAGGTGAATCATCCTGTATAACTAGTATATTGCCAATGTTATGCAACCAAGCGTGTGAAAAATGAGGCCACCATGCAGGCCTTTACCGGGATAGTGAGCATGCGCAATATGTACTCTAAACAACAAAATACGTCAATCAGCTATTAATTGCTTTGATGCAAGCAGAACCGGTCACTCGTTATTTTCATCATCAAAAAATAGTTAAATACATTTTAAGCCGGCCCTGTTCAGTGTTTACATGATCCACAAAAAGATGTAAACGGCGCAAATTCCATATCCCACTTTAGTCCTCCATAGGGGACACAATATTTAACATGGCATTAGCGATACACTGGTTATATACAGTGTGTCCAAAAAATTATGCAACATATGGGAAAAACTTCTTTATTACCGATTTCTCAGGAAATTTTATTCTTGATAAAAGTTGGTGCATGCCTTAAAACTATAAATGCATATTTCATATTTCACCTGCGGCTAATAGTAAGGGAGCAATTGCCATTTTTTCGAAATGGCCTTAAGAGTAATAAAGTACCGTAATTAGTACAAATACAACAACATTTTATATGGAAATGTTTTTGCAAATAAAAAACTTAGTCCAAATACGAATTTTGAGTTGTCTTAATTTTTTATTTTTTTCTTAATATCTATTTTCCCCTAAACTGGGCCTCTGGTCGATTTTTTATTTACGCGATTTTAATATATTAATCAAATATCTTAATCATGTGTTTATTATAAAAATGTATTAAGTAGTTGCAAACCTTTTAAAACTTTTCAATGATACGGGTGGGTTTAGATATTAGCGTGTTGCACGCATATTTAAACACATGTTAGCCAGCTTCGGTTCTAATAAAAATTATAACAGAATCCAACTCTATTTATACGAGTGGAAATAACTAATAATTTATTTGTCATTTTCACCTAGTACGGGTCAAGTCCAGTCTTAGAGCAATTTAGAAAAAATGACATTTGCTCCCTTACTATTAGCCGCAGGTGAAATATAAAATAATTTTAAGGCATGCATATGGAGGACTTGAGGTAGGAGGCCGATCGCAATGCATTGGATTCGGTCCCGAATTAGCATCGGTAATTCAGCTTTACGAGTCGCCGTAAGATGGCGCTCGTGTTCGAAGTGGGCTATCAAATAAATGGTTTCTTATGGACGCGATAACTATTTTTATTTAAATTAGTTCTTTAAGAAACAAATAAGGACTTTTATATGAATTTACACTTACTTTGTTATACTTAATTGTAAACTCGGGCTGTATAAAGTTCCAACGATGCTTGGTTTTTAAAATAGAGGGTATTAAACATTCTAGCTATACCTTTGGAGCTAGAAAGAGACTTATTTGGCTGCGTTTCCTCTCTGAAAAAGATCCTGTCTTACACCCCGACACAAAGCAAACTCTACTTTTATAAATTGTAGCAATATTCATTATAAATATGGAAATCAATAACAATACAACGTTATTTGTCTTGTCTTCAAACATTATTTATTTCGAAAATAAAATGTCAATTTGTCAAAAGTAAAAGTAAAAAACGAAGAAGAAGAAGAAGACGACACCAGCCCACTTGCGACGCGAGAGCATCTATCGGCCAATAGCGAACTAACCAAAAAACCGGGACAGAATTTGAAAATGCTGCCATTGTCGATCGGCCTCCTACCCTCTAGTTCTCCATAGGCATGCACCAACTTTTTTTATCAAGAATAACATTTTCTGAGAAATCGGTAATAAAAATCTTGCCCATATGTTGCATACTTTTTTGGACACACTGTATATGCGTATGGTATAGGTTCGTTATAAATGCTCTGTTAGTAATACATGCGCCATTTCATTTAATCAATGTTTAGTTTAATTTTATCCGAAAAACAGCCAAACACCCAGCTGGGAGAAAAATTAACTGCAAGTTTTAAATCAAGATCGAATAAATTCAAATTTTCTTGACTCTGTACGTAATTATGGTCCAAAGATAGGTATTTGAACAACGAAGACGAAAAATTAACGAAATATTTATCAAAAAACAAAATGGCGCCACTAGCCCTAACTCTTAACTCTAATAGTTCCTTTATACGTTTTAATTTCCTAAACTTTTCAAAATTTCTAGTAACTCAGATGCGATATTTTTATGCTTATTGGCTACAGCAACTTGCAGTAATGTATTACCTTGATTATCACGAGCGTTTGTTACAGAAGAAAGTTCATCAGGTTTCAAACCCCTTAGTTTATTGATTGGTTCAACATTTCCCTTCTTCACATCCCCAAATAATACTTCAACACGTTTCAGTAAATCAGTAACGCTTTGGTTTTTTGACAGATCGAGTGGCTTTTTATTCTCTTTATTCTTAATGTTGTAAGTTGCACCATGTTTTAATAAAGCCTTTAAAACTTCCAAGGAACCATTCTTTGCAGCTATATGCAGCGCTGTAGTACCACTAGATGTGGTCTTAGCATTAACAAAGTTATGCAACTTATCACGGCTTACATGTTTTAGTAAAGCTTCGATAATCACTTTACTACCATTAGAGGTAGCGGTGTGTAATGATGTATTACCTTTATTAGTAACGTGAGTAACATCAGCTCCATTTTTTAGTAAGAAGTTTACGATATCTATCTGTCCGTTACTTACAGCGTAATGTAATGGTGTTCTTCCCTCGTGGTCTTTATCATTAACGTCGATTCCGTCTTTTAATAAACGCTGAACAGTATTTATGTCACCGTTTCTAGCAGCTCTATTGATTTCTGTCTGCAGATGTTGTAGAACTTCCGATTCTCTAATACCTTGCATCTGAAACATCATATTAATCATTTCTATCTTTTGTAAAATATTCAAAACAGTCGGGTTATCTCCCCCAAAAAGAGCTTTAAATGGTTTAAAACATTGTCTATAGATTTTCAATGCACCAATCCACTTGCGTTGTTGGTAAAGTGCAGTTGCAATATTGTATTGTGTATTTAGGGTCTCTGGGTGGTTTTGACCCAAAACTTTCGTTTGAAACTTATAAACCTCTTGGAACGCTTTCAAGGCTTCTTCATATTTATTTTGGTGGCAAAGTGTTCCAGCAATGTTATGTAAGGTTCTGACGGTGTCGGAATGATTAATACCGAGTACAAGTTCTTTCTTATGGAAAACCTCTTTATAGAGCTTTAAGGCTTCATCATATTTACCTTGGTTAGATAGAACCATTGCTATATTATTTTGTGAACTTATGGTAGTTGGATCATTTGGACCTAATAATTCTTTCCTCTTTTTGAAAACTTCCATATTCATATTTAATGCTTCTTCATATTTTCCCTGTCTATCCAATACTAACGCCAAGTGAAACTGACTATTCAAAGTATCTGAATGATTTGGCCCTAATATATCCTTTTGTTTCCGATAAACTTCTTCATAAATATTAAAAGCTTCGTCATTTTTTCCCTGCCTATAAAACACTAAAGCGATTGATCCTTTTGTATTTAAAGTATCCTTATCATTCAAACCTAATATTTTGGTCCGTTTCTTAAGTATTTCATTAAGCAATTCTAAAGCCTCGTGGTAAGCTCCTTGCTTATACAACACAGTGGCTATATGCGCCTGAATATCCAAGGTACCTGGATTGTCCGGTCCTAGTATTTCTTTTCTTTTTTCAAATGCGCTTCTTAAAATGCTTAAAGGGCTTTGGTAATCCCCCTGGGTAAGAAGCATCAAAGCTACATCAATCTGAGCACCTACATCGCCTTGTGATATTTGTTTTAACTCTTCAACTTTTGAAAAGCTATTATGTACCGCAGCGGTTACTAGGGTTCTGTTTTCTCTATCACATGCATTTATTATAGCTTTTAATTTATCAATATTTTGTATCTTGTTGAGGGCATTAAGAACCCGAGCATTATTATTTTTAACATTTTTAAATGATTCATCAATTATTTTAAGTAAGCTAGTTATATCTTTATCTATCGTTAAATCTGATGGCGTTTTACCACTATCAGACATAGTGTTAAATACCGCACCATTAGACAATAGAGCCTTTACAACTTTTATGTGAGCAAACTTGGCAGCATAATGTAGTGGAGTAAGTCCCTGTTTACCAACTGAATTAGGATTAGCTTTGTTTTGTAACAAGACATTGACAACTTCTTTATAGCCCTTCCACGCAGCATAATGTAAAGGTGTTACAATATCGGCGTTTTTTGCATTAACGTACGCCCCTTCTTTAATGTAATGCTCAACCCATGAGGAACCGTTTCGTTTTACAGCCTCAAATAGTTGCTCAGTTGACTTTAATAGATTGACAACATTTTTGTCAGTAGCCAGGTTTAGAGGAGTTCTATCAAACTTGTCTACAGCGTTGTAAACAGCACCACTTTTTAATAAAATTTTAATAACTCCTTTAGAACCGCATTCAGCAGCTATGTGCATAGGAGTTAAGCCATTCGTATCTTTGAAATTAACGTCAGCACCTCGAGTTATTAAAAGCTTTACAACATTTAAATGTCCAGGCATAGCAGCATAGTGTAGCAATGTCTGATTAGCTGTATCATGGTCCATAACACTTAATCCCTTACTTAGGAAAAATTCCACAATATCACCATAACCTTCTCTGGCTGCGATGTGTATGGCCTTTGATCCAGAGGCATTTCTAGCATTAATATCGGACCCCTCGTTTACTAGATATTTTACCATTTCTAAGTTGCTCTCTTGATTAGTTCCTTGTGAAGCAATATGCAATATTGTCCAATCATCGTTACCCTTTGTGTTGATGTCTACGTTTTGGTACTGCAGTATTCGTTTAACCACTAACAAGCAACCGTGTTCAACTGCTAACTCTAGAGCGGTTCTATTCTTATTATCTTTAAGATTAGTTTTTGCCCCATTATTTAATAGTATTTCAACAACATCATCATGATCGTGTGCTGCAGCTAGATGTAGCGGAGAACCTTTAACATTTACCATGTTAACATTCGCCCCATTTTCTATTAAAATTTTTACAACTTCTTCATGACCTTCTTTTGCTGCAAGATATAATGGTGTTGTACCATCGCTAGTTAAGGCATCAACCTCTCCTTCATTCTCTATTAGAATATTTACTACCTCTTTATGTCCTATTTTAGCAGCCATATGTAATAGTGTCATGTTATCAGAACCTTTTATGTTATAGATAGCTTTATTTTTCAACAAAATATCTAAAATAGCCGCATTACCAGCAATCACTGCCAATAACATACCACCTTCTGCATTAACGCCAGCGCCGTTCGCCATTAGCACTTCAACAATCTCCTCGTTATTGTTACGAACAGCAGAAATTAAAGGGGAATAATTGTGACTTTTACTGTTAACATGGGCGCCATTCCGTGCCAAAATGTCAACGATTTCCTTATTATCAGCTTCTACGGCTAAATATAGTGGTGTACTATCTTTATTATCTACTACATTGACTAGGGCTTCATTTTTTATTAAAATATTAACGACGTCTTTATGGCACGCTGTAACAGCTGCATGTAACGGAGTAAAACCGCTATTATCTTTAGCATTGATTTCAACTTTATTTTTTATTAGAAGTTCAACGATATCTTTGCTGCCATTCATGGCAGCTGCATGTAATGGTGTACTACCGTGAATATCTCGAGTACTAAAATCTGCTCTACATTGCACTAGAAATTCAACAACATCTCGGTGGCCGTTCAGAGCGGCTATATGTAATGATGTTAAATTATTAACGTTTTTTGCATTAACGTCTGCGCCATTTTTTACTAAAAGTTCAGCTACGTTTTTATGACCACTTTCTGCTGCAGAGTGTAATGGTGTACGGTTATTTAAATCTTTAGCCCGAACGTTAACTCCATGATTAATAAGAACCTTAACAATTTCTAAAGAACCACTCTGTGCTGCAAAATGTAGTGGAGTTATGTCATGAACAGTACGAACACAGGGATTGGCTTTATTTTTTAGTAACATCTTAACATTTTCCTCGTGTCCATGTTTTGCCGCGTAGTGTAACGGTGCATTAAATATTTTATCTGCAGCGTTTACGTTGGCCCCATGTTTTAAAAGAGTACTCGCTACCTTCTTATGGTCATTTAATACTGCATAATGTAATGGTGTGGAACCATCGAGAGCCTCGGCGGCAACGTCAGCTCCTCTCTGAATTAAAGCATTTGATATTTCCAAATGACCGTATAATGCTGCTGCATGTAAAGGGGTCCAATCTCTACCATCTTTAGCATGAACATTTGCTTTATTTTGAAGCAAGAAATTAACTAGCTCTACATGACCAAATTCCGCAGCTGCAAGCAATGCAGTAACATCACCCTTAGTCTCATTAGTGTGAATATTTGCATCCTTTCTCAGTAAAATTTTAGCAACATCAATATGATTGTTTCCTATAGCATATTTTAAAGGTGACAGTGCGGCTACGTCTTGAGTAATAGTACTGGCTTTATTTTCTAAAAGAAACTCAACAGTATCTTGACAGCCATTTTGAGCTGCCCTATGTAGTGGTGTTTTATTACAATTATCTTTATCATCAACATGTAAACCTGCTTCTTTTATAAAAAATTCAACAATATTTTTTCTGCCATGTGCAGCAGCAATATGCAGTGGGCTTTGACCATTAAAATTCTTGACTTTAGGGCTTATATTTTGCTCAAGGATAAACTTGATAACTTCAAGATTAGGTCCCTTAGCAGCAAAATGTAACGTGGTCGACGAGTTAATATCTCTAGAGCGAATATCTCCTCCGTTTTTAAGATACATTTTTAAATTTTCGAGATGCCCTTCCTCCAATGCAGCAAACATTTTTTCTTGATTGGTAATAATGACAAGGCTTTGGTCATATTTGTCCTTCTGCTTAGAGGGATCTTCTCTATCCAATTTACCAATTAATTTTCCATCCATTACATTTTCTGAAATAAGTTTTTGGGCGTTTGAAATAACTGTTATTAGAGGATCAGAACATAAAATATTCACTAACGCGTTATCATGTGCTAAATAATTATATAAACATTTTCCATTTAACAAAGGTGTATAATCACCGAATGAAAGTGGATTATTTTCCAGGTACTTGCCCGAGATATCTAAAATTGACAGTATATCTAATAGAAGCATTTCTACTACGGCTTGCAATTTTTTATTGTTCTTATAAAAATATAAAGCTTCAGTTAATTGATCACCAAATGAATGAGTGTTTAAAACTTTTTTCAGTTCAGATAGCTTTAGGGTCAGCAGATTATTGTATTGCTTAGATGTTAAATTGTAAATCTGTCTAGGCTTATAAAAGGGAATAAGGGAACCCCTTGAATTTAACCTACTTCTTAATTCTTCAATATACTTGTGGTCATCAGTTTCAAATTCGGCAATATACAAAAATTTACAAACCAATCTGTTGATTTCCTCCAGTTTACCAGGTTGTATTTTTGACTTAACACTGTGAAACAATTTTACTGACAATTTCACAATGTCTATAAGTCTGCAAGGCTCTATCTTTAGAGACATATTCTCTAATACTTGATTAGCAGCGAATTTAATTCCTTTAATAACATCACGGCCAGGCTTTATGACATTCAAATATTTATCTATGGCTTTTAACAACGTAAGTCCGGAAATATAATTAGCTTTTATACTTACTGATGAAGTTTCTGCAGAATTAATTATGTTATTCATTTTATTAAGCAACTCCTTTGTGTAATCTGTTTGGACAGGTATATTATCACTTACCTCTTTAATGAGATTTTCCAATTTTTCATGTTCCATCATCTTGAAGGTTTCAATGGTCATTTTATCTGCTTCAACGTTGCTTAATATTTCAGAAACCTCTTTAACTCCATCCAATGTTTCCATATCAACTATTTTTTTTAATAGTATTTTGATCGTTTTAATCTTGATATTGTAAAGAATATCGTCAATTATATTGTCCATTCTTTTAGTATCATTTTGAAACCCGATAAAAAAGCTAACGTCTGAATTTGTCTCAATTTCCATTCTTCTAGAGAGCGAATAAGCATGTGATAGGGAATTACTTAAATCCATAATTACTTCCCTTGTCTTTTTTGGTAAAGATAGGAGCAAAAGCTCACTTGTATTGTTAGATAACTTAGGCGATTCCAAAGTGTTTTTTAAACATTCACCTGTAACTTGTAAAGCTCTTGTAATAATTAGCTGTCCCTCTTTTTCTTTAGGGTTAGCCAATAATGCCAACTTTATATAACTACTTATTTTTTCTAGAGAATTGATATCTCTAATTTGTTGATAGTGCCTGTAAAGCTCCTCAAATTGAGGATAACTATTTAAAATATCTGAAACAACTTTTTCGCGCTTCATATTTGAAAGATCGACTGGTTTATTAATACTAAGACATTTCATAATATCTTCATCTTTAAGTATTTTTGCAAAATGTCCCAAGTGGTTTAGAATTTTGGTTTTATTTAACACAACATGACAAAATGGATTGATTTCGTTTCTTTTGGTATTGGAAGAGATAAAAGTGATTAAACAAAACTCAATTTCTTCCCAAGGTAACCTATCGTAGGTTGATTTTAGGTGTTGCTTTAATACATGGATATTGTGGGCAACAAATTTTGCTACGAATAAAAATTTTTCATTAACTTTTTCTGTGTTTAAACATTCTTTCTTTAGATCATTTATGCTGTGAAGTACCAGGTCAATCCGTTTTCTGACGTGATTACCGTTGACATTTTGATCCTGCCCAGCAGTATTAGCGAAGAACCGTAAGTCTATTAATTTATTTTCAACAAAACATTTTATTTGTTCAGATAATGGCACGTTCTTTAACTTTAATTCTTCATAAGCTTTTGAGAGAATTTCATCCAATTTATCCAGATGAGCGGAAAAGTCATTACCCGGCCATCGGCCAATAAGTGTACTTAGAAGTTCAACATTACCAGAACGTATTGCGCAGTAAAATGATTGACGACATGCTTCGTCTTCATCACGTGGCAATAAACAAAGGTCGGCCCGTGCTGGAAAACCTGAAAAAATCATAAAATTTAACATTTCAAAACCAAAAATGTGTGAAAAACATGGGAAATAATTTACAAAATAGTAGAGGTCACTAGAAAAATATATGCAATAAACAGGTATTAAGTTTTCAAAATTTTCATCATAGTTTTATACAGTGTCACCAGTAAATTTCCGCACCATATGGGATTTCTTTTTATTAATGGATTTATTCAAAATTTGACTTTGGCATCAAGTTCTGCTTCGATCGAGATGAAAATTAAACAAAAAAATAGTAGTCACGTGATTCGCATTATCTGTCAAATTTTAATTTTTTCCAAAATATGATTCAAAAGTTTCTGATTTCTGAAAATATCGAAAAAAGTTATTAGAAAAAGTTTTTTTAAATGCAATTTCTAGCCCACGTGCAAAATTTCAGCTGCATAAGATAATTTTGATTTTTTACCCATATTTTGTAAATTGTACCACTTTTGGAAAATAAGACTCAACGCAACCTACATAAAACTTCTTAGTTTTGACAATGCTTTATTTCAGATACATTTTCTTTAAAGTAGCGCCATATTAAATGTGTGTTTTTCTACAAAATCAAAATTGGGCTATTAAAATTTGGTCGCATGTGATGCAAAGCTTATTTGTTTTTGACCCTGTATAAGGTAACTTCATAAAATAAGTATTTTTGAAAATGTACTTTTTGTTTGAAAGTAATACGCCTTAATATTAAGATAAAAAAGAACACAGTGTCTTCAGTAAAGTGGTTTTTAAGAGGAAAATAAATTTTAGCTTAACAACTTAAAGTTTATCTATTTTCAACGATTTAATTTAAAACCCCTATATTATAATTTACTAGCGTGTACCCGGCCTGCGTTGCAGCCCGGCATTATACGACGTGAGATAATAAGGCGAACAAACCCGAACAAATCTGAACAAACTTCAAACTCAACCGTTTGCCGGCCCGTCCATAATTTACATCCATGCATAAAACATAGTCTGTCTTCGTCTATTCCGGCTTCGGTGCTTCGGATCGATCGTTGAACGGGCCGGGGACCGGTTAGGTTGGGTCGTTCGTTCTCCCTACTCTAATTTATTAGTGTTTCTCTATAATATTATGCATATATTATACATAAAAACCTTCCTCTTGAATCACTCTATCTATTAAAAAAAACCGCTTCAAAATCCGTTGCGTAGTTTTAAAGATTTAAGCACATATAGGGACATGACAGGATAGCGACTTTGTTTTATACTATGTTAAGATTATTAAGCTATGTCATAATAACGTTAACGTGTATTACTTTCAGACACAAACTACGTTTTCAAAAGTACTTATTTTATGAGTTACCCTATACAGGGTCAAAAACAAATAAACTTTGCATCACATGCGACCAAATTTTAATAGCCCAATTTTGATTTTGTAGAAAAACACACATTTAATATTATATAATTTAAAGAAAATGTATCTGAAATAAAGCCTTGTCAAAACTAAGTTTTATGTAGGTTGCGTTAAGTCTTATTTTGCAAAAGTGGTGCAATTTACAAAATGTAGGTAAAAATCAAAATTATCTTATGCAGCTGAAATTTTGCATGTGGGCTAGAAACTGCATTTAAAAAAACTTTTTCTAATAACTTTTTTCGATATTTTCAGAAATAACCTCCACTTTTGAATTATTTTTTGGAAAAAAATTAAAATTTGACAGATAATGCGAATCACGTGACTACTATTTTTTTTTGCTTAATTTTCATCTTGATCGAAGCAGAACTGCCAAAGTCAAATTTTGAATAAAGCTATTAATTTATTTATTTATTTATTTCCAGCAGTAATAACAATAAATTACAATAAATCAACAAATATCCAATATTCTACTCAATAAAACATCATCAAACTCAAACCCTTTAATACTGCTTTTAGTGCACAATTGCATCTAAGATGCTGTGCGTGCACTCCTTACCTATATAACTTTTTAATTTATGAGGTATGTGAAAAAAGAACAAAACATAAATCTACTATTCTAGTTTTCTACTCATTTTCTGGCCGAGGTTAATCTATTTTACTTTTAGTTTTTATACAATAGTGTCAATACAAGAATTAAAATGACCCTTTTTTATCAAACTGGTAATTTCTTTTTTACTCTTATAATAGGGTTTAGATCTAATATTTTGTGGCAGACTGTTATAGACTTTAGGTCCTACATAATAAATAATATATATATCCTATATAATAAATAATAAAAAATCCCATATGATGCGGAATTTACTGGTGACACTGTATAAAACTATGATTAAAATTTTGAAAACTTAATAACTGTTTATTGCATATACACTGTATACGATTAAACCAGGCATTAAAAATGCTGTTTCATTTTTCTTCTGGAAGATCGGCGCAGTCAGGTAAATGCGTAATTATTCATCGAAGATTCAAACCAATTGTAAAAAGCCGAAAAGCAAACCAAAATGACAGTTACTTTGACATCTTATCACGATTTGACCAACAGGCTAACCTGAAAATCAAGGCCTTCTGAGATTTAAGAAGTATAGTAAGTGAAACAGAATACGCTTGTCCATTAAAAAAAAATGAAATTTTGACATTTAACTCGTGGAGCAAAGATACAAACCAAACTTTATAGTCGAAAAGCAAACCAAAATGGCAGTTGTATTTTGATTTTTTGTCACAAAAAAATGGGTTTATTTTGAAAGATTTAATTTTTTTATATTTAATCATGTTTAACCACGAAAATATTTGTACCGGGTGAGTCAACGATTGCGCAGAGTAATTTTAGGCCTTAAAAATAAGATTTGTCGATAATGAGCTTTTGTATGAAAGTATGGTTGGATATCTGGCACATTTTAAAAATATTTTGAATTATACAGGGTGCGCCCAAAAAGTAGGGTGTCATAAAGTTACATTTTTTTTAAATGGGACACCCTATATTTGAATACATTTATTAATTCTACGTGGTATTTCATACATTTTTATTAATGGTTTAATATACGAAAAAGTTAAAGTTTTTAAGATAATTTGACTTATAATGAAAATTTTGCATTTGCAAGCATCTCGTTGTTGTGAAAATGTTACTTAAATTTTGACACTAAGCGATTTATAATTTTTATACTTACTAAGTAAAGTCAAAAATACATATTCACTATGAAATATTTGACGTCTCATTTACAGGGTGTTTACTTTCTAGGACCAAAGTCAGAAAACTTCTAATTGAAAAATATCACTTTTATTAAATGGAACACATATACTTTTCTGTCATCTTATAGCTCGTCATAAACTCTTCAACTGTCGTAAAGAACGTCCTATCCCAATAGTTTTTGAAATATTTTGATATTTCGAGATTTAATGTCCTCGTTATAGCATTTTTTGTCAATGGATCACAATAGCCCTGAAAAATAAATGAAAATAATGGCAGCGGATGACACATTAAGAATCAGATCAATGTAAAAATTATGCCTTTTTACTGCAAAGTTTATAGTCCAGTCATTTTATAAGTTGGTACTCAAAATGAATTAAAAAAAATGAATTAATCGATATGATTTATGTTATGGGCGAGGCGGATGAAATATCTCGAGCGGCGAACACCCAGTCCTCGAAGTTTTAAAAATTTAATGGAAATGATTGATTCAACAGGCGTGATCCATTGACAAAAAATTATATAACGAGGACACTATATCTCGAAATATCCAAATATTTCAAAAACTATTAGAGATAGGGATAGGACGTTATTTACGAAATTTGAAGAGTTTTATAACGAGCTATAAGATGACAGAAAAATATATAGGGTGTTCCATTTAATAAAAGTGATATTTTTCAATTAGAAGTTTTCTGACTTTGGTCCTAAAAAGTAAACACCCTGTAAATGAGACGTCAAATATTTCATAGTGAATATGTATTTTTGACTTTACTTAGTAAGTATAAAAATTATGAATCGCTTAGTGTCAAAATTTAAGTAACATTTTCACAACAACAAGATGCTTGCAAATGCGAAATTTTCATTATAAGTAGAATTATCTTAAAAACTATAACTTTTTCGTATATTAAACCAGTAATAAAAATGTATGAAATAGCACGTAGAATTAATAAATGTATTCATTTATTACATTTAAAAAAATGTAACTTTATGACACCCTACTTTTTGGGCGCACCCTGTATAATTCAAAATATTTTTAAAATGTGCCAGATATCCAACCATACCTTCATACAAAAGCTCATTTTCGACAAATCTTATCTTCAAGGCCTAAAATTACTCCGCGCAATCGTTGACTCACCCGGTACATACTTGTGGTATGCTGCATTGTAGTAATAGCTAAAATTACTTTAATTGTTGAAAGATAAATATTTTTTAATAATATGCCATGTTTTCTGATTTTTATGATGAAGCCCTACGTATATGTTATTTTACACTTGAATGTTTCAAATTCCATAGTAAATGAGTAAAATATATGCACAAGGTCCAAATCATTAATGTCCTGCTTGAACCCAGATAACTATACCTACCTAACTACCATAACAACAATAATATAATAATTGTTCCAATAATGGTATCCTTTTAGAAGTTATCTCACAGATAAAAATGTTAACAAGAAATATTTTTATTTACTCTTTTCCTGATTACTACACCACTGAATGGGGAAATAATACAGATTATAACCTTACGCGTGGAAAGATAATTCCTGATTAAAAGAATCTAATTTTCCACAAATCTGACACTGACGCACCATTTTGCTGAGTACTTATAACTATAAAATGAATAATCCTTTACAAAAAAAAACAAGAACACAAAACCATGACTAATTCTTTACAAAAATTAAAAAAAAAGAACACAAAACTTCACTAGGCAAGTATAAATATGAGTATTCCGACGACTAACCCCGACATCGCAAAAACAAATACTACGATTACTCACAGAACAAATGAAGGGGTTGTTCGATAACTACACTTGTTTTTGTTGCTACCCGTGAATATCCGACGCCTGAAAAAGCGAGGTTGCCGCTATCATTCTAGATTTTGTCACCATGAAACTAAAATAAGTAGGTACTAAATACAAAGATCTGAAATAAACATATCCATTTTAGTCAAACCAACAAAACTTGTTCTACCTATAGTATTTTATCCTATAGAACACGGCACGAATACTCTCGTTTTCAAACAGATGACAGCGGTTATTTGTCATCGATCAGCTGATATAGGAGAATCAAAACAGCCAGATTCGTAGTAAGCTGTAATAAGCCCGCACGTCACGTTCTAAATTGTGTTTATAAGTGTTTTCGTTGCTTTGTGTTACTTTTAAGAACTCATGTTTATTATTACCTTAAAAATATTACATAATTACAAAATAAATTTTTCAAAATATAAACAAAATTTTCAAGTCTGGTCCTGGAATTCATACCAACCTATCAAAATTAAAAATACCAAAATTGACAGTCACGTGACTTTGCCTCCATCTTGCGAGAGTATTTAAAATTTTTACTAGTATATTAACGTTTGTAATTTATCTGAATTATACTTTTAAAACGTGTATTTTATGAATCTAATAATATATGTGACTTAACACGAAGTTTGATAACAGCGTTTCTTTTGATGCACGTGTTAAGTATAGTGGACCCTCGTGGACCTAACCCAGACAAATTCCAAACGCTGGAGTCTTAGATTTCTTTAAAACGTAAACTAGCAAAAATCGAAAACAAAATTCCCGACTAATTCCCGGTTTTTCCCGGTCGGTTTCTCTAAATTAACTACACTTTCGGTGTTAAATTTTAAGACATTTATTTGAAAAACACATGGCTTAAGCACAACCAAATATTATAGTTACTTTTTTAATTTTACGATTTCTTGTTCTATAGCTGCCAAATCTTTTTGTGATTGTTCGATAATTTTTTCTTTTTCGTTTCCAGTTCTTCTGCTTGCTTTTGAAGCTTCCTTTTTTCTGCTTTTTTCAAGTCGCTGTCAACCTCTTTTGCCTTTTTATCTTTTTGTGCTGTGTTGTACCTTGAATAGGCATTTCTCATGGAAAGTATCAGGATTTTGTAATGTTCATAGTTTGAACTCCTCCAATTTTTTGTAGTGAATCGTACACTAAACTTTGGCCTATAAGTGACTCTTCTTTTAAATTTTCCACCAAAATTTTCTTATAAATCCCCTTTCTGCTGTAGCTTTTCCATGAGAAATTGTTAGAAGAAGTTGCACCACGTTTTTTAAACTGTCATTTGTGATGGTTTCCATCCAAAAGTCATCTACTCTGTTACATCTGGAATAATTTTTCATTTTATTTATCATAGTCTGATCAATAAGAATGTCTCTGAATGCTCTATCTGCTTTTTCCAATTTAGTCGCATTGCATCTGTTTGAATTTAACAAAATTTCAAATACTTTGGACATCAGTTGCAAGATTTTTTTTGGATCTCTGCCAGTTTTATTGGGGTTAAGGAAACATATAGCTTCAGTTAATTTATAAGCTAACGGACATTTTTCCAAAAGTTTGGAAACTGTATACATCAAGCAGTTTCGACAATCCTGGCGAAAGATCATCATTTCTTTATCTTTAACTCCGACGACGCATTTTTTGATAGCCGCTCTAGTCCTATATCCTAGATCAATCTCTTGGACTTTTTTAAGACATTACACATTAAAACACCTATTTTGAAAATAGGAGTGCCTGAGTACCTACTTCAAATTTTTAAGTTCGAAATTATCTGCTCATTCAAAATTCCCGGCTTAAAAAACTTGATTTTCTCGTCAAATCCCCGGTTTTTTCCGGCTTTGTAAAATTCTCGTATTTTTTTCCCGAATTTCCCGGCTCCTAGACACCCAGGTAAACAATATAGTCTATTCTATGAGAAGTATATGCATAGTACCAGCTTTCAGCAGCTATATAGCTTAAAATTGCACAGTTATAGCTATCCCCTTCAAAAATATCCTACACCCCTTTTTTTAACCCCTAAGTGAATGTTGAAATAATAACAAAACACGTACCTATGTTATTATCTTATTACAAGAACCTATATAACAATTTTTTTACCTGAGCCAGTTTTAGTTTCTGAGATACAAAAATTCCTATAAAAATTTAAAGCCCCGGCTTTACCCCTTAGGGGTCGATTTTGGAAAAATCCCTTTTTAGTAGGGGCCTGCGTTATAAAGGAAGACATTCCTAAAATTTCATGATTCTATAATTAGAGGTTTAGGCTGGGCATTAAAATGAATCAGTCAGTTAGTCAGTCAGTCACTTTACAATTTTCTAAAATAGTATAGATAATAAACTAATATCTTACTTTGAAACATCCTAACCGCTACATCATCTTCAGAAGAAGCTAAAACGGTACCGTTGACATTCCAGCATACTCTTTTTTTGGTACTGCCCTTGTCATCAATTTGTGCATCGATAGGTATGTCTTCTTCTTTTAGGACCCTTTCGGCAGATTGTTGAACCCTAAGAAAAATTTGCGATTATAAAACTACTGGTTCTCGTTAGAAAACCTATAGACGGACAACTGGCGACATATTTTCCCTCGTGTCATTTCAGCAATAACATTAATATTTTTTTTAGATTTCCAGTTTTCAAGTCGAGACAAAAAAGTTAATTAAAGGTATTCCAACTTGTTTGTAGCCGTCGCATTTCTAATTTAAAATTATTTGATATTAAATTATGCATAGATCGGTTAAAGAATTTCTCGCTGTAATTTTTGAATCATTTTAATAATTTAATTAATAAAATATAAAAATAGTTTTAAAAGATCACTCTGTACAGGGTTATCCAACCAAGACTAGACAAGGCGATTTTTTGACTTTTCCTGTACTTTTATAAAAAAACTGAAATAGCCATCTTAAGTCATTTTCTCCCGCGAATTCGAATATCTTCAGCAAAAAACAATTGAACATGAAACAAAAGTACTAGGGGTAACTTTGATATTTTTTTAAATGGAACACCCTGTATATTTTTACATTTTTAAATTCCACATAAAATTATAATTATTTTTTATTAAATGCACTATTAGTCTATACTTCATAGTTTCCGAGATATTGACTCTCGAAAAGTGACATTTTTGAACTTTGACAGCTTATAACTTTCTAACAGTACGTCTTAGAGCAAAACGGCTTACATGTCCCTATCTTCAATTTTTATTATCTTCCCAAAAAATCAACTTCCAGTTAAACCGGAACAACTATATTTCCTTCTTTCGAGTTACATCCGGTTTAACCGGAAGTTGATTTTTTTGGGAAAATAATAAAAATTGAAGATAGGGACATGTAAGCCGTTTTGCTCTAAGACGTACTGTTAGAAAGTTATAAGCTGTCAAAGTTCAAAAATGTCACTTTTCGAGAGTCAATATCTCGGAAACTATGAAGTATAGACTAATAGTGCATTTAATGAAAAATAATTATAATTTTGTGGAATTTAAAAATGTGAAAATATACAGGGTGTTCCATTTAAAAAAATAACAAAGTGACCCCTAGTACTTTTGTTTGATGTTCAATTGTTTTTTGCTGAAGATATTCGAATTCGCGGGAGAAAATGACTTAAGATGGCTATTTCAGTTTTTTTTATAAAAGTACAGGAAAAGTCAAAAAATCGCCTTGTCTAGTCTTGGTTGGATAACCCTGTACATGGTTAAAATATGAGTCCTTAAACAGAATAACTCACTGAAATATAAATACATAAACGTTATTTGGTTAAAAAAGAAAATATATCAGCCCAAAATATTTGTAATTTTTTTTTAATATATATTTTGAACTGTTTAAATACATATTTAAACGGTTTTTAATCTATTGACATAATAATATATCATCATAAGTACCGTGCGAGCAAAAATTATTTGCATCAAAGAGGGCTTGGATTAAAAAATGTAGGGCCTGGTTGAGATCACAATGATATGGGGACGATATATCTAACCAAATCTAGGTAAAAATTTTGTCAAATTCATATTATGACATGATATGCCAAACTAATGAGTAATAAAAGAGGTAGACAAATGTAATATAAAATTTATTTTTTATTAACGAAGAATATTATACAGAAAGAAAAAGAAAAATAATCACGTAAACTGCTGAAATTGGACAATTTATTAAAATTTAAAAAATTTTTAAATTAATTTAAATTTTAAAAATTATTCAAGCATAAATATTCACACGCCTCTTTATATTTTCGAAAGTGTTGACCAGAATCTCTGGAGAAATGTTACCACATTCTTGGATAATCCTTTCTTGTAATTGTTCTAAATTTGCCACTGGTATTTTAAAAATATTAAAAATAGTGTTCAGTAAATGAGGAAAAACGAAGTATAATCCATAACCGTTAAACAAGGTGATCTAGGTGGGAAATCAATGTCTGATCGAAAACTGATCAATCTGTCGTCGAAAAAATTGCATAAGTAGTTAATAGTTTCGGCGGCTGTATGGGCGGTTGCACCGTCCTGTTGAAAATATCCAAAACGTAGTTCGTCAAGTTATTGCTCCACAAATGGATTCAAAATATTGTCTCTATACCGCTGTGCTGTAACTGTCATGGAAAAAAATAGGACCAACAATTCTTCTTCGGGAAATAGCTAACCAGACACCAATTTTTTGATGGTGCAATATGTGGACTCTACAAAAAAATGGGGATTTTCACTACTCCACATGCGTGTATTCTGAGAATTCACATAACCGGAGAGGTGGAACCAGGCTTCATCCGAAAAAAATGTCAGGTCTAATAAATAATTCTTTCCAATAAATTTTTGGGTAAACCATTGTAATTCCTGCGTCTTTCAAAATCTACTGCTTGTATTTCTTGGAATACTTGCACTTTATAGGGAAATAAATTTAGCTGCTTCTTAAGAATAGTCCTGCATGTTCCATAAGATCTTCGCCCACTTCTTGGGACAGGCGTTTTATACAATTTGTTGGCGTATTTTGCATTATTTCACGAACGTTTGCAACAAGTTCTTCTGTTCTTACAGATGGTCTTCCTGCTCCTTTTTTATGTTGTATAGAACCTGTTTCCCTAAACACAGCCACGGTTCTTTTCAGGCAATGATAAAAATCCCCAGCAATAAAAGCAACGTTAGGAAAATGTTCGTGAAAATCGTCCATGCACAAACCCGGATTGTATTGCCACTCACCATTTATTATAACCCCGTTTCGAAAACACGCTTCCACCACGAATGTTTTGTGCTGTTCCGTAAAGCCCATTGTGTGAATTGTTCAAGAAATTGGAAAAATTAGCGATGAATCAAATTACTTGTAACGACTGTCAAAGATGACGGAATAACTGATTGATTGTTAATTTAGGTAGTTACTGATACCCAACATTAAGCTCTACGGCTAAGCATCATGTCCTTAGATGCAAGGCCATCTTTGATGCAAATAATTTTTGCTCGCACAGTATTATGAATTTGCTATACTTTTGACCAGGAGGGTAATATTTAAATCTGTATGTAGGAATTGCCCATTTGGCAAATCGTTTTATAAACTCGCAGTGGTTTCTGCATGGAAGTTTATAAAAAAATTAAAACCCTTTGATAAGTGTTTCATTGTTATTTCAATATTATGTGGAGGCTTTACGTCTCTCACACTTGTTTGCCAAAGCGTGTAAATATTTTTTATTTTCTAAATTTTTTATGTCATTCTTATTTCTTTATAAGCCATGTATTTTTCTAAACAAATTTTAGTTTTAAATCAAACGTGCTAATATTTAATTTTCTTTTACAGCTTTCAAAACCTTATTACAAATTCTTGAAAGTTCTTTACAAATAGATATTTTACATTTTATGTTAGCACTTTACGTTTATAAGTTAGGGTATTGTTAAAGTACATCTGGAATATTGTACCATCACTTAAAAATACCCGGGATTGTTTATTAAGGTAGTGGCCATAAACTCAGGTTCAAAATTTTAAGCTTTCGTCACGTACGATTAACAGCCCGGTAATTCCAGCAATTTTAGGCATGGTACAATAAACCCTGTTGTAAACAATATAACCTACGTCACAAAAATTTACCCTTGCCGGACTAGCTGGCCAATGAGAAACACGCGTTATGACAGGGGGAGTACTATCGTTTTCGACTAAAGAAGTGGGAAGAATTTTTGTGGCAGTAGAGTTTTTAGTTAGAGTTCAGTTATTGATTCGGTCAAGACCTTCTCATATCGCGCATGCTAGATAAATATATTTTTTTGCTTTATTTGTGAGTAACCCGTGTATGTATTTTTGTTAAAATAAATTGACTTCGTGTTTTTTAATAAAGGTGGCGTTCATTATTCCGTCCTCTACCTCCTTATCAAAAATAAACAGTGCATCTGTACACTTACATCTTAAATAATAAAAAAAAGGTGTTTGTTCTCGATACAACGCAGCAAACGCCAAAATTAAAAAGCACTTACTCAACAACTGTCAGCTTAATAACCCTCACATTGTTAGTAGCCACCCCCAAAATAAGAAAACCCCTTTCCAAATTTGGGAGAAAAGCTATGTCGTGCACGGGCTCAGTTACACTGTTGATTGTATCTAGCTTTATCCACTTCCCACTGTTTTGACTGTATTCGTAAACATAGACTTTTCCACCAACCCCAACGTCGTCTGCATTATTACTTCCTACAGCTATCATAGGTGGGTGAAACGGTGACAAGTTGGGATTCCAATCTAAGCAACTAAGAGACAGTTTGCATTGAATTTCGTGCTTTAAAGTCCATTGACTTAGGTTTGTGACATCTAGGGCTTCGTAAATTCTTATAATACCTACGAATTTCTAAGTATTAATCAGAAACCCATGGGTACCTAATACAAACAAACAAAGTAAGAATATTTAAATATTAAATAATTTTAATTAAAATTGTACCTTCCATTGAACATGTTGCCAATTGAAAATTTTGTGATTTTGGACCAAATTTCACATCAGTGATTGAAGATTTAGAATCAACCAGGTTCATTCTGCAAACCCAATGCCGAGTGCCTCCTTCACCAGCCTCTGGGGAATCTTTAACTAAAAGTTAAGCATAATTAATAGCAGAACCTTAAAACATGTAAACCTCACGAGTTTAAATATAGTATATTAACGTACACGTTTTATAAAGCATCATTTTATAGCATGCGTTCATGTTAAAAAACGAGCCGCTTGCGGCGAGTTTTATAATGGGATAAGTGCTTAAAACTGCTTTATATAACACGTACGTTATACTATTTTTTCTAATTTGTAGTTTTTCCAATAAAAAAAACATATTTAAAAAGAAAATATATCCTTCAAATTTTGTAAATTTTTATGTCTAAATTTTATGTTGGTAATACTATTTTTTATCATAGTAGCCTCTGGACAACAAAATTTGTTTTGCGAACTGTCATTTTTTGATTTATTGACCCATTTTCACCACGAGATTCTAAAGTTATTTTAGCGATGAGATTTGAAATTGGACGGAATACGTTGTGTGATCCTTGTACATTTGGTACATATACAGAGCGTTCGGAAATTCGGGCGATTTTGCTACTTTTTTTCGAATTTTAAAAGACGTGATTTTACGTCCCGGCATTGCAATTTAGTATAGGGAAGATGGAAAATTCAAATAAAGTTGAAGTTAAAATCGACATTGGAAGGTTAGTAGATTGAATTTTGGATAGGATTTGACACAGAATAAAAAAGTAGGTTATCAAGCTATTTTTCCTCTGCGAAAAATGGGTTTTCTCGTAAATCACAAAGGCCGCGCAAGTCAATGAAATAAAACATTTAAATGTTACCAACATCAAATAAAGAAAAAACGCGTATCGAAATAGCTTCATTACGATACGCAAATGCGTATCGTAATAGATTTGTTATGATACAAAATTAGAAATTTGTTTTTAAAAATAAATGTAGGTAAGTACATTCCTCTTATCACCAACTTACCAATTTCTTCCCAAACTGCAACTGTTCTGTCAAAAGAACATGTGGACAAGACCTGCCCATGGTCTGGATGGGCCCAAGTTACTTTCCCTATGGAAGCACTGTGAGCTTTCCAACTCGACGTTAAAGTCCATTGGCCTCGTTCTGTTTTATCCCATACCTAAAAGGTTATAAGAGATTTTACTTTGAATTGCTTATAGAAACAATTTCATTATAACAAGCCTTTAAAGTTTCATATAGTGTAACTTCTTCTTAGATTTGTATTAACAGGGAAGGAATAATTTCATTACAAAACAATAAGTGACGGCCAGTCTTGTTGATCAGTCCAAACTATTATTTTAAATACCTATTTAAAGTATATTTATTTTTAACTGGCAGGAAATATAAACAAATATACCGGGTGTCCACGGAAGGTGGCTCGCCCCTCTAACTTTTTTGTTTTTCAAGATAATAAAATAAAATTCGGGGATTTTTTTTTTACGTCGGCCTTTTTCCGCAACGAGGCCAATCACCGACGCCAGGGAATTTGTCACACACGATCTGGTAATTTTGCCGAATCCCTCTTTGTCGAGGGTAGGGTTCTTTAACGTGCCAACATCCATGACACGGGACCCACAGTTTAACGTCTCTTCCGAAAGACGGCGCAGCTCTTAAACCAAATTCCAAATTTTACATCGACGTTTTTTTTGCCGGCACCGGGAAACGAACCCGGGCCTTCGATCTGAGAGGCCGGGCCGCTGCACTGACCACTAGACCACAACGCCGATTCGGGGAATTTGTATACGACATAAAACTGCATTTTTTGACAGGTAACTCAACATTATGGAACTTCCGGTTTAACTGGAAGTGACATAAACTTTCGATTTTTAAATGGGACACCTGGTATATTTTTACTTTTTTTTGACTCCATATGACATTCTAAATACAACGATGTGTCACTTGTCACTTTTTGTCACCGAGAAAATATTTTTTTTTCAAACTTATTGTTTTATCTAGAGGGCTGAATACCTTAAAATCACTTATTCCAGTTCTCTAATCTTGGGAAAAATACAATTTTACTCTTTTTGATCCAATGCTATGTGCTATGTAAAATTTAATCTTTAAAGTTGTATAACTCATTTTTTTTAAAGGGCAACATGGTGGCTCGTCGTGTTAAGAAAAAAGAGGATTTTTTACGATTATTTTGATACCATACATACACTATTAGGTTTTAGAAAAGCTGTCATTAAAAAACTTTAAAAGGTAACTTGGAACTTTCCTAAAATGAAGCATCTTCTGATAGATAGATAGATAGATAGAGTTTATTCATAATAAATAATACACAGTATTTCTTATACTTCAAAGGTTTCGCATTTTCGGAACCAGTTTTGGGTACCTAATAGTGCCGGGTTGGATGACGCCGATTAAAATATCTTTCTGCGTAAAGTCGTGCAGCATCGGTTGAATTATTTCTACATTCTCCAAACACTAATAACATATCAACTATTTCACTCCTTGTAAAACTATTATTTTCCATGTTTTTTAAACAACATACTAATTTACTTTAGCATAAGCTGTTAGCATTTCAATTTTCTTCAAGGCATGATTTTGTTTTATCAGTTTTGCTGGTCACAGGCTACTTGATGCATTTAAATCTAAATTTATTCTCAAAAGATGCTGCATTTTAGGAAAGTTCCAAGTTAACTTTTTAAAGTTTTTTACTGACAGCTTTTCTAAAACCTAATAGTGTATGGTATCAATATAATCGTAATAAAATCCTCTTTTTTCTTTACCCGACGAGCCACCATGTTGCCATTTAAAAAAAATGATTTATACAACTTTAAAGATTAAATTTTACATAGCACATAGCATTGGATCAAAAATAGTAAAATTGTATTTTTCCCAAGATTAGAGAACTGAAATAAGTGATTTTAAGGTATTCATAGCCCTCTAGATAAAACAATAAATTTGAAAAAAAAATATTTTCTTGGTGACGAAAAGTGACAAGTGACACATCGTTGTATTTAGAATGTCAAATGAAGTCAAAAAAAGTAAAAATATACCAGGTGTCCCATTTAAAAATAGAAAGTTTATGTCACTTCCGGTTAAACCGGAAGTTCCATAGTGTCGAGTCACCTGTCAAAAAATGCAGTTTTATGTCGTATACAAATCTCCCGAATTTTATTTCATTATCTTGAAAAACAAAAAAGTTAGAGGGGCGAGCCACCTTCCGTGGACACCCGGTATGTGGGTAATACTTTTAGGGCTGCACGATTTTAAAAACAATCTGCTTATTTTGCAACACAATTTACATCTTTATATAATGCGACCCAAACTTTTTATAGGCCATATAAAACAATAATTAAGTATTTAAACAACGACTATTATATCGTCGGCGTCACTAAGTCCAATTTATTAGTTTTGATAAAAATGGATTTTAAGTTTAAAAGGGAATGTAAAATTTTATCTTGTTTAATAATAATAATAATAATAAGTTTATTTACAATTTAATAAATTATATTATTTATTAAAATATGTTTATGTTGTCTTCGATAAACTTATTCTTCAATCCCCTAAAACTAAGCTTGTTAGGGATGAATTCAAAATACAGTTTAAATAAGAAGAAGTGTAGTGGGCTAAATAAAAAAAAATATACATCAAACATTGATATTTGATGGAGTTAGTGATATTTAGCAGACAAAAAAGTTGATATAGGTATTATAGTGAAAATTAAATTACACTGTTTTTTAATTTTAAAACAATAATTTTTGGAAGTAAGTAAATCACCTTTATATTAATCAACTGTAACACAATTTTTATAATAATGTTTAAAAACCCTAAATAAACAGAATCTGAAAATAACGTTAAATATTAATATATTTGTCTGCAAAAAATCACCAAGTCCATTTAGTGATTTGTGTTTGATATAAAAACGCATTGTTTGGGACTTAACGACTATTAACATGTCGGCAACCAGTTATACACTTTCACTTAGCTCTGGACTTAGTGATACCTATTCATCAGATTAAAGAAATGGCTTTTTCTCAACGAGTAGTGCTTTTAACTCAAAAGTGTCAATATTGGATTTAGTGACTTTTGCCAGAACGCCGACGATATACTAGTATATACACAGTGGATTTTAAACAACACACAATAAGACAAGTTGTTAAGGCTATGTGAGGATGAAAGCAGTAATAGTGATCTTTATAAACTCAATTATATTTTACCTATTTAATTGTTCATCAAAGGGTTAACTTACAAACAAAGAAACATTGTTTATTTTATAAGACCTGTTTTTTGATATTTCTACCTCAGGTTAAAGTCCGGGGTTAAACCTGTGGATTATACAAAAAGCATCGCATTATGCAAAACCTATATGCCAAACTCTAAATGATTATTAAAATAATCGAACAGTATGTTCTGCAAAATAAAACTAGAATATAATAGCAAAACGTGTTTATTGAAATGGGAAAGCTGAATGCAGTCCTGCACCATTCGCATTGGGCGTTTTCTGGTTAGATTATTCTTAACTGTCCCTGCCAGTTGAATTATATTTTTTCACTTAAAAGAAGAACACATAACTGAAGTGGTTTTTATAATGCTTTCATAAAGGATATTTTATTTATTTATTTATTTATTTATTCACAGGCACTGCCCAGTTTCACAAAAATATGAATAATCTTAATCCTAACGCAGAGCTACATAACATATTTCGATTACTAATTTTTTTTAAGAAAAACGGAAAATTCAGCAGATGTGATAAAATTAGAGATTTTATATTATGGTATGCAGTTTTGGCACAAAATTGGATCTGTTTAAATAGAAATGAAGTGTGGGATGCCTGTCTGACCTTATTGATATAAAATTATTTTTACCATAATTAGTTGAGGAAATATTGAAAATGTACTTCTTAGACGTGTTTCCCTTGCTTAAGGTGCATGTAACCCTATTTTATCAAGCAAAAGAGGGCAATTATATATTTATTATGTAATATCGTGGGTCGAGTATTATATTGTTCTATGCGTCAAAAATGAAATTGTTGGGAAATGGCAATTGAATTGTCTGTTCTTTTGTGCAATAAGCTTGCGCAGGGGAGCGTCAAACCATTTAGGGTATTTCTGGCCTTTAATAGTGACTTTAGGGACAAAGATGTTGATGCCCTCAAAAAGGACCTCATAAAAACGTTGGATTACCAGGTCGAGGTCATCCCCAATCGTAAGGAAAGTCCAGTCAACTTGTCCATAAAATTTGTTTAATTCCATGTAATTAGCCTTATGGAATTGGTGTACACTGATGACATTCTGATTTTTCCGAAGTGGTGTATGCTGAAAATCAAACAAACACTCAATAGCAGGGTGATGATTATCGAGACCGATTAATACGTCTGTGCTTGCCCTGACCAAGTGATGATTAAAATCATCCACAAAAACAAGATCCAATGTACGACCCAGATGGTTTTTCACTGAGTTCGTTTGTTGTAGTTCCAGAAAGAACATGCAGTCCAGCAGAACTTCAGCAGCAGGTGTACCAACTTCCCTTGGAACCAATTTGTTTTAAAGATGCATAAGGGATGTTTTTAAAATGTAAGGTTTGAGATGCTTTTTTGTACTCATAGAAGTCCTCGAGGCCGTGTGTATTGCTACTACCGGCATACAAAACTGAAAGAACACCCATACCCTCCAACTTAGACAAAAGAACCGCATGATTGACTATCAAACGCCTTGGAGAAGTCAGTGTAGATTGAGTACCTGAAAGCCATTCTCCAAGGCGTCCGAAATGAAGTCAACGTAGGTTCAAGTTGAGTTCAGTATTCCTTCCAGTCTGGAAGTCAAACTGCAGAATGCTAATTGGTCGATAATTCATTATTAAGTCTTTTTTTCTTGATTTATGCATTGGTGCTAGATAACTTTAGTTTTCAAAATTCCGAAAATATTCCCTTAGTTAAAGATTGGGTAAAAAGTATGGACATGTACCTAAAGGCCGGACCAGAATAAAGCTGCAGTGCTTAAGAAGTAATGGGGGTATACTGTCAGGACCAGTACCAGAAATTTAGATGTGAGTATACATATCTGATATGAAAATGTTGTACTCTGTGGCACTATAGTGTACTCAGAATGTGGTTATTGGTAATCAGGACAGAGTTGACTGCTATAAACTTGAGAAAAATAGTGGGCAAACATATTATAGCAGTTTCTGCTTCGAAAAGCTCTGCAGTCTCCATTGTATTAAAACTACTGGGGCAATCGTTACTTTTTTTTAATTAACGTAGTTCCAAAATTGTTTTGGATTAGTGGTTAGAGTTTTCTTTTTAAATTAAATTTTGCATCCGTAAGTATAAATTTTAAATTAGGGGTAAGTAAGGTTCGGTCGATATTGATCCGACTAATTTAATAACATAATTAGCGCCCCATTTTTTAGTTGCACTTGATTCCTGTTTAATTTAAGGCTACTTTGTGAAACTTTAACATTATATTTACGATAAATCACATTTAAGAAATTATATTATAGGTATTAACAAATACTGTGGAGCAATCTTGTTTTAATACTACAAAAAGACAACAATCACCTATAAAGAAGCAGTTTCAATCGGAATTCCCGCCAAAAATATCGCGAAAACCATAAGGCCTAGGAAGCTCGCAATTTTGCTGGTCGATAACGCGCGCCCTAAAGAGCGGCAACAATCCTACAATAGCGACCTGATAATTACACGGGGGCACCGTTGTTTATTTAACGTGGTATACCCTAATACCTAATAGTAAATTATTTACAAACCTTTACATATTGATCAGTGGAACATGTGGCCATTCGGTTTCCATAATAATTATACTCTACAGCGTTTATTTCTTGTTGAGCTTCAAACATGATTCGCACAATCTTACAAAACGTATGGTATTTTTTTTGAATTTTATGTTTTTTATTTGAAATCACAAAACCACATTATTTCAAATTAACCAACGGAAAAAAAATAGAACGACTGAAACGAAACCTGAAACGATAGTCGGACTGTGACACAGAAGAAAAAAAGAATTTAGGCAGCTGTTGATTTAGTGATGTAGGGTTTATTCGGAGAGTGCCGACCGCAGCGTGTATATATTCGTACTCGTTGCCAGTGCCATTGCGTTCTCTAGAACGCAATGCCAGTGCAAACACGAGTTGAGCATGTGCATACCACTGGTGCTCGAACAAACCCTATAAATTTTCTTTGCTGGTGCTGACCACGACCCAAGACCAAGACCAATGACACAGAAAAATAATAGGTCCCAATCCCAAGGAAAAAGGTTTGTTTCAAGTTAACCTGTTATCCTGTTAGGGCTCAATTATTATTAATACCCTGTTACACTAACTGTAAGATAACTTATAGAATACCGTATTAACAACAATTATTAATCGTTGTCATTATGGTAAGTTCACATGGGCGGAAAAGCGGAACTCCGCCGTCTTTTAAAGGAACGCGGAACATGTTTGAATAAAAGCGGGAAAAGGTAAACAAAACAAAAAAATTAATTTTGTTCGTTGCTCTAAATTTTTTTTTTAATTACTGAAAGTATAATATTTAATTTAATTTATAAACAAATAGTAAACGAAGTCAAATCTTAAATGCTATTGACCACTTTTATGACTGACAGTTCAGCAAAAGTTAAAACAAAACCAACTTTTTTGGGTCTTCGGCGGATTCCGTATTCTGTGGCGGATATGCCGGAACCACAGACATAATTATACGGAGACTGTTGTTGTGAGATTGTCATTGATTGCCCTCTAGATCTACAGCCTGTGTGTGCAAACGAAGGCTATTACAATTACATTAGATGAATTTGTCTTTTGTACCTGTTAAGTAAAAATATTATACCAAATAAGTAAATAATGTTTGTTTTTTAAATTTTGTACTAGTCATCAAATTATTTAGTTTCGTAATGTTATCAATTATTTATAATGTTATAGAACTATTTAGTACTATTTATTATGTAGTTGTAGTTACAATATAATTATTCGCCATAGTTCCACATGTCTGTTTTCACCATCTTCTCTGAAATCAAACTCTAAATCATCTCCAATCTTATTTTCAGAATCTATGACTTCTTCAGTTCTTACTTCCTATTATTCTCATGTGCTTCAGGCTTGGCTTCTTTCCAATCCAAACTTCATATGGAGTTTTATCTTTAACACCTGATACACCTGACCCCCTGACCCCCTGACCGGTGGAGAATGTACCTATATTAATGTAGCCGAATTTATCATTTCTGCCCATAAACTTTGCGGTAATCCTTCCTTTGAATGTAACATAGCTCCGGCCATCTCAACAACTGTTCGATTGTCCCTCTCAGCGCAACTGTTGTGGAGTGTATGGCATGGTCAGTCTCTGTCGTACTCCGTGATGATGCAAAATATCTCTTACTTGCTATCAAATTCACCACCATTGTCACTAAAGAGTTCTTTGACAATATATGACCTGTAGCTTTTACTTCACTTACAGCAATTGTCAACTTGTCGGAAACCTCAGACTTTTCTCTTAGGAAGAACACATATCGAAATCTACTGCGTAGTCATCTTTGAACCGTACAGAATATTGGTAACCGGATTGAGACTTCTCAAACGGTCCACACACATCAGAGTGCCATAATTGACCAGATATATTTGTGCACGCTTTCTTGTCCCAAAAGGCATCTTAAGCGCTTTACCATAAATTCAGCCTTCACACAGCTCACAATCCAATTTAACATTAATATTCATCTCTCGGGATTAGTGACTATCTGCCTCTTATTTTGATGCCCAAGTCTCTCATGATATAACTGCAGTAAATTTTCATTCAAGACTACATTTGACACATCGGCATTTTTTGCTTTCACATTTCTTACTGAAAGCTTATACAGACCCCCAAATCTGTCTCTTAATCCAACCAGCAACAACTGTCCATCAATTTTAAATTTGCATTCTTCAGCTTTTGAAATAAATTCACTTTTTGGATTTTTGTCTTGGGCTGACAATACCGAAAATAAATTCTTAATTTCAGGTACATACCCAACATCTGATCTTCTATATTTTCACCGACAATTGCTCCAACGATCATTGTGCCTTTTCCTAGTGCTTCAGTTGAATCTCCATTTGCATTGGGTCACTAAACACTCTTTTGAAAAAGGATAATACGTTTCAAATAGATCGTTGTTAGATAGACCGTTATCAATGTACCAATTATCTGTCACACTCAGCTAATTACTGTACTTGTTACAGCCAACAAAGAATTTTTGTTACATTCCTTGTTTTTATTTGTTTTTATCTAGAATCTAGCTGCTTACTCGACTTTGGAGGTTTTCCATCAGACTTCCACTTCTCACATTGATATGCCCTTTTGTTGCTTGCAGTAATGACAAACTAAACCTTTGCTGTATCTGCCTCCATTCTTATAACACTTTTCTGTCACTAAAACCTCTTGATTATTTTCATTTTTGCTTAAAATAAAATACCTTTCTCATAAGCACAAAGTTGATTAGTCAGATTGTCTATGGTTCTATCTGATTTTGCTATAAACATCCAACTCGATTTGAAAGGAAAATATTCTTCAGGTAATGTTTCTAAAATCTTACATATATTAGAAGGTCAGGTAGATCGCCAGTACAGGTATTTCTGCCAGCTAGCTTGTCGCGTGAAATTTCTGTTTGTAGCTGATTCCAAAATTTGGAATATTTAATATTCTTCAACTTTGAAGTAAGTAACTAAAAGGAACTCCGCTATTATATCGAATGTATCACCTATCATTCCTCTGTGGTAATGTCATTTTCTCCGGATTTTTACGTTTTTTTTTACCGCTTTCGGTGGTTTCTACTTTTGACGTTTGTATTGGTTTGATTTTTGATTGAATTTATGATTTGTGTAATTTCTTTTCGTTATATATTCTGTGATTACTGCTTTTTAAATTAAATTTAAACAGAACTATGTTTGAAGCTCAAGAAATAAATGCTGAACACAAGGATTTAATTCACGACGTGGCGTATGATTATTATGGAGACCGAATGGCCACATGTTCTAGTGATCAATATGTAAAGGTTTGTTAAACAAAACATTTCCTTAACCTTTTTTTTTGTATACAAGCCATGAACATCATAAACAAAGACATACAAGCTGAAGAATGATTTTTTGTTAACGAAAAAATTAAATGTTAAAACCTTTTATTAGGTTCTTAAGAGCGTTGGCACATCGATGCAAGCATCGATGTCAACAAATCATGTTAAGAAAACATGAAATAATATCAATATCCGAAGATTATAAGTCGTCAATTAAAGTTACTTGCTTGAATCACATCGATGAACATTGCCCATCACTAGTTGTTCTTAATTGGCTTATTGAAGTTGTAAACTCTAAGAACCAACAATTAAAGGTGGACTTTTTCTCCTAAAAACTGATTTTAAAGTATTTCTGTAAATCTAACTTTACCTAGGTTGTGCTTCAAATGCTGACACTCAGGATTTAAAACAGCAGCTAAAATTTTTAGAACTAGATAGGTACTTAAGTAATTTTTGTAAATTTGTACTCCTTTTACTTTAGGTATGGGATAAAGCAAAGGAAGGCAAATGGACTTTAACTTCAAGTTGGAAAGCTCACAGTGCTTCCGTATGGAAAGTAACATGGGCTCATCCAGAATATGGGCAGGTCTTGGCTACATGTTCTTTTGATAGAACAGCTGCAGTTTGGGAAGAAATTGGTAAGCTGTAGATGATGATATTGTAGCTTACCTAATAGGCTTGTGAATTGTGTTTAACTTTTAGTTGGAGATACTCCAGGGCCTGGTAAAAGAGGCACAAGACATTGGGTACGCAGAACAAACTTGGTTGACTCCAGAACTTCAGTCACTGATGTGAAATTTGGGCCAAAATCTCAAGGTTTGCAATTGGCAACATGTTCTGCCGAAGGTATGATTTTAAAAAAATTACATTAAAAAGTACTTAATGTTTAAACATGGAAAGTGTAAATAGATTTTCTGTTCTTGATTTGTTCGTCTTATGGGTCATTTTCAAAACAAGGAATTTTCTGTAAGAGGTGATTTTCTGGCCTCTGTTAGGCATTTTAGATTATCTTTAAGTGTTATTTATTGTAGTTTTATGCTCTCTTTTTGGACAACCATAATTAGTAGCTGTAGCTGTAGCTGGTAAAAAAATAAAAATAAAATTCAGTCAAAATGTATTTCAAGTTTGACCATGTATTATTTTTTTTCTATGCAATATATTTGCTTTTTGAACTTTTTATGGCATGAATGGACATTTAATCTAAATGTTTGTAAAATTTCGGTTTGATCTGACCAATAATAAAAATTTTGTAAGGCACTTTGTTGTGTAAGACATTTTTGTGTCAAAAACGTGGATTCATGCATATGCGCCTTTTTCACTGTGTCTGATTTAAATAATTGAGTTGGCAGCACTGATCTTTCAAAGGGAACCGATCAGCCATTTGTGTTTTAGTGTTAAATGGGTCAACTTCGGTTTTTATAAAAAGATAGGAATTTTTTTATCTTACTTTTTGAAAGATGGTAAAGCATAACCCATCAAAAACATGGCAATCGCAGTATATCAGGGCACACGTTTTTTTTTCTGATTTTCGTATATCTGATAAAAAATAGGGTTAAAAAACCACCATAAAATTTGCAAAACGTGCCTTAAAAAAATGTCAAAGACATGGGATTTTGTCAAAGACGTGGGATTTTGTCAAAGACGTGGGTTTTAAGAGTTTATTGTTTGTGTTTTGTTTATGTTTTTGCTCCTCTGCAGTTGTCTTAGTTTCTTGGGTAAATGTATAACATTATTTCCTTTTTTTTTGTTAATAAATAAAGCAAAAATCTGACCAAATGTCAAAAAACATGCTCTAAATATCATCAAACACGGGCAGTTTTTGGTGAAATGTGGTCATGTGGCTTCTCAAACGTTAGGGGGAGGTTTTAGGGTCCCCAGGGGGTAATAAGCTTGACCACCTATACCATGAATCATTTAAAGCACCCGACTATCCAAAATAATCAAATTAATTTGAAAATAGGAGGAACAGCTTCTAATCACTTGTTTTGAAAATGACCCTTATACTCATTTTTAGGGATCATAAGAATTTACGAAGCCCCAGATGTTATGAATCTAAGTCAATGGACGTTACAGCATGAAGTTCAATGCAAACTGCCTCTTAGTTGCCTAGATTGGAACCCTAGCTTGTCAAGGCTGCATCCACCCATGATAGCTGTAGGAAGTGATGAAACAGGGGCTGGAGCTGGGGGTAAAGTCTTTATTTATGAATACAGTGAGAATAGCAGAAAATGGATTAAGCTAGATACAATCAATAGTATAACAGATCCCGTGCATGATATAGCTTTTGCTCCAAATTTGGGAAGGAGTTTTCATATTTTGGGGGTAGCTACTAAGGATGTGAGGATTGTTAATCTGACACCAGTTGAGTAAGTAAACATACCTATTTATGGGAGTGTGGTTATGAAAGTGTTGGTTAATAACCTCATTAATAACTTGTCAAAAAAAAATTCAAATACAATAATCAAGGAGGTCTCACACACTAAATATTTAAGAGTAATCATAGACAATCATTTGAAATGGAATCACCATGCTCTTAAGTTAACATCAACAATTAGAAAGCTATACCTTAAGAAATATCTTGAACAGGGACTTGTTGGTGTCTATATATAGAACCATGGTGGATTGGTGGAGTCTTTGTTGAGATATTGTGGAGGGGGGGGGGGTATGTATGGGACGGCTTTGCACCCTCTGAGCATTGTACAGAAGTATATTTTAAAAATAATCTACAAAAAAAAGAAACTTTATCCTACTAGCATGTTGTATTCTAAAAAAGTTTTTGATATAAGGTCTCTATATGTCTTGGAGACTAGCATTTTTGTCTATAAAAATAAAGATCCAAAAAATCATATCAGTTATTGCCATGCTCGTTGCCACCTAACGCAAAATAAAACAAATTATTATACAGGGTGGTCCAACGAAAACTTAACACCTCGATTTTCCTGCTTTAAAATGAAAATGTTGAAAATCGCTCGAACCCGTCGATTTTTATTTCGAGGGGGACATCTTTTGAGTATATTGTCAATCTTGTTACTTCAAGCCCCTAGGAGGGAGGGGGGGTAAGATCTAAATCTTAAATGGATACCCCTATTTTATATCATTTTTTTGGATTCTGCATAAAATTCTGAACATTTTATAATAAAAGCATTATTAGTCTATACTTAACCTTTTCCGAGATATTGACTCTTCAAAAATGACATTATTCAACTTTGACAGCGTCTAGCTTTCTAACTGTACGTCTTAGAGCAAAACGGCTTACATGTCCCTATCTTCGATTTTTATTATCTTTCCAATAGTGTCAACTTTCGGTTAAACCGGAACAACTAAACTGAATTATATTATTGTTGAAAATAATATGTTACATATTTTCACCGAAAATGTGGACGTTAATTCTTTTTTTCCATCTTCCCATACTGACCGTTACTTTTTTTTACGCTTCTACCGACAGCTATACTTTATAGTTTAGTTGGCTTAGTTTTTCTTTATAGTACTTCCGGTTTAACCGTAAGTTTACACTATTGGAAAGATAACAAAAATCGAAGATAGGGACATGTAAGCCGTTTTGCTCTAAGACGTACAGTTAGAAAGCTAGACGCTGTCAAAGTTCAAAAATGTCATTTTTCAAGAGTCAATATCTCTGAAACTGTTAAGTATAGACTAATAATGCTTTTATTAACCCTTCGCCGGTCGCGCAGCGGTACTCTATGCCGCAATATAAATTTAATTAATTGTTCTATCAGTATATTTTCCCTACGCCCCTGGCCGTCTAGGTATGCAATCTTGACTATTTTTAGAAGTGCCTGACATGCACGGCTTTTCCTGTTGTGCTTTTGTTAGTACGTTTTGAGGCGTCAAAGTAGCCGCTGATCTGCGGTATTCCGTGCCGCAACGCGACCCGTCATGTCAAAAAAATTTGTGTGTAAATCACACAGTGAAAAATTGGTGCAATGCAATAGTTGTCTTTATCCACCAATGGAGGAAGATTAGTTTTTAATCATTTTAATGTGCCTTCCGATATATTCATTTTGTATATGGTTTACTTGTAAGAATGTATTTTCTATTTCTACTACTTTATACCTAATCTTATATTTTTTGTAGTTATTTTGAGTTACACTATTTCTTTCACAAAAAAAATCGTTGGTTAGAATCATAGTTGTTGAGTTTTTTTATGTATTTTCCAAATAAAATTAATTTTACTAGCAAATCGAGATTTATTTCTTTTGCGGCATAAAGTACCGCGGTGCGACCGCTGGTGGGATTTTCAAATGCGCGCCCGCCGCAGGGTTAAATAATGTTTAGAATTTTATGCAGAATCCAAAAAAATTATATAAAATAGGGGTATCCATTTAAGATTTAGATCTTCCCCCCCCCCCTCCCTCCTAGGGGCTTAAAGTAACAAGATTGACAATATACGCAAAAGATGTCCCCCTCGAAATAAAAATCGACGGGTCCGAGCGATTTTCCACATTTTTATTTTAAAGCAAGCAGGAAAATCGAGGTGTTAAGTTTTCGTTGGACCACCCTGTATAAAACTACCTAAAAGTAACACTAATATTAAGTTTAAGATTTTTCAATTATTTCTCTCCCAAGATTTATAATCTGATACCCCTGGAAATAAGAAATATCACTAAAATTCATATTTTCAAAAAAAAAAATGTAGATCTTACATATTGGAAAGGATTCACAAATTTAGGAACCTATTCTAAATTTCGGCTTATGTAGGTCACTTCTGTAGTCTAGAAGGTCTTTGCTCATTTATGTCTATTTATTTATTTGAAATTTAAACTTATAGGAAAATTGCAGTTATTAAAAATACAGGTGTTTAGTCATCTAGGTGATTGGTGATTGCATTTTTTGTTTAAAACATTTATCTTAGTATTTATTACTTAACAAAAACTTTGTAGAGGAGATAGCTTTTAACTATTAATACAACTACATTTAAATGTAACGATTTAAAAATATAATACCTATATCCTGAGATAATAAATGTGGTAGGGGTACAGTGGTACTGTTCCCACCGAAATAATAAAATATATTTGTACCAGACAAAACGGAGTTAGATCAGTTTAGCAGATAATTTGGCTGGTTTCAAAATATTTGGAGAAGTAAACAGTATTTTAATATTTAGTTAAGAGTGAGTCTCATTATCAGCAGTTGTAGAAAAATTAATCAGAAAAATCGTTACCTACTACTTTTTATTTTTACTGAATTTAATTTTAAAAAATTGGTAAATACTTCACAGTTTTTACTCAAGTCAGTGAAAATAAACGTCAGAGAGTAAGACTGCACTCACAGTCGATTTTGCTTTTAGTGACAGTAAAAGCGACTTCTAATTTTGTTTAGTGCTGCTGAACATTTATGTCAAATTATTATGATTTTGAGGTTATTTTATTAAGAAGTTCGTGATAATAATATAGTTTGAAAATGTTATTTCGGCTCGGATTTCGGTGTTAATTCAACATACATTTTATGAACAGCAGACAGTAGTACCATGTTTGAACCATTTTTCAAGACAACAATTCAATAGATTTTGCAGAAAATTTTGTTTGGCAATAATAATTTTATTGATACACATAAAATAACACCTGTGAACAAGTCAATTTCAGTTTTATGCCCAGTGTCGCGGAATCAGGCAAAATGATTCAACGCGACTGAACCGTGAGAACCCGCCTATAACTATATTTTTCGACTAGAGCTGGGCGATATTGAAAATTCATGTCAAATATTGATATATTCGTTTTTCGATACATAAAAAATTTGGTAAAAAATAAAAATCGTTTCAGAATATGGCTATTTATTTCTTTAATAAAAACAACACAGACCGGGTCCTTGTTGGCCATTAAAAAACTATCTACCTATATGGGAAATCCCATGTAAATTTTACTGTCCTCAAATTGATTCCCATACAAAATTGTATTAGACTTTTTTGAAGGTCTTTGTATCATGAAATTGCACACCAAATGCTATTATTTTCTAGTAAGCCATTTAAAAGATATTTAGCAAAAACTCTATGTAAAATTCTGAAAAAATAAATATGACATACATACCTTTATGAAACCACCAGTAATTATTATGTAATGTCAAATGTTACTAGACGTTTTATTTTTTTATTAGTCTCAACATGTAGGTACAGTATTCAAGAAAAAATAACAATGATTTAAGTTTTACTTAAAAAATGTTAGTTTTCGACTTTTCTGTTTAACATATCGATGGTCTCAAATCAATACCTCGTAAGTCCGAAATTGGCCATTTTAAGATTTTGACGCTTTATTCTTGCTTAGACATATAGGCGTCATCTGTTAAAAAGTATTAGAACTACAAAAATCCGTTACCTCGGAAATGGCGCGAAATCAATACCACGTAACTCAAAATCCATAAATGTCAATTCAATAACTCGCAAGTCGTCATCTTGTTAGGTTATTTTCGGCTTGAATACAATAGTGGTGATGTTTTGTCGAATTTTATTAGTGTAATAATACAATATTTTTGTCAAAGACTGTGGAAGTAAAACTAAATTCTTAAATGTATAAAAAAATTAATTTAAAGTTTTCATAATTTAAATTAATATTCGATTTTCTCAAATCAATACCTCGTAAGTCCGGAATTCGACTCCTTTACTTTCGTTAGAATTTAAAATATCAGCAACTTTTTCTAAACATCCCATTTTAGACATTTGTATAGGACATAGACGTATTCATTTAGCTGTTTTCCTCTGTTAATTTATCATTTTTAGTATAACTACGAAATTTTTCCCCCCCTGAAAAATGACAGTTTTTGACTTACGTGGTATTGATTTGAGGCCATCGATATCAATAGTTCTCAAAAGACAAGACTGTCTGACTTTAGACAAGTCTGGTATATTTCTAATCAATGGACATTCAATTTTTTAACATTTTTTTAGTGATGAGCAGTCTGCCCAGAGTGGTCTCACAAAACTAGACATTCAAACAGCCGCACAATTCGATGACCATGGTTGTACTGTTTGGAGAGTATGCTGGAATGTAACCGGCACCGTTTTAGCTTCCAGTGGTGATGATGGATGTGTAAGGATGTTTAAAAGTAAGCCTATACAGAGTGTTATAAAAATTAATTATTATAATTAAACCTGCAATGTATTTTCATGTGTAAACAGCTAAAATTTGTCCCCAAATTCTTGCCACAATTTATCGTCATGAAACTGGACCTTGTTCTAATTTTTTTTGTCCAAGTGGGGGGAAAAGGCAACGATTTCTGGTGTTTTTAATGGCTGCCAACCTATCAGATTTTGAAGTTAGAAAATCGATTTTCGGCATGTTTCTAAAATTTGTTTTAAAATGATTCGGCATCGCATTTTTAGTTGGATAAGCAAGAGAACAACTCAATTAAACTTACCTTATCAAATCGATAATAAAGTCAAGTCAAATATTAGCTGGTAACATTTAACAATTTGCCAAAAACAAAAATTCCAATGAATCAAAAAGAAAATTACCCAGATGTAGAAATAAATTCAAGTTCTATGTTTTTATCTTATCACATTTGAAGAAATAGGCAAAATAATTATTATTGTGCCTATTTCTTCAAATGTGATATCTTGATGAGCTTAATTCGAAGAAAGCAACGGGATTTGATAATATTTTCATCAAAATTATTAAAATTCTAAAATATAATTCCTATATTACATCATTTAATCACAATTTCTTTTAAAACCGGGTTATTTCCACATAAATTAAAAATACCAAAAGTATCACCAGTTTTTATACATGCAGAAAAATATTTTAGTTGTAACTATCGCCCAATTTCTGTTTTACCCACATTTTCAAAGATTTTTGAAAACATTTTAAATAATAGAATGGTAAATTTTTTAGAAGAAACTCCATTTCAATATGGTTTTCGTAAATTTAGAGATACAGAAGTTGCAGCTGCAGATATTATCAAAGATATTCAACAAAACGTTGATATCAACCAAAAATGCTGCCCACTGTCCCTAGATTTATGCCAAGCATTTGATATAGTCAATCACAACATTTTACTTTAATAATAATAATAAGTTTATTTAAAATTTAATAATATAATAAATATGTTTATGTTGTCTTTGATAAACTTATTCTTCAATCCCCTGAAGCTGAGCTTGTTAGGGGCAAATCTTATTTTTTGTTTTAGTATGTAAAATCATAAATTATATGCATTAAAAATCAAGTTTTTTAAAGTAAAAATGTTAATTTATAGTATAAACGCAGCTTTTTAAGAAATATATTACCTATAATAAAATTATTAATTTATAATTTTTAACTAAAAAATATTACTTATATAAATTATTCAGAACAATATTAATTAATTAAAGCATTTCTAAAAATATTTTCAAATTGTCTGTTTTTAATATCCATGTTTTTATTTCGACTTAAAATTTTTTTAATGAAATCAATTTTTTAATTTTTGTTGGTAAATAATCGTTTAAATAAAAACATAAATATTTGAATTTTTTTGTCCTATGGACTTATTTATTTTAGGTTTTATGGTTATTTAATTTTTATGACATGTATTATGATTATGGTTTTTAAATTGTATAAGGTTTTTATTTTTAAATATATATATTAAGATGTTATAAATGCAAAGTTGTCTTCTGTTCAACTTTTTTGTTTCTGAATATAATTGTTTTGAAGGATAAAGATAATCTTTATTGAATATAATTTTTAGAAACCTTTTTTGTAATATTTCTAATTTTTTAACTAAAGTTCTATTTATGCCTCCCCAACCTTAAATTCCGTAATTTAAATGAGTTTTAACTAACGCGTAATATAATATTTCCATAATAAGTCTTACATTTAAAAATTTAAAAAAAATGCCTATACCATATTGGAATTCGGGGAAATATTTATTTATTGTTAAAAAAATTACTTAAGTAAGTAATAGAAAGCAGTTTGTTCAAATTGAAAATGTTAAAAGTTCACAAAAAACATAACTTGTGGTGTTCCGCAAGGATCAACCTTAGGACCTACTTTGTTTTTATTGTAGGTACATTAATTCTATAGCAAAATTAAATTTAAAAGGTAAAATAAAATTGTTTGCCCATGATACTACTATTGTATATTTTCATGAAGACTATGCTCAAATTCATAATAACATTAACCACGACTTAGGTAAAATATGTAAATGGCTTGAAACTAATAAATTATCATTAAATTTTAATAAATCATCTTTTATGTTTATAAGTAAATCAAAATTAAAAAATAATAATATTTCTTCACTGCCTTTCAATAATCATTTAATTAAATATACTAATACAATAAAATTTTTAGGTTTATTGGTATATTGATGAAAATTTAAGTTGGAAAAAATATATTAAATATTTAAGAAGTTATATCTCACCAATAATTGGCATTTTATTTAAAGCTAAAAATTATATACATATTATTAGATATCGTTAAAATATTTAAAAAATATATATTATTCTTTGGTTTATTCAAAATGACAGTATATAATTTCAATTTGGGGATCAGCGAATTTAACTACCATTAAAAAAACTACAAAACAAAATAATTAAATGCATACATAAACTTTAACCTTTTTTAGAATCAACTATAAATTTGTATGAACCAAATGGATATTTAAATTTAGAAAAGCTTTTAAGCTTAATTAAAACTATGCATTCTAATACACTCAATTATTATTAATGAAAAACGATCGAATGTAATATTTCCTTCGACCAACACCAATGGTAAAGAGTAGTGATCGACCGATATGACTTTTTTAGCCGATACCGATAATCGGCCGATACCGATAATGTCTTGGCCGATAACGATATATATCGGCATATCGGCCTTTTTTAATTGATAACATTATTAATGTCTAAAATCTGAATATTCTGTAATATAATTTATAATTCTTTAACGTTCAATTTAAAATCAAAAAAATAAAAACAAAAATTGCACTTTGGTAACACAGCAATAGGCGGTAATTTATGTGGCTCTAATCTTTAACAAAGACATAATATTAATAGTTAATAATAATCCTATTGGATAACGAAGTTATGGCTGCTCTCTAGAAGGGTCATTGTTAAGATTTAAAAGGGTTGGTTGGTAAAGAAAAGTCGTTTCTACCTTCTTATATTTATAAAATACTAAAATTGCCTACGCGTTTCGACTTATATAAGTCATCTTCAGGGCGTAGAGATTATGAAAGTACACATACAGGGTCAGGGTGCGTCTCGCTATGTGACCCTGTATATGCAGTAGGTACAATGAAAGAAGAATTGAAAAACAGCTTGAATAAACGATTTCAGAATATATTTATAAAAAAACATTATACCATCGCGACTTTCTTGAATCCTCACATCAAAGACAATTTTTTTACAAAAGACCGTGATTTTATATGCGAATACATAACTACAAATCTAAAGTCCCAAATAAAAGAAAACAATACATCTGTAGAACATTCCAGTTCCCCTGACATTTCGGATTACATTCAAGACCATACAATAAATGAAACTATAGATTCTATAGAAATTGATAGTGATGAAAACGAACCACTTGCTAAGTATGTTCGAACTTCTGAACCTGAGACTAGTCGAACATCTGGCCAAAATGTGTTTTGGGAAATCTACGAAGAATTTGCCGGAGAAGGGATGAGCTCCACAAAAACAAAAACCATTCCAACAACATCTTCTTGTGACACAAAATCATCTTCTAGGGCATCCATTTGTGAAGAAGTGAATGCTGAAATTACAGAATATAAGAAACATCCTCTTCTTGAAAGAAAAGCGAATCCCATTTCTTGGTGGCAAGAAAAACGAGAAGTTCTACCATTATTATATAATCAAGCTCTTATATATTTATCTGCACCAGTTGGCAGTGTTGCAAGTGCGCAAATGTTTTCAGAAGCTGGAAACGTAAATTCGGCGAAAAGGAATCGGCTGAATCCAGAAACAACCGAGAAACTAATATTTTTACATGATAATTTGCCCAAACTACATTATTCATATTAAATGCCTATTTCATGTTATATCTACCATAATTTCTTAAGATTAACTTATTTGAAATATTACTTTAAATTTAAATATAAAAAAAATGTTTTAAGCTGCTATGGTTGTTTTTATACATCGGCCGATATAGCCGATATATATTTACATCTGTCGGCCGATACCGATAATCGGCTCTCGGCCGATATAGCCGATATATCGGTATCGGTATCGGTATCGGTCGATCACTAGTAAAGAGTACTTTTGGTCAAAAATCAATATTATATTTAAAGGAATAACAATTTACAACAGTTTGCTGAAAAAAATTAAAGAAATATCAAAATTATGGACTAAAAACACTAAAAAAATTTTTTTAAAAACTTTAACGTATTATAATAATTATTACTTATATTATGAATATTTTTTTTTTTGTAAATGGTTATTTTATTTTTTTTTAATAATTTCGATGGAGTTATTAATACTTAGTTACTAAACATGGTTTTTATTAGTTGTGAATTTATAATTTATATATTGTATATTTGGTGTTATATTCTTTGTAATAAACTTTTTTAAGTTGGTTGAGAATAATAAATAAAAAATAAATAAATAAATAACCACAATTTCTTGTACAAGAATTTTAAATAGTTTTCGGTGCCAGTCATTGTTTAAAGCACATAGACAATTGACTTAACTCCACAAGTACACAAGAACTAGGAAAAGGCTAAGTTGAGCGTTCCTTTTTAAAAATTTAACTCAGCTGAGTATATTTTTTTCCTCTTCCCTTGTCGCTGGTAAATATGCTCATCTATATTTCTCATACGATTTGTTCGCGAAGACTATCTGATTACCTTATATTTATCGAAAATATTTTAATTTCTTTACAGTGCATGGCATAAAACTATGGAAGCCAACTGCAACACTCAAAGGCGACGGAACCCAAGTCCCTACCGCAGCGGAAGCAGCACGCAGTACCTCCCAAAACATACCTCAGGGAACCCCTGTATCGACGATAGCCTCTCAGACGGCAAGATATATCAAACTAGGTTCTATATCACAACCCAGCAGAGAACCGTGGTACTAGGTTCCTATAACTGATCCATTTTTAAAACCTTTAGTAAGTGTAGTAGCAGTAAGGCCAAGAGAGGAGCCGATCGTGGAACCACAGGAAAATGGTGCTCGGACGTTGGTCGAAAGTGCCTCGCCTAAATTGACTCTGGAAGAATCTCAGACTCGATAACTCCTCCGGACTCGAGTTGGGACCTTGAGCGCGGTTCAGAGCTCGGATAGCATTAGTAGTGCCCAGGAGGTTGATACTACGGGAAGTTCCCAGTCACAAGAGGTTGAGCTTTCCCATTCTACTAACAAGGATGAATCTGAGAAATAGTAAGGGGAAATTTTCGTGATTTCCGTAAAAATTAAAAACCACTTTTTTTTAAATCAATCAAAAATTATATTAAAAAAATCCTATAGTTTTCTAAAAACGGCCGCTATGCAGGTAGCTATAAATTCATATACACTGGGTGTTTCTCGAAAGACGTTCACTCCTATAACTTTTTTATATTTATAGATATTAAAATTAAATTTATAGATTATGCATAAGAGAGTCTGCATTTACCGGCATAATTTTCAATTTGTTAGCACTTCCGGTTTGACCGGAAGTGACCTTGATTTTGATATTTTAAATGGGACATCTTGTATATTTTTACTTATTTGGGTTCAGCATAACATTATGAGTAAAATGACACCTTACTTGTAATTTTTTGACGTGTTATAGCATTTTTATGTTTATTTTTTATTTTCAATCTATAGTGCTATAAATTTATTAAATCTGTTAATTTACAGTCAAGTAGTATATGAAAATTAAAATTATTTCATAATAATTGACTTTCTAAGTTTCACAAGCGTTTAAAAAATGAAATTTTGTTTTCTTGACGTTTACTCCATTTTTCCAAATGGAACGATGTTGTTCACTAGGATATTTAAAACGAGCATTTTTTTCCCAACAATTTGATACCATACCCTCTTATGCTATTTTAAAATTGACACAAACAAATTTGCCTTAAATCCCAATCGCAAATTTAAAAGCGTTATGCATTATTGCTGCCCTTTCTAAAGAAATATAAAGGCGGCTTTGAAAAACAATTAAATGGTTTTGAAAACCAATATAGTTTTTAATTAAAATTGTAATGTCATTCGTTTATTAAACTTGCATTGTAAATCAGATAAAATGGTTAGTTTTACTAGAAATGAACAAATTGATATGCTCCTAATTTTTGGAGTGACCAGAAAAATTCTTCTGAAGCGCAAGATTGCATGTATGCTTTATAAACTAATGATATTACAACTTTAAATTAAAGACATATTGCTTTTCAAAACCATTTCATTGTTTTTTAAAGTCGCCTTTATATTTCTTTAGAAAAGAGGGGGCGGCAATAATGCATAATGCTTTTAAATTGGCGATTGGAATTTAAGGCAAATTTTTCAGTGTCAATTTTAAAATAGCATAGGAGTGTATGGTATCAAATTGTTGTAAAAAAGTGCTCGTTTTAAATATTCTAGTCAACCACCATCGTTCCGTTTGGAAAAATGGAGCTAACGCCAAGAAAACAAAATTTCATTTTTTTGACGCTTGTGAAACTTAGAAAGTCAATTATTATGACATACTTTTAATTTTCGTATACTACTTGACTATAAATTAACAGATTTAATTAATTTGTAGCACTCTAGATTGAAAATAAAAAATAAACGTAAAAATGTTATAACACGTCAAAAAATGACAAGTGAGGTGTCATTTCACTCATAATGTTGAGCTGAACCCAAATAAGTAAAAATATACAAGATGTCCCATTTAAAATATCAAAGTAAAGGTCTCTTCCGGTCAAACCGAAAGTGCTAACAAATTGAAAATTATGCCAATAAATGCAGACTCATCTTTTATATTTCATTTTAATATCTATAAATATAAAAAAGTTATAGGGGTGAACGTCTTTTGAGAAACACCCGGTATAATCAGTAGGTATACTTACTGCATTAATGTGCCTAATTTAAAAATGGATGTATATTATTATAGGTAAACCTTAGCACCATGGTAGGAATATATTATGTATAAAAGTACAAGTTCATATTTGGTAACAACCCTTCAAAATGTTCTTCATACTAATTAAAACATGCTTAGAAGTGGGTTTTTTACCGCCTAGTTTTTTTTTTTGTATATATGACAGCTATTGGATATGAATGCGTGGTCGTCTCTAAGGATAGCATTTTCCCAACAATATAATTTCTTCCGTTAAGAAAGAATGGTCACACTTATTCGCTAAGAATGCGCTCTGCTATTAAAGCTAGAGGGTGACATACACGTTACTAATTTTTTTTAACCTTTAAACTGTTTTAAAATTGTTCATTTAAAAAGGGTTTTAAAAACACGAGTTTTATTAAAAAATCGTATCTCTTCTAAAAATAACGAGATAACGTAATGAGTCAAAAAGAAGATGTTAGGAATACATGTAACTTTATCAAGAAATTGTTGGTATGAAAAATAACAGCCCCAATATCTCCACAGGGTGTTAAAACTTACACACATTGATTCACCCGGTATAATGTTGCCCTATCGAACATGACCCATCATTAAAAAAATTCAACACCTTCCTAGTTAAATTGTCAATATAATGGCAAAAGAATTGTAAAAATCTGATTAAAAACAAAAAAGTTATAAAAGATCAAACAGCAAAAATCCAGAGTGCCGTTTTTTTTGTCCGGGAGTTTATTTAGATTCATACTTTTTTACATTTTTTAAGGCTGTTATTAAATAAGAACTTACAAATTTTAAAAAGTTAAGACTGCCATAATGTAAGTGATAGTTTTTAGGTTTTATTTATTTTTTATTATTTACGATATTTTTCGTTTAAATCGAAATAGCTCTACAGTAAATCAGTCATTATACTTTTTAGGCTCCACTGGGCAAGAAATATTAAAAAATAAATATTTTACTAAGTTACACGTCTATCATTTAACGTATGTTCAGATATTGTGCTCAGCAGTACAGTTTGTTTACCGATTTTCGTTATTTTTGAAAGTTTCAGCCATGAAGTAGAAAAAAATGTAGCGTTCATCAGGAACTGATATTATATTTGAATGAATTAAATTGAATACTTTTAGATATTATTTTACGGCATCCTTATTAAAGGACAACGTTTATTAGTCATGATAGTATTTTTATTATTATCATTAAGAGGCTTATAAAAACCTTAAACCCATGTCTACTCAGTCACATTAGACATGTTAAATCAACAAAAGGTTTTTCAATAATACTTTGAAAACAACATTGTTTGGCTGTATAATATGCTACTCAAGTAGACACAAAGCTTGTCGTTACATATAGAATATTTTATTATTTTTAATATTGTGTTTAATGGTACTTATTATGGGGACATGGTTACCAGGGGCGGCTCGTGGTAATTGAAAGTGGTGAGGCACAGTTGAAAAAACATTTTTTTTTAGCAAGGTTAGATTTTAAAGTTAGTCTAGTGGTCACTCTACCTCGTCAGTTGTGTAATAGGTACCCTTTGTAAAAAAATTATAATATTAAATTTCAAAATTTGGAATATAGTTTGTGAAGCTAGGACTATGTTAAGTGTTTTAAAAGCTCCGATTTGATTTCCCCACCCCACCGATAGTAACAAGACGTTTACTCAAATCTGGAACAGGTCGCTTTACTTCTTTTACTATGTACAATTTAAAAAATTCTGCTCATTTACTAAAAAAATAACAAGATCACAAGTAGGATTGCGAATGTTTACATTTACCTGGGGAAGTTGTGACGCTGTGCTAGGTCCCGCCGAATCCATTTTTCGCTAATAAGCACAAAACAAATAAACTGATAAGTAATAAAAGTAATGTAATATTAATATTTTAGAAAAATCACTGCCCACTGTTGGAAAAAAAGCAAAACAAAAATCAGTACGGAAAACCACAAAAGTATTTACCGAAAACTATAATAAAATACAATGTCATAAAAGTCAAATTCACTATGTACTCTCTCTAAACTATAAACTTTTAACGGACAAACAACCTGTTAATCTAATAATAGCATTTCTCCAAATTCATCTAATAGATTAGATTAGTCCCCTCGTGTTCGCATTCAATTTACGTAGAGAGTTGAGGCTGGCCTCAAAAGAATGTTTTTATGCGCTATTTAAAGCTAGATTCGACTGGACTATTACAGTATCATACATCACATTAGATATTTTCACTAATGCGCTAGACAAAGAAGCGGGAGGCCGGGCCTCTAACCATATACGACCGCATGCAGAAATGAGATAGATGATAGATGATATTTCTAGCGAAGCGCGTTAAGATTGACGGCATTAATTCTAATGGATATATTATTATATTTATGCAAAAAGTAAAATAATATAAATTTGTAATTTATTTAATTTGCAAAATTATTGGTGAGGCACTGCCTTAGCTCATAGGAGAAGCCGCCACTGATGGTTACGTGAAACGTTACAAAGAATATATCAATGTGACGAAGCAGATATTTATGAACAAAAACTATTAATAACAAAAATATTCTTTATAATTAGTAAAAATAAATTTTCAGGTCAGGTTAGGTTTCTTCTTCAATTCACATCGACGTTGCATTTTTTTTACTGGGAAGAGTTCAATCCGTTCCCAAGATTGATCTCGACCTATATAAAATAAATTAAATTTCAGTAATACAATAAAATTTGTAAGTTTCGGCCGAAACTGAGACCAAGGCCGAAGATTCGGTTTCGGCTGAAACTCTTGTTTCGGTCGGACACTAAACGTTTCAATTTAGTATGTCGCAGTGCTAAACATTAATATTAAATTGAAAGAAAATGGAGGGATACTGGCAGTGTGAAGGATCTTACTGGAAAAGGTCGCCCTACGATTTCAGATGAAAAAAAGTTAGATCTTCTGTTAACCTATGAGGAAAATCCACATTCTTCGACGACCCAAGCGGCATGTGATAACGACGTACACAGAACAACGGTGGCAAAGATTTTGAAAAAAGAAAAGTTTCACCCTTATAAATTACAATTCGTTCAAGAGTTATTGGATGATGATCCACATCGCAGATGCATGGGGATCTGCTTGTTTAACAAACGTAAAACCATTACAAAATAAAGTTATTAAATGTATACACAAATTACCACATTTAGAACCAACTCTTAATCTATATAGACCGAAAGGGTATTTACACGTTCAAAACATTTATAAATTAAAAATTTATATTCTAATTTACTCTATTATTTTAAAAGAAAAAAAATCAAACATAACACTTCAGGAGAATAAGACATTACATGATCATAACACCAGACGTTGTGTAAATTATCAAACTATACCAGTAAAAAGTAATTTCGGAAACAAATCGCTTTTATATAAAGGAATAATAAAATATAACTTCCAAAAAATATCAGAAAAATTAAAAAATTGGCATCTTTTAAAAAACAAATAAAGAGATATATTTACTAAAATAAATTATTTATACTATTTTTTTTTATTGATTTCATGAATGAATTAAATTGGATTAACTTCCATTTTTTTTTATTGTTATTTTTTTAATGGTTATTATTTTCTATATTATTGTGTCACTTTCCATGTAATGAACTGTAAAAGTTAGTTTGGAATAAAGACATTTTGAAAGTTAAGTATGCTAGTAAATTTTCATAATAGAAAGAACCAGAACCCAAGATCGGCAAAGAAATTTCCGAGCCATCAATCATTTCACTTTATCAAAAAAGTCTTTTGTGAACGATGCTGCATTTACCAAAATTAAAAATCTGCTCTTAAGCATTTTAAATTTTACCGTTTCAGAGGATCTCCGCATTAATATTCTTTTACAAGTGCCAGGACAAATTAAAATAAGAATAAGATTAGCCTCTTCGTCATAAAGTCCTGAAAATGACCAGGGAAAGCGAGGGTAATGCTAGCTTTTTAGTAAATGTATTCGCCTCTACTATTTTCAAAATATTCACTCGAGCTTGCATTTATCCCGTTTACTCATAACAAATGTATTTCCATATAATAGATACAGTTGACGACAGATAATTTTGTACACTAAACTGTGACACTGTAAATGCAACTTTTTTACCTTTATTACCTTTGTAATGTGTTAATTGTTATCATATCTGTCAAAGTATTGTCATTATCTTATTTGATTTAAAAATGTCTCATTTAAGTATTCTTGAAAAAGCAAGAATAATATGTTTAGTAGAAATAGAGTCTGGTCTTATGGAAAAATAGCTGATCACTTTACTAGGTCTAGAAGTACTGTTCAAGGAATTGTAAAAAAATGGCGCTATCATCAAACAGTTGAAAGGTCTGTTGGGTCTGGTTTAAATAATAGAAAATCATCAAATGAAGAAGACCAAAATTTAGAGGAGTATTTAAGGCAAAATCCATTTAAAACTGCAGTATCCGCTATGCACATAACAGGATTCCCTGCTTCATCTAGAACTGCGCAACGCCGAGTAAGACAAATGTTCCGAATTAAGAAATCAAGCAGCTGCATCCAAAACGTTTAAAAAAAATAATGATAAGGAACAAGGAATTGGGTTTGCTGTGCAATATTTACCAGAACATTTTTTTTTTGGCAAAACGCAAAATCTTTTCCGATGAGAAAACTTTTCAGTCTACATAATATAAGGGAAGGATTCGACTATATAGACCACCAAATTTCCGATATGATGAGAAGTATACTCAAAAAAAGCAAACCAGTGGACGTTTCTCCGTTAATGTGTGGACATGGATAAGTGTTTACGATGCAAGTGTATGCTGGAATATATATCTTCAGATTTCGGAAAATGTTTTTCTTCCTTCTGCCGTGATAGTTTTTGAAGGAAATAACTTTATATTTCAGCAGGATAACTGCCCTGTGCATACTGCAAGAAATATAGGGAACCCCCCTCCTTATATATTCACCCTTTTCTAACCTAAAGTTGGGGGTAATTGTACTCCAAAGAAGAAAAATTTTTTTCACCAGGCCCTGGAGGGGATTTATAACCCCCTCCCCCCCCCCCCCCCCCCCTCTGTGCGCCTGTGATCTTACGTGCGACGATAATATTTTTATGATTATTTAACACAGTCAAGCCAGTGAGGCGGCCCTCTGCCATGCTTGCTCTAAAGCTATAATGCCTTCTGACATTTCAGGAGGGGAGTGAGTGAAACTGAATACAGGCCTGTGCATTAAAAAAAACGGGTTTATTTGACGTTTAACTCCGGGCAGTAGTCGGCCACATCATTTGATTACTCGGCTGGTAAAGATACAAACCAACTTTATAGCCTAGATCAGCGGTTCTCAAACTTTTTTGGTGACGGAACCCTTTTGGGAAGCAAAATACTTGATGGAACCCTACAATAAAACAATAGTTTTAAAAAGTGTATTCTTTATTAATAAGCATAATAAAAGTACAATGTAACAGTCACTAATTATTACTTACTTTACCACATGGCAAGTACAATAATAGAAGATATTAAAAAAGAAAAAATCTAACTAATGGGAGGTATGAAACTGTTTTTTATTTTTCATCAATTGGTTGATATCAGGTTTGATAGAAGACAGTTGAAGTCTCATATCAGGTTCGGCGTCCAGTCTATTGCGATATTTTGTTTTCGTGGCTGCATAGGTTGAGAATCCTGTTTCGCACAAATATGTTGTTGGGAACGGGAGAAGAATATTCAGAGCCATTTTGCCAAGCATTGGATATTCATCACAGATTCTGCACCAAAAATCGTTGAGAGGCGTCGTTTTGAACAGTGACTCCATACTTGTGTCTGATGACATTTCTAAAAGAGATTCATACAGGGTGGCCCTTTAGTGTGGCAAAGTACAATAGCTCCGTTACTATTTCAAATACATTAAAAATATTAATACAAAAGTTGAAGGGCAGTAAGTGACTTATAACGTAAAATTATTTTTAACTTTATAGGGTGGCTCAAAAAAGCGGAACAATAAAAAATGTACTTTTTTCAAATGGAACACCCTGTATATTTTTTCATTTTTAAATTCCATATTAAATTATAATTATTTTTTATTAAATACATTATTAGTCTATACTTTATAGTTTCCGAGATATTGGCTCTTGAAAAGTGACATTTTTGAACTTTGACAGCTTCTAGCTTTCTAACAGTACGTCTTAGAGCAAAACGGCTTACATGTCCCTATCTTCAATTTTTATTATCTTCCCAAAAAAATCAACTTCCAGTTAAACCGGAACAACTATATTTCCTGCTTTCGAGTAACATCCGGTTTAACCGGAAGTTGATTTTTTTGGGAAGATAATAAAAATTAAAGATAGGGACATGTAAGCCGTTTTGCTCTAAGACGTACTGTTAGAAAGCTAGAAGTTGTCAAAGTTCAAAAATGTCACTTTTCAAGAGCCAATATCTCGGAAACTATAAAGTATAGACTAATAATGTATTTAATAAAAAATAATTATAATTTAATATGGAATTTAAAAATGAAAAAATATACAGGGTGTTCCATTTGAAAAAAGTACATTTTTTATTGTTCCGCTTTTTTGAGCCACCCTATAAAGTTAAAAATAATTTTACGTTATAAGTCACTTACTGCCCTTCAACTTTTGTATTAATATTTTTAATGTATTTGAAATAGTAACGGAGCTATTGTACTTTGCCACACTAAAGGGCCACCCTGTATATCTCGTTTGACATACTTTCGGGCTTTTCCAAGTTGGGTAAAAAAGGATTATGAATCCATGAATTCAGTTTCATTTTTGTATTCTGTTCTTCGGGAAAATACTTTTCAAAAGATGCGTCGTTATCGCTAACAAACTCACTAAGTGACGTAAAGCTTTCTATTTCTTTCTTACCAACGCAAATAACCCAAAAATCTAAATTTCTTTTGAAGGTAGTTATTTTGTTATAGGCCTGAAACACTGTTGTCTGTTTACCTTGCAATGATAAATTCAATTCGTTCAGTTTTTGAAAGATATCCGCCATAAAAGACAATCGGAACAACCAAGTTTTATCATACAAACGGTCCTTCAAATTAAAAGAAGTATCTGCTGAAAGAAACATTTGTAACTCGGCTCTAAGTTCAAATAGCCTTGTTAAAGTTTTACCCCGAGACAGCCATCGCACTTCTGTATGGAGCAGCAGTGTTATATGTTTGCTGCCATAATCTTCACACAATAATGAGAACAATCGGGATTGTAGTGGTCGTGATTTGATAAAATTAATTATTTTTACCGCTTCATCCATAACTAATTTTAGATTTGACGGCATTTGCTTCATCGCAAGTGCTTATGCAGAATACAATGGCTGGAACTACAATTAGGCGCTTTATTTTTTATTCGTGACACTGCTCCTGCTGTTTTACCTGTCATCGCCTTGGCCCCATCTGTACAAATGTCAATGCAATTGTTCCACCTGAGATTATTTTCTTCAAAAAATATATTTATTTTATTAAAAATTTCTTCGCCGGTAGTGTTTGTGAGCAGCGGTGAACACATAAGCATGTCTTCTTCAAAAGAACTTTCATATGGATATCTCACGATAACCAGCAAGATAGCCAAACCAGCGACATCAGTTGACTCGTCCATTTGCAAGGCGAATCGTGTTTTTTGTAGACGTGTAACTAGTTCTTGTTTGACGTAGCTTGCCAGATCATGGATTCGCCGTGAAACAGTATCGTTTGATAGCGGCACAGTAGAAAGATGCTTTGCAGATTTTTTATCGAGCATACATTTTGTTATGTCTAATACACATGGCTTTATTAAATTCTCAGCGATTGTGTGTGCTTCACCTGCTTGTGCAATGCGATAGCTAACTAAATATGATGCCTTCGTGGCCTTTTCGTTGATAGTTTTTGTTACATGCATCATATTTTTTTGACTTTCCAATAACTGATCTTTTTTACGAACAAAAAATTCTTTATTCTTGTCTTTAGACTCGGGGTGTACAGTTTGTAAATGTCGGCGCAATTTGGCAGGTGCCATGGAACTATATTAGGAAGCAGTTTACTACATAGCATGCAGAGAGGTGAGCCGTTGGAATCAACAAATCCGAAACTGATATATGATTCATCATACTTCCTTTTTTTCGTCTTTGAAACCGTCGAGCTTGACGTCGTGGCATCATCGTCTGGATCGGTGATTGCTATATTCTCCGCGCGTACTGCTTTTGAACATTCAGCGTCATTAGAAGATGTTGTTGCAACACGTTTAACACCTTTAAGCCAACGTTCCATTCTTCTTTATTTATAATGTTACACGTCAGGATGGTGGGGTCTAAATAATGCACAATCGTTACTGCGTATAAGAGACTAAGTTTAGTACAATGAAGAAATGTATAAAACTGAGACAACAGAATACAGCAGGCAGTAGAACAATGAACACTAGTTTCTCGCTAGCGAGCTTGTAAGTAGGTAGGTAGGAAACTTATCGCTCCGAACGCTAATCGTCAACTGACTGACGAGGCGCGACGCGCGATCGCCGCTTTTATACTTAGTCCTATACTCGATCTCGAATATTCTCGAAAATACTCGAGTCGGCGCCTTTGATAAACAAAAAGCAAAAATAAAAAGAGAAATATAAAAATTGCGTTGTCAACAATTCAGAGGCGGCTTTTATCAAAAGGACTGCGCGCTCACAAGTATACAAGTATACATGTTGATACCAAACTTATGAGATATTGTACCAGCTATTGTAACACATGTTTATACAAATACAAATAAATAAATAAATATACCTACGCGCGGCCGCGGAGTCAAAACGTTCGACCAGAGAGAGGTGTTTTGATTTTTTTTCTAAATTCTTGAGGAACCCCTACAGAGGTATCGCGGAACCCTAGGGTTCCGCGGAACACACTTAGAGTATAGCTGGCCTAGATGCATACCAAAATGATAGTAGTTGATTTTTAATATTTTGACGTGTTATCATGATTTGTCAAACAAAACTAACCTGAAAATATACCGATATGTTGACGTTCTCTCATAAAACTAACCTCAAAATATGAAATTACTAAACAAACGGGATGTCAACGACGACGTCGTGACGTCTTAACGTTTAACAAGTAAAACTAACCTAAAATTAGTTAGTTAAACTCCGAGCCGCTGACTAGAAGACGCCTCCTAGGGTGGACCTCACGGTCACCACAAACCACAAACCCCACGGAGATGCCCTGAGGGTATTATATGTTGTCTCACTCACTTCTTTTAAATCGAGAACACTATATATGCAATCCATAGATAATGACCACCGCACGACACCCCCCCCCCCCCATGGATCCGCACTTAGATTATAAGGCAATTTTATTGCCTCGTTCAACGATATTACTCCACTTTCTCCTACTTTTTTTCTTTTATTTTGGTCTTTTGTCTCTCGTGCCCTTATCCGGTCTTAAAACTGAGACTCGCTGTTGGCTGGTAAAATAAAACTTTAAAACTATTCGTCCTTTGACGTGGAAATCCTTAAAAGCCATTTTTTGTTTAGGGACAGCAGTAATAGGTTTTTGAGACGGAGACAAATAGGTGGAAGCACAGAAGGATTAAAAAAAAAACTTAATCCTAAAGGTTTCTTATAAAGAGTATAGGGGTAGCCAAAAATAGGAATGGACCACATATAGGCCTATAAAAAAAGTAAAATGTTTGTTCCCCATAAGGCCTGAGTATTAAAAATAGCATCTCATCTCATTTCTTTGCACAATGCATTTCAGAAGTTTATATTTAGTTTCGTTTCTCATAACGTGACTTAAATATTCCAATTCTCTTCGTTTTACTGTGTACATTATTTCTTTTTCTTCTTTTCTCTGTTCGTGCTTTTTCAATTCGTAATTTTATTTCTTGTGAATGGTCCCACTGTTCATTTAGTACTTTGACAAAATATGTGTATATTGACACTCGTCCTACTACTTTCTCATTGATGATAAATTGTTCTCCTCCAATTCTTTGCTAATTATCATGACTTTTGTTTTATTGGTGTTAACCTCTACGCCATATTTCTTACTTGCTCCAACAACACTGTTGTTCTTCACATAATTTGCACAACCTCCGATGCATAATTTTTAAAATAGTTTCAGCAAGTGACTCATGAGGCCTTTTTGACAGAACTATAAACTCTGAACTCAACTTTGGTTATTTTTCCACTGTTGTATATTTCATTGAAAATGATAGTTAATTCTATATCGAAGAGTTTAGTGCACTCCATCTGGACCAGCAGCTTTTCCATCTTTGAGTGACAGTATTGCTTTTGCAGGATTAGGACATTACTTTCGAAAATATTCCAATGAACGATCACCGCGAGACACCCTGTACATATTTAACTGTTTGTGAATAATTATTATAATACAGAATGTATTTTATGTTTTGATTTTGAGAAACAATTAATTATATTTTCTGTGTCAATATTTAAAAAAAATGTAAATGTACAAGGAGGGCAATAGCCCCCATTGCCCTCCCTCCGGGACAAAAATGTCCTATAAACATACCCAGAGAAATGCTCCTTTAGGGGCCTAGAGCCTCTCAAAGAGGGTCGGAAAGGAAGTATTTTTTTATAATAGTATGGAAACCCTTAAATATTATGACATGAAAATTGGTACGTGCCTTACAACCGATACATAATACATAACAGTTAGTTTAGAGTGAAAATATTTCTTCCAGTGGCGTCGCACGGAGTGAGGCTGAGGGTAGGGGACTAGAGCCTCTCAAAGGGGGGCAATTTTTTTTTTTCGTAATAGCATGCAAACCGTTTAGGATAATAGCATGAAAATTGGTACATGCCTTACAACCGGTAAGTTTTAGTAGTAAGAATTTAAAGTAAAAATAATACTTAGCGTCTCACGAAGGTAGATATTATCCTACATTTTTAATTTCAAAGACTTTTAATTATTGTAAATTCACTTTTTTAAATTTCTATCTATTAAAAATAAATAAATAGTAGGGTGTTTGTTGAACATACACAGTATAAAATAATTAAAAAACAATATTATTTAAAATCAGTAAAAAAATTTTTTAACAAATTTTATAATTTTTATTTTTAAAAATGCATTGGGTGAACTTATACCTGGTTTTCAAAATAATTTCCATTTTGCTGGATGCACAATCTAGCTCTTCGTCTAATATGTTGGGAAGCACGCCGAATCTGAAAATGATTTTCCTTAAGTTCGTTTCCGGCCCGATTTATTCTGTGTGCTATTACAGCGGCAGTAGAACTACCATTACAAAATCCATACACAAAATGAATATCTGTGAGTTCTCTGTTTGAATAATTTGCCATTTTTGTTACGAGAAATAACAAACAGCTACTGAACTATTGAACGATAACATCAAATGGCAAAAATAATAAATGTGACACCTACAAAGAATTTACTTACTTTTGTTTCCATGGCCTGCCAATAAAAATTTGCTTTAAACCGCTTGACACGATTTTTTCATAGATTTTGAAAAATACGTTTTATTTTAAAATTAATTTTACTTGAAAACGGTGCCTCCTATCGAAATAAAACAAGAGGTAGGATAATATTTACCCTCAACCCGACTCCGTGCG